>OY728130.1:726006256-727256256 GCA_963277665.1 Viscum album | reverse complement strand
AAGGTTCTAGACTCTAGATTCTTTTGGCCTTCACTTTTCGAGGACTCACATGAGTTCTGTCAATCATGTCCCACTTGCCAAAAGTTTGGCACAATTTCTAAGAGAAATGAAATTCCCCCAAAGCCTTTAAGTTTCTATGACATCTTTGATGTTTGGGGTATAGATTTCATGGGACCATTTCCCCCTTCCAATGGATTCTCATACATCCTTCTTGCATTTGATTATGTTTCTAGGTTGGTCGAGGCCAAACCCACTAGAAAGGATGATTCACATACTGTTAGTGAGTTCCTAAAGACACACATCTTCCACAGATTTGGCACACCTCTTGCCTTGATCAGTGACTTTGGAACCCACTTTTGTAATAAAAACATGGAATATCTTTTGAAAAAGAACGGGGTTATACATAAAACTTCAACTGCATATCACCCCCAAACAAATGGCATGGCTGAACTTTCTAATAGAGAAGTGAAAAGAGTTCTTGAGAGAATTGTAAAACCCACCAGAAAAGACTGGCCTGAAAGACTTGGTGAAGCACTTTGGGCTTATCTAACTACCTATAAAACTCCCATTGGGATGTCTCCTTTTAGTCTAGTTTTTGGAAAAGCATGTAATTTTCCAGTTGAAATCCAACATAAGTCATTTTGGGTAGTGAAAACTTGTAATTTTGATCTTGCAAAATCTGGTGAAGAAAGATTTTTGCAATTGGATGACCTGGAGGAGCTTCGACTTGATTCTTATGAGGATTCTAATCTCTAAAAAGAAAAATCCAAGGAACTCCATGATAAACACATCCTGAGAAAGGTATTTCATGAAGTTGAAAAGGTAAATCTCTTCAATTCTAGATTTCAGCTTCACCCAGGTATGCTTAATTCTCGTTGGGAAGGTCCTTTTGTTATTACAAATGTTTACCCATTTGGTGCAGTACAAGTCCAAGACCCCTCTTCCAAAAGGACATTCACAGTTAATGGACATAGGTTAAAGTATCACTATAAGAGGACCCACAAGCTGGGATCATCATCGACTTCCAATGGATCCCCAACTTCTCCAGTCGACCTACCACTAGATGGAGATGGCGACCCACCAAATCCAAACCAAAGGGAACCTCTTTCCCTTTAAATCTCTATCCACCTCTTCCTCTCTCTACCTATTTCTTCTTTTTCCTCTCACTTTCATTTTTTACCACTTTCTTCATCAAACCCTTTTCTTTTTCTCTTTCTCTTTTTTTGGGTGTGTATTATAAATAATACTAAAAAAACCTAAAAAATAAAAAAAATGTAAAAAAAACCAAAGAGTCATACTTACTCACCTTTAATTTTCAAATTTTTTCCAACCATTTTGGGTAGTAAAAAAAAACATGGTTTCAACTAATTTTTTTTTGTATTTTCATCATGACATTGGATAAATAATTTTGTGTCAAAATTAACAAATTTTGAATGCTCATTTTTTTATTTGGAAAATGCTTTTCCTGAACTGTGAGGAACAACATTTGATTTCATACCAAGGCCACCTATGGCCATATTTTCAAAATGAGTGTTTTTTCACCTCTATTTTTGAATCTTGAGTTTGTGGACCTTCGATCTGAATTTCCTACTTTAATGTGCATTAATATGGTAGAGGCATTTTTCTGAACCACATGAGAATTATAATAGCCAAATAACCTCCCATTAACCATACATTTATTCTCCTTTTGAAAGCCCCTTCGAGCCTATGAAAACCTTTTCTATGATATCCACATTACAAGCCCAATAACCTTTCCCACCCAATATCAACTTAGACTTTCATTGCATAATTTTTTGAAATTTATGTGTGGGGGGAATGGATTTCATTGTTTGGGTACCCTATTATTGATTTTCAATGAGTTATCATATGCTTGAGGGAAAGAATTAATTTTAGTGTGTTGGAGAGGTTCTTCAGTGGGTTTTGTTAATGTATGTATATTTATGAAATATTGTACAAATATTTTTGCAAAGTGTTCAAAAAAAATCAAAAAAAAATCAAAAAAAAAATCAAAAAAAAAATGAAAATAAGAATGGGTTGTGTCTTGGGTAGGTCAAAAATCACTATTTCTCAGACTTTGATCTTATTATAAATATTACAATTAGTGTCGTGAGGAGATCAAACATGGGTTGGGATATGAGTGTGAGATCTTTTCCAAGTTCAACTTTCGAAAAAACAAAGAAAAAAAAGGAAAAGAAAAAAAAGAACACTTGCATTATATTATTATTGGGATAAGTTTTGTGTTTTGTAAATATTCCATCTTCTCATTACCTTCATATTTTCTTCTTATATTGTGTCTTTCTTCACACAATCATTCCCTTGTAAATATGTGTTTTCATTTCCTTGCATGTTTTATTTCAAAAAAATGTGCATTTATTTTTCTATGTTGGTGTTTTAACCCTCTTCTTCTCTATCTTGGACATTATATTCCTACCGTCCAATAGCCACAGAAAAACCCCTTAAAAATACCTCTTTATTCCTATGCACTTTGGATAGGGATTGTAAGCTGATAGCTCTTTCAAACTCCAAGATTTTTACTTTTGGTTGGTGAAAGAGTGAACCTCCAAAAATGAATTTTATCATCTTGAGAGGTGTGTGTTTTGAGTGTCCACATTTTCCATTTCTAAATTTGAGCATGAAAAAAATGAATTTGTTTTGGAACATTGTTTCTGTAACAACATGTGGTGTAATTCAAAATCGATGAGTGAAATAGTCTAAACCTCCCCTCATTGGAGAAAAAAAAATTAATATTTGTTGGTGAGTGAAAATGATATTGTCATGTTTTTATATTTGTTGCACATGAGGACATGAAAAAAACTAAGTGTTATGAAGTTGATGTTATTAATGTTTTCATGACTTATTATATACTCCCTTTTCTTATTTTATATTAAATGTGCATAATTTGTATGAAATATTAATGTTTTAATATTAAGTATAATTTTTGAGCATTTTTAGAAGTAGTCCAATTGAGTGAGATTACTGTTTTAATAATAAATATCACTATACTGATAAAAATTGTGTGGTTCTTGTTTTTAGGATTCTCATTTCAATATACAACATTTTATTATAAGGTACCATGAGCCAATTCTTCAATTTGAGGGGTTATATGGTCCTCACAAACAAGACCAAATAATCTGTGAAGAAAATGGACTATTCATGAAGATTGATTTACTGGGATAAATAAAGAAGTCCAGATTATATTATTCTCCACCATAGTTCGGGGGACAATTTATGGAGTCCAGGATAAAAATTTCAAGGCCTAATAATAACAAAAATGGTCCCAAATGATGCATTGAAATCCAGCCCACCATTTTGGACGAGAAATAAAATCTTCACACAAATATTGACATATCTACTAACGTGGACATTCATTCGAGCTGAGATTTTGCAGTGTGAAAGAGGAGATATGGCCGGAAAAACGTTTGGAAGAAATTATATTTATTTGAGGGAATCTTCCTATTCTAAAACCCATTCAAATTATGGTCTTTGAAGAATTCTGGATTGAAATCGACATATCATAATTGTTTAGTAAAACCACCATAACATTTTCTCCATAAGTCTAATGGATGCCAAATTTTCACAGTCGACAAAGGACTTTTATATATACAACTTTTAAGAAGGATATATGTCATGATTTGTCTTTATGAATGTCCAAATAGGTAATCCAAGTGGAGGGGTAATTCTAGAATGCAAACAATCGACCACCTTGGGCTATTATGTTCTTCATTATTGTAATTTTGTAAGTCCTTTCTTTTCAAAAGTCTTGGGAGTACCTTCCATACTCATGTTTTCACTTTAGATACCTTTCCTCCTCTCTTTGTTTTCATTTACTTTTATGTTCTTCATTGTTGTAATTTTGTAAGTCCTTTCTTTTGTAATTCTGTTTTAATGCAATTTTCTTCTTCAATATCTCTAATTCTCATCCACCTTATGTAGATTAATATTAATGTTCTTAAAATAGTTTAAATACATTTGAATCCCATTCCCTTATTTTTCTTTCTCATTCAATCAAAAGTTCGTTTTTAATTATCATCATTGTTCGTGTGTGTGTGTCGACGTACCACTCTTTTCTTATCCCTTTATTTTTATTCTCTTCTTAATTTATAATCATAATCATTATAACCAAATTATTAAACACCCAAATGGATGAGTAAATCTCTCATTGGGGTGAGTTATAATTTAGGTATGTTAAGTGATTGTGAGCTTTTTCTCGATGAATATTCTTTGAATTAACATTGTGTATGTTGAACTTAACATGTCATGGATTAATGAAATATTTTGTTTAACATGTGGTTTCCATGGATTATTGGAACCATAAATACACTTCCATAAACAAGTAATGGTAATTATTAGAACCCTAAGTTAAGTTAAGGCTTGTATTAAAGCCTTAACACTTAGGAAATTCAAATCAACGTCATCTTGTGACATGGGTGTTAATTTAATGCAATATAAAGCAAAGCTCAAGGATTTCACAAGATTAACTACCTAATCATGAACTCACCCCAATATTTATAAATTTTTTAAATAAATTATATTCAATCAATCATTTCAATTAAGCTCTGCAAACAAACCCCCCTAATAAAAATACAATCAACTAAAAACAAATGACTATTACAAAGTATCATCTCCGAGGATTCGACCTAAGTGCTGCTATACACATTAGCAGAGTACCAGAACTTTAACCGGTCGATAGGCGACAATTGGCCACACGTTTCAGATAGTAATGGATTAACTATTCAAATCCCTTGATCAACTCTAAAAATATTCACTGAAGTGTATTAAGATCCTTCCATGTGAATTTTTATTTTAAGCTATTATGATCCATATATATTTCACACTTCTCCCCATAAAGATAATGCTGCTAAATATTAAATTCAAATATCATTGAATCTAGCTCCATATTATATTTTGGATAGTTTAGATCATTAAATTTCTACTAACTTGAGGCATATTATTTAACTTTATCATTTTACAATAGTACATAGCCCAATCCCTTATTTTTATCATTTTTATGTACCATGAAAAGTTCCGTACTTGGGGGTAGCATAAGTAATAATGTATTAATAAGCCTACTTTTCAATCAATTGAATATTTTTTTCATATTAATTGTTATAGACAAAATTCACTCCCTTTTTAGTAATCCTGGTCATTGGGTTTTACAATCATGATAAGTTTCTAAAAAATCATCGATAATACTCAATTAGTATAAGAAAACTATAGATCTCCATCATTGATATTGGTTCGGGCCTCTCCTAAAATATCTTTGAATTATAAGGGTCCATAGATATCCCTTTTATTGTGAAATAATTCCCTAATAATGATACTTCCTCTATCAAGAAATCAAATTTACTTTACTTCTCATATAACTTCTCATTTCTCAAAATCTTTTGCACAATGCTCTAATGTTACTTATATCCCTCCATGATTTTAGAGTATATCGGAATATCATCTATAAGGACTATAATTTTTTTTAAGGTAATATCTAATGTCTCTATTAATAAAGTCTATGAAGATTTTAGGATAATTAGTGTGTCTGAAGGGAATCAATATAAACTCACAGTGTTCATAACTTGTTCAAAAGGTAGTATTGAGAATATCTTCATTATTCACATTTAATTAGTGATAGCCAGACCAAAATTCCACCTTATAGAAATAATGGGGCCCATATAGTTGACCTAAAAATTCATCAATCTATGATAGGGGTTATTTGTTCTTTATCATGTTTTTTTGAGTTCATGATAATAAATATAGAGGCACATTAACCCATATTTATTTTTGATAAAGAGGACCTATGAACCCCATGGTGAAGCACTCATGTGTATAAAATCCTTTTACAAATTCTATTGTAACTCATTCTTAAATTATTATAACTAAATGGTTGGAAAAATATAGGGTTTTTTGGGTATATGTAGAGATATTGGTATAAGTTCAATTGATAAATCAACCTTTTGGTCTAGAGGAAGACCAGAAAATTATTCAGGTAATACATCAGTATAGTCCATCGCAATGGGAATGTCTTAAAGCATGATTCATAAATTTTCCTTAATAATTTGAGAAAAATATGATTTCTAAAAAGGAAATAATATCCATGGTTTAGAATAAGGTTACTAAGGAGATCCATTATTATCCTTAAACTTGTAAAAAATTAGAGGATGTCTCGGGATTTAAAGAATGAACTCCCTATCCTGATAGTTTATAATGTATTTATACAACAACAACCAATCCATGCCCAATATTGAATCAAATTTTACAAAAGGAAGTTTGAAACGGTTAGATCATGGGTTTATCCTACAAACATTGACTTGGGAGGAGGTATATACTTGAGATGAAATAATTTATATATTTTATGTTCCTAAAGATAGCTAAACCCGCATGTTTTAAGTGGCTTTTGAACAGTTGTACTGAAATTTCATGACATTAAAGAATATTTAGAACCCAAATAAAAATAGTATATTTACTATTATTTAATGAATAACTAGTGTACCTATTAACACATCATTATCTGAGTCAACCTCTGCAGTAATGATAACATATTCCTTTCCTTATTCTCTAGTCCTTGGAGGTTGTTGTCATTGATTATCTCCAATAACCATTATCTTAGGGATTTCAATTTCATAATTTACATGTTACTTATACTTAAAACACTAGACTAATGAGGATACTAACAAAAATAATTATGGGAGTTAAGAAGGAAGAGTCATATGGGTAGGGTTGAGGAATTCACTCTATTAGATACAATATCCCGTTTTTCCTTAGTAGCTTAGTGGTAGAGCAGTTAGCTATTAACTGACTGTTCGTAGGTTCGAATCCTACTTTGGGAGATTCTTTGATTCATTCTTCATGAAATAATAATGAAAATAAGGGGATTGTTTTGATCAATACCGTTTTTTCTTCCATTATATTAGTGGGATTCTTCATCTCCTTTAAGTATTTATTAGCCTAATTCCCCTCTTTTCTGTACATGAAGTATCTCCCTATTCCCATGAGATAGTTTCTAGGATGATTATTCCCACACTTTTGACCTGTGGGAAGTTAGATTTTCTTTCCTCTGTAGGATTTATCCATTGATCCTCCAAAATTAAACTCAATTTTATGTTTTTTAAATCCCTTCCCATGATATCAGTAAGATCCACCAATATCCATATAAACATTAAGGGAAAAAAATCTCTTCATAGCTATCAAAGTCTTTAATTTACAAATATTTTAATAGAATCAACTTTAATACACTAAAGAATCAGTCCACCTTACTTTTGGTGTCAATAACAAAGATGGAGGAATACCGTGAAAGATTTTTAAAATTTTCTTCATAATACCTATCAAAATCATCCTAATTTTACTTTATTTCAAATATTTCACTCTCCAGTTTTAGATGGAGAGTTTAGAGAAAATATTTTTTGGAAAATATTTTCTTGAGTCCTTCCCATTACATGGATTTTATTTTCTCCTTGGGACTCGTGTTCTTAATTAGTGTCCACCACTGATCAAATTTTCCCTCTAGGTGATAAATGACCAGTACAAATTTCTCTTGATTAGAGTATTGGGGGACATAGAATATCTTATCAATAGAGTCAATCCATTATTCCAGAATGAAGGGGTTATATGATCCACTAAATATAGGAGGCCTTTTTCACACAAAGGACTCAACCAAAACTTTCTCCTTATTAGGAGAAGGATACCCACTCTCATCCAGTTGGAAATTTTTTTAAGGAAATCATACGTTGAATATCACATTTTTTTCTAGCATAATTCCCCATATTTCTCACTATTAAACACAATAAATTAAAATAAAATTACGGATGAGAATACTCAACCTAAAAATTATATAGAAGGAAAACTATGAACTTAGAAGTAATAACATATAAATGAAATGTATATCCTAAATTATGAGTCTATAGGTTTCAATCTAGGTTATACATATAAAATTTCCAATTAGGTTTTATAACATAAAAATCTATTTAAGTCTAATATAATGGTTCATAAAGAGTTTTTTAATTTTCCAAATAATGTCCCCTTAGAGTGTCAAACTAGGTTTGAAACAATGCCTCTTTGTTGTGCACCGGGTATAGGTCAAGCTAATACCTAACATGACCTATTAGGGTTATTACACCTAGATACATCTATTATGGAGCCAATCCACCTTTCTTATTTAGATAGGGATTTTATTACTTGAAAATTACTCTCTCTATACATCACCAAAATTTTAGGATGTTTTCAAATACCTAGAATTATCCATGACGTTTTTTATTAATATATTTTTTCCTTATCCCCAAAAAATAACTAGAACTTTATCTGATACCAACTATAGTGACCCAAATCTTTTAAATATATTATTACATGGTTTTTAATATAAATATCCAATAAACACAAACTAAGGATTGAGAGGCCTAGTGCCTTTAGAAGACTAGGTACATAAAACATCAACATGAGACTAAAACATAACATCTTTATTTTTTTCTCCATAATGATATTCTAAATCCATTTGAGACTATAAAACTTGATAGGATAACTTGTGGAATTAAAAGACAAAATGGGTGATCTAAAAAGACTAGTAAGGGAATAAACATGACAAAAAGCCTAACATATGAATAAAATGATGTATCATGAAATCATAAGAGGGAATGTACATGAAAGTTTGTGTGGAGGAATGAAATAAATATATATAAAACATAATATCAATGAATTATAATAATGTGACAACAACATAGAACATTAAATAATCATATATCAAGGCTAACCACTAGATAACATCTCATGGTGGGGAAAGTACCATCATGGATTAGGTTTAATCCCTATTACCACACATATCATTTAATGATATATAAAAATTACCTAACTAATTAGATAACTATATGGGTACGCCCATCATAACATGTACATGAATATGTGCACCACATGAGGGAATCAAACCTAGGGAATTAACATAAGAAATATCCATGAAAATAAATGGGCTACATAATCTTACCTTATATCACAATAAAAGGATATTTCATAAATATTCCCAAGATAATAATAAATTAAATATTTTATATGTTCACATATAAATATATAATCATGTTTCTCAATTATGGTGTATATTTGAAAATAAATAATGAGAAATAGTAGATAGTTATGTATAGAAATGAACTTTTAAAATTGTATTTTAAGGAATCAGTAAAAGAATTTTGAAGAAATAAATAATATAAAGCTTTCTATTAAAAATTGTGGTAAAACAGAGTGGTTATAACAAAAATATTATTTTATTTAATTAAATTACATTGTTAAAAATTCTTTAAATCATTGTTACATAAAAGGATTAAAGGACATAAAAGTTCCCCTTAATAGGGTTTGATTTAAAATAAGGCATTGGGAAATAAAATTAAGGCATGTATAACCCTATAAAAGGATGGTAGAACAATATATGTATATATTTAAGAGACATAGATAAATAATTTATAATAATTCCATAACTTAAAATATTGATAAAAAGTGAATTAAAGATATATAAGTCATAACCCAAAGAATAGAAGGTGTTTCAGAGAGTTTCCTACCTTAGGTCTAGAATCATTTTTCACTTGCTAGTAAAATCCTAAAAAATAAAATTAGATTAATTAATTACATAATTTATAAATTTTAAAATATATATGTATATTTTTCATAATTATATTATGTTTATTTACATCCATATCAATGAGATATCAAGTTTAATTTCACTGTTCTGTGGGCGTTCATTTCATGGTTATAAGGTCAGAAAACATGTGGATAATTATTGAAGTTATTATGAAATGGTTTCATAACTACATAAGTGTTATTAGGAGTTAATATTTTTATATAATTTAAATATATTCCATATTCATAAATATATCACAAATAATCATGATTTGTAGAGTATAGGTTTTATAGCAATATAATTAGTTCATTTAGTCAGGTTTTCTAACCATGATTAACTAATTGAGTTTCCATTAATATTATGGATATATATCCATTACATAATATGAAAGATAATATTATATACAAATTTAGATCATTTTTAACAACTTTAAGTGAATTTAACCCTTCCATGAAGGCATTAATGTAAAAAAAACACACATCATCCCTGAAGGTGGTGAACCCACCATAATATGGGCGATGATTTCATTTTTAGAATATTAAAAGAGAGAAAAGGGTTATTACATAGATATAATAACAATTAAATAAATTAAAAATATTTAAGTTATCATACCATCATGAATAAGAATGTATTCAGGAGGAACAAGAAGGTAATAATTAAATAATTATTGTTTGAGAGTGTTAGCTTCTCCATCAGATGTTTCCTCTTAGGCTTATTCTTATGAAACCTTGAGATTGGAATTTTGGTAGAAAAATGAATCTAGGGATGTGGGGAGGGAGATTATGTGATATTTGGGTAGAGATTATGTAATATCTAAGTCTTAGAAGGTGTGAGGGGAAGGGGTGTTGAGGGGAGGTAGTTATAAGGGGAGGAGATGAGATCTTTTTGAATATAATATTAATTACTTTATTATTTTTGATCAAGACTACAAACAATAATGACTCATGTGATGATATATAGTAATTAATTGATTTGAAGCTGATAAAATGGTCGCTTACATCATCCACGACTCATTTATAATTGAATTTTTCTTATAATAGAAAATATCATATTTTGCCGCATTTTACTATTCACAAAAATTAAATGTTTTGGAAAAATAAGAAAATCAATCAAACCATTTTTTGAATTCAAGATTCAAAAAATGATATCCATTTTAAGAAAATACTTTTCTTAATATGAAAAATTTATTTTTTAAATAAAATCCTTATTTATGTAAAAAATACTAATTTTAATATTATGATCATTTTTTTAACCATTTGAAAATTTATTTATGGCCTCATAAAATTATATTATCATTATAATGAAATGTAATATTATTTTATTAGAAAATTTTATAAAACTAAATTTTATTTCAAAAATTTATTTTTTTATAAAAATGAAAATAAAAAAAATATGATTTATAAAAATAGAAATAATTATTTTATCATTTTAAGACATTTATTTACCTATATCATGATATAAATATTACAAATTTTTATTTTATAAGATACATAAATATGATTTTACACCTCTATGGGTGAGGATACTATTCTAATGGTTAGATTACTATTCTTAATGGTTAGATTACCATTCAAATAATTATATTGATATTCCAATGGTTAGATTTATAATGTTCATATGGGTTACCTAATTTCTATAAGTACTTAACATTTTATTAATTATCCATTCAATTCTGTTTTATATTAAGTTTATATATATTTTAATTTTCAAAAATAATATTTAATTATTAATATTATGTTTCATTTCTTCAGTGTTATTCAGTAGTGAGATTATTATAGGGGATCATGTAGATCAAAATTTTCATATTATAGTTATCTTATTTTCTATTTTTTCTAATTTTAGTACTTTCAATTCTTGTGGATATATTTATTCTCTAAATTTAATTTTTAAATCAATATAATAAAATGTTGTTGGTTCTATTATATATTTCATGTGAATTATATAATACTATATTACTAAATATGACACATTTATATAATTATAAAGGAAATTTCATTCATAAAATTTTAATTCATTATAGTCAGGGTGCATTGGGAACCTGGTAGGCTGCCTAGGGTTATAAGCCTTTGGTTTGGGGCCACTAGGTGGCCGGTCAGGGTGGATTAGGTACTCGGTGTTTCCCATTCTTGTCTTTTAGTAGGAGGGAAAACCAGTAATTATAGGGTTTTAATTTTACACCCCATTCAGGGTTGTTGGGCTTCTAGTTACCGAAGAGGAGAGGGAACACCACCCTTTCCCCTACTTCCTCATTTCTTCCTCCCTTTTGTGTTAGGTTGATTTAGAAGACTTTATTTAGTGGTTTGAGGTAGGTTCCTCCTCTTCATATCCCCTCTTATCTTCTTTCCCATTTTTTTAATTTTTTTAATAGATGAAAATAAGGTATTTAATGGAAATTCCACTTGATATTGGTAAAATAGAGTTGGAATGAGGGGGATTTGTTTCTTCATGGTTAGAGGAGGTTTTAGGAGGCTTATTTAACCAGTTTTTTCATAGTTTCTTTAATATTAATCCATTTACCTAATTCATTTTGGGGTTTCCATTAAATTACAGTGGAAATGATTAATGAATTGATGTTGTATGTTTGGGATTTGGTGAGTAAGGGGATTGGGGTGTACTTGGACTGATTTTCACCCCATCACTTAAGGTTTTGGCTTTTATTCCATCCAGCAGGTTATAATTTTATGATTCCTATTTAAATTAATCATGAAATTAATTATATTAATTAATTATAATTATTTATAATTAATTGGATTATTTTTTGGTGGAGTTAGGGCCTCATGGATGTGGTCGATGGCCGATGTAGTCATATATGAGCTTAAACGATGGTGATTGGGCATCACTTAAGAAGATAAATATTTTTGTTGAGGTAGTTGGTACCTAACCATTATCTATGGCTTATATATTATTTCATGTAACATGTCAACTGTGGTCTCCCTTACCATGTTTGATTGACCTAAATCTAAATTTAATTATTTACCCTTAACTTGTATGATTTTGGTAAGGATGTCAAGGGCCATGATGGACCCTACAATTTCTATTCCTTGATAATTCAATTTATGATGGTCATAATCTTAAACCAAAGAGTGTGGTATTTATACTTAGGACCCTTTGGAGGATTTCTATGATTTATGTTATAATATATAGTCCGTTGATTATTTTTCTTATCCTCTTTTGTTGAAGGATATGTGTTTAATTAAGAGAGAATGATGTAATCCTCTGTGTGGGATGTTTTGCTTCATTTCTTGATAGTGATAATAAACTAATGAGCTATTCTTTGGATTTTCATGTGTTATAGGTTGATTCTATGGTCACCAAGGGCCACAAGTAATATTGAAGTATCGGGAATTATTTTCTTTCGAAAAAAAGGTATTTATTCTTGGTATTAGTTTCCGTTAACCTCCTCTGAGTATAATTTGTATAAATTATGAGATTTTAGATTGATGCTTGACCCAAATGTAATATTAGTGTTTATTGGTTAGCTTTATTATATAATGGGTCCAATTTATAGTTTAAGTATTCATTCTTTTTCTAGTTTATAGTAACTGAGTAGGTTATACCTCAGTTTTTGATATGATTGTAGGTTGGGATTGTGAGTACTGGACTAAATTAAACATAAAGAGAGTTGGATATTATGCCAATCTAAATGTTCCTTTCCTATATAAATTTTATTAAGATATTAATTATTCCATTATATGTTGTGTTTATATTGTGCAATACAAGAGATAGTTGTATTGTTATAATTATGATATGGATGATATTCCTCTTACATAATATGTTTGTTCAAGTGTGGGATGTAATTCCTATTCATTCCAACATTTTCAATGGATAGGGACGACATGCCCACTTATACTGATGATGCCAATAGAGAGGGAGGACATTCCCATTGTGTTGTTGGATAAACATGTTATGCTATCGAGGGTTGTTATTCCCATAATGAGGTAAGGTAATGATGGGGATTCTATACTTGGGGTAATGGGATATAATTACCACAATTCCATGGAGTGTAATGCCCACATGGCCTTGATGATGATGTAATGGGATTCTATGACCAGCTGTTTGTTATTACCCTTAAAAGTGGGACATATTATCCATGATGTGATGCTTCCAAGGATGCAATGACCCTGTATTTTAATACATAAATATCATATATTTTAATATGAATATTCAATACATTTCATAAAAACACACATGAGGACTATAATAGTTTAGTATATTTGGAGAATATAAACACAACCTTCTTATTTCATGAAATATCTTCAACATCACCCACACAAATCTTCTAAAATATTACTCATTTTATGTATACCCTACCTTTTCCTTTCTTCATAACCTTGGGAAGAAAACATAAGAAATAGTGGTATTATGTTCTCATTAATGGTAAACTTAGTAGATATCAATCTATGATCATATTCAAGCATAAGATAGTAATAATGGTATGTGATCATGAACATAACTTACAATGTTTGTACCCAACCAGTCATAGATCATAAACATGATTGATGGAATAAAACACCATCACTTCAAAAAACATGGTCTATAAGAGTGAGAAATCATCATAAATAAATCTTGAACCATAATATCATGTCATAAAAATGTGGTAACATCATAAATATATAAAACCATTTCATATTTCAAGGTTAACTACTAAGACCATAAATATAGTAGATCTAAACATATCACCTATTTCCCATTGTGGATCTGGATGCACTTGTTTCCCATAGTAGAACAGGATGCACCTATTTCCTATAGTATATTAGGATGCACATATTTCCTATATTATATCAGGATTCACCTGTTTCCAATAATATATTAGGACACACCTATATTCCATAGTAGATCATGACTCACCTATTTTCCATAGTGGGATCAAGGCTATCGACTTGTTTCCCATTATTGTTTCATGATATATTAAACTTTAACCTATTCATTAGAGGGATATATAGGTCCCACCTGTCAAATAAATAAACCCATTTATATGTGTTCTACAAGATCATGAGACATTCATCATCTCAAAAATCATGAAATGAAATGGATTTCATAAACATTGAATTAAGGTATAAACCATGGAAAAGGGAACAATTTTCGTCAACATCTTCTCATTATAAACATAAAACATCCCTAGAAATAATTAGGGTCAAATCCTTGGATCATATCCCTAGTACATATTAAGTAACTATTGAAACCCATAATTGTGTGTTATGCACTTTACTGTTAGTGATTTCAGAAGTTTGAAGACTATAAAATATTTCTTGTTTGATTTGCAGGAAGGAATCAAAGGTTGAACCTATGGTTTGTATTTTTTATATAAGGGGAATATTGTTTTGGACCATATTAATTTTACTTATATTACTTTATAAGTATTTATAAGAACCCCATTTTCCAAAAAATGGGTCTAGCTAGCACCAATAGGCCAATCTAGCCTGATCAGGCCCATCCAGGAGTTGCCTCAACCATTCCTAGGGATCCATCCTGGATGGCTAGTGAAAAGGAGACATAGCGTGCACGAGAATGATCCCATATAAAAGGAGAAGACTAAAGATGTTGGTAGGTAGCTTATGAGGTGGGGAGCCACCACCGTGGTGTCATGATGATAATAGTGTTTGAATTTATGAACTACTAGCCACACTATTTGATTAATAAACCACAATGGAAGAATTATGGTGTTTAAATATGGGATGGGAATCCCATGGGTACTATTCCTCTAACTTAAAAACATGGAAAAAAACATGTGCCATTCAATCATTTGATCTCATTTATCAGTCAATGTCCCACATAGTTCCCTTTTGAATATCATAATCTTGTGATGGATGTATTTGAAAAGGTTTGATCCCACATAGCACAAAACCCTCATCATCAACCTCCCACTTGTCGAGCCATCTATTTCTCCCCCACACTGTTAGTTCAACATAGAGAGGAAAATCGATATCACTCTCATAATCACTAGATGATCACAATGGCTAGCCATATTCACCAAATAAGCCCAAGAAAACCAGTGTTGATATCCCTATGATCAACATCCTCCATTCACCATGAAAGAAGTCATCGCATGAATCAATAATAAGAACTAGTGGCATGGAATATGAACTTACACTAGGTTATGCAACCATCATGTGATGATTTTTGATCACATGATCAAGATAATAAGGACTCTAAACTTATCGCATGAGATTTATGATCAAAAGAATCATCCGTCTTTCATAGGTTTTACTGGCCAAATTAATTCGGATTTATCAAAAGATATCATGATTCATCATAAAACAAAACCAATAGAATATTGCAGATGCGAGGCCCCTAGAATGATCATGCAAGGCCCTTGGTGATTTTACAAAGGATCACCACATGGTAAACCCGAGATCATGTGATGCCACAATGGTTGTCTAGCAAGTCATTGCATGAAGTTTTTGACTATGTGAACCTCCCATATCCAGCATGATTTATCGACTGAATAAATCAATATTATTGAGATGGTTTCCACCAATCACACAAGATTCCATAATGAGAAACCAATCATGTGATTGAGAGAGAGCTGTCACATGACGGAATTAAGATCACAAGAATCCATCTTACGGCCATGTGGTGTCAATCCTATGAAGTCTCCACTACCTTAATCGATTCACGTGATAATCCCACCATGAAAATAAGAATCAACCTCATCCTCCTTCAGCCTATAAATACCTTGACCCCCTTCAAAAGAATACACACACGTGTGGGAAGAGGGGAGAGGAAGGATAGAAATAGAAAAATAGTTGGTTCGACTACAGCCTTCAGATTTCTTCTCTAGGTAAATATTAGGCTCTCATCATGATTTCCACCATTGTAATTTCACCATAAGAACTCATCATGTGATCATCTTAAGATCACATGATCACATAGAAAAATAACATCATGCATATCCCCTAAAAAATGGAATCTCTCCTCTTTCATGAACCCCCAATGAATGTTTTCAAGATCCCTCACAAGACCACCCTTCAAATCATGTTATCAAATGAGTGATAGAACCTCATGCAACGTGGTAGGACAATTCCTTGAACATAAAACACATGTATACTGGTTTTTATAGGCATACACCATCAAACATGTGTCTTATGATGCCATAAACCCTCGGTCTTGCAGTACTTCTTTTCTTGGACTCACGGTGAAGACTCTAGGACTTGTTCCCCTCATATTCCATGTACTCATCCTTGCCATGAAATGTATGCTTTCATCCATAAATGTGAAACCCTTGATATGAATCCCCTAAACATAAGAAAGAAACCCATCACAAGACCTTGTGAAGGTAATGAAGATTGCATGAGTCCAGACATTATATGGTATCATTGTAAAGGTACCCATCAACATTCAGGTAAGCCAATGGGAAAACCCTTGGATTTATTAACAATGGACCCTCACCCATACTTGTGGTGTCATTGGGAAGCATCTGTGCATGTTCAAAAAATCCATCACAAGACCCTTCTGAGTTCATGTGAATTTCATGAATAATGGTTCATCATGAGAGTATATTTTTATGTGCGTACGAGTCCATGGACATGATCTTATTTTTACATGAAATTCCTATGGTTCAAATATTCTACATAAACACTCAGACATGTTTTCTTTGGTTATGTGAGGATATCCAAGTTAAGTCAGTGGATTATGTGAATGACTCTAAACATGCTGAAGACCCACAACATGTCCACTTTGATTATGCTAATCATATTAGACAAGTCCACTTAAATCATGTGAAGAAATCCAAGACAAGTCATTTGATTATGTGAAAGACCTTGTAAATGTATTCTTTTATCAAGAAAAATATTTTGAACATGTCAAATTATATCATATGAAAAATCTTGTATATTTTTGGAAGAAACCCTTGAATAGTTTTTCCATATTAGATTGATACCAAAAACATGTCGGGCAGACAATTGAGACATGAAAATATGACAACCAAGACATATGAGGAAGATCCCCTAGGACATGTCAACTTCATCCGAAAGATGCACTTAGACATATGCTATGAGAACCCTATCCAGGAACCTTTTTCCTTATTCCCACTTATATGGGAATTGACCTTAACGGTATAGGGTTACACACTCATGCAACCCTACTAGTGTCATGATCTTGTAAAAACCATTCATGGTCACCATCCCTCTTTATATGCAAGAATATAGGGAATAAGTATTCCAAAGGTCATCCTCAATGCATAAGATCTGATAAATAGGGAATCCATCTCGGTATAAGCCCCTCGAATTCCAAAGACCTTGGGGATAACAATAACGTCTCTGAGCGTGATCACATACCTTAGACCATCAGTGGGTTAAGGGGTAACTGAACAATGAGTACTTTGATTCCTGTCCAAACTAGATACATAGGATGCATTCCTAAGACCCAAGCTCTAACACTTTGGAGTAAGTCCTCCATTTCTTCAACATTTTGAACCATTGTGACCCAATCATTCCCATGAGAGGATCATTCTATCTCATGAACCAGCAGGCTGAGAATCCAACTAAACTATGAGAAATCTAATTCCAACTATAACCAGGATATGTATGATACCTCTATGAGGCCCAAACTATAATGGGAATGCACTTTGGTGCATGTCCCACCATCTCTCATAAGTCTTCCATCCTTCATCATCCATCAAAGGATGAGAAGTGGGACCATATAAATGTAACATTCTATTACCTTGAGTAGTCAATTTTCCACTTTTTCTAAGTCCTAATCTAGTAAAAAATCCTTAAAAATAGTTTTTTGGGGTATACTGGATGTTTTAGGATAGGCACACGTTGTGTACTTGAAGTACACACCATGTTCCTAAGGTACACGCTGTGTACTTGGGAACAGATTCAAGTCATGAAGAGGGGGTCATGCTGTGAGATGGTACATGTCATGTATCTAAGGTTCAAATAGTTTTGTGTTTAAATATCGATTTTGTAGCCTGAGGCAATGGGTATTTTTGACGTTCTTTTCTAGCATAGCCTACACGTTGTGACCCCATGGTACACATCATGACTCGACCCGCACCCAGCTTAAAATCACACGTTTGGCTATTTTTCTCAGTTCATTTCATTCTAGACTTCATTGATATTAACCTATAGAAGTTATGGCTCTTTTTTAAGAGAATCAACTCCTTATGGATCGAACTAAATGGCTTGGGATGTTTATTCTTCTTGCGGTGCAATTACTGGGTAAGTGTTCCCCCTCATCATTCAAGTTTCTCTTTTCCTCTATTCTTGGGTTTTATATGGATAATGTTGGGATTGATGGATTTGTGTATTTTGGTGTCGGATAATTCCACTAGGTAGAATTTCTAGGTCTTCTACACCTTATTTCTCATTGACAGGTGTCGTTTCAAGTGTCGTTCTTCAGAAAAGAGGTAGGTGGTTACATCCCAATTTTCCAAATCGATTACCATAGAATTTCTTGATTTATATTTGTCATTGATTTACATTAAATCTAATAATTTTTATTTCAATTGATTTGATAAAAACCCAATTCCAATGAATTGGAGGATTTAAAATGGTTTGACATGAAAATTTGAAAAACCACCAATTCCATTGGATTGTGGCGGGTTTATGGAAATTGGATGATTTAAATTGTTTAATTTAAATTATGGATTTGATGGAAAAGTATTCAATTAAATTGTTAAATTTAATTGTGGAAATTAATTTCGAAATGGATGGAATTAGTTTTGACTGGATTTCAACCTCATTAAAATGGCTTAAAACGATTTGATAGAAACCCAGTGGTTTTTTCTTTTGAAAAAATGCTTGTTTTTGAATAAAACCTGTTTTGGTTTTAAATGGAAATAAATTGTAATTTTTGAAAAGGAATAATGGGATTGATCATATTTTAATAAGTCTTAAAATAGTTCTCTGATCATTCAAGGAGCACATGCAAGACTTAGGTAGTTAGTGAGTTATTTGGATACACTCTATGCTACGAAAATGTTCTAAAACATACTTGCAGTGGGTCACATCCTCGATCTGTTGGTGATGATTCTACTTTTACCAGTTTATGGATATGAATATACACATTTTTACGAGTTTAAATAGAGAGTAATGAATCCTATAGCTGGTAAATACTTTCATAACTTTTGGTAGATGGCCATGTTTCTTGCTTTTTCATTTATATTTGAGATATAAATGTATGCCAATGTTTGTTAGAACTTCTTTACTTACTTTATAGATTTATATAAACTATTTTATATAAATTCTTTAATTAATCCATTTTTTTAGAAATATTCCATATCTTTTAATGTGATTCCAATGCTTTAAATGAATTTTCCATCATATCAAAAATGTTTAGAATGTTTTTTTAAATATTCTTTTGAAATTCGAAACCTATTTATTTTGAAAATTGAAATCTATTGTTTGGATAATCTATATTTGGAACCTATTATAGAATATTTGGTGGTATCCTACAGGGATTAGTCTCACACCCTACCTTTTCCTTCTAGTTTTGTAGACTTTCTTATTTCAGGATCGAGAAAAGGGAAGGGATCTCTTGGAGGTGGATCCAGCTATTGAGCTTTGGAAATTGGGAATTGTATCCTTAGGGACCTTGGGGATTTTTTTACTATTTAGTAATTTGGGTTTCAGTACTTTGGATTTTATTCCTCATTGTATTCTGTTACTTTTACTCCCAGTGGAGTTTCCTATTGATATGCATACTATCTTTTATCTTTCTCTTCTGTATTCTTGTGGAAAAATCATCCCAACTTGTATATTGTACACTGTTAGGTGGTAGTCGTCATCCCATGGGGTTCAGTAATTCCCTTCGGATTATGTCAAGACTGGCTCAGTTATTAGGTTACCAGGGTAACTGGGCTAGTTCGTGACAAACTGGTATCATAATAGGCTGTTGATATTCCTTTTTCTTTAAGTTAGTATACATTTTTGAAGTCTTATAATGACTTAGGAGGTAGTTTCAATTGGGTTCCTAGACATATCTCACCACAATGAACCTTAAGTCACCAGAGGTGATTAGGGAAAGAGGTCTGTTGGATTAGTTCTAGTCTTTTCCTTATAGATATTTGGATAGGTTGAAATCCAAATATTTTTTGTCCCTTCTGTTGAGAATGTTTTTGCTTTTTACTTAGTTTGAGTGTTAATATAATACTCTCCATTTATTTATGGATATTGTGTAGCATCATGCAACCAAGGAGACGTGTGAATTAGATAAAGGAAAATTCTACTACTAAACCTCAGCAAGAAAATCGTGTTTTCGACCGGAATCTGGTTGAGGTAATTGCACACACTGTCCAAGATATGGGATTTGAACCACCTCTAGTTCATGCTTAGGCTCTAGCTATGGATCCTCAGGGGGATTTTTTTTAGATTCATTCTCAAGAGTTACTTCTCTAGAAGCCACTAGTCTTTAAAGGCTCAACTGATCCTCAACATGATGAGGAATGGTTGGGAAAGATAGAACGTCTATTTGAGTTCTTGGAGACACAATAAGTGATCAGGGTGAAGTGTGCCACCTTCATGCTGGAAGGACTGAGTAGGAGATGGTGGGACATGATGGTGATGGTAGGGAAACATGATGGATTAGAATGGAAATACATCAAGTTTCTTTTCCCCAATCAGTTCTATCCAGAGTCGATGGTGTTGGATAAGCCTATAGAGTTTTTCAAGATTGAGAAGGCTGAAAAAACTGTGACTAAATATTAAAATATCCTTTTTGAGATGGTGTTGTTTTCTCATGATATTGAATCTAATGAGAGGATGAAGGCTCGATGGTTTGATTTGGGACTTTGATCAGATATCCATTGTCATGTTTTGTTGTTAATGCTGCCCACCCATACCGATGTGATGGATTGGGTGATGATGGTTGAGATGGACTTAGCTGGGATGTCAAGGTTGACATGAGTTCCTTTTTATCCCAGTGGCAGCGTTGGTTCCTTCAAAGTAAAATAGAAGCATGATGATCCTCACGGAAGTTCTCGATAGAAGATTCATTCTAGACCTCCTATAGCTCTAGGAGGATGTTCATTAACTTTCAATCAGTGTGGAAAGCCAGGACATCCTAGGAGGGTTTGCACTGAGGCACCCAAAAACTGATGCTCCTAAGAACACTTAGGACACTTAAAGAGGTTCTTCCAACACTTCTCTAACCCACATAGTGGGACAATATCATCAAATACTCTTAACACTACGGGGAAATAAAATGCTTCACATTCAAAAGGGTTCTAGCCACAAACATATGGAATGAAGCTTCTTCACACAGTGGAAGAGTCTCCAGATGAAGTAGACATGGGTCCAGCGACTGTGAGAGGTACCATTACCATTGATTCTTCATTTGTGACTACTCTTTTTGATACTGGTTCATCTCACTATTTTATTTCAACTCGTATTATTAACCTTATTAATCTTTCTATGGAGAAACTATCTTGTGGAATGGATATTACTATACCCCTTGATATGAAGAGAGAGAAGGGTCTTCATAGTTCTTCCTATGTCTTCTTAATATCAGATGTTGAGATAACTTGGAGTTTTCAGGTTCTTGATATGAAATATCTTGATGTCATATTTAGGATGGATTGGATCATTACCAACAAAGACTGAATTGATTGTTTTATTCAGTGGGTCTAATTTACTACACCCAGTGGTGTGCCCCTTGTTTTTCAAGGAGAATGGGACCCAAGGTCGAGCAGAGCTAGACCATCTTATCCAGAGTTAGGGAAAGTGATATCAATGTTTTCTTTTGACCTGGATCGATATTCAATAGGTGGTGATCTTACTCCCATTGTTACTGAGTTTTCCAATGTGTTCCTTTCAAATTTATCTGGTCTGCCACTGGTGAGAGAGGTTGAGTTTTCTATTTACTTAATGCCTAAAACTCAACTGGTCTCTATCCCCTCTAACCACATGGAACCAACTGAGCTGAAAGAGCTGAAGCCTCAGTCAGACAACCATCTTGAGAAAGGATTTATTCTTCCAACTGTGACACTTTGGGTAGCACTAGTTCTCTTTGATAAGAAGGTTGATGGTTATATTCTCTTATGCATTGATTATCAAAAGCTCAATCGATTTATGATAAAGAAAAAATTTCCATTTCCACGAATTGATGATATTTTTGATTAGCTAAAAGGGGTGAAGTGATTTTAAAAGATCTTCCTTAGACACTGTTACAATGAGCTGGGGGTAAAAGAATCTAACATTCCAAAAACCACCTTTTGGAGTCGGTACATTCACTTTGAGTACCTTGTTATGCTCTTTGGTTTGTCAAATGATCATGCAGTTTTCATGGCATTAATGAACAATATTTTCCATAAGTATTTGGATACCTTTGTGGAAGTATTTTTGGATGAAATTATTTGCTACTCCAAGTCCGAGAAGGATCATGTGTAACATCTGAGAACAGTTCTGAGCCTGCTACGAAATCACCACCTTTATACCATGCTTTTAAAGTGTGATTTCTAGTTTCATGAAATGAAGTTCTTGGGACATGTGGTGTTTGAACAAGGTGTCTCAGTTGATCCTAAGAAGGTGAAGGCTGTCATGACGTGGGAACAACCAAAAAATGTATTTGAGATCTAGAGATTATTGGGATTAGCTGGATATCACCACAAGTTTGTGAAAAACTTCTTGAAGTTGGATTTACTGATGACTGCTCTAAATCAGAAGGGTGTGAAGTTTTTGTGGTATGATAAATGTCAAAGTAATTTTGTTGAGCTGAAACGTCTGTTGACTACTGCGTTGCTATTAACTCTTCTAGAATCTAGGCAGGGATATTTGGTCTTCAATGATGCATCAGGTTCTAGATTGGGCTACTTTCTTATGTAGGGTGATCATGTAGTATCATATGAATATCTTAATCTTACGCCACATGAGAAGAATTATCCTACCAATGATCTAAAACTTGCAACTGTGATTCACACACTTAAAATTTGGAGGCATTACCTTTTTGGAGAAAGGCTTATTGTGTATTCAGAACACAAAATTATGAGTTATATATTCTCAAAAAAAGATTTGAATCTTTGAAAGAGGATCTGGGTGGAGTACATACAGTGTTTCGACTTTGACATCACCTATACCTCGGGGAAAGGGAATACCGTTGCTGATGATTTGAGCAGGAAACTTCCAACCTAGGTAGTTAAAGAATCTTTAGAAGAGTGGAATTTGATGGATCTCTTTTCACTGTTGCATAATGGAGTTCAAGAGGAAGGGGATGACGTTTCTTTATCTAGTGTGCAGTTGACATCCACTCTTCTTGAGATTATTCTTCAAGACCAAGAGGTTGATGATGAGTTTCGTATCATTAGAGAATCCCTTTATTGTGGGGAGATAGTTTCCCAATGGTCATTATCTAAAGTGGGTTTCCTATACTATCAGAACCACTTTGTTGTGCCATTAATGGAAAGAAAGGAAGTGATGGGGGATTTCCATAGTTCTCAGTGGCTGTGCACTCGGGAACCACTAATATGTTATATGACATGAGGTGACATTTCTTGTTGCTAGGTATCAGAAGGGACATTGTTGAGTTTATCTCTCATTGCAATACGTGCCAACAGGTGAAAGATGAGCACCAGAAACCTTCAGGTTTACTTCAACCTCTTGTAGTCCCTACTTGGAAGTGGAATGAGATCTCTATGGACTTTGTGGTTGGGTTTACTCATACACAAAGAAAGAAGAATGCAATATGGGTTGTGATTGACATGCTAACCAAGTCGGATCACTTTATACCCATTCATGTTATAACCAAAGTTGAGGAGTTAAGAAATATCTATGTGAAATATTTTTTTCATTTGCATGGAGTTACTTATACTATAGTCTCTAATAGGTATCCCCGCTTCACTTCTCTCTTTTGGAGAAGCCTTCAGGAGGCACTGGGATCTTAGGTTCGTTTAAGCACGACCTACCATCGACAGTCGGATGGCTAGACAGAAAGAGCTATACAAATTCTTGAGGATATGTTTTGTGCCTATGTTATCAACTTTGGCGGGGCTTGAGATGATCACTTGGGGATGGATGAGTTCACCTATAAAAATATTTACCAGTCCGTGATCAGAATGGAACCTTTTGAGGCCTTGTATGGTTATCCTTGTAAATCTCCATTGTGTTGGTTGGATGTCGGTGAAAGTTCATTGGTTGGAAAAAGCTTGGTGCAGGAGACAAAAGAAGGGATTAAACAAATACATCAGAGGATGTTGACATAAAAAATCCGATATAAGTCTTATGCTGATCGAATCCATAGACCTTTAGAGTTTTCAGTTGGTGACCAGGTGTTATTGAAAGTTTCACCCCGATTTGGTTATTGACGGCTTGGGAGTCA
Source organism: Viscum album (assembly GCA_963277665.1). NCBI lineage: Eukaryota > Viridiplantae > Streptophyta > Magnoliopsida > Santalales > Viscaceae > Viscum > Viscum album. The sequence continues at coordinate 727,231,418 of OY728130.1, read as the reverse complement.
TGGGAAGATTGCTCCTCACTTTGTGGGACCTTTTGAGGTAATCGAGCTGGTGGGGAAAGTTGCATACTGTTTTTCACTTCCACCACAGATGACATTGATACACAATGTGTTCCATGTTTTGCAGTTGAGAAAGTATCTATCTGATCCATCTCACATTTTGAGATGGAGTGATCTTGAGATCGATCCCAATTTATCTTTGACTAAGAAGCTAGTCAAGATTGTTGATTCTGAGACCAAGGTACTTCTTGGGATGGAAATACATTTGATTCATGTGCAATGTAAGAATGGTTTTGATTCTCAAGGGATGCGGGAGAGGGTGGCACTGATGAGAGAGTAGTGGTCTCATCTATTTGGCATGGAAGCTTGTTCATTGGATTTATGGGGACAAAAAGTTTTTATGGTGGGGAGGTTGTAACATTCCGTTGCCTTGAGCAGGTAATTTTCCTCTTTTTGTAAGTCCATGTTCAATAAAAAATAATTAAAAATAGTTTTTTGGGGGTTACTACAGGTTTTAGTATAGGCACACGTCGTGTACCTAAAGTACACGCCGTGTACCTAAAGTACACACCATGTACTTGGGGACAGATTCAATTCATGAAGTGGGGGTCACGCTGTTAGATGGTACACATTGCATACCTTAGTTACACATTTATTAGTGTTTAAATATTGATTTTTAGCTTGAGGTGATGGTTATTTTGGCGTACTTATCCAGGGTGGCGTACACATCGTGACCCCAAGGTAAATATCTTCACTCGGACCACGCCCGACTTAAAGTCCCACGTTTGGCTGTTTCATTCAGTACTTATTTAGACTTCATGTATCTCAACCTATATAAGTTCTCGTGCATTTTTGAGAGACTCAACTCCTCCTAGATTGAACCAAACTTCTTGGGATGTTCATTCTTCTTGCAGTGAAATTCCAGGGTAAGTGTTCCCCCTCATTATTCAAGTTTGTCTTTTCCTCTCCTCTTGGGTTTTCTATGGATCATCTTGGGATTTATGGATCCATGTATTGTGGTGTTGGATCCTTCCACTAGGTAGAGTATTGAGGTCTTATACACCTTCATTCACATTGATGGGTGTGATTATGAGTGTCGTTCTTCAGAAAAGAGTTAGGCAGTTCCATCCCGATTTTCCAAATCGACTACCATCGAATTGTGTGATTTATTTATTTAATTTATTTAAATTAAATTTCTTAATATTTCTTTAAATTTCTTTGATAAAAAATAAATTACAATTATTTAGAGTATTTGAATTGGTTTGGAACATAAATTTGGGAAACCCCCAATTCAATTGAATTGTGGTGGTTTTATGGAAATTGGATGATTTAAATAGTTTAATTTAAATTATGGATTTGATGAAAATGTTTTCAATTAAAATTTTAAATTAAATTGTGTAAATTAATTTAAAAAAGTATGGAATTATTATTGAATGTATTTCAACCTCATAAAAATGGATTAAAATGATTTGGTAGAAACCTAGTGGTTTTTTCTTATGAAAAAAAATGTTTTTGAATAAAACCTATTTTGGTTTTAAATGGAAATAAATTGGAATTATTAAAATGGAAGAATGATATTGAGCATATTTTAAGTAGTCTTAAAATATTTCTCCTATCATGTAATAGAACATGAAAGCCTTAGGTAGTTAGTGAGTTATTTGTATACACTCTACACTACGACAATGTTCTAAAACATACTTAAGGTGGGTCACATCCCTGATGGGTTGGTGATGAGTCTCCTTTGGCCAATGTCATACAGACATGTGTATACATATTTTATTTAGTTCATATAGAGAGTGAGGAATCCTATAGCTGGTTAATACTATCATACCTTTTGGAAGATGACTATGTTGCTCACTTGTTTATTTATATTTGAGATATAAATGTATGCCAATGTTTGTTGGAACTATTTTACATGCCTACTGGATTTATTTAAACTATTTTATATAAATACATTACTTAAGACATTTGTTTAGAAATATTCCATCTCTTATAAAGTAAGGTCTGTGATTTAATTGAATTTTCCATCATATCAAAACTATTTAGCATGTTTTGTTTAAATATGATTTTGAATTTCCAAACCTATTTATTTTGAAAATTGAAAGCTATTGTTCGGATAATCTATATTTAGAATCTGTTATGGAATATTTGGTGGTATCCTACTGGGATTAGGATCATACCCGAATTTTTTCCTTCAGGTGTTTGTAGACTTTCTTATTACAGGCTCGAACAGAGGGAAGGGATATCTTGGAGGTGGATCCAGATGTTGAGCTTTAGACATGGTGAATTGTTTCCTTTGGGACATTGGTAATTGTTTTCCTTTTTAGTACGTTATGTTGTAGTATTTTGTATTTTATTCCTCAATGTATTTTGGTACTTTTACTCCTATTGGAGTTTTCCTATTGATATGCATACTTTATTTTATCTTTTGCTTCTTCATTATTGTGACAAAATCATTTCCACTTATATGTTGTACATTGAAAGGTGTTAGTCGATGACCTATAGGGATCAGAAACATCATTTAGGTTATGTTAGGACCAGCTCGGTTATCGAGCTACCGGGGTAACTCGGCTAGTTTGTGACAATACAAGCATCATTTTAAGTATAAGATCCGATCATGCCCTCAAGTGCCTCAAACCCATCAGTGAGTTGGGGGATGAATTAAACTATGATGACTCTAAATCCTATTATAAAATAATATACATAGGATGTATCCCAAAGGCTCGATCTTGATACCACATCCTCCATGAGATAGGTAATCATCCCTTTCAAAGGGAAATTTAAATGTGTAAGACCTGTAGAGATTACCTCTCATTTAATGTTCTCAATATTCTACTACATATTTTTATCACACCAATCATGACTCACATGGGCTTAGAGGCTGGCAATGACTGTACCGATAATGTGTTGAGAATTCCCCAAGGTGGGGTCACCATTTGGATATATGTCTGATTACATATCATATATTCTGAAAGGGACATAATTTTGATGAAGTAATGGTATAACATCCCTCCCCTCCTCATTGGATTTAGTCTAGGTGGAATTTCTACTTGTCCTTAAGATACACCCCAAGGCACCAAAGGATAGCAATAAATTCAAAGGGATTCAATAAAAGTGGGGAACAATTTTAACTTTGATAAATAAGACAACCCAACTAAACATGCTATACCGAAAAACCCATACATGATACATAAAAATAATGCAAAACAACTGAAAGTAATACCATTGATATCAAAACCAAAACTACAACATTGTACCACAATGTAACACTACTAACATCAAAGTACACAACGAAAGATAAAACCACAAAAACTCAACGACTCCAAGAAATAATTGCACAGCTCCTAACATGCTCCATACTCCAACTCCACAATACAACTCAAGTATCACGAAGCACCACTAAAGAGATGTGATACCATTCCTTTACCTATATCCTGATAGAAAATATCTAAAAAATCACCAATGTGACAAAGTAGGGGTGAGTAATGAAACTCATTAGGCTTTCCCCAAATGAATTCCCTACTCATTCCACTAGGATAGAACATGAAAGTTAATTTATATAAAATAATTTATATAAAATAATTTATATAAAATAACTGAAATAATTTATATAATAACATAAAAAACATCCATAAAAAAAAAATTTTCTCAAAAAAAAAATTCTAAGGAATGTAACCAAACAAGTCATTAAAAACTTATCAGATTCCATTTTTTCATAACCCATTCAATTTCACATAACTCCCTCCCAAACTCAAACACAAAATCTTGGCGTTACCATTTGAGAGTGGAACTTCACGTCCATAAACCATCCCTTTGATTGTGTTCCTTGAAAACCATTATCCATCCCATTCAACTCATGATTAACCATTTAAGAAAACCACATTTCAATCCATATTTTCCAAAACATCTCAATAAACCATCCTTTTATTGAAAAAACTTTTTGAAGCATCAAAACCAAACAACCATGTTAAAATAATCATTTTAAAATCAAGTTACCATTTTTAATTTCCACTAAAACACCCAATTTGAACAATTCCATAAACTGTCACCAAGGAAGGTTTCAATGAAGAATTTCAAAACAATTTCAAAATAAATTTAAAGAAAAAAAATCAATTTGAAACTATTCATTCAAGTTATAATAATAGGAGTTGATATTTAATCCACCTACCTCAGGAATTGTTATGAAAACAAAGAAAGACATGAAAATTCCAACAAAACTAGGTTAAATATAAAAAAACATGCCTTATATCTATTTCCATAATGTCAACACAACCATATATCATCATGGTTGGAATAAACCATCATAGATCTATCCCCAAAAGAAGAGATCTATGTTTTCATGAGAGGGAAGGAAAGTGTATCTATAGGAAACTAATAAAAATGAAAACTTACCAGGGGAATTAGGCTTCGACGCACTAAGAATTTCCTTATAATCACTTCCAATTCAATGGGGTAATACTTCAAAGCCTTTGGGAGAAATAAATATCATGTTTGGGGTAAAATAGAGGAAAAAGGAGAGGCTTAGAGGTGAAAAAATTGAGACCCACTTTTTTAGGTTCTCACTTTCAAACCATGCATGGTTAGTCACATAATTAGGTAAACCATGCGCTAACTATGTGGCAATATTTTCTTCAAGGATAATCTCACGCAGTTCAAGATAACATTATCTAAACATGAAAATATGTCTTTCTTACTTTTTTTGGTTCCTCCTGGGTGGCCGCACAGTCTGGCCAAAATATGTGCCTAATTGTGTCCCTACCTAGAAGCCCCTATTTCACCATGCACTGTTTCTTGTAGGAGTTTTATGGTTTCTACTGACTGTGATCAAATCATGAACCTTTATAAAAGCCATAGATACATTCTAAAATTATTACAAACCCTCCCAAACTTCACCCAAATACTTTATATACATAAAAATTATAAATAATGGGTTACTTGAAACTGAGGGTGATACATTCTCCCCACCATTAGCCTATCAATACTTAGAAAGTATATAACCAATACTATTCTGAAAGAGTCCAAGACATTGTTTGACTATTTCCTTCTCCCTTTCCCAAGTATCCTACTGAATTTGAAAATGTTTCCACAAAACCCGCACTAGACCAATGCTTTCTCCATGCAAGACTTTTTCTTTCCAATCCGTAATCCATACCAAGATATGAACCAATGAAGTGTACATATCTAGTATAATGTGATCCCATCAATTAACATGGTCAAGATCAGGATGATACTTTTTCAAATGAGACACATTAAAAAAATTATGCACAACACTGAACCATAGTTTAAAATACAACCGAAATACCACCTCACCAACCCATTATGGTATCTCAAAAGGGCCTATGTATCGAGGAGATAACTTGAACTGATTCTCAAAGGGATGATGACCAAGCCCTGGATAGGCCATCAAGAACATATGATCACTCACCTAGAATGAAAAGAACCACAAAACATGATCCTCATATGATTTATGATGACTCTAAATTGTCTCCAAACGTTTTTTGATCAACTAAATCTTCTCTGTTGTCTCTTGGATAATGATCGAACCAACCAGTGAAGTATCACCTGTTTCCACCCAAAAAAGTGAATAACTAAAAGGATTCCCATACAATGATTCAAAATGATCCATATGTATCAAGGATTGATAAATTCTTTTATATGAGAACTTGACTAATGATACATGATCTTTCCACGAGTCACTGAAATCCATTACATAATCCCACAACATGTCTTCTAACCATGGAATTGTCATTTTAGGTTTACCATCCATTTAAGGATAATACACCATACTCATAATCATCTGAGACCCAATGGATTTCTGTAAGGATTACAAAAAACAGTATGTATACCTCAGATATCTGTCTAACACTATTGAAATTTGTACACCATTCCTTCTAACCCCTTCTCGAATATAGATTTTTAAACCATCCTCTACCATATGAGATTCATGAATTAGGATGAAATGAGATGACTTTGTGAGAGGATACACTACTACACATATGGAATTTTATTTCTAAACCATTATTGGGACACCTGTTACAAAAATCCATGACTATCTGTTCCTATTTCCAAACAGGAATAGGTAGAGACTGCAACATATACACTGGTCACTTATTCTATACCTTAACCTATTGAAAAGTTAAGCATCTAGAAAAAAAATCAACCACCTTTCTTTTCATACTACCCCAATACAACTGTGCTTTCAATTCATTATACATTTTCTATATTCTGGGATTAATAGTACATCTTGAATGGTGGTAAGAATGAATAATTTGTTCCCAAAAATCCATATGTATGACTACTTGATTTAGAAAGCACAAAAATGAAATCCCATCCAGATTTCCATCCCTCAATGGTCTCCCCAACATTGAGTTCTAACCTCATAGAAACAAATTATGAATTAGACATTTGTGCCTCTTCAATGTTCATAACTAAATAAGGAATGAACTAAACTGGAAGGAAAATTATAACATAACCTCAGACTTCAAATTCCATGTTCATGTCGATTATCACTAAAAACAACTGCCACTAATCTGAATCCTCTTTTACCAACTGAGTATCTGAATTTATGATTAATTAATATGCCACCATATTGTCTTTACCCAATGTATACATCTAGTCAAAGTCAAACAATTTGATATTCTCTATCCATCCTCTTTATCTCAGGTTCAGATACCTTTGTGAGAAATTATGTTTCAATCTCCTATAATCCATAAACACTACAAATTTCTCAACAAATAGGTAATGATTCCATGTTTTCAAAACATAGACTATGGGAACTAACTCCAAATCATGTTTTGGGTAGTTCTTCTCATGAAACTATAACATTGTTGATCCATAAGAAACAAAATTATCTCCCTACATGAGAAAACATCCCAGCCTAGATCCTGAAGTATCATAATACACCACATATCCTTGTCTTGATTATGAAATGATCAATATTCGTGCTGATGTAAGGTTAACTTTAATTTTTTGAAAGGATTTATGAAATTTACCATTATATTGAAATAAAACATTTTTTCATTATCAAATCAATCATTGCAGAAGCTAGTCATGAGAAATCATGAACAAAACATTGGAAATAACCAACTAGACCAAGAAAATTTCGTATCTCCAAGACATTATTTGGTGGTCTCTGAGAGATAATAACTTATATATTTTTTGGATCCATATAAACACCTCTTTTAGATTTTATATGGCCAAGGAAATATACACATTGTATCCAAAAATCACACATTGATAATTTGACATACAAATGGCGATCTCTTAATATTCCCAAAACTGTCAGTATATGTTGCTTATGGTTGACCCTTGTCCTTGAATAAACTAATATGTCATACACAAAAACCACCACAAAAGAATACATATATATTTGAAATATTAAATTTATAAATACCATAAAAACTAATAGTTCATTAATAAAACCAAAAGTCATTTACACATATTCATAATGTCCATATCTACTCTTGAAAGCTATCATTGAAGTATTCTCTTTCTGAACCCACAATGGGTGATATTATGATCATAGGTAAATCTTAGAGAACCACTGATCTCCCCTTAATTTATCAAATAGATCATCAATTCATGGGAGTAGAAAACTATTATTTATTTTAACTTGGTTAAGTTTATGATAATTAACACAAATTAAAAGATCTCCATCTATATTTTTGAAAAAAATGACCGGTGATACCCACAAAGATGTGATAGGCTAAATGAACCTTTTTCTTTCCATCTCTTCTAACTAGATTTTCCGTCCCCTTAATTATGTTTCTCTATATGATAAGATATAAGTGAAATAGGACTGGTCCCTAGAATGAGACCAATCATAAAATCCACTTCCCTTATGGGTGGAGACCCTGATAAATTTTCAGAAAACAATTCTGAAAATATTCAACCAATATTTTAAAAAATTTTATTCTCAATCGCTTCCATTGATGCCAAAGTCAAATATTCCAACTGGAATGAGATTCTTACAACTGTTTGTGCCAACAATCCCATTGCACCTACCTTTAAATTATATTCTTCTTTAAATATATGCTCAATGTCATCATCAATCATGAAACAAAACTTTCGAGTATAATAGTTGATGTGATCCTTGACTATTTTCAACTAATCCATACATAGGATTATGACTTTGAAATCCATATCAAGCATAGATAAATCCAATATCAACTCTGCTCCATCAAAATTTATCGAACATGATCTACACATAAAGTATTGACATTCTCATTGACCCAGAGGAATTTAAAGTTTCAACACATAAGGAATCATTTCAACATTTAAACCCAGAAAATAAAAAACATGAGAAGAAATAAATTAATGTAATTCACCCCTATGAAGAAAGTCTTTCATAAGGGTATAATTTTAAAGAATTTTACTTCTCACCATCGATGGTCTTGACTGGTCATCCACTATAACTTGTTCATCTCCATATAACTTCTTTCTCTTTGCACTTTATTTTTTATTATGCTATTGAGATTGAAATTTTTGAGGAGTCATGGTATTCTTAGAATCACTGTGGATATCTCAGTTCTTCTAATGAAGACTATTATGCTTCCCTCATCTTATCAAAGCATAAGACATTTGTGAAAAATGAGAAGTATCCTGAACACCCTATCTTAGAGGACTGCAACAACAACATTGAAGATTCCCCATTCGGTACAATTATGACATGATCTAGGTGGTGTAATATAATATCACTTCATGTTTTCTAGAGAACCACATTAGAAACATCCTAGCTTGATATTGGGTTTTTAGTAATATTTATTGATGCAGACATCTGATTCTGAGCCATTTTACTACTTTGGAAATAAGTGTCCCTCTTCCTCTTTCTCCCCACATTAGAGTTCCCACCATTTTGCATAGGTATCAACATGATCCCTCCACCCATATCTCTTGAGATGTACCTTTCTGTCACTATCACTCTACTTAACATTTCTTTATAATATGTTATACAAATCATGAAAATATTCAAGTGAATTTTCTACCTCATCCCCAATTCAAAAATGCGTGCCTTCAAGGATGCAACAGTAGAACATTTGGGTGAAAAGATGACTAAATTGATAAATTTAACCACATACTCTATCACTATGAGGCTCTCCTACTTCAAGAAAAAGAATTATGTTTTTCTTTAAATCCTGAATGTGTGAGGATAGATTTTTTTAAACAATTCTTCAAAATCCTTACAAGAAAGGCCTTGGTATAATTTAGCCTGAGCTGTTAAATCCCACTTTTGGAATACAAGATCCTCCAGTATATACATTTCCAAATTGACCTTCATCTCTATTTGTGTTCCAAGGAAATTGAAGATTTGATTAATCCTATTTAGCCACACCTCTACCTTCTCCGGTTCTGAATCACCATGAAATATGGGTGAATTCTATTTCTAGAACTGGATGGAATGATCCACTTACCTTGGTTCATCCCTCCTATTCCCCCTTTCCACCACCTGAAAATATTGAACTATACTCTGAACAGAATTTTGGTTCACCTATGGCTAATTTGCAACCACATTCTCAACATCTTCTTCCGGTTGATTTCTACATTACCTATCAGGTTGCATTTTCTATAAACATATCAAACTCCATAAGTATCACTCTCTAGAAACTGAAGGCTTAACAATGTCAAATATATCACATCACAACTATAAAATACTTATTTCCAAAATTCAAAATTTCCTTGTTCAACCCTTTTTGAAAATTCGACCATGATTTTGAAAATCAACCCATTTTCAAAATAACCATATCATGTTTTTGTAAATATAACATTTGAAAACAATTCCAACACTTTTCAAAAATAATTTTTTTTGTACCAACTCATAAATCATTACTAAAAATTAAATATTCACTCCTAGTGGGAGTCATTTCTAAAATTCATATCTTGTTCTTTTCATTGGATAAACCCATGAAAATCAGATTCCAAATCCTATAAGTGTCTCCAAAACACTTATGTATCCTACTCCCTGGTAACTTTAATTTCATCATAAAAATGTTAGCTATGCCTTTTTATTATTTACATTTCAAGTCCTGACAATCCTATTACCGTCTACTATCCAAAAACAAGGACTAACCAGAATTATTGTCAACTCTAATATTGAAAAACTCATACCATTTATCAGAAAAGATATTAGGACTGACCAAGACTGATTCCACTTATAAGACAAGGACTGAACAAGCTGACACCCCTTGTCAAAATAAAATATTGACCGACCATGAATGATACCATTTGTAATATATTGCACCTTCTAATTGTCTTGAGTCGAGGTGGAATTGGTACTTGGACTTAAGTGTCATCCCCAATGTGCCAATGGATGGAAATAAATTCCAAGGGATTCAATACAAGTTGGGGATAATTTTAACTTTTAGAAATAAAAAGACCAAACCAAATATGACATACAAAAAACAGCACTACATGATGCATAAAAACAATGTAAAATAACTCAAAGTAATACCATTGATATAAAAAAACTATGCAGAGTAGCACATCAGAAGACTACCAACATCAAAGTATATAGTGGAAGATAAAATCAAAAAAAGTCAAAGACTCCAATACATAACTCCAAAGATTAAAATATACTCTAACTCTACAAAACAACCCAAGTATCCAAAAGCACCACTAAATTAATGTGATACCTTTATTTAACCTGTATCCTAAAAGACAATATCTATAAAAGCACCAACATGCTAAAGCAGGGGTTAGTAATGAAACTGAATAGGCTTTCCCAAAATGACTTACCTACTCCCACCACTAGGGTAGAATATGTTATTACATTTTAATAAAATAATTTATATAAAATAATTGAAACAGTTTATATCAGAACATAAAACAATTTCCATAGCAAAATTGTTTTTCTAAAAAAAAACTAAATTCCATGGAACTTAACCAAATAAAGTCATTAAACCACATTTCATATTCCATTTTGGAATAACCCATTCCATTTTACATATGACCCCACACTATGCCACACATGCTTGGTGTTACCATTGATGGTGGAACTTAACATCCATAACCCATCCCTTTGATGATGGAACTTTACGACCATTATCCATCACATTCAACTCATGTTTAACCATTTAAGAAAACCACATATCAATACATCTTTTATAAAACATTTCAATCAAAATTTACTTTTTTTAAAACACTTTATATTCATCAAAACCAACCAACCATTTTAAAATCATCTTTTTAAAATCATGTTTTCCTTTTCACTTTCCCCCGAAACACCAAATTTGTATAATTCCTTAAACTATCACCAAAGATGGTTTCCATAAATCATTTCACAATAATTTCACAATAAATTTTATGAAAAACAAGAAATTTGAAACTAATCCTTCTAGTTCTAATAACATGAGTCAAGAGTGAATCCACTTACCTCCGAAATTATGATGAAAATGAAGAACGACAAGAAAAAAGCCAACAAAACCGGGTTGAATATTTAAAAATACGCCTTATATATCTTTAACTTAAATCAATACAACCATGTATCATAATTATTGGCATAAAAAATCATAGATATATCCCCCAACAGACTAGATATTGTATTTTGAGAGAAGAAAGGAAAGTATATCTAATGAAAACTACCAAAAATGAAGACTTACCAAGGTAATCGGGCTTCAATGCAATTTTGTTTTATTTCAGATTACTTCTGGTTCGATGGGGGAAGACTTTAAAGCCTTTGGGAGGAAGAAATATCAATTTAGGGAATAAATAGAGTAAAAAATGAGAGGCTTTGAGGTGAAAAGGTGAGATACACTTTTTGTGGATCTCACTTTTAAAGTGTGCACAGTTAGGCAAACCATGCGATAACAACGCGCCAGACTCTGACTCAATAAGCACCTCACACATTTGGCTCACATGGTTTTATATACCATATCCCATCCATGAAGAGGTCCTCTATACCACTTTTCATGGTTTCTCTTTGCTGGCCACATGGTCTGATCAAACAGTGTGCCTAACTGTGCGCCTACCAAGAATCCCTTAATTCACCTTTCACAGTTTCTTATAGGATTTACAAAAACTCCACTAACCATACTCAATACACACACCTTTATAAAATCCACTGAAATAATCCAATATTATTCCAATCCATCCCAAACTTTACCCAAACACTTTACATAATAAAAAAGTATAAATAAAGTGTTACTTACTTGAGACAGTGGGTGCTACATTCTCCCCACCATTGGCCTTCCCATACTAAAAATGTATAAAATCAATGTTGTTCCAAAAAGAGTTCAATTCATTGTTCGACCATTTCCTTCTTCTATTCCCATGTCTTCTCATGAATTTGACCATGTTATCATAGAAATCACACTAGAATGATGTTTTTTACATGAAATACTTTCTCTTGTCTATCCACAATCCATACTAGGATATGAACCAATGAAGCATCTAGCTCTAGGTCAACTTGATCCCATAAAATCACATGGGCATGATTAGGTTGATACCTTTTCAAATGAGTTACATGAACACATTGTGCACATCACTGGACTGTGGTGGAAAATCCAACTGATATCTCACCTCACCAACCCTTTCTAGTATCTCAAAATGGCCTATGTATTGTGGAGATAACATTATCTACTTTACAAAATGATGATTCCCAAACCTTGGAGAGATCCTCAAGGACACATTATCAGTAAATCGAATGAAAAAACCATCAATGATGATCCTCATATGATTTCTAATGACTCCATATCATCTCCATCTATTTCCAGATGATCTGAATCATCACTATTATCTCTTGGACAAGGCTCAGCCCGACTAGTGAAGTATCACAATTTTCCACCCAATAAAGTGGATAACGATAAGGATTCCCATACAGTGCTTTACAAGGACCCATATGTATTGATTCTTGATAACTGTTTTTATATGAGAACTCAACTAATAGTGCATGATCTTCCCATGTGAAAAAAAATCCATTACATAATCCCAAACCATATCTTTCAACATTTGTATCGTCATTTCACAATACCCATCAATATAAGGATAATACATTGCAATCAAAGTCAACTAATTCCCAAAGAACTTTTGTAAGGATCTCAAAAAATGAGATGTAAACCATAGATATCTTCCTGACACAATTGAAATTGGTACACCATGCCTCTTTACCACTTCTCATATATAGATTTTTGATAAGTCCTCCACCGTATGAGATTCAAGTATAGGGATGAAATGAGCTGAATTTGTGATAAGATACACTATCACCCATATGGAATTGTGTTTCTAAACCGTTATTGGGAGACCTGTTACAAAATACATGGATATTTTTTCCCATTTCCAAACAAGAATAGGTAAATACTGTAACATACCTACTGTTTACTGATGTTATACCCTAACCTATTAATAAATTAAGCATCTCAAAACAAACTCAGCCACATTTCTTTTCATATCAACCCACAAAAACTATGCTTTCAAGATTTATACATTTTCTATATTCTAGGATGAATAACCCATCTCGAATGGTGGTAAACATGAATACATTGTTCCCAAAAATCCATAGGTATGACTATTTGATTTTGAAATCACAAAACTGAACTCCCATCCAGCTTCCATCCCTAAAAGGTCTCCCCACCATTGAGTTTTGACCTCATAGAAATTCATAAAAAATTGGACATCTACACCTCCTTAACGGTCATAACCAAATTAGGAATGAATGAAAGAAGAAAGAAAATTACAACCTCACCTCAGTCTTCAGATTCTAAGTTCATGTATGCTATCACTGACAATATCTACCACTAATCCGAATCCTCTTTTACCAACGAATCATATGACTTTCTACTTAATCCATATTCCACCATATTATATTTACTTAGTGTATACATCAAGTCAAATTTAAACATTTAGAGATTATCCATCAATATTATTTATCTTAGCTTCAAATAACTTTGCGAGAAAATATGTTTCAATATTTTATGATCCATAAAATCCATAAATTTATATCCAAATTGGTAATGATGCTATGTTTTCAAAGCATGAACTACAAAAACTTACTCTAAATCATGTGTTGTGTAGTTCATTAATGAAACCATAACTTTGTTGAGACATAGGAAACAATGATCTCCCTGTATGTGAACACATCCCAACCCAGATGATAAAGCATCACAATACACAATGTACCCTTGTCTTGATTTCGGCAAGATAAATATTATTGCTAATGTAAGGTGAAATTTAAATTCTTTAAAGGATTTATGATATTAATAATTACACTAGAATGGAAAATTTTTCCTTGTCAAATATGTAATTTGTAAATCTAGTCATGAGAAATCATGAACAAAATGCCAATAATAACTATCTAGACCAAGGTAACTGCATATCTCAAAGACAATCTTAGGAGGGTTTTAATATATAATAACATCTACCTTTTCTGGATCAATAGAAACACTACTTTCAGAGATTACATGGCCAAGGAAACATACCTATTATATCCAAAAATCAAACTTTGATAATTTTTCATACAAATTATAATCTCTCAAGATTCCCTACATTGTCACCAAGTGTTTCGCATGCTCAACCCTTGTCCTTGAATACACCAATATGTCATCCAAAAACACCACCATAAAATAATATAGATATCTTTGAAATATTTGATTCATCAATTCTATTAAAACTTCTAGTGTATTAATATGACCAAAAGGCATTACCACATATTCATAATGGCCATATCTACTCTTGAAATCTATCTTGGAAATATTCTCTTTCTGAACCCACAATTGATTATATCCTGACGAGAGGTCAATCTTAGATAACCACAAATATCCCCTCAATTAGTCCAACATATAATCAATGTGTGGAATTGTATATCATTTCTTTATCATAACTTCATTAAATTTATGATAATTGACAAAAAATTGAATGGTTTCATCTACCCTTTTGAGAAACAAGACCAGTGATTCCCACATAGACATGCTAGGATGAATGAACCCTTTTCTTTCCAGATCTTCCAATTGGATTTTTAGTTCCATTAATTCTATTTGTGCCATATAATAATACATAAGGTAAATAGGATTGGTCCCCATAAATAGATCAATCGTGAACTCCACTTCCCTTGTGGGTGGAAACCCTGAAATATTTTTTGGAAAAAACATCCCGAAACTATTCAACCACTATTATAAAACTATTATTCTTAATCTATTTCATTTATTACGAATTCAACACTTCCAACTAGTACAATATAATTCCAACTATTGGTTCCAATAAGCCCTTTGCACATGCCTTTACATTGCAGTCTGCTTTAAAGAGTTGCTTGAATCCATCATCAATTGTGAAACCAATCTTTTAGGTATAATAGTGGATGTGATACTTGAACATTTTCAACCAATACATACCGAATATCATGTCATAGAAAACCATCTTAAGCATAGATAAATAAAATTTCAACTTAGCTCCATCAGTAGTTATCGAACATTCTCTATACATAGAGGATCCACATTCTCTTTGACCAATAGGAGGTTGAAGTTTCAACACATAAAACATCATTTCAATATTTCAACTTAGAAAATCAAAACAATGAAAAGAAATAAATGAATGGAATGCACTCATATTAATTAAGGAATGAAAAAGGGTAGAATTATAATGAATCGTACCTCTAACCATCAATTTTCCCGACTGATCATCCACTATAACAGGTTCAACTCCATATACATGCTTTCTCCCCACACTTTGTTCTTTATTTCCCTTTTGATATTTCCATTGTTGAGGAGTCATGGTATTATTGGAATAACCATGGATAGATTAGTTCTACTGATGAGGATTATTCTGTTTCCCTTTTCCTTTCAAATCATAAGACATTTGCGACACATGAGAAGTATCCCAAACACCTGATATCAGATCACTATGACAATAGTGATGAAGATTCCACGTTAGATTACAATTGCGAAATGATCTACGCGGTGCCATAAAATCTCACTTAATATGGTCCAAAGAGCCACATTGGAAACATCCTGTCTTGCTCTTGGGATTTGGAGGATTATTTACTCATCCAACCATCTAATTCTGAACCATTCCACTACCTTGGAAATAGGTGTCCCTATTTCACTTGTTCCCATCATTAGAGTTCCCACCATTTCCCAAAGGTATCAACATGGTCCATCCACCTGTATCTCATGATATTTCCCTTTATAACACCATTTCTCTATTGACCATATCTATATAATTTGTTATAAGAAGAACATAAATCTTTGAGTGAATTTCCAACCTCATCCCTGATTCAAAAATAAGCGCCTTCAAGGATGAACTAGAAACATATTTAGGTGAAAAGAGGAATAAATTCATAAATTTAGATTCATACTCCATCAATTTTATACTCTCCTTCTTTAAGATAAAAAAATTATGTTGTTCTTGCAATCCTGAATGTATGATGATAGAATTATTTATTAGACAATTTTTTTAAAATCCTTCTAATAAAAGACTTGGTCTAATTTAGCCAGAACTACTAAATCCCACCACTGACATAAAAGACCCTCCAACATATATGCTTACAACTTGACTTTAATCTCTGTTTGTGTGACATGGAAATATAAGATTCGATTCATCATATTCAACCACACCTATACCTTCTTTAGTTTTGAATCACCCTGAAATATGGGTGGATTGTAGTTCTAGAACTGGATGGAATGATCCACTTACCTTGGTTTATCCCTCATGTTCCCTCTGTCCACAGCCTAAAACAATTGAACTATACTCTGAACCAACTATTGGTTCACCTATGTCTTAGGTTTAAACACATTCTCAACATCTTCTTCTAGTTGGTTTCTAAAATTCCTACCAGGTTCCATTTTATATGAGTGCAAAATTTCCATAAGTTTCACTCTCTAGAAACTGAAAGCTTAACAATTTCAAATATACCACATCACAACTATCACAACATTGGTTTCCAAAATTCAATATTTTCCATGTTTAAGACTTTTTAAAAATTTCACCATTATTTTGAAAATCTAACCATTTTCAAAATACCCATATATTGTCTTTTTAAAATTCTCACATTTGAAAACAATTCCAACACTTTTAAAAAATAATTTTTCACTAACTCATAAATCATTACTAAATATTAAATGTGAACTCATAGTGGGAATTCATTTCTAAAATTCATGTCATGATCATCTCATTGGTTAAAACCATGATAATGAGATTCCAAATCCTATAAGTGTCTCCAAAATACTTATGTACCCAACACCTTAGTAACTTGAAGTTCAACATAAAAAGGTTAGCTATGAATTTTTATGCTCTACAATTCAAGTCATGAAAATCCCCCTCCTTTCTACTATCCCAATAAAAGGACTAACTAGAATGATTTTCAACACCAAGACCGAAAAACTCATACTATTTGTCCAAAATTATATTAGGACCGACTCATACCGATTCCACTTGTAATACAAGGACCTAATAAGATGAT
This sequence comes from Viscum album, assembly GCA_963277665.1. NCBI lineage: Eukaryota > Viridiplantae > Streptophyta > Magnoliopsida > Santalales > Viscaceae > Viscum > Viscum album. The sequence goes on along the minus strand of OY728130.1, from coordinate 727,214,038 downwards.
ACAACTTTTCCAAATGAAATATGCACCAGCCATGACTGATACTATTTGTAACATCTCATACCTCCTAATTTTCTTGATTCAAGGTGGAATTGTTACATGGAATTAAGTAATATCCCCATGGAACCAAAAGATGGAAATAAATTCCAAGGGATACAATAAAAGTGGGGGAAGATTTTCCCATTGAGAAATAAAACAACCGAACTAAACATTCCATACCAAAAAATACCACTACATGATGTATAAAAATAATGTAAAGCAACACAAAGTAATACCATTGATATAAAAATCAAACTACAAAGAGTACCACACTAGAAGACTACTAATATCAAAGTACACAATAGAAGATAAAACAACAAAAAATCAAATACTCCAAGACATAATTCTACACATACCAACACAAAACATGATACAAATCCACAATACAATGCAAGTATCATGAAGCACCGCAAAATAAATGTGATACATTTCCTTTACCTATATCAAAATAGAAAATATCTCCAAAAGCACCAATGTTCTAAAGTAGGGGTGAGTAGTGAAACTCAGTAGGATTTCCCCAAATGAATTCCCAGATCCCGCCACAAGCATAAAACATGTTATCAAATTTGTATAAAACAATCTATATAAAAAATTGAAATAGTTTATATCAAAACATAAAATAGTTTCCATTGCAAAACAATTTTTTTCAAAACAAAACCATATTCCAAGGAACGTAACCAAACAAGTAATTAAACCAATTCATAGATTCCATTTTAGCACAACCCATTGCATTTCATATAAGAAAACACACACAAAAACTCAACCACACAATCTTGGTTCCACCATTGACGGTGGTACTTCACATCCATAACCCATCCCTTTAATGGTGATACTTCACGACTATTATCCATCCCATTCAACTCATGATTAACCATTATAGAAGACCACGTGTCAATACATATTTTCCAAAGAATTTCAAAAAAACTATAATTATATTAAAAAAACTTTTCCATACATAAAAGAAAATAACCATTTCAAAATCGTCATTCTAAATTCATGTTACCATTTTCACTTTCCACCAAAACAACTAATTTGCACAATTCCATAAACTGTCACTAAAGAAGGTTTCCAATAATAATTTCACAAAAATTATATAATAAATTTCATGAAAAATAATTTTTTGTAATATAATCCTTTACTTTCTAATATTATAAGTCCATAGTGGCACCACCTACCATACAAAATATGATGAAAATGAATAAATACACAAAAGCACCAACAAAATGGGTTGAATCTCCAAAAAACTGCCTTATATCTATTTCAATAACATCAAAATAGACCTATATCATCATTATTGGAATCAAAAGACATATATATATCCCCCAAAAGGCTTGATCTAGGATTTAAATAGAGGGCATAAAAGAAGATCTAAGGAAAACTACAAAAAACGAAGACTTACCAAGGCGATCGGGCTTCAACGCACTAAGAATTTTATTCGGATCACATTATGGTTGATGGGGGAGGACTCAAAAATATTTTGGAGGAAGAAATATCAATTTAGGGATAAAATAGAGGAAAAAATAGTATTATAGGGGAAAAAATGAGATCCACTTTTTTAGGACCTCACTTTTAAACTGTGTATGGTTAGTCGCATAGTTAGGAAAATCAGTAGCTAATTGTTCTCTATCCTCTTCCTAAAGTAGAACCTAAAAAGGTTTGATCACATGGTTAGATATACCATGATCCAAATATGAAAAATCCCTCTATCCCACTTTTCATGGTTTCTCCTGCGTGGCCGCATGGTCTGGCCAAACCATGCGCCTACCCAGAATCCCCTGTTTTACCATGCACTATTTATTGTAGGAGTTTCATGGTTTACACTAACTATGATAAAACTATTCACCTTTATAAAATCTATAAAAAAATTCAAAAAATATTCCATACCCTCTCAAACTTCACCCAAACACTTTACATATTTGAAGTACATAAAGGAAGGGTTACTTACTTGAAACCGAGGGTGCTACAAATCTAGTGAAATGCTATATGCATAAATCCCGCCAAGGGAATCTATTGTTATATCTATCAGAAAATATATACCTATTATAAGAACTATGAAGTCTTTGATTCCTATCTCAAACAGGATACATAAGACACCTCACGGAGGTCAGAGTCTGATATTCGCGTCCTTATCATATGACGTTAAACACCATGGATGGGTCCAATCACACGACCTTAAACTTTGAAAAATTAACTATGTGGATTTTTATTCATGCTCCAATAGAATATGTAGTATGCCCCATATAGGTTCAATACCATCTCCAAGGAACTAACCACCTCCCTAGAAGGCAATCAAACTCCAAAGTTCCTGAACATGGTAAAAAACCAAATCATTATAAACAAAAAAGATAGTGATGGAGAACTCAAGAAATTCACATATATGTCCCTATCAATACAAGTTTGTAATAAATCTATTGAAACATAGGTAACCAGATTTGTATCGGATCCTGGTAAGTATTTCATGAACATATCTTAAATTTATTAGAGATTCTCAGAGTAGGAAGCAATTCCCCCCAAAAAGGTGTGATGAGCCTGACCTCCCTTCCTATCGACCAATGCGAGTTCCTAAGAGTCATTGGGATTGAAACCCCAAAGACTACTTGCCTTTGAAAAGTAGGTCCGTACCCCATTATGTATGTGGGAACCATTGGGAGTTTCTAGGGAATAAAAAATAAATGGTAAAACAGACACGAGTTATTGAGCAAGGAATTCAATCCCCCACAATCAAAACATCTTCTAATCCCATCCACATCTTTTCTGATGAAATAGTAACATAAAAGGATGTCATCTTAGATGGAAAATTATTTTTAGAGATCACTTGTAGTAATTCTTGAGGAAAGTAATTTTTTTTATTTTGAAATCACTTAAAAAAAATTCACACATAGAAATAAAATATTTTTTAAAATAAAATTGTAAACATGTAAAGTATTCTTAAAATACTTATGGTTTAATAATGGTTTGAAAATAAACTCATACTCTATAAGTTGAAAACATAACATTAATTATGTATTTTTTCGGAAAAGTCACAAAGTCCCTCATTTAGAAAATGAAAAAAGATTCCTTTCAAACCGTTTAGTAAATATAAAAACATGGGTAAAAATGACTTTAAAAAATTGTAGAAGAATAGTAAAAACTTTTTAATTTTTATTATAAATTGTGGACATAAAAGATAAATTTTCCCTATAAAATACTTAAATAAAAGCAATCCCAAATAATGATGATGTTGTGAAATAAACCCTTACCACTTTGGTAACTTTTGAATCATAATTCTCATGAAAGAAAGAACATTAGATGGATATGTATATATCATTATTTTCATGATAGGAATCATAGAATAAATTCATGAAAAATATATACACCACAGAAAAGAAACAAATAACATATAGGTAATGTGTCCCACAAATATAAAATTGAGATGAAAATCCTTTACCTTAGGTCCGACTTAATTTGAAAGTTGTTTAAACTCCTATATAATAAATTTATCTTTATTATAAATATATACCAGTAAAATTTTGATGATTTTTATGTCATATATATTCATTATATATATATATATATATATTTAAATTCATCCATTATGATATAGAAAATGAATTACACTGTTCATAGATATCGTAGGTCGTACGTACGCGTGAATGATTTATTAAATTTTTCAATGATGATACAAAATAAAGGTAAATAATAATTCACCATTAAAATATATTTATTGTATAAATTATATAATATCTATTAATAAAATCCATCATCCTTACCATCCAAGTAAAATAGTAATGAAAAATGAATCACATCACTTTGTGGAGATGGTAGTCCACACGAGCGGCATTATCATTTTCCAACGGTTTGGAAATTAAGAAGGTTCATATTATATTTTCATTAAAGAAGAATAATTATGTAATAAATATAATATATATAATATAAACTCAACATAGTATCCATCCATGAAATATGGTGATGGAAAATTAATTGTATCACTCTATGTTGAGACGATAAACTATACGTACACACGAGTGATACTTTCACTTCTTTTATGATGGGAAAGAGGGCGTATAGTGGTATTTTTATAATCATAATAATATTTAAGAATATTAAGGACAATGAATTTATTATTTTATGATTAATATCATATATTTTTAGGAGGTAAATAAGTGTATAAAAAGTAAGTGATTAGTTATGGTGATTACCACTTCTTTGAGACAATTCTAGTAGATGTCCTCTTATAGGCTTTAGGGTTGGTATTTTGAGAAGACTAAAACCAATATAATGTACCTAAAGAAGTTTATAATAGAATTTGGTAGGGTATGTTCGAGATATTAGGCCCCAAGTGTTATAAATAAGTGAGGGTGGAGGTGTCATTTATAATTCAGGTGAGTGGTACTATTGGAATTTCTTAAAAGATTAGAATTTATTAAGACTATTCTAGATCCAATTGATTCCAAATGGAATATAAATGTATAGGGTATGATATTTTAGACCATATATTATCCCCTTTATTTTAGATTAATTTTTTATGATTTTTATGTAATTTAATAAAATATTAACCCCATAAAATATTATTTTTTCCAATTTTAATACTATTAATTACTTTTAATTTAAAAACATCAATAAAACAAGTAAAATTAAAAAAAAATATGTTACAATATCCTAAAAATTTCATTCTATTCTATAGAATTATTGGATCACCTTAAATATCTCAAATTATGTTACTTTTATATTATTATTATTATTATTTTTAATTTTTCCATTAATTGAAGAATTACTACGTCAGCATTGTGTAAGAATTTATGGTAATTATTTTTTCCATAGAAATTAAAAATAAATCAAAATGATTAAGATAAATATTTTATATTTAAAAATAATATTTATATTTGAACATAACCTCTGTATAACCCCATATTAAAAAATGTTTTCTAAAAAAAAGAGTGTGATATGTTTTACTTTCTTTGAAATAAAGTACTATAAAGGTAATAATCTCACCAAAATGGACACAAAAGGTAATAAAACCTAAAGTTGAATGATTATGGATGAAATTAACTCATACAATAAAATTTAGGCAAATGTTTGGGTTATTTAATAGTCCTTATCATTTTTTAGCCTAAACTACCCGATCTACTCTTACTGTGGTAATAAAGATTAGAAAGGTTACTATTAATATTGATCAAAAATAAAAGAGAAATATTTAATAAATTTTAACCTCATGATTAAAAATAAGGAATCTATTTTTCGTAATTGAAATCATAAATGTGGAATAATTTAATTTAAAATTAAAATGAAAAAATGTGATGAAGTAGTTTTTCAGAAGAATGCCCTTTCTAAAAATTTAAAATGTTTTTTTGCTAAATTCAAGTATAAAATCCAATTGAAAAAAATATTTGAATTTTTTTAAATAAAAAAAAATAATTAAATTTTAATAATAATATAAAATATAAATTTACTTTTTAAATACATTAATATAGAAATACAGATTTCAATAAAAATAATTATTTGTTTTACTCTTCATTGAAAAGTCATCCTTTTCAGAAAATTATAAAAAGTTAATCCTAAGATAATTTTGGAATGATAAATTAAAATATGAACTTTAGTTTTTAAAATAAATTTTATAAAAGTGTTGAAAATTAGTTTTAAAATAAGTGTGAAAAAGGAAACAAAACCTCTTTTTATAGAAATATAGTTTTAAGAATAAAATTGGATTTTGTTGTTATCTATTGTCTAGAAAAAACATAAGATGAATTTTACACATTTAATTTAATATTTATTATATAAATTTCATTTAAATAATTCACCGAAATTGATTTTTTTAAATTTATTGAGGTAAAATGTGTTTGTGTGCTTAAAAATCGTTTTTGAGTAAAATATTTCCTTTGTTTCCAATTAGTGTTTTATTTTAATTTCTCATTAATTTGTCACTAATGAATTCGTGTTATTTACATGTGTAGACCATATATTTTAAATATTTAGGTAATATTTTTTATACCCTCCATTCCAATGACTAGGTGATAAGTACCATATTAAATAAAAATATTTTAAGAGTATGTTACATTTAGTTTAAACTTGGTGTAGTGTATATTTGAAGTTATACTTAGTTTTGGTCTAATGAAAGCTAAAATCAATGTTGTGTGTAACAATAAAATTTATTTTTTTTAATTTTTTGCACATAATCTAAGGGTTTTACATTCTACTCCCTTAAAATGAATTCCCCCCCTCAAAATTTGTCACTTTTCTACAAAAAAATAAGGATAATTCTGAATAATTACCTCATTAGGTTCCGAAAAGGCTTTCTCAAGATGGTGGTTTCACAAAAAAACATTGACCTGGTGAGTGGTCTTTTTTCATATCACTTTCTTTGTTCTATATAGATTCTCAACTTATATTTTTTTTATAAGAAAGATCATTATCTAGTGGTATGACCAATGAATTAAGTATATGTGATGGATTAGTTATGTACTTCCTCAATATAGATACATGGAACCCATCATGAACTTGAGAGAGTTTAAGTTAAAGTTCGAATCAATAATCTATGATCCGAATACGATCAAGAATTTCAAAGGGGCCAATAACCTAGGGATTAGTTTTCCATTTTTTTCCCTGAAGAAATTCATAGAAAGTCCTTCACTCTAACTTCAAATTCTAGATCATATTAATGATTATATGAATTATTTTTTTCCAAATTTTCCCATATGTGTTTCTGAATTTCTCTAAACTTTTTTGTAATTTCAATAGCTAGATCAGGCCCTAATAGATTTATTTCTACAGCTTCATTCCAATATGTTGAAGTTATATAATTCATCCCATAAAGGTCTTTATAAGGAGAAATTTTAATGCTCGAGTGAAAGATATTATTACAAGAAAACTTTAATTGAGTAATGTGTTGATCCCAACAACCTTTTAAATCTATATAATAAGATATTAGGATATCATATAAGGTTTGAATGTTTTTCCCAGAATAACCATATTTTTGAGGATGATACGCATTATTGAAACTCAACTCTATATCAATTGATTTATATATACTTCACTAAAGATTTGAGGAAATTTTTTAATCCCAATTAGATACAATTGAATGTGGTGCCCCAAGAAATCTTACTAATTCTTTAATGTATATTCTATAAAGAGTATCTAGAGAGAAATTTTATCTAATAGCAACTGAGTGTGCTGAATTTGTAAGGTGATAAAAAGAAACCCATAATTACCTCAAAATCAATGATAAGATAAACCCTAATGGTTACCAGTACCTTTAATCATATGACCATAAAATTTATAGGCCTTCCTCCTTAAATAAAATTTTCACTAAAACATATACAAAACCAAAGTGTTGTATTGCTATAAATGTATCTTAAAATATCTTTAATATTGATAAACTCCAATCACATAAAACATAAAAAGGTGTTTTAATGACTTTGAAATTTGTATTAAATTTAAACTCACCAACTAATTATGGTATCCATAACTTTTATGTTAATGGATACATATACACTGCCAAAAGTTAACTCCCCCTTTATTCATTATATATTCTCTTATCTTATAAAAAAATTTTTAATTAGAATATTGGGTTTATAAGTTTACTAATAGAATATCGAATGTGATTTAATTATTTGATAATCCATATATAGGGATATAATCATACAAAATTTCACTAAAATATTGACAATAATATTTTCATAGGGATCATTCATACAAAATAAAACATGAAACTCACAACTAAGAAGTAGAGGATAAGTGTGACCTAATTATTGTAATTAAATTCATCCATTTTGATTTCATAATATTTCCCTTTATCAATTTCTTCATATGTTGTTGTGGCTTATCATTCACATTAGTCCTTAGACTGTGGAATTGATTCACATAATTCCCAAACTCCTTTAACTTGAAAAAATGGAGTGTGAGTGCTGAATTATTTATTGTCCTATTATACTATATTTAATTAACAAGACCATTAATGTAATTTGTAAATTAATGGGACTTATGACACGTGTTTCCATATTTAAATAATTTTCCTATTCTATTCAAGAAATTCCCTTGGGTCTTCTTACAACATTTATAGCCTACAGATGGATGAAATTTCTTCCAACCATTTGAGTTTTCATGAGAATAAATATTAGATTTTTATAAAAACCAAAGGAATGGTGAGAATATCCAACTTCCATTTATACCTATAGTTCAAATTGAACGAATTCTTTATAGTTACTAAATTTTATTATAGGGAAGGCCTTTCAAAGTCTCAGTTTTAGTCCAACAAAGAATCGATCAATTTTGATTTTAGAGGTGTTGATTAAACCAAAAGCATACATTGAAGTCTTGTAAAATTATCTTCATATATACCAATATATTAATCATCATTTTTCTTAATATCAAGTAATTCATTATCCTTATTTTTTCGAAGAATATGTGGTAATTACTTATAGATAAATATACCCTTAAACTCTTCATATTCCATAAATTAATTTCTTATTTTACCATTATGTTCTTAATAAGAGTCCACCACTAATATGCTTCACCTTTCAAATGATAAATATCTAGGATGTGTTTTTAATTTCCTAAGAGTCGAAGAATAGAAAATATTTTCTCAATGGTGTTGATCCATCACTCAACCACTAGTGGATAAGAATATCCAGTAAAAGAAGGTGGACATTTCCTCATGAAAGATTAAACAGTATGTAGCTCCCTCCTTTGATCATTTTTAAACTTAGAATTATTCATATCATGAGAAAGTTGCATGAGCATAGTAGCAAGATTCTGCATTCCAAATTCTATAACACATGGCTGTTTATGAGGAAAATCATTGGATTTTTCATTTCAATCATTATTAATATGATTCATTTGGGTAATATTCATTGACTAAAACCAAAAATCATAACATGAGAAATAATAATTATAGTGTAAAACCATGTAATCATAAAAAATAATTTATAGGATTTCTAAATAATTTTTCCTTAATTTATATCTATGTCACCTTAGGCTTAACCTAGGCCATTCATGGTCTTTATTTTAATCCTTTGTGATGTTTCATAAAGATTTTGTGAATTTAAGACGTATATCCTCCATGAGTGTCAAACCAAGTATAAAGTAAGGCCCATTATCATACAATAGGTGATGATCAAGTCAAGATCAATGGGACCTTTTCAATATTTTTAACACAAGGTACCTATGTAGCAGAGCCACATCCACTTGTAGTATCAAAAATGGGATGCAATTTTTTGGAAACCCCTTTCTCCATCATTCACTAAACTTATAGGATATTTTTTATACATATAATTGTCCATAAAATTTTACTTAGAGATATCCCTATACATATACCTAGACATATAATTAGGAATATCCATATGGATATCACTAAAGTTTTCTCTAATCCTAATCTCCAAATATAGATTAAACATTTTCTCTAATACCAACTATAACAAACCAATATTTTCATACATAAATATCACATCTTTTTAGATGAATATTCAATAAATTTCATAAAAAAATATTAAGAAACATAATATTTTTGTGTCTTTGGATACTAGAATTAGAATCTTCTTATTTTTTGAAAGATATTCAACATCTCCTATAAGGATATTCTCTCATATTACTCCTCTTAGGTATACAATACCTAAACCTTTTCCATAACCTAGGGAAGGAAAGATAAGAAAGGTTGATATAAGATTCCTAGTAAGGGTAAACATAAGAGATATCAATCTATGGTCATATACAAGAATAATATAATAATAATGGCATATGATCATGAATATAACTTAAAAATCTCATACCCAACCTTTCATAGATCATAAACCTGAGTCATGTACCAAAACATTATCATTTCAGAAAACATGGGTCATATGACTGATAAATCATCATAAATAAATCATGAACCATTAGAACACATAATAAGAGTGTGCCACCATCATAAATTTAGAAAATAATTTCATATTTCAAGGTTAACTACTAATACCATCAACAAAGTATATCAATAATTATAACCTATTTCCCATTGTGGATTAGGATGAACCTATTTCCCATAGTATATCATGACACAAATATTTCTCATATGAGATCAGGATGCACCTGTTTCTCTAAGTAGAGTAGGATACACCTGTTTCTCAAAGTTGATCATGACCTTTTTTATACAATTGTTATTTTGAGATTTGGTTCAACATACATTGATATAAAAACATAGAAAGTAATAAAGTTTTTGATTAATTTAAACCAAAGTATTACTATAAATTTTAGTAAATCAGTAAGAAAAATAAACTTGAAATGTGTTTAGTGGACTCACAATGACTATTGTTTCTCATATTTTTCAAAATATAATTTTTTTTCTGAATTATTAAACTCTTTAGATTCAATTATTTTCTGAGAATTATTTTTAAAAACACCCCCACTTTTTAGTTCTTATTATTAAAAATACACATTATAAACCACAAAAACTCTTTTATAGATGACCTAGGGTCTAAACTATGCTACAAAATATTATTTAAATAATAATAAATTTTACGTGTCATGAGAAAATGGTCAAATATTTTCTCCATTTCTACGGAGTGCTTCAGTTTTTAGTGTGATTTTTTGATAAAATATTTGTGAATTGTGAATATTTGTTTTGTTTTATTTCATAACATTAACTATATTTTTTATTCCAATTTATTTCCACTGTAGGAATTATACATAATGTGTTTTGATCTAGGATATTTGACTCCTTTTAACCTCGAACTAGAGAGGATCACATGTTACTGACACCGAGACACACATGATGATCCATTGAAGGAGGACACTCAACACCTTGAGACTCTGCTAGACACATATTATTATGGAACAAAAATATAAACTATAATTAATGTGTATAACAAAGTATAAAATAACTTAACATTACAGTAACTCACTTAACCTGATGTAGATATCCAACCAACCTACTATAAAGACCCAACCCTAGTTGACCAGAGTCGGTGCCTTACATTAATACATTATCATAGATACAAGAATCAAATCACAAATGAATGATCCGTTTAGTTTTTTTAAAATCTACATTAAATACATGAATTTTACATTACAAATTGGAAGAAAAAACAACATAGAATCTACATTGGTAACACCCAAAAGCTCTTAGATTAAATTTTTAAGTCATTCATAATATTCATCTTCACATCATAGGGAAAAATAAAGCATAAAACGGGGTGACCTCAGATGATCAGTAAGGGTAAGTAATACATAAAAAGATAACATAAAAAACAAGTCATGTGAATGACTAAAAACATAATCCATTAGAACATAAAATTAATCGTAACATGGAATGAATAAAAGTTCAATAAATAATTCCATAAAAATAATCACATGATAATGAAACACAAATATAGATATTATACTATTGGAATATTCACATGGACTATCAGTTAATAATATCATAACGAGGGAATGCATATGCCAGACAACTAAAACATACCACCAATTCTTCTTCCAAGACTTCTGAAAAAGATTAAGGCATAGACAAAAACTATATCTAAAAGTGGGCAAGGCCTCTAACAAGTCCATATCTGTTTTGTATTATGAGACCCACCGATGCATCGAGGGATATAGAGTGCACCAAATATAAATTTCTAATTTCAATTCATTGCTCATATTAATGGAGTAAAACATAAAAAACATATACATATGAAATTTAAATAACTTTCCCCAAACTATAAACATAATCACTTACCATTATGAGTAATAGAGTGAATGGTATCAAGATAGAACATCCATAGTAAAACTGATCATAAAAAATTTAATAAAATATGATAGATGATAATCATAGTAGATAAATCTCAATAAATCCTAAAATTCAATATAGGTGTTAAAATAGATGAAAATACTCTAATAATTCATCTAGGAATTATTGAGATAAAAACCCCTTTTACTTCCCAAAGAAGATTTCTTTTAGAAAAATCATTTATAATTGATATATTTTTTTATGAAACCATAAATGAAAAAATATAGTTTTTCATAACAGAATTATTGATTTTATAAATATAATGGTGAAAAAAATTGATTATGGATGGTACTTTAAAAATGGGTAAGAAATCGATACGTTCCCTTTAATTGGGCTTGTATATCAAGAAGAATTGAGATGAAAACCTCGTAAAACGCGTATTTCCTAGTAAGAAAATATGAACTGATATGGATACATGAGTTTAAAATTTATAAATATAATTTATAATAATTATATAAAAATAATGAATAATTAAATTAGTTTATAGAGGGTGAAATCATAACCTGAATGAGAATGGAGTTTCGAGAAGAAAACCCATACCTTATGTCTGAAAGTGTTATGTACATGAAATTAACATCCTCGATATTAAAAGTAAATACATTAATTAATTAGATAATAACCTTTTATAAATTTATTTGATTTATTATAATTTTTTTTAGTTCATTTATGATTTTTAATGAGTTATAAGATACAATTTTATCATTCGAGAGTGTTTGTTTCCTTGGTTTTCATGATCAGTTCACTTATTTTTTAGTAGTGAACTTCATGTAAAATGGATATAATTATACATAATAAAAATTATATGTTATTAATGAAAATAAATAATAATTAATGGTATTATATATAATTATTTTTTCAGATATTAGGATGATTCATTATATGTAACTTTAATGATAATCATTTAGATCATTTTGGTTGGTTTTTGATCATCATGAAGTAATTTTGTCTTATTAATTAATATCACGAATATATACTAGTTTAAGAATACTAAATAACTTATAATATCTACAATAAAATATTTTTTAACCATAATTATGGTTTTATGACCATACATGAAGGTGTTAATGTAAAATGAAAATTCACCATCCATGATGTTGGTAAATTGACACATCACGGGTGATGTTTTCATTTATAGAATAAAAGAGAGAGAGTGAAAGGAGTTTTATGATGGCTATTAAATTAACATGATATAAATATAGTATTTAAATGATAATAGATTTATCATGTCTCTTTTTATAGGGGAGGTGAGTGAAGTATAAGAAAATAAAATAAATTGAAGAGAAAATAAAAGAAAAGAAAAAGGATTTTACCTCTTGAATTCTCCTCCTTGAGTACCTCCTTAAGGGGATTGGTTTCGTCTTTTTTATGATACCACGAGCTCCCGGATATGGGGGAGGGTCTTGGAAGATAATTGGGAATAATTTAGACAAGTCTAAATTCTTGAATGGAGCGATGAGAAGAGGTGGTGAGGGGAGGTATTTATCATGGAGGAGATGGGTGTTTTTTGAATGTTTTATTCATTTGTTTTTTATTTTTGATCAAGACTATGAATTGTTTGATAATTATCATGAAATATAGTAAAATAATGATTTATAGTTATATATTATGGTCTTAAATCATTCATACCTCAACTATGCCTCAATAATTCATGTATTTAACATTTATCGTAAATTATTGCATTTTACTATTCACCAAAAATTCAAGTGTTTTAGAAAAATACCCAAAATTCACCATAACTAATTTTCAATGTGCAGAATTTAAAAATGAACTCCATTTTATGTGAATGATTTTCTATATATTATAAATTTAATTTTTAATTAAAATCATCATTTACTTGAAAAATATAGATTTTCAATTTATAACTGATTTTATAACACTCAAAAAAATTAACAAAAGTCTCATTAAATTATCCTAAAATCATAAGACAAAGAAATATTAATTTATTAATAAATTTTATGAAAATAAATTTTCTTTTAAATAATTTTATTATTTATAAAATTGTAATTTAATATTCATGACATATAAAAATTCAAAGACTTAATTAATAATTTTGAAAATATTCATTAACTATACTAGTATATAATTATATTAGTGTTTAATTTATAGGATGCCTAAATTTTATTTATACTTTCATGGGTGGGGTTACTATTTTAAGGACCATAATACGTTTCATAATGGTAAAATTATTATTCCAATGATCACATTACTATTCATAAAAAATGAAACTTATAAAAAAACTAAAAATTTAAGCAAAGTAAATTTTCATTTTACAATTTCAAAAATAAGGTTTAATCTGTAAAATATAATTTATAAAAATGTAAAAATTTAAATTTAAAATAAGTTCTCCATTAAAATGTAGTAAAACCATGTTTAAAAAAATATAGCTTTTTTATGTGTACAATTGGATTTATTCATATCTTATATCTCTAAAAATAGTTTGGATGCATGTAAAAATATATAATATATAAAATTAATTAATATATTACAAAAATAGTGACTAATTTAATTAATCAATATAAAATTTCATTATGTGGATAAAAATATTTTTTATAAAAAATACATCCTTTATATTCGATTGGTTTTCATTTCTAATTATTTGGTAACCAACAAATTAATTTTATAAACATGTGTAATATATATTTTCATAATTTACTTAATATCATTCATTCTCACCACTACCAAAATCTAGAAGATAGAAATAATAATTAAATAATAATATTTAATCATTTTAAGCTTATAATCTATCTAAGAAGTTAATGTTAAGAAAAGGCATACCATAAAATATTAGGGCGTTACATTTGCTCACCCTTCAATAAATTGTGTCCTTGAAATTTGAAAAAACCAGACGTTGATACTTGAAAATTATTTTGTGGATACCCCACATCATTAAAAAGGATTTATAAAACTTACTCTTAAAATAGGTAACAGGAAATGTGAAGGTTACCACAAAAATAAGATTCCGAAAGAGAACATTTGTGAAAATATGGACATGGAAGAAAAATATATTTGTCATGTTCAAATGGAGAGAGATAGAGGACATGGTCATTATAAATTCTACCATCACAAAATTGTAAATTTCAGATCAATTAAAATACCATTTATTTCTCTTAAGGAAAAGTTAACAGATGACGTTTTTGTTCTAAAATACTTTTCCTATAGTTGAGAGTTTCTTTTACTATTAAGAAAAGCACTTGAGAAAATAAATTTACTTGATTTATTTCCATGTCATAATCTCATCCTTTGGTTGTGCTTTGATCTATCTTTGCTTCATTTCTTATACCAAAATATGGATATTCAAGATGATTTTATCATACCTGAAGCACTTTTAATGAATCATATGGTATTTAAGTCATTCCTTAATCCTTTAAATGTTCATTAAAACCAAAAAGGTCAGCACAAGTTATCCAATATGATTAATCATACTTTAATATTAACCAATAATATCCTTAATCCATTCCATAAGTAGTAAACTTAATAATCATAAAAACCATGTCTATCCAAATTCAAAAACAAAAAATTTAGAAGGAAGTTCACCAAATTTCCAAAATCAACTTAACATAAGACTCTACAAATAATATTGCTCTTATTTACTAATACCAAATATATGAATACCTTAATCTCATTTAAAGTATTATGAAACATTCATTATTACATGAGTAAAAGCCTTAAATCCAAATATCTAATAATTCCAGCATAACATAAACCATCACATCACTAACCAACTTCATGGTCAACAATAGTATCCCATAAAAATATATTTATTATTATCACAACATCAAGAATGTATTTAGTTTTATATTTTCCATGTTATGTGTTTTCAAGAATATTAACATACAATAGAATCACTCCTCTTGATTACTATCTCTAATTGTCACATGCTTCAAATTCCTTAAAGATGAAGTACTGGAGTACAATCATTGTATATCTGATGATTCTAATTACTAGAACATTATTGATAAAATACTAAAATGACATAATTTTTCAATTCAAACATAGGAATAATAATCATCCCTCTAATTATTTCCTCCTCAAATATTTTTTTTTCATTTTCTGATATGTCCACTTTAAGGGTGAGTGGGAACCTCACAACATGCCAAATTTCAAACACAAAGAAACATAATTTCAAACATCACAAACAGGCTCCAAAATCCACCCCAAGACATCAAACCACAAATTCAGATTTCAAATTCAAAAAAAAAAACTGGATCCAATCTTCAAAAACCAACACGGCATCACCTCGGTCCGTGATCATCCTCGAGGCACACAGCTAGAATCAAATCCACTCCTCGTTATCATCCCATCACCGGAAGTCTGAAGCCCTCGGAAAGGAATCGTTTCCAAATTCAAAAACAAACCATAAATCATCCCACTGAGGCATCAAACCATCACCAATGATAGAACACGATTTCACTTTCGAAGCAAAACGAAAACCGCAAAACATCCATGCCCAACGCAGACCAAACAACCTTTAATGAATCAAACAGCAAGAAAAAAACACAAAAAAACCCTTAACATCGATGAAGATGGACCGAAACATCCAACACAGTATGACACATAATGAAGTCGATGATGGATGCACCTCCTGGAACACTGAAGACTGATCAAACCGCACCTACCAAAGCCCATTGAAGCCACCGTCGCATACCAACTCGGAGAGCAAGGAAAGAATTAAGACGAAATAGTAGAGTTTGAAATGGAATGGTCTCATGAAGAATCATGGCCACGCCTGGAACCACCAAACTCAACCAATAAAGCCACCACCAAGAACAACCATAGTTTAAGAGAAAGAAAAATGGAACCTTCTGAACCTCGCTAGAATAAGACCTCACAGAGGACCGGGGTCACAGATCCCACCGCCGCCTTCAATCCCGCGCAGAGAGAGCAGATCCTCCCAGAACCCCCACACCCAACACGAAACATGATGGAAACCTCAGTCCGTGGAATCTAGAGATGGATATTCAAACCAAAACCATGCCGCCATGAAACAAAGAAAGCGATGGATTATTCCGAAAGTGACGAGCCCCCACGATGCCGCCACTGGAGGATGATCATACCACGAGCATGCCAAATAGGATCACTTAAGAGAGATCCACAACCGATCCACAGTGGAGAAGAGGAAGGCGGCATGGGGGGAACCCTAGCGTCGCTCTGCCCTTTACGGGCTCATCCTTAGTTTATAAGCTTGACCATGATCCATTATCCCCTTTTAGTATATATTCCTTTGATCCCCGAGACATTGATTTTCATAGTTTCCCATATCCTTGCATCTAAAACATTTCACATTTAAACCTTTTTAATACCATTTAAATCACAATAATAGAGGCCTTTCTCTCCATAGTTGTAGCAAAATCCCATTCCTTTCAAGCAAGTACTAGGGTGTTTATTTCCACAATTATCAAATCTGGGAAAATAATTATTCTCCTTATTCCCTCTATCTATATTTTTCCTAGATCTCTTTTTATTATCTTTATTTCCATTTAAGTCATAAGACCAAGTTAATTATTTCTATATCTTTGTATAACATGAAATTATTTCTTCATAGGATGAGAATATTTTGGAGACTAATCACTACTGGGAAACTAACATACACCCATGGTTTGGATCCATGTGTATATCCCCTAAAACTATGGGTATAGTCTATACCCATGGTTCCATAAATTGTGGGATACTGAAGCATTAGTATAGAGTTAGACCCATAGTTTTATAGAATTTGTGGGTATAGCCCTTGTGAATTCCATAATACCCATAATTTTAATTAAACTGTAGGCATATATCTATACCCATAGTTTACAAAATAATGTGTATATATTATCGTACCACACATAATATACCCACTATTCATTGAACCATGGGTATATATACTTGTCCTAAAAAAGTTGTACCAGCCATCCTTTCTACCATCCTTGACCTATAAAAACAATAAAAACCAGTTACAAACCACAACCATAGTACAAGGTATTCTATCTTCCCATTTTGGGTTCACAATTTTAGTTATATCCTCAATCACACCATCTACAAGTTTCACTCTATCTTGTTTTCATGTTTTTAAGACAAATCTAATTGTAAAAACAATCACATTTTCTTTATGTTTTAAAATAATTGTGTAGTAAAGTGTGCCATTATCTCTAAAACACAATTACATAGTCATTTGTCCCAATTTAGTTTGCAAATTCTCTATAAAAGACTACTCAGATTTAATTTCTTTTAACAAATTTCCTAAAAAGATCCTCTGAATTAGTTTCATAATTTCAAGGTCTTGCTATATTTTGATACTAATTTACTGGTGGGTCAGGAATAGCAGGGGTATGAATAGGTTGTTTAAAGACCCCTTGAGGTCTCCAAGATAAGTTAGGGTGATTATTATAGCCAAAATAGTATTCATTTGAAAATCTCTTTATGTTTCCTTTCTTCATATCCATGTAATTCATATTTAAAGAACATTCCTTTGTCTGAAATGGAAGATCAATGTTGTTTCAATAGTTTTGAGTATGTTAAAACATTATATAGTGATTAAACTACTATCTATGTGTGTTTTCATTAAAAAATAATAGTATCCTAATAGTTTTTAGCCTAATGAGTCACTATATTTCTGTAATACTTTTCATAGGACATTGAACATGTTTTTCAAAGAGATATTTGTTTACCTAAGTAGTCAAAATAGAAGAATATCCCCCACAAGATCAGTCAACTAAATCCTGATTATACATTATAAGACTATTGTAAAAGGTTTGGATGAGAAGATTGTTAGAAAGTTGGTTGTTATGAAATTTCCTATGAAAATATCTAAATTTATCCAATGTCTCATGAAAAAATATCCATTATATGTTTTGAGACTAATTGAAATATTTTAACAAGATATTGAATAGAAACATCCACATAATAATCTTTTCTTCAATCAATGCATATATAGGCAATTATTACACATAACTGTGAAAGTATGTAATGAATTCTGAAGAATCATTACTGGTATGATTAGTGAGGGAATAAAGCATATTATGGAAAGACTGTATAATCTTATAATTCCTAGACCTATGTACATGACTTATACCTAATGAAAACATATTCATTATAGTTGATTCATGTTTTATTGCTTTATGATATCTATCATGTTATTCTCAATTACTCCCTCCTTGGGGTTTAAAGGGATGATATCCCCCCTCACTAGGGTTTTTGAATTGTCCATTAATGGAGAAGTATCCTTCTTAATTTGATCCCAGAACCATGAAGTCAAGAAACAACCAGATCCACTAGGGAATATAAAAAATAGATTTAATTCCTAAATATTATTCCAATGTTATCATTAATTTTATGTAATGCTTGGTGTCTTGGATCCCCAACCAAGAATTAATACCTTGTAGCAGAAATATGATCTGCGTAAGAGTCCCATGAGGATTTCCTTGAACCAAAACTCAATGTATATTCTATAAATGGTTTTGGAATCTAAATTATTCTAGAATATAACGTATTGGAATTCCCATGAATCCATCATATATTTGTTTTTGGGAAGTATCATATATTATTGGATCCAGTGGATTCCTTATCACAGAATGTCCCAATGAATATTCTTTAACCCAACATAAATAACCAAAAACCATTAATTTATTAAAATAGTGGCATCATTGGAAGGGATGATATTTCAGATTTTGTATTATATTTTTACTTAGACGATAAACCCTAGTTCATCATAAGGTACTTAAATTCCATACTTTATTCATCAAAGAAAAACATGAGTATTCCCGTTCTCTAGTAAATCCATATAGGAATTCAACAAAAAATTTTATAATGAAAACCTCATTGACCTCAGCTAATGAAGAGTGTAGTATAAAAGTTTTAATTACTGGAAAGGAAGAAATAATAAATTTACTTTTTTTTGGAAATATTCCTATCCAAATTCCATGGAATTAACTATCTTCTTAATATCTTGGTCACTCATAGATCCCTATATTTATTATACCATTTTTACTATTACTTTCCATTTCTACTTCTAATAAAAATTCTCCATATGTTCTATTATTAAATTAAAACTTGGAAAATAAAATCCTAATTGAATATGTTATTGATTCATGGGCCAAACCAACTCATGGGAAACCCTGGGTAGGGGTAATGTATAAATTATAATGCTATTGTATGATATGTGGGATTAGTCTCCCAAGAAACATATTGTTACCTGTAGCTTCAAGGAACCAGAGTGGTATATATAGAAGATTGATGATATATTGTATTAATAATGGGATGATGACATATTCATGACATTGGCTACTAAGTAGAGTCTCAAATAAATTACATTACTTCATGAGAAGATATTAGTTAGAGAATTATCCCAAAGGATATGGCTCAAATAGGGTGGAAAAAACACAATATTCATTCATGATTTTATCATAGATTGTATGTTTATGTGGAACATAAATATCTAATTTGAATATGGGAGTTTTGTTAGTGACATAAATATTAGGGGTCCTCTCTTTCTAGATCACATAAACACACTTCTAACAGATAGACTGTTGGGGATCGATGGTTACCTTAGATGATATATTAATTATATTTATTTAAGAGAAATCCAGGATCTATCCATGATCAACACAATAAGGATATCAAGGATATACTATACAAGGAATAAATATGGATTTACATCAAAGCATTGAATTTAGAGAGTTACCCTAAACCAAAAGGCGTCATTGGTTTACATGGAAACATGGTACACAATCAATAAAGATCTTACTGATTTTATCCAATTCTAATTCGGAGGTGTAACTCTACACGGTGATATATGTGCTACATCACTTGAAATCATTAATTTGTTAAAACATCTGATATCCTCCCATCAGTTCCAACCCATAAACATGTGTGATTTCACCTATAAGATTTTGGGTACTGGAGTTTTGAAAGAAACTTATATAACACATAAATGTTGATATATATTTGGAGTGATAGGGCTGTCAACTGGTGCCTATGTTTTAGTTTTCTTGGTTTTCAAGAGATACTCAATATTTGGTGTCATGGTATGCACTACAAATGTTTTCTGCAACCGAAAAACAAAATCCTTTAGGTATGAATTTTGGTTTATAGGACCTAAAAAAACCTAAACATGGTGTCTATATTATATGTTCATCACACATGAAACAAATATATAGAACCAATATTCATATAAACATAATCCCAAAACCATAATTACAAAATGATTACATCAGCGAACAATAACACTAAAAAAGTGGAAGTGGAAACTATAGCCTCAAATTCAATCTTACATGAACTCTCGCAACATTTAAAGAAAAAATACATAGATTGAAGAAATAAAGTAAATTAAATAAATCAAGAAGGAACAAAAGGAGAATATTTAGTAAACTAGAACATAATATAATATCTAAATTACATAATGTAGAAATATATTTTCCAATCAATAATGGTTTTTTGACTCTTGACTATCATTCCAGCAGCCCCACTGTCAAAAGTATCAAGTCAGTAAAAATATTGGAATCAAATTTTAAGGCCTATCAGAATAAAATATGTAGTAAATTCTATTACTTCTAGATCAGACTCATCAAAATAAATGGACTGAAATGATCGCTTCCTATTTTCTGATGAAAACATAGTAAGAAATTTTTCATTAATTAACGATCTAATTGATGAGAAAACTAGATTAATTGAAGGCTGATCAGCCCATGATTCAATATAATATCTATAAAATTTTATTGAAAAAACTTACTAGAAAAGAAATCATATTCTAAAGTTTCATGTCATTTTTACCGATTTAAGACATGACATGAAGTGACATAATAACTAATTAAAATAAATAATTTTCAACAAAAAAAGTGTCTGAAATCAATAAAGGAAGGATTTTGAATAAAAAAGAGGATATTTTAAAGAAAAAAACCAAAATTCAAGGACCATGATTTTGTGATAATTATTAAGGAGATGATCTAGGTAAATTATCCAATTATAAGACCATTCAATCCACCTGTTTTAGCCTCCATAGGCTAGTGCACCGATGAACTGAAGAAATTAAATAGAAAAAAGTTTTTGTGTGTTCATAATGCATAACTTTTGATATGTCTTCAAAGTTAGCTCCCTTATTGACTCGAATTTTAAATGGTAATTCCTAATACGAATTTTATCCTCAAAGAATGGATCATACTTGATAGAAACATAATTCTTACAGGACTCAAAGAATCAATTTCACTTTCAAGCCATTTCCTCCGAGAGCAGCTGTAAGAGCTTCCTGGTAGTAAACATACCCAGAGAAATAGGAATTTCTAGTATCCCACATAGGATAAAACCACTTTTCAACAATTCTAGGCCGAAATAAAAGTTGGACATGATCTAAGATAGGGGGAATACAAGATCAGCAAGGTGATAACTTTTACAATATGACTCAATTACCATACAATAAAAAAAATATAAGAAACAAAATTCAGTTCTACCTTTTCTATATTACACAAAAAAGATGGTGAGAAGATCACCACCTTAATAACAAATAAATATATTCTAGAAAAAAAATGAATTTAATAAATCAAGAAGGAAAAGAAATAGATGATTTAATAAACATTAACATAATAGAATCTATGAATTAAAAAAAGGTAGAAATACATTTTCAAATAAAGAATAAATATTCAAGAAGATGTTTGAAGAATAAAATAGAGAAAAAATCTTCTCCTTTACATTCCACACTCAAAATAGGATGAAATATTTTCAACCGAATAGAAGTGACCATTCAACGATTTGTGAGGTCAAATAAAGTATAAAAGGAACATAGTAAAATAGAAAAAATTATTTTCCTACTTCGGATAATTAGCCTACGTACATAGGGAAAGATCATTATGGGATTTACTGTATATAATAAAGGAGTACAAGAGATGTGAAGGAAAAAAACACAAATAAACGAGTACATATAAGAATTTAAATGACATTGAAAGGAATAGAAAACCAGTTGAACCACCCTTATCAGGGTTCAATCCCAGTCTTTCTATGTTTGATGTTGTCTATAGTTTCCATCATCAGTTTCATACCATATTCAATGTATTTCCTCTGAAATACCATCATTTTAATCTAATATTTCCATGAACCAACAATCCCAAACGATTCAACTTTAACTACATATCAAGATGATATTGGGTGGCCGTTTCCATGACCAAAAACCTATGGAATAAATGATGTTTTTTTAAAATAAAATAGGTTGCCAATATAACCTTTATAATAGTGTCTTAACCAAAGTCTTTTCTCCATTGAATCATGGTATCCCACATCTCCTTGGGTTTCTAAAGATCAAAACTCTATGCTTACAAAAATTTGTATGACTGGAACTATAAGGAATTAAATTACAGTATTGCAGGAAAGACATAGGTTGAAGTGGAGGAAATATATGTATAAGTTTAAGGAATGCACTGTTGTTATTATAGAATACATGGCTGTATATATTCTTGATAGAAGACCTTAAAATGAGATGATTGTGGAGTTGATCATCATTGAAACCAAATTCAAGTAATTAAGGTGAATACATTGACTTATAAATATGTAAAATTACCTAAATAATTCCTATCTAACACCCCTGATGAAAACATAATCAAAATGAATTTAATTACATGAAGCAATTCACCTCATACAATCAATCCAACCATAAAGAAATAGTAGCTCAAACACAAAAAAAATCACACTACACCTATAAATCAAATAAAACATACATGTACATCCTCATCCATACAAGAAGTAAATTCAAGTTTATCAAGTACTTGCACAAGTATCCTTGCTAAGTCAAAAAAGAATGGGAATAATATCTCCCCCATAGAAAACATCACCATCCCCATCCCCATGAAAAAAATCATCATCGTTAACAACAACATCATCAGTCTCATCACCAATTTCACCATCATCAACATCATCAAGAACCTCATCACCAATATTAGCATCAACAACATCCTCACCAATAATAGATCTATTTCCACCACATTAATCTCTACTAGGACCCTCATTGGAATAACCTGAGGCATCATTTAAAGAAAATATTATTTCCATAAATGAATGAAAAGTAGTAGCAGCCTTTGATAGAAGTGACTAACTCAAAACTAACATAGATTTCATGAGAGGACCAATACCTAGAAGGGATGATGTTTTTCCCTGGTCGACATCAGACTCTTCCTAGGTGGTCCACACCTAATACCTAACTCAAATGATCATGTGGCCTAAAGTTGTATGCTTCGTTATCATTGAGGTCCTCCGTGGTAGACAGTTGAAATTATAAACAACATATTAAATTTTAAATTTTTTATAAATATTTGAAATATAAATAAAAATACTTAAAATATTATCTTTTACCTATGCATTCACTACACTTCCATCCTTTTTCTTTTTACTGGAGAAAAATAAATTTTCACTAGGTACAAGACCTTTAATGCCCAATACAACTTGTTGCAAATGAAAAATTCACAATCCATATTACAACCATATATGAGAAATGAACAAATCTGGAATCAAGTAAGCTGCATCATAGACATAGAATCATTGAGGTAAATGACACTTAGAAAAGATTAGTGGGTTTATGTATGTGTGGTTTGGTGAATAGCCTCTTTAGAGGATGCACTCTAAAGTGGGTTTTAGGGTATTTTGTTAATTTGGTTGAAAATATAGACAAGCCTTCTTCTACTGGTATAAGATATCATTTCTAGGAATCATGAACTAACCAAGGGTAATCCATGATGAATTTATGAGGACATTTTATGAATGAAATAAATTAGTGAATGAAAGTCCATTAACAGTTATAATAAAAAAACATTTATGAATACATTTTGTGGTGGTTCTTTGATGATGTTGTTTCTTCTATTTACTCGGGTGTGTTCTCTTGGGTTTGGTCAAATTTTCTATTAAAAGGTAACTAAGTGACACTATAAAAGAATAAATTATTTTAATTCAGATGACAGTACCTGGTGCTTCTCATGCTCGGGCATTTTAGTGTTCCCCAATGTGTGTAGATATGTCATTCCATATTTTTTTGTTTTTCTATAACACTTCCTAAAAACAAAAATTAAATATTGGTAATAAGAATTAATTTTTATTATGAAAAAAATTAAATATAGGTAGAACCTTAAATGACTAGAATATGAGGAAGCATGATTGATGTACCGGTGGATGATGGCATCAATGGATGCGCTCCATGAACTTCCTGCCAATTCAAATTTTCTGCCCATTGAGACCTCTCCTTCCAAGCCCTCAGACTTTCCACTGCCTATGCCCAGTTGTGACTCTAGTTCTGCCTTCCCCTCACCTACTTCAGTGCCTGGCCCTTCGGTACTTTCTTTTGGATCTCTGGCCTATCCTCTATGTTCCCCCACCATATAGCGCCCGCAGCCACCACCACCTCCCCCAATGTTCTCCTGACCTGAGTCCTTCAGAGACGCGCTCAGTGGTTCGATAGATTCCCCAACTCTTTTCCCTAAGGTTTTCTTGGTGGCTACAACTTCCTCACGTGGTGATTCTTGTGTCTCCGTGGTCTTTTCTTTGTTGGCGTTTATATTGGTATAGGAATGACTAAAGTGGACCATTTTAGCCCATTTAATTTCTACTAAGACACCCCTGGCCATCTTCCAATGCTTTGTCGGCTCTTGGGGTCTTCATCTTTCGGTGCAGATCTCACCTGTGCACAGGAATTCATTCTATCTCTTTCTAGCCTCAGAGGAAGACTTCCCGACTGCTTGGTTCTAGGCTTCTAGATATCATGGTCTATGGAGTTTCAGCCTATCTTATTGGTCCATGGATGTCCACAGGGGAAATTAAAGACCACACTCTACTGTTTGGGTGAATCTACCTAGGATCCCCCTCCCCCTTCAAAATACAGGGTTTCTCAAAGCGATTCAAGACTCTTTGGGAGGTTTCCTCTGTGCTGAAGACATGATTACATGCTGTGTGGATGCATCCTTGGCTCGCATCTGTGTAGAGATGGATCTCTCCCTACCCATCTCAGATGAGCTCTCCCTCCAGGTGAAAGATGGTCTCTCTTGGGATCAGGCAATCTTCTACCCGGTATTCCCAAGGTACTGCTCCTTTTTTCTACTACATGGGCATTCTCTCAAGGTTTTTAGATGTTGTCATTAGAAAGTGACACACCACCCCTCTGAAGACAGGTCCCAATAGTCTCCTTTGGGATATTTTATTGTTTCTAATGCTTCCCTTGTTGAGGATTATCCCCCTATTGACAGGCCAGTAGTGGATCACTATGCCATCTTAACAGGTTATGAGGTTGTCTTCCCATAGAAATATGAAATCGTGCTTTCTTATCCAGACCTATCCTCACTCATTCCAAGATATGTGTCCGTCTCCCCAGCTGGAATCATCCCACCCCCTCTGCTCTTATCCTTACTATAACAAGATCCTATTTTAGGGGGTGGCCTATGCGTAGGATGGACAACAAATATGGCCTATTGGATCTTCCTTCCCATCATCCTTCGGTACATGATCATGCTATGAAGAATCATACCTCATCAGCTATATTTTTCCTCTCTCAAGGAGCCTCTCTTAGGGGGAATATTGCATTGGATGTGGCTTCCCTTCAGGGTGCTTCCTCCCGGAGATCTTTAGACTCACCTGTTCCATATCCCTTATTGCTCTCAAGGGAAGGCTCCCCTTTCCATATCCCTAGGGCTTAGGGGCGAAGCTCCAGGTCCCCTTCTAGAATAAGGGATATATCTATTAACATCTTCAAGGAGGATCCAACCAATTTTTTCTCGTTTATTCCAAAGGATATTGGTGCATGCACTCGATCTCAATCAAGGAACCAACAGAAGCAGATTCAGTCCCCGTCCCACTTTGGTAGGGCCTTGAATTTAGTGGCCATTTCCAGAATGCTGTTTGGTAAATGATTTCTGTGATTATTTGGAATGCCCACGATAGTGGAGCCCTGTATAAGGAAGAATTCCTCGCTAACAAAATCAGAAATCACAAGGCCTCTTGTATCGTCATTCTTGAGCATAAAAAGAGCCCTGAAAATATCAAAGACCTCTCCAGGAAGATCAACCAACATAGGTGCATGAATGAGGATACCACCAACATACATATTTGTATTTTTTGGCATAGGATCCTATCAGTGGACCTGGTTTAGGATAGAAACCAGTTCATCACTACAAAGGTGGGGTTTGGCGATAGGTCTGTATTCATATCCTTTATTTAAGGTAGATGTGATACCCAGTAAAGGCAATCCTTATGAAGTGACCTTAACTCATTTGATCGAGGGAACCTTCCTTGGATTGTAGGGGGGATTTTAATGTGGCCTCTACCCCGGAATAAAGGAAGGGACACAACCACTTCTAGAGGTGTGCGATCTTGGACTTCATTCACTTCATGACTAAGAAAGGGATCTTTGATCTCAGATTCTCAGGCGACCGATTCATACGGTGTAATAACCAGAGAGGGAGGAACCGCTCATTGAGTTGTTTGGATCGTTGCTTGGACAAAGTGAAATCCATCTCTATGTTATCCAACACTAAGGTAAGTCATATAGTCCAAGGTCTATCCAATCACTCCCCTATTGTGGTTTCCCTATCCTCAGTACAAGATCAGTCTGCAATGTTCTGCTTCCAACACCACTGGGTTAGTCTTCCGGGGTTCCACGACCTGGTGTCTGACTCTTGGTCTGGGTCCACCCAGGGAAATTTGTGGATGGTTCTCCAAAAAAATATTAGAAGGATCTAGACAGGGCTCCAACTGTGGGAAGACGATTCTCCCCCATTGACAGTGATATTTCAGGCACCATGTACGACGTGGATCTCCTGGAGAAAATCCTGGAAGAGGCCTAGGATAATAGGGTTTTTTAAGAACTCTACAACAAGAAGAGTGTCCTGGCAGAAATACGTCTCAGTTAGGAATGAATGGTGAGGGAAAAGACGAGGATCAATGGCTCATGGAGGGAGACTAGAACATGGATTTCTTCTTTTATTGTATCAAGAAGAGGAAACAGATAGTGAATCTGAACATTATAATGGATGACAACGCTTACACGGATGGTAGAGATACTGTTGGAGGTATGGACCTAACCTCCCTACAAGACATCCTTTCCTGTACTAATCCTCGCCTACCGTCTGGATACCTAGGGGAGGACGGGGGATTTTTTGATGTGATTACTACCTATCTATCAACCCAGGACAATGATGAGCTGAGATCTATCCCAGATAATAAAGAGATTCAGGAGGCCATGCTGAGCCTCAACCCTGAAAGTTCACCTGGTCCCGATGGATCCCTGAGTTCGTTTTACAGAGCATCATGGGACGTCGTGAAAATGGATGTTTCATCTGCTATCCATGACTTCTTCCGGACTACATAAATTGATAATAAAATTATAAGGTATATGTGAAATGAAATAGTATGAGATAACATATAGATATCCAAATTACTTACTTAATCTAGTAATCGAATGTACCACAGTTAAACAAAACTGTGCGATGTGCCATATCACGCTCTTCAAAGCTCAATGTTACCAATTTATATGACCCAACAATTCCTCTTGTTTGGGAAGGGATGGAAACAATGAATCCGTTTTCTCATAATGCTCGTCTTCATTTCTCATTGGGCAATTATGTCTTGTGCTCACATCAGACAAATACATTGAAAAAAATCTATACATTCTTGGGATAAATAACCCATCATAATCAAAACTTTAGGAGAATTCTACTTTTAGACATATGATTTCATTGTGTAGATATTTTTTTTAGTGGGATACATCCACTAAAAAGTGAATAGTCCCCCAAGAAGTGTTTCAGTTAGAAGGTGAACTGTTAAATGAAGCATACAGGTGAAAAGGATGGAAGATTTTTTCCAACTCACATAGAATTAACAGTGCCTCTTAATGCATTTTTATCAAATATAACTTGGACAAACTTTTAGCAAAAAGGTATCTAAAAAAATCGCACATATAAATCTATTTCACACTTACATTATTGGATAGAAAATTATGAAGTCCTATTTGAATAAATACACAAAGAAGGACATGATAATCATAAGTTTTTAGGGATTTTAGTTTCAAATCTCTTTTGTTGTATCATTTAGAAATGTTTCTAGAATAGCCATAAAAAACCCTGATATTATCAAATAATTCTAGAAACTTTTATTTCTCTGATGGTGTCATCACATAAGAAGTGCAAGGAGATTTCCAATTTTTTTCACCAATACACACATGATGCAGTTCTCTTTGAATAACCCAATCCAAAAAGTCCTAACGATATTAGAAGTCATCTTGGGTCTTACCCTTATTATTCAGAAGGATTGAAATCCCCATTTGACATATATCTTTCTAAATATTCATTACATCTAAACAATGAAATATCAAATTGGTAGAACAATATAGAAAATAAAAAAAATATACTTCTCATTTTCCAATTGTAAGTGGATTTAATGTCAAAATTATTAATCTTTTTAGATTTAAACTTATGTTTCTCTAATGAAAAACCAGAATCTTTAAATTTATTAACCACATCACTTCCAAACATACATTGAGGTGGTTGTTTAATATCAACAAGTATTATCATACCTCTGATGATTCTTACTGTATTGATGATCCATTGGAAAGAATCCTTGATGCCCCATGAAAATGAAACTATATTGATATTTAATCCTTTTCAATCATGTATTCTTCATACAAATGGGACATGATAATTTTCTCTTCATGGTCCACCAGGACATCATTACCTAAGTAGGGAAATCAATTATGGTATATAGAATGGAAACACATGTATTAAATGTATTTTTTAAAGAAGCATCGAATGTTCACACACCAAAATCCAAAAGTTACTTAAACTATGTTATTAAACTATGCAAGTAGACATCTATATCATTACCATGATCAGAAGGTCCAGATATCATTATAATCAATAAAGTGAAAGGTTTTTTCATTCACATCCATGTAGGAAGATTATAAACATGAATAAAAACTAGCAATGTGCTGTGAGCAGTAAGCATATGACGAAATGGATTAAATCCATCACAGGATAGACCCAACCAAACATTACGCTCCTCAGCTGCAAAATCAGGATGTTGTGCATCAAATTTCCACCATGCCAATCCATATGCAAGATGAACTCACTCATCATTACCTTTAATTCTCTCAGAATTATTCCATCGCATATTGGTTTAGATTTCTATATACATGAATAGATTTTGATGTTTTGGAATAAATGGAATGTTACAAAAGACTTTATGTGGCACATGAGATGATGTTACATGTTTATTTTCATTCCATAAAGATGTACCACATTATTTACAGTCATTACAATCATCTGTTTCCACCCAAAATAAATTGAAATCTTTCAGAAAATCATAGACTTTATTAGTATAAAATCCAATATGCTTAATTAACTTCCATTCCTTGTAATGATTAGAAGGAATATCCACACCATCAGGAAGAAAGTACTTCAAAAAATGTAAGAATATAATCAATAGAGGTATTATAAATTCCATACATGGTTTTATAATAATATAACCACATTAAAAATTCCAACTTAGTCAGTTTAGTACATTCCTGATATAATGGAGTTCTGGAATTATCCAATAAATTTTTTGATCTCTCAACATCATCATATTCAGTATTTTACTCATGTGTATTGATATCATTGCCTTCTTACACTGGTTTAATATCTCTATTAGGATGATACACAAATGGAAACTGATCAAATATTAAATTCTATATGCCACTTATTTCTTTTCATTCTTGAACATCAGAATATTGACTCGTTTATCCATGGTGATACCAAACATAATAGTTTGTTTGAAATCCAAATTTAGTTATAGGGTAGATAACTTCTTCCTAGCTTAACCATTGTCTTCCAACACATTTATATCTTGGACACTGTATACTTTAGCATTGTTAAATGAAAAATCTAAAAAATTAACCAAATTATTTTGTAACTTGGATAAAATCTGATCGGTATTGTACATCCATATTCTATCCATTATATAATAATTAATAAAAGTTATCTTCCCATCAACAATGCAAACAATAATTAAAAAATTCATTACAACCAAATTTATTATTAAATTAATCAAATCATAATAGTATCTAGAAAAACAAATAATAATAGAAATAACATATGCTATAAGCAATGAAAAATATGTATTTAAATCACTAGATTCAAAAGTGAAATACTGGGTAATCATATATAACAATTAAATTGATGGATTTAATTGAGGCTATATTTTTTATTTCTTTTAATTATGTTTTTATCATTATTAAAAATCTCATTATGTAAATATAATATTTCTCAACTAATTATTTTACAAAAATACACAATACTTGTAAATAGTGTTGAGAATGTCATTTTTTAAAATAAACTATTAAAATATCATGGATTTGGTAAATACTAAGTTTCTAATTATTATACTCCACTTATATTATGTGTAATGTGTAATAGTACACATAATTACTAATTCTTCTGGTATCAAGAATATTTTATGTTCAATAGTGAACCATTAAGATCACTATTCTTCTATAATCAAATGTTAAAAATCATTAATATCAAATATATCAAAAAAATAAAATCAACAAGTAATGCTCTAAAACAATTGTCGTTATTTTAGACAACCAAACAACAACATCAAGAGGGAGTGAATTGATGATGAAATATAACTCAATTTTTACCCCACTCGATAATAAAAGTTTATTAGAGTAAAAAATTTCTAATCAAATAGAATATATCATAGTATAAAAAATTTAAAAAGGGATATGTACTATAAAAAATAAAACTATTAGAACATAAAAACTAAATAGTTAAATGTAATAAAAAAATTAATATCAAAACTAAAAAAATGAATTAAGTTATATATATTAATAAAAATATTCCATAAAGTATGTTTATTACCGAGCATAACCAATCATGGATGAAATCAATTCCACTCTAAAGCAATAAGGTATTTGATAACCATGATCAATGAATCCAAGTACTAACTAGGAACACCATTGATCTTTCTTTAATTAGAATATATCAAGTTCAACATCAAAGTAACGTCCCAGATTTTGATGCTATCCAATGGTGCCCTGTACCTGGTTGACCCCATGGCCTCAAAATTATTTCCCCAAACAATAGAGGCTACCCAATAGTAGCAAGGTCCTAGGTGTAATAGTGGGGAAACTATGACCTTATTGGAAGAGTATAACACAACAAAATACAATAATATAATAATAGTGGAAAAACTAATACCATACAATAGAAGTTAATAGTGGAAGACTGATAATATAAATAACCAGATGACATCACATACTAATATGATGCTGTATGTTACATGTTATAGGAGAATATCCAAAACCGGTCACACTAAAATAGTACAAAATATGAGTACCAAAAGGACAAAAGAAAAAAAGAAGCTAAGAATCATCGCAAGCCTCGGCTCAGTCCAATGCTCCCTTGCTCCAAAATATCATTTCACGTTTATGGAGAAGGGTGCTTTACCATATCGATACCTATAATTTTTTTTATAATTTGGATCAAATCATGGCCCAAATTGGGTTCCATACTAAATATCATAAGGAAACCACCCAAGGTATGTGCCAATCTATCAGTGAATATATATAATAGGCGGTTTGAAATAATGAAAACAGTAAACTAGGAAGTAATCAAAAGTAAATAGTCCTAAAAGAACTGTTCCTCATTTATATTCATTTCATGTTTATCTACCATTCAATTACATTGAATTATATAATTCTTGATATCTGACCTAGGACCAACGATCCCCGTATAAAAGTAAGCACAACAGATGTCTCAAAAGACTATCTCAACAGGTGTAAGTGAAGACTGAATCCAATATAGGCCATCTTTGGTATCCCCCATTTGATTAAAGATTTACTCAGCATTTAATAATTTTCCATGAGCCCAACCACTACATCTGTGGCTTGCTCACGACTTGTCATGATGATACCCTCTTGAGTTCATCCATGGTATTTTAATCGAGGCCATGGTAAACCCAAGGTATAAGGTGAAATAGTCATATGAGCTCGACCCTCCCTCTTAACCTAAGTCTTTGGCTTGCCAATTTCTATTTACCCCTTTATCATTTTATATAAGAAGAAACACATGTAAATTAAACTATTACATGATTTTATCATCAATAAACCATGTGGGAAATTCATCTCACAAGAAATACTTGTAAATTAAACTTCTACATGGCTTTGAATTTAATCAACCTCATTTGAAACAACCCAAGAATGGAATTCAAGGCATGCCTCATAGGAATCCTTTTCCAAATGACCATAAACGGTCATTCACGGGAAACACACCCATGGGGTGGCCATTAATCAAAGTAAAAAACCATAAACATTCTTTAAAAACCTTAATCAATTACCTAAAAATAATATACAATAGAAATATACAATATTCATTCAGGATGACTCCCTAATAATGGGTGCACAACACTCCCACACATATATTAAACTTGAAAATCATCGAAAGGCACGAGAACACCGACCTCATACTAATATGACTCTCCTTGTCCAATGTTAGCCTCTAATTTTACCAAGAAGGGATTAGATCTAAAAAATGAGAATAAACACTCAAGCCTCAATATCTAGGGAGGGAGAATAAATTATGAAGAACGGATCAAGAGGAATCAAGATCTCACCAAAGGGATTCCAACATATCTGACAGTGTTCAAATCAGAGATTGGATGATGAAACAGGAGGCCACTATATCCTCAGATCACCTAGGTGCACTATTCATTGAAAAAATATGTGAGTTTCTCTCTATCTAAGAAAAATGATGCTACTTCTTGATTTAACATAAAAAAGAACTGTATGTGTCGTGTACTTATAACTAAACGATGTGTGCTTAAAACAATGCACCGTGTGGTGCCTATTTCTATATGGTTCCTAGATAGACCACAACATGAAATGTATCAAGATTATATGGTGTGTAACCCCAATTACATGGAATGCACTGGGTTACATCATTTGTAATCCTATTTTTCCTCCACTTAAGAAAAACCTAAAAAAAGAAGATCTGTACCATAAGGGAAGAACTAGGTTCTTAAAAACTTCCCCCCTTAAAGCAATTCATCCCTGAATATCTCTTCCAAGGGTGGAAAAGACTCATCTGAGAACAACTCTATCCACTGAGAATATATGTCAGCCTCATGCTCCTAAGTCTCATCCTATAAATTTCTGTATTTCTATAGCACTTGTACTAGAGGAAATGACCGGCCTCAAAGAACCTTTGTTCTCCTATCAATTATGTGCATTGGATGGTCCTCAAAGGATGCATCAACCTGAAGTTCAAAATACACAGGGTAAAAAAATGTGAGATGATTCTGAGTGATAAAATCATAGGTGAGATACGTGGATTATGTCATTCATGGATCAATACCTTTGAGGTAACTACAACTAATAGAAAACTAACCCAACTCTCTCCAGAATCTCGAATGGGATGACATATCTCAGTGAAATATTACCATTTCCCTTGATCTGCCTATGTACCAACCTCGGTGAAACACATAAGAAAACCCAATCCTTGAACTCAAACTCTAGAGGTCATATGCAACGATCAGAGTATGATTTCTGTCGATACTGTGCAATATACATCTCTTTCTAAATCAACTGCACCTACTCAGAAGTCTCCAACATGAGATGCGGTCCTAGTAAATCTACCTCACTTATCTCCAACTAGCACAAGGGAGAACAAAATGGCCTACCATATTAATCTTCATAAGATGACATCTATATCATTTCCTGATAGCTATTATTGTAGGTGAATTCAACCAGGGAAATGTGCTACTCCCAAGGGACCCCAAAATCAAGGACACATGCCTGTAGTATGTCCTCTAGCACCTGTATCATATGATATGACTAGAAATATATATGAGGGTGGTATTCTATTCTCAGAAGAACCTATGTACCTAGTTCCCTATGAAAAATCTGCTAGAAACGAGATGTAAAATGGGAATCCCCATCTAAAATGATAGATCGTGGGACCCCATTTAGTAATACCACCTCTCAAATATACAATCTCCCAATATAATCCACACTGAAGGTTTCCTTGATCAGTAAGAAATGAGATACCTTCATAATCCTGTCAACAAAAATCCACACATCATCATTACCTATAGGGGACCTCAGTAAAGAACTCACAAAATCCATCGCGATATCATCCCATTTATACTCTAGAATAGGTAACTGCTATGAAATCCCAGCTAGTCACTGATGTTATGCCTTCACTTGTTAACAGGTGGAACACCTCATAACAAAATTGGCTACCTATCACTTCGTACATGTCCACCAATACTGATGACATAAATCATGGTACATCTTGGTTACCCCGGGATGTACTACCCACGTTGAAGCATGAAACTCCCGCATCATATCCTCATGTATATCCACTAGAACCCAAACATATCCATGTACACATAGGATCTTATCATCACCTACCTTCCATCTAGGAAGAGGGTCCTCACCTAATATACTCTCTTGTTGAATGAGGCCTTCAGAATCTGATAGATTCCTCATCATCACTCTATCCAATAGGGTGAAGGTAACAACTAAGGATGAAATAAAAATTTGTCCCTGTCTATCGTGCACCTTCAAGTGAATCTCAGAGAATAATGCCATAATCTTACACTTGATACTATCCTGCTTCACTGCCTATATTTTATTCCTCATACTCAAAGGAATGAAAAATAATTTTCCTTTCCTAGGCATATAGGAAATCACAATGTCGAAAGACTGAAGGTATTCCTCCCACCTTCGCTGTCTCAGATTCAGATCTTTCTGAGTGAGTATGTACTTGAGAATTATGTTGTATTTTTACACCAAAAATTTTTATCTAAAAAATTAATATCTCCAACAATGAAAGTCATGAACTACCGCAGCTAACTCGAGGTCATGCATCGGGTAATTCCTCTCATGTGGATTCAACTACTGAGACCCATATGCAATGACTTGTTCCCCCTGCATAAGTACTAATCCTAAACTGATACCTAATGAATCAAAGAACATAGTGTAACTCTTTACTGACTATGGAAAAATATGTATTAATGCTGGATTTAGTCCCACTTTTATCTCATGAAAGGCCTTCTCACAAAAATCATTAAAAACATACTTCACACCGTTTTTAGTGAGTCCTGTCAACAAATCTACTAAAGGTGATAAATCCTGTATGAAATTTCTATAGTAACCAGAATGACCTAGAAAACTTCATACCTCAAAGACATTCTTAGGATACTCCTAGGAAACTACTGCTCTCACATTCTCTAGGTCCACTGATACTCCTATCTCCGAGATGATGTGACCATGGAAGTGAATATGATCCATCTAGAAGTAGCACTTTGTGAGCTTAACATATAACTGATCCTATCTCAGTGTACTCCAAATTATCTCAAGATGAGTGTCATGGTTGTATAGATTATGAGAATACACCAAGATATCATCCACAAAACCACAATAAAATAATCCAAAAAATGATGGAACACTCGGTTCATCAGTTCCATAAAAACTTCTGGCGCGTTCATAAGACCGAAAAAAATAACGATGTACTCATATAGACCATACCTACTTCGGCTGGTTGTGTGAGGTATGAATGATGATCTAACATGAACCTGATGATAACCAGATATCAAGTCAATCTTTGAGAAAACTCGAGTTCCTTGAAGCTAATCAAAGAGGTAATCTATCCTTGACAGAGGATACCACTGTCAACTTGTTCAATTTCCGACAACCGATGCAAAACCAAAGGGTACCATTTATTTTTTTTGCAAAAGTAACAGTGAACCCCATGGAGAAGTGCTGGGTCAGATGAAACCCTTTTCCTATAAATATACTAGTTAGTTATTGAGAACCCATAACTCTGTTGTAGCCATCCTGTAAGGAGGAATGGATACTAGTGAAACTCCTGTCATTAGTTTGATAGAGAACTATACCTATCTCACTGGAGGTAAAACTGAAAATTCATCTGGGAAGACATTCCTAAAACATTCAATCATTAGAGGGAAATCTTCTTGACATGTTCCCTATTAATCTAGGTATAAACTCAAAATCTGAGCTATCATCCCACCAAACCCATGATGCTTATGTCTAGCTTGGCTTTCCTAGATATCCCATTCACCATTATGTTAAAACAATCTTCCCTCTGGTGATGTGAAACTCACCCTGTAGTGATAAAAATTGACAAAGTATTGAAAGGAGACTAACTTGTCTATTCTGATAATGACATAAAAACCTATCATCTATAAGACATAGACATCCCATAAAAAGTAACACCCGCCAACCTCAAGGGGGAACTCCTTGCACTAACGCACACGTGCCATTCAAATCCCTAATGGAGTGTCTAGATTCATAACATCACCAAAAGTAAAAACAAAAAGACTAAGTCTCTCCACGACAAGAAAAGATATGAAACTATGTTAATACCTAGTATCAAAAAGTAAAGAAGCTAAAATAGAGGCAACTTGAATAGTACATCTGATAGTAGAGGGTACGATATCTTGATTCTGTTGGGTTTTTTTCACTGCATAAGTCTGACCTGTACCGTGACCGTATGACATGGCATGGATACCCTAAGCAGATCCACTCTGCTATCACTGTGAACCTGGGGTCTGGCTACCACGGTCATGACAACCACCTCAGATTTAACAACCTGATGAATTCTAGTTCCCTGACTAGTGAGAAGCTACTGACCCTGATCCTAAATATAGAGTCGGTGTAGGCCCTCTCTGACTATATTCTAGTGGAAACATCTTGTAGAAGCACTGTAGATAACCCATCTTGCCTCAAGATCAGTACTAAACTGGTTCCATCAAACAATATGGTTTTGTATGCCCACATTGGTAGCACCTCACTTGGATACCTGAAGATACGTCCTAAATACTAGCATCACCACGAGAAATCTCCAGACGAAACTTCCTACTAATGGTTGAAATAGTACCAGATCTTGGTGATGAATCACCCTTGATCACACCTCCAGATTCCCTCAGATTACACTTGATAATCAGTTCCTAATTCACAATAGAAGATACAGTAGTCATCCGAAAGATATTTACATGCGATTGGATTCCTTTCATGATACCATGCTCAAAATTCCCAGCCTTTGACAAATCATCACCCATAAGAATAGGTACGAACCCTTGGAGATTGGTAAAGTGGGATGAGTAATCCATAACTGATAAAGCACCCTACTCTATATGCATAAACTCCTGGGCTTTTTCACCCCTCCACGCATCAGGATAAAAGTAATCATAGAAGACTATATGAAAATATTCCCAAGCCATATTCCGATGACGTTCCATATGAGTGATAACATCCCACAATCTCTTAGAAGAATCAAACATCATATATGTAGAGAGCTTTAACCTCAACTTAGGAGACCTCTATAGATTCTCAAATATTGATAATATGGCCTCTATCCATGACTTTGCAGCTTGTAGTCCGTCATACCCCAAAAACGTGGGTGGATGGTGCTGCTGGAACACTTGCATCAACTCTACCATAGACGTGGAGGGGTGTGGTTCTCCCAAAAAGGTTTGCATGAACATCATAAAGCCTTCATATAACAGTGCATTAACACCTGTTTTTGGTATAATAGTTGGTGTCACAACTGTCATGACTGGAGGATCCACCAGTAGCCACTGGCCTACCATCTTTGGGATATAATCATTGCCACACTCCTAGAATAAAAATGGAGGTCATAGTGGAGGCATGAATCTACAAGGCCAAGTACACACCATAGTTCAAGTTCATTATCATGGTTCACAATTCAAGAGTACAAGAACTAAACAGGAGAATAAAACCCTCCATAGTTAACCAAAGATGAGTAAAAAATGTGTAGAGACCATACAAGGTGTGTATACTTAAGTTGTTACATGGTTGTTTACTCATGTTGGCCTGGGCATGTAAACACCCCAAGTACACGACGTATTAGTTAGGTACACAACATGTACTCAAGTTCCCCCTACTGGACATGTACTTATACACAACCAGATTCACATGAAATCTGCCAGGGTAAGACTACACTGTGTCTACTTAAAATACACGGCATGCACTATCCAATAAAATTACTATTCTATGATTCTTCTCCCATGGACAGATACACGGCCATTCACCACACAGTGTGTACAAATAGTACATGACATGTACTTAAGAGAAGTCTTTCTTCCCGAACAAAAGAACACATGGCGTGTGTTCATTGAACCACATGATGTGTTTTCTGGGTTTTTGGATAGTATCCCTCTAAAACATCCCTAAAATCCCCATTTTTGAAACTTAAACCAATGGTATTCCAAATTATGATCCATGAGGACCCATACTCCCTACGAATCAAAGTTTGGAATCCATATATATAGCATATCATAATAAAAAAATCAATTTAAGATAATAACATGATCCATAAAATTCTGAATCAAGAGGGTCCATACACCTCAGGAACCAAAGTTTGGTGTCCATCCAATTCGAACCACAACACGTACCAATACACCTATCATAATAGTAGGCATATCAATCATGGTATCTATCACAAAAAAATGCAATCAATAATGCTCTCTAAATGGAATGGTAGGAATGCATGGTATGTGATTTATAAAAAGTGCCTATATGATGCATGAGATGGAATACCCTAATCTCATTGGGTTGGAACAAAATAGAATCACAATGATATCAATAATAACAACACAATACAAGTGCATCACCCAATAGTGAAATCAAATCAACAGTAACAACTCAAAATCCAAAATTCACAATTCAATTCAAGGTAATTTGGATTTTCCCTATACTTTGGGTAGCTAATCTCAAACATAGTTTATTACCAAACACCATATCCTTCATATCCCTATATAATGTCACCAAACAGTAAGTAAAACCAGAAAATAACCTCCTCTAATACCATTTTGTAACATCCCAGATTCAAATGCCACCCAAAGGTGCCCCGTACCCGGTTGGCCACATGGACTCAAGCTCATTTCCCCAAATTCCCGAGTCTTACAATTAGTAGTAAGGGACTAGGTGTGATATTGGGGAAACTATTACCTCTTTGGAAAAGTATAACACAATAGAATAAAATAATATAACAATAGAGGAAGCGGTAATACCTTACTACAGAAGTAAATAGCGGAAGATTGATAATATAAATAACTGGATGTCATAGCGTAATAATATGATGCTGCATGATACATGTTCTATGAATATATCCATAATAGGTTACACTATTGTAATAAATGATATAATTACTAAAAGAAAAAAGAACAAAAGAAACTAAGAAGTATCACAAGCCTCAGCTCGATCCAATTCTCTCCTACTCCTAAACAACGTATCAAGTACCTGGAGAAGGGCGATTGCATGTATCGACACCTATAAAAATATAATATTCTTGGCCCCAAAGAATGTCCCAAATAGGTTGTGAGACTAAATCCTAGTAGGAAACCACCCAAGGTCTGTACCAATATGTCAGTGAATATATATAACTAGTAGTGTGAAATAATGAATGTAGTAAACTGGGAAGTACTCAAAAGTAAATAGTCTTACAGGAACCGTTCCTCATTTATATTCATTTCATGTTCATTTTCCATTAAATTACATTTAATTGTATAAGTCTCGAGATTTGTCCTAAACCTGATGATCCCCGTACAAAATTAAGCACAATCGATGTCTCAAAATACCATCTAAACAAGTGTATGTGATGATTGAATCCAAACTTGTGCTTTGTCTTGGAAGATGCATCATAATTCATTCCATTTAAATATTCAATTATAACTAAATTTAAACACATGATGTATAAGTAGCTACTGATAGAGCCTGTCCTTCGTATCCCTCATTTGATTCAAGATTCGTTTGGCATTTAATAAAGTCTCCATGCACCTAACCACTGCATCTGTGGATCACTCATGACTTGTCATGATGATACCCTCTTATGACCATTCATGTTATTTTAACCAAGACCATGGTTCACCCAAGCTATAAGGTGAAATAGTCATATGAGCCTGGAATTTCCTTTTAACATGACGCTATGGCTCTCCCATTTCTATTTACCCCTTTATCATTTTATATAAGAAGCAACACATGTAAATTAACCTATTACATGGATTTAACATCCGTTACTCATGTGGGAAATTCATCTCACAAGAAGCACATGTAAATTAAAATATTACATGGCTTTAAACAACCCAAGAAGGGAATTCAAGGCATGCCTTATAGGCATACTAGTCCAAACAACCATAAACGGTCATTCACGAGAAACAAACCCATGAGGTGGTGCTTAAAAAAATAAATAAACGTAAAAATGATTTAAAATCATAATAAAATACCTAAAAACAATAGGAAATATAAATACACAATATTCATTCAAGGAGACACCCCCATAATGGGTTCGTGTCACTTTGGCATATATATTAAACTTTACAATTAGAGAAAGGCATTAGACCACCTACCTCATACTAGTATGACTCTCTTAATCCTACGTCAGCTAGTAATTTGACCTAGAATGGAGTAACTGAGAATAAATTCTCTAGCCTTGATCACTAGTTCAGGAGAATAAATTACGAAGAACAGATCAAGTGTAATCACGAGCTCACTGAGAGTATTCCAACGCATCTGATAGAGTTTTAATCAAAGATCAGATGAGGAAATAGGAGGCCACCCTATCCTTAGATCACCTAGGTATGCTGTTCATCAAACGAAGGGGTGAGTTTATGTTTGTCTAAGAAAAATTGTAACACCCGAGACCTTTATGAGAAATATTTTGTTTTTATGTTATATAAATCATCAAAGGAATCTTTCACTACACACAACACTAGCTTGACTTGCTTTACACGCAACCACGACCTTCCTCGATTGCTTGCGTCGTACGCAATACCGAGTTTCACTAAACAACGATATGCTATTCAAATATTATTAAAACTAGACTTTATGAATAGTATTAACTGAATTTTGAATTTTATGACATTTTAATTCAACTTATACAATTTCTAGAATGAGGTATAAAAGCAAAATCAGTATTTTTGGATAAAAGAAGTATTTTTCAAAAAATACAGTTTTGCCGCCTTTTGATGGCGCACCCACATTAAAGCTAGTTTTTGACATGTTTATAAGTTTAATTTGACAAAATAAAATTCTTCTTTTGAATCAGGGTATAAAAATTTACTTTGGATAAATTTTTGATATTTTTCTGATAACTTTCATATTTTGATGAATAGTAAAAATATGCTAATTTTTAATTAAAAACAAATTTTTTCATTGAGATAATTTATATGGATAAATTATAATATTGAATGGTTTTAAAGTATAAATATAATATATTTTTACTATTTAATATAATTTATGTCATTAGCATTAATTTTACATTGAATTCATAGGTAAAAACATTTCAATCTTTGGCAATGTTTTAACTTCTAAAACCCGTTTTCTTAACAACGAGATTTATTTGAAATTAATTACTGCAACTTATATGTTCTGAATTTTGAAAAATGGATTCCATATTTGGAATCAGTGGGTCCAAATTTTGTTAATAAGCTACTTTTTATTTTTGGGAATTATGAATAGTAACTACGGTAAATTTTATTTACCATAGTTAAAGGTAAATCAGGTAATTAAGGGTAAATATAATATTATAAAATTACCCTAACACATGCCAAAACTCTATTGGATGACTCAAAGTAGACCCATATCACCTAAGGGTCATATTAGATTCATTTAATGGACTTTTTTCCATGAAAATAATTTAATTATTATTAAAACCAAATAATGTGACAACATGTCACTTTCTTAAATATTATAAGTATAATAATTTTAATTTAGTGATAAACTTCATGAAACTTCAAACATGAATAGTCTCCAGAAATATAATAAAATTATCCACATCATGATAATTTATTTATAATTTTTAGGTATTAAATAATTGTCATTAATGGTGATACATTAATGATACAAAAATTATTTATTAAGTGAAAAATAAGTAATATAGTTTTTATTGAAATAATAATACCCATTAAAAGGCCCAAAAACCAGACAAAAACTTATTTTTAATGTATAGCTACATCTTAATAATCCAATTACCAAATATATAACCGTTTGGAGTCTTATAAAAGTGATTATGACACTTATATTATTTTATTTTAAAAGATGCCAAAGTTGTCACCTTCATAATTTAATAAATATAAAAATTTAAATATTGTGATTTTAAGATGATAAATTCGAGTAAAAGTATTATTGTAAAAGGTAATAGATTTATCTTCATACTAGGATTTTATTTTTAATTTTTATGCAACAAATAAGTATATTAAATAATTATACAAAAATCATGTAGTAATTATTTTATTAAGAGATAAACCAAATAAATGGTTTTAAAAATAATATAATAAATATTATATGAACTATTTAATGTGATCCACTAATTTTATAGATACATAAAACATTTTGTGAATCTATTAAAGCTTTTAGTTAGAACATATCTTCTGTATATATTTTATTTAAATTCAAATAAATGAATAGTGTCAAAATTGATACTATTGTTATTTTATAAAAATAACATATTATAAAATTGATTAAAAATCACATAAATATTTAAAAATTATAAATTTAAATTTATATGTTCTATAATGTTATAAAGTAACCAATTATGGAAAATGCACAACAAATAAGTAATTATTTGTTATAATTTAAAATTTAGAATTTTATTACCACAAATAAACTTAAATAGATTAAATAAGGATAAATAAAACTGATAAGGTTTAAAATAAGATCCAAACATGTCTAAATTTGATTGGTTGATGATATTACAACCCTATATAATCTAATATTGGAATATGAGTCATTTTTGGAGGTTTTTAAGTGGGGTTAGATTTATTATAAATTAATATTTTTAAGAATTCCAAAGGTGCCCCTCAACTCCCTTATAAAAGGGCACCTCTTCCCTCTCTTCCTCACACCACTTTGAGCCTTCAACCTCGGTCAACCCCTGAAAAATTATCTTATCCACTTCCCTAGAAACATCCTATAGGTTCTGGTCTTCTTCAAAGACCAATTTTAGTGCCCTAAGAGGAGGTCTCAAAGAGGCGCTTCAAAGAAGAGGTAATGTCCATTACCGATTCTTTCAACTTTATTTCTTA
This sequence comes from Viscum album, assembly GCA_963277665.1. NCBI lineage: Eukaryota > Viridiplantae > Streptophyta > Magnoliopsida > Santalales > Viscaceae > Viscum > Viscum album. The sequence continues at coordinate 727,170,258 of OY728130.1, read as the reverse complement.
TTCCACTTCTTCTTATTAAGTTGTTTCATTATGAAGTAATAAAATAAGTACCACTCATATAATTATATGTTATTATAAGTATTAAACAACCCTATTTCACCATCTATCCATCCTACGGAAAACGAAGTCACCGTGCGTGCGTACGTACGGAATACCGTCTCCACGCCGTGGTGTAATCTATTTTCCACCAGCACCTTACTTGGATGGGTATAATGGTGTAAATAAGAACTATATATGATTATTGTAAAGTGATATTGATTCTGTAATATTATACATACACTCCAATAAAATTCCACGATCATGGGAACGATATCATCGCTCGTGCGTACGTACAGAATACCGTCTCCCCGACGCGATGAGATTCATTCTCAATGATTAACCATTCATAAATGATTATAAAGTATATATAATAAGTAATAAATAAATATTTGAAATAATAATGATACTGGATTTATGTATATATATATATGTCATCCAATTAATTCTATTCAATTCAATGAGGAAACGAAAACAACGTTCATGCGTACGTACGGCCTACCGTCTCCATGAACAGTGTATTTATTTCAATTTATCGATCTATTATATATATGTATATTCTGAATATATATTATATATAAATCATGTTTTATATTCTGTAATTAATTAATCATGATCTAAGTAATTATATGAATAATTACAAGTCAAAACACGGACGACAAATGAAACAATTTTGCCCAAAACGCTCTTTAACATGGAATTTACAAAAGAACGTGTAATATAAAGTCATAAGTGAACCATATATGATATCATAACAATGAATATGATTCTGTAATAAGTCAATAACATTATTTAAATCATTATACAGGAGGTTCGGACACTTACGAAGCAAATCGGACCTAAGGTAAGGGATAATTTTTCAAATCTCATTTTTATCCGAGATTGCTTATTCATCAGTATTTACTGGGGTTATTTCTATCATACATGTATATGTTTTATAAAAGTGTTTTAATGTATTTTTAAAGTCCTTTTTACCCATTTTTGAATTTTACTACATGGTATGTATGGAATCTTTCTATTACGAGGTACTTTTTGACTTTTCCGAGAAAAGTTCGAGAAGAATGTTTTTTTTAACTTTTACGGCACGAACGGTTTTTTACGGTTTTATAAAGACTTATTTTCATGAATATTAGTCAAAAATATTTCATGATTATCCTAAAAAAAATCATTTTCTTTTGAAATTTAATGACGTTTGGTGAAAAGAAATTGATTTTGAAGAAGAAAGGATATTTTTCTCAAGAATTCATTTCAAGTGTTTTATCAAAACCATTTTCCATCTAAGATGACATTATATGTGTATGGTTCAAGTATAAAGTCTCTATGATTTACATGGTTTTACTTTTCTTATTATTAAATGTTGTCCATTTCTTTTATATGTATTAAGTGATGATGGAATGATGTTTATGAAACCCATTTTATTCTTTGGGTTATGATGAATGATTTATCTTTATGTTGTGGAACAAGTAAGAATGATTTCATTATGATATGGGTGGGACCTATATATCCCTCCAATGCATTGGGTAAAGATTTATATCTCATGAGATAGAAATGGATGGAACGACAAGTTAAACCGGTTCAGTAATACAGGACTGGAACGAGGAGTGAACTCGATTCAGAAAGGGACTTTGTCCACTAAGATGGTCTGGGCAGCAATGCCTTGGCTACTATGGAAATCATAACATGTGCTTAATGGTTTCCATAATTACATGTTTTATTCCCATGCTATTTTATCATTCTTAATGTTTCTTTATGATCTATGCCTTACGTACTTCCATGTTTTATGTCATTGCTCAAGATTTTGATGTTTAAACATTATGTTCATGTTTTTAAGTTCAAATGTATATGATAAGTTTTATTTTATCCATGATTACCCTTACTGATCATTTGAGCTCACCCTTTTGTATGTTTTATTTCCCCAGGTCAGGAAGATGGTTATTAAGTAGGATATGCCAAAAAGGGAATCTAGATATGATGAAATAAATGGGAGGAAAAGTAGATGCTTTATGAACCAGTTGTTTATGCTTTCCAGTTTCTAAAGACACTATACCTATACGGTCCTTTCATGGTTTTGTTATATGTTGTAATAAGTGTGCTTCAATTTTGAAGTAATAACAATTTATGTAAAGTATGGGTCGTTATAGTTGGTATCATAGGAAAGGTATATTAAACCTTTGGAAACTAGGATGTGAAATCCTTAGTAAGAAACCTAAGGATAAGTATAAGCATAGAACACAATCTTAGTGTTTTAAAAATGGCCATGAATAACCTAGGATAAGACCTTAAGTGTGAAATTTAATTCTTCATTATGTGGTTTTCCTATTATAATTAATGTTGCTCACACTATTCTTCTTGGTTTTAGTCAATGGTTGGAACCCGAAGGAACTGTGTTAATGCGGAATGCAACGGGCAATGCAATGATTGTCCCCCTGAGCAACCAAACATTATGGGAGCTGGAATGAAAAATCTTGTAGCCTTGCTCACACAAATTTCTCAAGCTATGAATCATGCAGAACTTCCAAACAAGCAAATGAAGGAGCAACATTATGTTGAATCCTTCATGCGGCAGCGTCCACCTTCATTCAGCGGGTCTACTGATCCATTAGTTTCTGAACAATGGATTAGTACTAATGAAAAGATATTTTCAGTTCTTCAATGTTCTGAACATGATAAAGTCATCTTAGCAGTGTATCGTTTGTAAAGTGATGTTGATCAATGGTGGAATATTATCAAGAATACGAGGCAAAGAGATGAAATTGAGTCCATGGAATGAGACGAGTTCAGGAAGTTATTTTTCAATAAGTACTTCCCTCGTATTCTCTGAACAAATATGGAGAAAGAGTTTCTTGAACGGAAGCAAAAGGATGATGAATCTGTTGGTACCTATGAAGCAAATTTTACAAGAGTTGAAAGGTACGCTTATGGTATTATTATCCAACCTGAGAGTAATATCGATCAATTATTTAGTGGCTTAAAACCATGTCTTCGAAGGGCCTTATCCATAAGGGACTTCAATAGCTATGAGTAAATCGTTCTATGTGCTCTCAAAGTTGAGATAGAGATTGGAGTAACCCATCAATCATATGGGTTTGATAAGAAGAGGAAAATGGAATTCAAAGTAAAATATAAAGAGAACACTGAAAAGAAGATGATCTTTCCCTTATGCTGAAAGTGTGGAAAGAAACATGGAGGGAGTTGTCTTAAAGGGACAATTAAATGTTTCAAATGTGGAAAGGAAGGTCATCGGGAATTTGAATGCCGCAATAATGGGAAGAAGATATTTAATGATGCAAACAAAGGAAGGGACACACAGAATGAACCTACTACACTTCAATGTTTCAAGTGCAAGGAGATGGGGCATTATACCAATAAATGCCCTAATCCAAGGGTTGTTGATGATGATCGACATCAACAAAATCTTAAGGCTAAAGAAAAAGGAAAGTCACATGCAATTTCTATCAGCGATGTGGAGTACGATAACGATGTGGTGAAAGGTACACTTACCATCCAATCTAGAGTAGAAAATGTTTTATTTGATTCTGGATCCACCCACTCTTTTATTTATGAATATTTTTCTAAGGGTATCCCCGTATTACCTCAACAATTAGATGTTGAGTTAGCTGTGACAACACCTAATGGCACAACTGTCGCATCAAAAGTTTATAATTCTTCCTCGATTGAAGTTTGTGGGAAAGTTCTTCCTACAAATCTTGTGATCCTTCATATATTGGAATTTGATGTGATTCTTGGCATGGATTAGCTTTCTCTATATGGAGCTCATATCAATTGCCAAAGAAGGGAAGTCACATTTCATATTCCAGATCAATCTATGATCGTCTATCGATGCAAGGATGAACATAACCTTCCAGTGGAAATTTCATCCATCTTATGGGTCTTGATTCCACTTAATAAAGGTTATTTATATCAAATGGTTGGTGAGAATCTCACAATTAATAATATTCCCATATTACGGGAGTTTTATGATGTCTTTATGGAGGAATTGTCGGGTCTTCCACCAAATCGTGAAGTTGAGTTTTCAATAGAACTCATACCGGGTGATTTTCCTATTTCAAAGACACCTTATAGAATGGCCCCAATTGAGTTGAAGGAATTGAAGGAGCAACTCCAAGAGAATCTTGATAAGGGATTCATATGCCCTAGTGTGTCACCTTGGGGAACACCTGTTCTATTTGTTAAGAAAAAAGATGGATCAATGAGACTCTGCATTGATTATCGATAACTTAACAAGATCACTATCAAGAAAAAATATCCTCTCCCACGCATTGATGACTTATTTGACCAACTACGCAGAGCTCAATACTTTTCCAAGATTGATATTTGTTCATGGTATCATCAATTAAGGGTCAAAAGGGAGGATATACCAAAGATGGATTTCCGTACAAGGTATGGACACTATGAATTTATAGTGATGCCATTTGGTCTTACTAATTCCCCTGCTATCTTCATGGATCTAATGAATAGAGTCTTTAGAGAATATCTTGATCAATTTGTGGTAGTATTTATAGACTATATTCTTATCTATTCAAAGAGAAAGGAAGAACATGAAGATCACTTGAGAATTATATTGAAGACACTAAGAAAGGAGAAGCTTTATGACAAATTTACCAAGTGTGAATTTTGGCTTCAAAAAGTTTCATTTTTGGTTCACATAATCTCAAAAGAGGGGATATCTGTGGATCCAGCAAAAACAGAGGTTATCGAAAGATAGTTGAGACCAACAACAGTAACTGAGATCCGAAGTTTTCTTGGTTTGGCTGGATATTATTGACGTTTCGTGAATGATTTTTCACGATTATCTAATCCACTCACCGGGTTGACTCAGAAAGGAGTTAAGTGTAACACCCCAACCTTCTACGGTACGCTTCTCTTTGAATAATGTGATAGCGTGTGTTGTACGCAACACCGAGTTCTAACACACCATAACTAATCAAACTAGCCGTTATGAATAGTAATACCTACTTTTTGAAATTATATATATTTTATATTTGAAAATGGACTTCATTTTTGGATTCAGAATATCGAATTTAGCCTAAGGTGAAATTTTGGTACATTTCGGATAACTTTCATATTTTGATGAATAGTGAAAATTACTAAGTTTTAATTAAAAACAACTTTTTTAATCAAAATAATTAATAGTGATAAATTATGAATTTGAGTGGTTTTGAAGTATATTTAGAATATATTTTTACCATTTAATATAATGTTGGTCATTGGACATAATTTTACAATTAAACCGAACATAAACGAGTGTCAATCTTTTGATAGTTATTATCTCTTAAAAACACGCTTTTTGTTTTGACAGCGGGAATTAATTTTAAATTAATTTCTGCCACTTCTGTGTTTTGAATTTAGGAAAATGGATTCCATATTTGTAATCATGATGTTCAAATTGTGTAAATAGGTAACTTTTATTTTTAGACATTTTGAATAATTACTGCGGTAAATATTTTATTTACCATGGTTAAGGGTAAATCTGGTAAATAATGGTTAAAAAATAATATTATAATAATACTAAATTACCCTAAAACGTGTCTTAACCCTATTGGTTGATACATGTTCGACCATGGGAATCTTTGGGTCTATTTTGGGACCCCATGGATCCACTTGTAAGTGATAATGACACTTTATTTTAATTAAGTCAAAATGAATACAAAAATGACACAAGCATATATCTTTTAGCAAAACAATTGTTACATAGGGTTATATATGTTGGATTTTAGATTATAAATATTCATTAGAAAGATAAAAGGATTTCCTACATAATTATATTTTATTTATAATTTTTAGACATTAAAGAATTTATTTTATTTATGACACAATGATGATGCAGTAATTACTATAATAGTGAAAAATTAAAATAATTGATATTATAAATACCCAAATAAATATAATATGAAACTTTTAATGAATTAAACTAATTTTCTAGGATAATATGATATATTAGGATTGATTTAATTGACTTTGTTAGAAGTAATAAATCTGTTATGAGTTTCAAAAAAATCAACTGTTGAATAGTGTCAAAATTGACATAAAAGAGTTCTTAAAACAAATATTATATTATTAATTGATATTAAATTCCTAAAAATCTAAGGTTCGGCCAAGAGACTTATATCATGATAGGTTCATCATTAATGTACCACTTTGGGGTCTCTTAGATGTATATAGTAAGTTTATTAACCATATTATATAAAAATACAAAGAGACATTGTAAAAGTGAAACTAATTAACTTAGAGTTAATACTTAAAGATAAGGTTAATATAAGTACCCAAACCTGTCTAAATTCTATTGGTTGAGTGGTTTTAGACCTATACCCACCTTAACCTTTGAATAATAAGCTTTGGAGCCATTAGAAACCGAATATTAATTTATTATAAATTAATATTTCTAGCTTTTCCAAAGGTGCCCCTCACCCCTCTTATAAAAGGGCACTCCTCCTTCTCATTTCTTCACACCTTCAAAGCCTTTTGGTTCGGCCAAACTCTGCCCAAATACTCTCCCAACATCCCTCACTAAAACCTATAGGCCTTAGTTTGATCAGAAAGCCAACCTAAGGATCCCTTTTGATCAAATCAAAAGGAAGAACCCGAAGAAGAGGAGGTTAACCTACCCCAACCAAGGAAAAGTACAAGGTAAGGGTTATTTCACAATCTCTTAATTATCCGAGGTTGTTTATATGTAATAATCTACTGGGCATTTGAGCTCACCCCTTTTCTATGTTTTATTTTTCCCAAGATGTGAAGAAGTAAGTTATGAATGACCTGTAGGGATTTTATGAGGGGTTAATAGTGTGGATTGTGGAAACATTATGTTGTTGTAGTAGTTTTTTCATTTTATGATGTAATGTAAAACTTATGAATATATCTAGTGTTTCCAAGGCTACTAAACCAATCGGTCTTTTGAGATTTGATCTTTCTTGTGATCATGCCAATGTTATGTAATAATGCACCGACTCTGGGTAACTGGGGTCGGGGCGTTACAGTTGGTATCAGAGGAAGTTTAGTACAAACCTTGGAAGCTAGATTTAGATAAACTCTGATTAGAGCACGTAGACCTAATATGAACTTTTAGGATTAGTATAGAAGAACTTCCTAGAATTTTGGTATTGTAGAGATTTTGTGAGTTTTCCGAGCAATACATCCCTATCTGGATACGAGCAGGTAGAGGCGGCTCTGGCACAGATGTACCTAGGGGTAAAACCCGAAAACACCGCTTTGAGCTAGACTCGAACGGGAACTAGTGCACTACAACGGGCCTTACTGCACTCTTGGTTACGACACTCCCGGGGGATATGCTTAGGATAACTCTCATTTTCTTTACAAATCATTTTGAAGGGATTATGAGTATATACTTCCTCAAAGAAAACATTCTTATGATTATGGATTATATCCATAAATAGTTCAATTTATGTTAGGTGATTTATATGTATGGGATTATGTATTTTGATTCATAAACTGATCTAGTTTATGCCATTGTTTAGAAATGGCGCCCAGTAGAAGGAATGAGAACTCCAGAAATGCACATGATCCAAAGAGAAGAAAGGATCATATCTTTCATGGTCTTAAGCTAGAATTTATAAGAGAAATAGTCTCCCATGTATTATCAACATATGAAGAAATAATATCATGTATTTTACTGAGTCCTATGGATTTGAAGGGAAGCAAGAGAAGAAAAGGATAGAAGAGAGAAAGATGGATAAAGGGAAGAGGGAAAAGAAGAATTTTCCCATATGTGGTAACTGTGGAAAGAAACACCCTGGAACTTGCCTGAAAGGAATGGGAGTTTGTTATAAGTGTGGAGGAAAAGGGCACAAAGTACGTGACTGCAAGGGTAAGAAAATGGTTTTAAATGTACAATGCTTCATTTGCAAGGAGTTTGGACACTACGCGAACCTATGTCCCAGTCATCAGACTATGCCGCAAATGATGTTATTGGATAATAATCAAGTTATGATACTACCACAGATGAAGAGGAATGATTAGAGTTCTTATGTTGATTATGTCAATTGAGTGTTGTATCAACAATGTACTTGTTATAATAATTATGGAGTATATAAGGATTGTACTGCAGTACTATTTCATTAAGGACTTGAGATTGTGTGGAATAAAGAAAAGTGACTCAATAGCAGGATAAATTTTTGGAAAATATATGGTTGAGAGAATATAGTTCTGATACTGAGGTAGTGATTTTGGAATAATATGTGATTATTTTGGATAAATTATATTGGATATTCTTGACTACCCTGGAACTGATTAATGATTTGTATATTCCATCATTGTTGGGGTTTAAAACATTTTTGGATTAATGAAGTATATCCAGCTTTCTATATGGAATAAGGGAGCATGAATGTAATCAATAAGGAATATGGTAATTCAGGATGTTTCGGTGTATTAAAAGAATACATGATGAAGGTATTCATATGCTATTACGGGGTAAAAAGGTTCTACATTATGTTTACCTTACTTATAAATGTTGGACTGTGAGTTTGGATAGAAGTATTTTGGATAGTTCTAGTTTGGATTATTTTGGATTGCCATAAAAGGACAACCCGGAGGTCGGGTGGCAACCCGTCGCGTCCGGCAAGGCTGCGAGACTTGAACCCGCAACCGAAGGGCGACAAGGGTGTATCACCTACCATTGGCCCACGAGATGTCCTAGATTAAATAATGTAGTTTTTATTAAAAGATCTTGTAGATGAATTATAAATTCGTTTATTTTGGAACCCTATACGAATAGTGTAAATAGAATTTTTTTTACATTCTATTATCTTTTAGAGTGAAAGATGAGTTTGTGGTAGAAATTTATTAATGGATAAAACTCTAATTATAAAGTAAGTATATCTCCTTATGATCTTAGCCAATCTCATAAATAATTTCCTCAATATTAAGAAAAGCAACTTAGAACAAAAATGTTTTCCTAGATGGTACCTTAAATCATCACTAATTTATGGCTTTTGGATTGTTGGCCTTTTCATAGCCATGTTCTCTACCACTCTCCATCAGATAATTGATGGTTAGATTTTTCTTCCATATCCATATTTTCTTACATGGAACCCTAGTATGTGTTATTTTCGGTAATCTTCATACTTTCGACTCTTTATTTTAAATAGAGGCCTCGTTAATTCATTTTTCGATTTGGGATTTCAACTAAGATATTTTGAAACGTCAAAAATGTGTTATCCCAATACCCTATATTTTGTTGAACCGATGGTACTTCAAATCATCATAGATTGAAGAGTTTAAGGACCTCAATTATACACTTGTTTGTGATTGATGACCTCAATCACTACCTATAAATATTTACGTTTTTCCTCCGATTATATGTCTCTAATTTCCACCAATGTTCTCCTAATCAAGATCATAATTTGGTGGTGACCCTTTCATTTCTCTTTTCCTCATATTAAGACTAAATTTTAGTAACCCAATTTCCGATGTGGGTTTTCCCACAAATATATTATCTATTTTCAACCTTTTATTTTCGAAGAACAATTTCAAATTGCGAGGACGCAATTTATTGAAGGAGGGTAGAATGTAACACCCCAACCTTCTACAGTACGCTTCTCTTTGAATAATGTGATAGCATGTGTTGTACGCAACACCGAGTTCTAACACACCATAACTAATCAAACTAGCCGTTATGAATAGTAATACCTACTTTTTGAAATTATATATATTTTATATTTTAAAATGGACTTCATTTTTGGATTCGGAATATCGAATTTAGCCTAAGGTGAAATTTTGGTACATTTCGGATAACTTTCATATTTTGATGAATAGTGAAAATTACTAAGTTTTAATTAAAAACAACTTTTTTAATCAAAATAATTAATAGTGATAAATTATGAATTTGAGTGGTTTTAAAGTATATTTATAATATATTTTTACCATTTAATATAATTTTGGTCATTGGACATAATTTTACAATTAAACCGAACATAAACGAGTGTCAATCTTTTGATAGTTATTATCTCTTAAAAACACGCTTTTTGTTTTGACAGCGGGAATTAATTTTAAATTAATTTCTTCCACTTCTGTGTTTTGAATTTAGGAAAATGGATTCCATATTTGGAATCAGGATGTTCAAATTGTGTAAATAGGTAACTTTTATTTTTAGACATTTTGAATAATTACTGCGGTAAATCTTTTATTTACCATGGTTAAGGGTAAATCCGGTAAATAAGGGTTAAAAAATAATATTATAATAATATTAAATTACCCTAAAACGTGTCTTAACCCTATTGGTTGATACATGGTCGACCATGGGAATCTTTGGGTCTATTTTGGGACCCCATGGATCCACTTGTAAGTGATAATGACACTTTATTTTAATTAAGTCAAAATGAATACAAAAATGACACAAGCATATATCTTTTAGAAAAACAATTGTTACATAGGGTTATATATGTTGGATTTTAGTTATAAATATTCATTAGAAATATAAAAAGATTTCCTACATAATGATATTTTATTTATAATTTTTAGACATTAAATAATTTATTTTATTTATGACACAATGATGATGCAGTAATTACTATAATAGTGAAAAATTACAATAATTGATATTATAAATACCCAAATAAATATAATATGAAACTTTTAATGAATTAAAATAATTTTCTAGGATAATATGATATATTAGGATTGATTTAATTGACTTTGTTCGAAGTAATCAATCTGTTATGAGTTTCACAAAAATCAACTATTGAATAGTGTCAAAATTGACATAAAAGAGTTCTTAAAACAAATATTATATTATTAATTGATATTAAATTCCTAAAAATCTAAGGTTCGGCCAAGAGACTTATATCATGATAGGTTCATCATTAATGTACCACTTGGGGGTCGCTTAGATGTATATAGTAACTTTATTAACCATATTATATAAAAATACAAAGAGACATTGTAAAAGTGAAACTAATTAACTTAGAGTTAATACTTAAAGATAAGGTTAATATAAGTACCCAAACCTGTCTAAATTCTATTGGTTGAGTGGTTTTAGACCTATCCCCACCTTAACCTTTGAATAATATGCTTTGGAGCCATTAGAAACCGAATATGAATTTATTATAAATTAATATTTCTAGCTTTTCCAAAGGTGCCCCTCACCCCTCTTATAAAAGGGCACTCCTCCTTCTCATTTCTTCACACCTTCAAAGCCTTTTGGTTCAGCCAAACTCTGCCCAAATACTCTCCCAACATCCCTCACTACAACCTAGAGGCCTTAGTTTGATCATAAATCCAACCTAAGGATCCCTTTTGATCAAATCAAAAGGAAGAACCCGAAGAAGAGGAGGTTAACCTACCCCAACCAAGGAAAAGTACAAGGTAAGGGTTATTTCACAATATCTTCATTATCCGAGGTTGTTTATATGTAATAATCTACTGGGCATTTGAGCTCACCCCTTTTCTATGTTTTATTTTTCCCAGGATGTGAAGAAGTAAGTTATGAATGACCTGCAGGGATTTTATGAGGGGTTAATAGTGTGGATTGTGGAAACATTATGTTGTTGTAATAGTTTTTTCATTTTATGATGTAATGTAAAACTTATGAATATATCTAGTGTTTCCAAGGCTACTAAACCAATCGGTCTTTCGAGATTTGATCTTTCTTGTGATCATGCCAATGTTATGTAATAATGCACCGACTCTGGGTAACTGGGGTCGGGGCGTTACATTAAGTTTGTTTGGATGGAGGAATGTGAAGAGAATTTCAAGGAGTTGAAAAGAAGGTTATCCAGTTCACTTGTTCTCACACTTCCTTGTAGTGGAGAAAGGTTTGTGATCTACAGTGATGCATCCAAAAGGGGCTGGGGTGTGTTCTTATGAAAAATGATATGGTGATAGCTTATGCCTCATGACAGTTGAAAATCCATGAGCAAAATTACCCAACACATGATTTGGAGTTAGCTGTGGTAATCTTTGCATTAAAGATTTGGAGGCATTATCTTTATGGAGAAAGGTGTGACATTTATATTGATCATAAAAGTTTAAAGTATATTTTCACATAAAAGGAGCTGAATATGCGCCAAAGAAGATGGTTGGAACTGATTAAAGATTACGACTGCTCAATTCATTACCACCCTGGGAAAGCAAACAAGGTGGCAGATGCATTAAGTCGACAAGACCATGCTAGATTATCCATGATGAGGATAAAAAAATATCCAATATTTATGGATTTACAAAGGATGGATCTTGGAATTTTAATGGAAGTGGGAAAATCGTATCTTTCTCAAATGAATGTTCAACCATCTATACATGTGAAGATTATAGAGGCACAGAAAGAAGATGTAGAGTTACAAAAGAAGGTGAGAAATATTCCTGAATTCAACCTTGATTGTGATGGGATAATAAAGTTCCGGAATCGGGTTTGTGTTCCTCCCATCCCAGAATTAAAGAAGGAGCTGCTGGATGAGGCTCATAGTTCTTCATTCTCTATTCATCCTGGAATCACGAAAATGTATAGGGACCTGAATGAGTACTTCTGGTCGGATGGCATGAAAAGAGATGTTGCTGAATATGTCTCTCGATGCTTGGTTTGTCAGCAAGTTAAAGCTGAGAGACAGAAGTCTAAGGGGATGTTACAACCATTACCCATACCCGAATGGAAATGGGAAAACATCACTATGGACATTGTCATAGGACTCCCTAAAACATCCAAAGGCAATAATGCTATCTGGGTCATATTTGATCATCTTACAAAGTCTACACACTTCATTGCTATTAGAGAGGGTTTCTCTCTGGATCAGCATGCCAGGATATATGTAAAGGAAGTGGTAAGATTGCATGGAGTACCACTTTCTATTATATCTGATGGGGATCCGAGGTTTACCTCAAAGTTCTGGAGAAGTCTTCAGCATACTCTAGATATAGAGTTGAGTTTCAGCACTTCTTATCATCCTCAGACCGATGGTCAGTCTGAGAGGACAATTCAAACTCTAGAAGATATATTGAGAGCTTACTCTATAGATTTCAAAGGTGGTTGGGACCAACACCTACCTTTGGTGTAATTTTCTTATAATAATAGCTTTCACTCCAGTATTCAGATGGCTCCTTATGAAGCTCTCTATGGAAAGAAATGTAGGACTCCAACTTGCTGGGATGAAGTTGGGGAAAGAAAGCTATTAGGACCTGATCTTGTTGATGAGATGGAAGAAAAGGTCCGATCTATTCAACAACACATAAGAGCAGCTCAGAGTCGACAAAAAAGTTATGCCGACAACCGAAGAAAAGACTTAGAGTTTGAAGTGGGTGATAAAGTGTTCTTACAAATATCTCCCTGGAAGAGGGTCATGAGATTTGGAAAGAAGGGGAAGTTGAGCCCTAGATATATCGGTCTTTTCGAAATACTGGATCGTGTTGGAAAGGTAGCTTACCGATTGGCGCTTCCACCGAATCTCTCTCAAGTTCACGATGTGTTCCATGTATCTCTCCTGAGAAAGTACATACCTAATCCTTCACATGTACTCAGCTCAGAAGTTTTACCACTGGAGCAAGATCTTTCTTATGAAGAACAGTCGATAGAGATTCTAGCTCGTAGTGAAAAAGTCCTACGGAACAAGACCACTCACTTGGTGAATGTTTTATGGAGGAACCACCAACTAGAAGAAGCTACATGGGAGCTTGAGGATATGATAAGAGAGAGGTATCCTCATCTGTTTGTTACAAAGTGACGAATTTTGAGGGAGAAATTCATTTTAAGGGGGGTAGAATGTAACACCCAAGACTTTTATGAGAAATATTTTGTTTTTATGCTATATAAATCATCAAATGAATCTTTCACTACACACAACACTAGCTTGGCTTGCTTTACACGCAACCGCGGCCTTCCTCTGTAGCTTGCGTCGTACGCAATACCGAGTTTCACTAAACAATGATATGCTATTAAAATATTATTAAAACTAGCCGTTATGAATAGTATTTAATGAATTTTGAATTTTATAAAATTTTTATTCAACTTATACATTTTCTAGATTGAGGTATAAAAGAAAAATTAGTTTTTTTTGGATAAAAGAAGTATTTTTCAAAAAATACAATTTTGTTGCCTTTTGATGGTGCACACACATTAAAGCTATTTTTTGACATGTTTATAAGTTAAATTTGACAAAATAAAATTATTCTTTTGAATCAGGGTATAAAAATTTACTTTGGATAAATTTTTGATATTTTTCTGATAACTTTCATATTTTGATGAATAGTAAAAATACGCTAATTTTTAATTAAAAACAACTTTTTTCATTGAGATAATTTATATGGATAAATTATAATATTGAATGGTTTTAAAGTATAAATAGAATATATTTTTACCATTTAATATAATGTATGTCATTAGCATTAATTTCACATTGAATTCATAGGTAAAAACATTTCAATCTTTAGCAATGTTTTAACTTCTAAAACCCGTTTTCTTAAGAATGGGATTTATTTTAAATTAATTAATGAAACTTATATGTTTTGAATTTTTAAAAATGGATTCCATATTTGGAATGAGTGGGTACAAATTATTTTAATAAGCCACTTTTTATTTTTGGGAATTAGGAATAGTAACTACGGTAAATTTTATTTACCATAGTTAAAGGAAAATCTGGTAATTAAGGGTAAATATAATATTATAAAATTACCCTAACACATGCCAAAATTCTATTGGATGACTAAAGGTTGACCCATATCACATAAGGGTCGGATTAGATTCCTTTAATAGACTTTTTTCCATGAAAATAATATAATTATTATTAAAACCAAAGAATGTGACAACATGTCACTTTCTTAAATCTTATAAGTTTAATAATTTTAATTTATTGATAAACTTCATGAAACTTCGAACATGAATAGTATCCAGAAATCTAATAAAATTATCCACATCATGATAATTTATTTATAATTTTTAGGGATTAAATAATTGTCATTAATGGTGATACATTAATGATACAAAAATTATTTATTAAGTGAAAAATAAGTAATATAGTTTTTATTGAAATAATAATACCCATTAAAAGGCCCAAAAACCTGACCAAAACTTATTGGTAGTATATATCTACACCGTAATCATCCAATGACCAAATATATAACTATTTGGAGCCTTATAAAAGTGATTATGACACTTATATTGTTTTCTTTTAAAAGATGCCAAAGTTGTCACCTTCATAATTTAATAAATATAACAATTTAAATATTGTGATTTTAAGATTATAAATTCGAGTAAAATTATTATTGTGAAACGTAATAGATTTATCTACATCATAGGATTTTATTTTAAATTTTTATGCAACAAATATGTATATTAAATAATTATACAAAAATGTTGTAGTAATTATTTTATTAAGAGATAAACCAAATAAATGGGTTTAAAAATAATAGAATAAATAATATATGAACTATTTAATGTGATCCACTACTTTTATAGATAAATATGAAATTTTATGAATCTATTAAATCTTTTAGTTTGAACATATATTCTGTATATATTTTATTTAAATTCAAATAAATAAATAGTGTCAAAATTGACACTATTGTTATTTTATAAAAATAACATATTATAAAATTGTTTAAAAATAACAAAAATATTTAAAAATTTAAAATTTAAATTTATATGGTCTATATTGTTATAAATTAACCAATTATGGAAAATTCAAAACAAATAAGTAATTATATGTTATAATTTAAAATTTAGAATTTTATTACCACAAATAAACTTAAATAGATTAAATAAGGATAAATCAAAATGATAAGGTTTAAAATAAGATCCAAACATGTCTAAATATTTTTTTTGATGAGATTACAACTCTATATCATCTAATATTCTAATATGAGTCATTTTTGGAGGTTTTTAAGTGGGGTTAGATTTATTATAAATTAATATTTTTAAGAATTCCAAAGGTGCCCCTCTCCTCCCTTATAAAAGGGAACCTCCTCCCTCTCTTCCTCACACCACTTTGAGCCTTAAATCTCAGTCAAACCCTGAAAAATTCTCTTCTCCAATTCCCTATAAACACCCTAGAGGTTCTGTTCTTCTTCAAAAACCAATTTTAGTGCCCTAAGAGGAGGTCTCAAAGAGGCGCTTCAAAGAAGAGGTAATGTCCGTTACCGATTCTTTCAACTTTATTTCTTCTTCCACTTATTCTTATTAGGTTGTTTCATTATGAAGTAATAACATCAGTATAACTCATATACTGATATGTTATTATAAGTATGAAACAACCCTATTTCACCATCTATCCATCCTATGGAAAACGAAATCACCGCGCGTGTGTACGTACGGAATACCGTCTCCACGTCGTGGTGTAATCTATTTTCCACCACCACCTTACTTGGATGGGTATAATGGTATAAATAATAAATATATATGATTATTGTAAAGTGATATTGATTCTTTAATAGTATACATACACTCCAATAAAATTCCACGATCATGGGAACGATATCATCGCGTGTGCGTACGTATGGAATACCGTCTCCACGACGCGATGAGATTCATTCTCAAATGATTAACCATTGATAAATGATTATAAAGTATATATAATAAGTAATCATGAAATATATGACATAATAATGATACTAGATTTATGTATATATATATATGTATGTCATCCAATTAATTCCATTCAATTCAATGAGGAAACGAAAACAACATTCATGCGTACGTACGACCTACCGTCTTCATGAACGGTGTATTTCTTTCCATTTATCGATATATTATATATATGTATATTCTGAATATATATTATATATAAATCAAGTTTTATATTCTGTAATTAAGTAATCATGATCTAAGTAATTATATGAATAATTACAAGTCAAAACACGAACGAAAAATGAAATGATTTTGCCCAAAACGCTCTTTAACATGGAATTTACAAAAGAACGGGTAATATAAAGTAATAAGTGAACCATATATGATATCATAAAAATGATTATGATTCTGTAATAAGTCAATAAAATTATTTAAATCATTATACAGGAGGATCAGACACTTACAAAGCAAATCGGACCTAAGGTAAGAGATAATTTTTAAAATCTCATTTTTATCCGAGATTTCTTATTCGTTAGTATTTACTGGGGTTATTTCTATCATCCATGTCCATGTTTTATAAAAGTTTTTTCATGTATTTTTAAAGTCATTTTTACCCATTTTTTAATTTTACTACATGGTATTTATGGAATCTTTCTATTACGAGGTACTTTTTGACTTTTCCGGCAAATGTACGAGAATAATGTTTTTTTAACTTATAAAGCACGAACGGATTTTTACGGTTTTATAAAGCCTTATTTTCATGAATATTCATAAAAAAGAATTCATTATTATTTTAAACAAAATCCTTTTCTTTTAAAATTTAATGACTTTTTTTGAAAAGAAATTGATTTTGAAGAAGAAAGGATATTTTCCTCAAGAATTCATTTCAAGTGTTTTATCAAAACCATTTTCCATATAAGATGACATTATATGTGTCTGGTTCAATTATAAAGTCTCAATGATTTACATGTTTTCACTTTTCTTATTATGAAATGATGTCCATTTCTTTTATATGGATTAAGTGATGATAGAATGATGTTTATGAAACCCATTTTATTCTTTGGGTTATGATGAATGATTTATCTTTATGTTGTGGCACAAGTAAGAATGATTTAATTATGAGATGGGTGAGACCTATATCTCCCTCCAATGAATTGGGTAAAGATTTATATCTCATGAGATAGACATGGATGGAACGACAAGTTAAACCGGTTCAGTAATACAGGACTGGAATGAGGAGTGAACTCGATTCAGAAAGGGACTTTGTCCACTAAGATGGTCTGGGCAGCAATGCCTTGACTACTATGGAAATAATAACATGTTATTAATGGTTTCCACAATTACATGTTTTATTCCCATGCTATTTTATCATTCTTAATGTTTCTTTATGGTCTAGGCCTTACATACTTCCATGTTTTATGTCATTTCTCAATCTTTTGATGTTTAAACATTATGTTCTTGTTTTTAAGTTCAAATGTATATGGTAAGTTTTATTTTATACATGCTTACCCTTACTGAGCATTTGAGCTCACCATTTTTATGTTTTATTTTCCCCAGGATATAAAGAAAGGTTTTAGGTAAGAAAAAAAAGGGGAAGATCTTTATGGGAGATGTTGAAGATCTTTCACCATGATTAGAAGATTACGTTCCATGTTTCCAAAGACACTAAACTATTACGGCCCTTGTGTGTATGTTTTTTTTATGTATTAAGTATTCTGCTAAAGTAATGTAATGTCCATGTACGTCAAGCTTCGGGTCTCTACAAAAATTATGCTACTACCCGATTTAACACAAAAAAAGAATAGTACACAGTGTACTTAAAAATAAATTCCGTATGGTACCAGTTTCCGTACGGTTCCTATCCATACCAATACATGGATTGTATCGAGATTATATGGCATGTAAACCAAATTAAAAGACCAGCACCTAGGTTACACGACATGTAAGCCTCTTTTTCCTCCACTTACCTTTTCACAACCTATAAAAGAGAAGATCTGTACAATAAGGGAAGAATCAGGTTCTTACAATAAAAAACACTTTTGATAACATGAGTTTATTTTGAGAATTAGATAGCCATTAATAAGGTTTGTAGTGATGTTCACATCAAATAATCAAGGATTTAGATGAATATATGAGGGATTTTTGTTGGAGAAAGAAATTATAATCCTAATGTGAATTATAGATCCCATATAACTAAGTTTACAAGATTTTAGGGATATTATGTTTCACTTGATTCCAATGGACATATAAATGGAGAACCCAATGTGAATTAGTGATCTTAAATAACCAAGTTTCCTAGAGCACATGGCTATTTTGTTTCAATAATTTTTTTTTCAGAATAAATATCTCACTTATTGAATGTGATTGGAAGAACATAAAATTAATAAAGTGATATTATAAATCAAGTGGAATAATATTTACCTCATCATTTTGAAATTAAAAAATAAATTCTAAGTCTTCATGGAATGAACAACTATTAAGAAAATAGTGATAAATTTTGACAAACAAATCTATCTATAAATAAACCACAATTTGATACCAAATTCAAAACAAAAAACATCGAATTTTACTCCTTCAATCCAAATGCATTTCAACTTCAGTACCTTTTCAAACTAAGAAAAACTATGAAATAAAAATTCTCTAAAAACTAAAAAAATAGAATTTACCCCAACCAAAATTGAAATAACTTTTATGGTAAACTAAATCAACCTAAAATCATGTATACTAAACCAAATTTTGTTAAATATAACCAATCTTAACAAAACCAGAATCAATCAGATATCAAAGATAAATGAAAACTAAACTATAATCAATTAACCATACTAGAAGAATAATTACGGACTCACAGTCAAAGAAGACCAGAATAGAAAAACACTAAATCATTGGAGAATGCTAGGCTAATAGAATAATTGGTCATCGACTGAGGGAAGAACCACTCGACCTAGGGGGGATACACTACTCAACCTTGGGGGGATGCACATTTGGTGAGGGAAATATATCTAGACCCGAGGAGGAGGAGGGGGGCTATATGTTGACTTGAGGAGGAGTATCAAGGGGATGCATGTTGATCGGAGGAGGAGGAGAAGGGGTATGTGCATCAATTTGAGGAGGAAAAGGGGGATGTGCATCGATTGGAGGAGGATAATGGGGGATAAGTTTTGGGTTAGGGAAACGTCGAGGGAGGGAAATTGACCTGGGGGGGTGCTTAAGAGTGAAGGGGGGAGTGTGGGAGGGGTGAAAATAGTATCCCCTCTATCCCAACGGCTTTAAAAAACCATTGGGACATGGTATCTATACACATAGTTTTAAATAAACTGTGGGTATAGAATACCTATATTCAGACTATACCCATAGTTTAAAAAACCTTGCATATAGCTCCATGGGTATTTCCATTCATTTTAGCAGTGAATTCCCTTAGAAATACTGGATTGAACACAAGAATTAAACAATCATTCTCTCTCTTCAGATTATGTGTATTGATGTAGTTCTCATTCCTTCTTCTAGGCTCCATTTGTAAACAATAGAATACACTAGATTAGATCATAAAATTTTAATATATAATCTAATACCATTGAAATAACTAGAATAAATTGAAATTTTATGCATAGATAAAGTCATAATCATAAATATAGTTTATTTGGGGACATATTTACTTTTAAATCCTTCATACTTTTTTGTAAATAAAATGTGAATTAGCCAAAGCATATCCCCTAGGAGTGTCAAACCAAGTGCACAGTAAGTGCTATTTTATTTTACCAAGTTACCCTGAGTCAGGCTCAAGACACCTTGTTAAAGTTTTTACCCCTATGTGTATCTGTTCAAAACCACATCCACTTGTAGTATCCACATAGGGATGTATTTCTAGGAATTACCACATAATATCTACCTTATAAAAATTATAGTATGTTATTATATGATTATCCTTAATGTATATCTTAGGTTTATGTTCCCTAATATATATATAAATTTTAAATTTAGTTCCCCAGGTTTCTATTGAACTTTCTCTGATACTAATTGTATATACCCCAACCCCAGTTTCATGGATACAACGTCTTACATTAATAAATTGGCATAATAAAACATTATAATACCAAAGGACCAATCACTTTAGTAGTTTTGGAATCCATATTACATACAAGAAGTTTACATTACAACTTTAAAGTAAAAACAATTAGAAAATCCATTTGTAATACCCAAAACTCTTAGATTAACTCTACAAGTCATTCATAATATTCATAATCATATCATGGGAAAAAATAAAATATAAGAAAGGGGTGAGATCATATACTTAGTAAGGGTATGTAATATAATATAAGATAATATAAAAAATAAGTCATGGTTAATGACTGAAAACACATGTCGTTAGAACATAAACATGATCATAATATGAAATGAATAAATGTTCAATAAATAATGTCTTAAAAATAATCACGTGAGAATGAAGAAAAACCATGGATATTTTTCTATTAGAATATTCATAGGGATCATAAATTACTATTATCATAATGAGGAAATGTATATCATGGAAATCTAAAACATACGAAAAAGGAATCGACCAAGACATCTGAAAATGATTAAGGCCTCAACCAAAACCAATTTTGAAAATGGGCAAGGACTCAGCCAAGTCCATATCTGTTTTATCTCATGAGACCTACCAATGCTTCGAGGGGATATATAAAGACCCAAACAAAACTTTATACGTTCAATTAATTCATTATATAAATGGGTTTAAACATAAATAACATATACATATGAAATGTAAATAACTTTCCCCAAACTGTCAACGTAATCACTAACTATTCTGAGTAACATAGTAAATGGTATCAAGATAGCACATCCACAACCAAAATGATCATAAAATATTTAATAAAATATGGTAGATTATAATAATAGGATATAAATCTCAATAAATCATAAAATTAAATATATTTTTTTAAATAGATGAAAATAATTTAATAAATCATCGAGGTATTCTTGAGAGAAATACCCCTTTTATTTTTCAAAGAAGAGTTCTTTTTTGGAAAAATAATTTATAATTGACATAATTTTTTTTATAAAACCATAAATGAATAAATATAGTTTTTAATAACAAAAATATATATTTTAGAAAAATAATGGTTTTTTAAATTACATTATGTAAGGTACTTGAAAAATGGGTAAGAAATCGAGACGTTCCCTTTAATCGGGCTTACGTATCAGGAAGAATTGGGAAAGAAACTTTGTAAAACATGTATTTCCCCATAAAATAAAGATGAAGTGATATGGATAAATGAGTTTTAAATGTATAAAAAAATTTATAAGAAGTATATAAAAATAATTAAGAATTACATTGGTGTATAGAGAGAGAAACCAAAACTTGTATAAAAATGGTGGTTTGGAAAAAAACCCTTACCTTATAAGTGGAAGTGCTCTACACTTGACCATAACATCATAGATAATAAAATAAAATTATTTAAGAGCAATTTATTCAAGTATTTTATTTTATATAATTTTATCAAGTTCATTTATGGTCTTTTTGGTGAGTTATAAGATACAATTTTATTGTTTGGGAGTGTCCGTTTCCTTGGTTTTCATGATGAGTTCGCTTGTTTATAAGTAAGGAAGTTCATGTAAAATGGGTATAATTATCTAGAATTTGAATTATATATTATTAATGAACATAAATAAGATTTTATTTTCTTATATATATATATATTCATATATGAATATGATTCATTAGATATAACTTTAATGATAATTGTTTATATCATTTTGGTGGTTTTTCTATCATCATGAAATAGTTTTATCTTATTAATTAATGTCATGTATATATACTGGTTATAAAATAATAATTAACTTATAATATGTCTAATAAAATATGTATTAACCATAATTATGGTTTTATGACCAGTTATGATGGTGTTAATGTAAAATGAAAATGCATCATCGATGATGTCAGAAAATTGACACATCACGGGTGATGTTTTCATTTATAGAATAAAATAGAGAGAAAGAGAGAAAGGAGTTTGATGATGTATATTCATTAACATGAAATAATTTTAGTATATAAATTATACTATAGTTATAATATATATTTTTATAGGAAATGTGAGGGAAGGATATGAAAATAAAATAAATTGAAATGAAAATAAAAGAAAAGAAAGGATTTTTACGTCTTGAATTCTCCTCTTTGAGAACCTCTTTAAGTTGATTGGTTTTGATCTTTTTATGAGACCCAGAGCTCTTGAATGTGGGGGAGGGTCTTTATAAGAGTATTTTGTAGAATTTAGACAAGGCTCAGGGCTTGGATTGTGTGAGGAGAGGAGGTGGTGAGGGGTCGTATTTATAGTGGAGGAGATGGTTTTTTTTAATATTTTATTCCTTTGATTATTATTTTGTCTCAAGGTTATGAATAGTTTGAGAATTGTCAACAAATATATTAAAATAATGAATTATAGTTTGATATTATGGGCTTAAATTATCCATACACCACTTATGACTCAATAATTCATGTTTTTAACATTTATCATAAATTATCGTATTTCATTATTCAAAAAAATTCAAGTATTTTAGAAATTGTTTTTACCCTAACCATTTTTAATGTACATAATTAAAAATTGAAATATAGTTTATGAGAATAATTTTCTAAATATGTAAACTTTAATTTTTAATTAAAATCATAATTTACTTGAAAAATACATATTTTAAATTTATAATTGATTATATAACACTGAAAAAATTAACTAAGGTTTAATTAAATTATCCTAAAATTACAAGAAAACAAAATATTAATTTATGAAAACATTTTATGAAAATAAATTTTATTTTAAATCATTTTATTAATATAAAATATTAATTAAATATTTATGACATACAAAAATACCAACACTTAATTAATATTTTTTAAAATATTCATTTACTTATACTATGATTTAATTATATCATACTTTCATTTATAAGATCCCTAAATTTTATTTATATACTTTCATGGGTGAGGTTACTGTTCTAATGTCCACAATACTATTCTTAATGGTAATATTATTATTCGGACGACCATATTACTATTCATCAAAAATAAAACTTACTAAGAAAATACCTAAAATTTAACCAAAGTAAATTTTTAGATCACTCTTTAAAAAATAAGGTTTATATTTTCAAATATATTTTATAAAAGTGTAAAAACTTATATTTAAAACAAGTTCTCTATTAAAAGGTGGTAAAATTGCGTTTAGAAAAATATAAACTTTTTATATGTACAATGGGATTTATTCCTATCTTATGCCTCTAAAAATATTTTGGATGAATGAAAAAAATTATAATATATAAATTTCATTAATATCTTACACTAATAGTGATTAATTTTTTTAATTAGTATAAAATTACATTTTACGCATATAAATAGTTTTTGTAAAAAAAATCCTTTATATTCAATTGGTTTTCATTTATAATTAATTGATAACTAATGAATTAATTTTATAAACATGTGTAATATATATTTTCATGATTTAATTAATATCATTAATTTATGAAATTCCCAACATTTAGGAGATAACTATAATTATTAAATAATAATATTTAACCATTTTATAATCTTGTAAGATATCATAGAAGTTAAATTAAAAAAGGCATACTGTAAAATCTTTGGGTGTTACACGTACATTCAAATGTAAGGTGAAGAACCTAATTTTGAACTTAAATCTAGAATCATTCACTTATTACCCAAATTTCATAGAAAAGATATAATATACCCACATAAGAGCTCAAAGGTATTCCATACTGTTTGTCCAATATTAAAGCATGCTAATGTGTAAAATGAATTGGTTAAGCTCGAGTCACTCCCACTTTCTTTATAAGTCACTAAAAATGACTAGCTATACTACGTTAGCCCTCCCATTAGAGGTTGGGTGGACATGAAACACATTTTTCATGAAAAATACATCCCAGCCTCTCAAACTACAACTATAAAGAGATAAAATTTTATGATAAGACACTCCCTAGGGGAAACACTTCATGAATATATGGAATGATTTTCTAATCTTTGGTCAAGTTGACCAAACCACCAAAGAAGAAATAAAAGTTTAATATAATGCATTTATGAAGGTTTAATTTCAATCGATCATAACACGACTGATGTTGCTGAAGATGGTACCCTGGTGGACATGATCCCAATCTCTATAAAGAATCTCATAGAAAACATGACACAAAACACTCAACAGTTTGGTACAAGGTTCAGTATACCCATTAGAGGCTTCTATGAGGTATAACATTATGAATTCAATAATATTGGGGATGTGAAGTTTTAAGAGTTAAGTACCATACTCTAATAACATTCTCCTTACCAAGGGAAGTGTAACCTAAGTCAATTCATTGTGGTATATATATTACTGACACCCATATTTCTGACTAATTCCCTTAACTGAGAGAAACTTCTGAGAGTTGTGAGGAAAGATTTCCATGTCACCCTTATAACTAACCTATAAAGAAATACCCATACAATCCACCCATCTACTAATGAAAGGATAACCATGCCTCTAGGAAAGTGGGTATTATAAACAACCTCAATAGTATTGGAACCACCAAGGGTAGGGTAGTCAACCCCAAACACCACCCATATTCCTCAACCACCACAAAGTCCTTTCCAACACCCAAAAAACTTCTTCCAAGCCTCAATGAAATGATGAAAAAATGGATATAAATAACCTAAAATTCCAAAAAAACACCAAATCATCCATACAAGATCTAAAAAAGCAATTAGTATAACTTTCCAATTTGGTGGGAAAAATCAAAAGGCAAGGGTATAGATAACTACCCTCACAACCAGCTTCTAATCCCAAGGAAAAAGGTATTGTATGTGTTATCACACTTTATAGTGGTAAAGACATTTTTCTTTATAGTTATTCCACACATCTGATATGTCCTCCTCTTAAAAACTCTATTTATCTACCATCAAAAGATTCAAATGAAGAAAAAAACAAAAGGTTAAAAAAGTTATCAATAAGGATTCCCTTGAATGATCCATTCTTATCCCATTTACCTTAATACTCTATAAATACATTTTTTGATAATTTAATTGATAAATAGATCATAAAAACATTTTAAAAGGTACAATCTAACATTCCTCTCTTGGATGTAGTTAAAAAATTCACTAAGATGCAAAATTTCTCAAAGAGCGTTTCACACATAGATGAAGACTGAGTGGGAAATGAGAGAGTTAACCTTGGAAGGAATTTCTCAACCATGTCATCACTAGTGATTCCATCCAAATCCATGAATCCAAGAACTATTACGATACCTTTTACCATAGGGGAAGATTTCTTTTCTAATTAAATTATTGAATAAGGTGATTTGAGAAATGTGATTCCTCACTCTTTGTATACATCTGTATAAGTTAGAGAGATTCAACCAAGAGGAATTATCATGAAACTTAACTACTAGAGCACAACACACCCAACATGAGTGATCAAGAATACCCTCATGCATGTAAAGAATCTCACCTACCATGCAGAATTCTATGTTCTTGATATGGAATATAACTGGACCCAAGGACATACTCCTACCATACTTGGAAGTCATTTCCTTCAGAAAACAAATAAAATCATCAATATTCACAATGATATATTTTATATGGAGTTTGTGGGAGAAAAGGTAAGTATCAATATCCTTGATTCTATGAAACATTCTGTTGAAGATCACTCCAATTTTCCCATCTACTCCATGGAAGTTCTCTCTGATGACACATAGAAAAAACATTCTCTCCTTGAACCATGCTATGATTATATTTTATCTTCTTTAATATTTGATTATTTGGGTTACGATTCATATTTTGAGTGTTTTGTGGGTTTGAAAAAGTGGTAATATTGTGATTTAAGGGATGATTTCTTAACATTAAGGATACTATGACCATTAATGATATCGATAAACTTGTAAAATATTATTCTTCATCTGGGGATATTACCATTGAGAAGTTAGATGAGATCATTGACCCATCACTTTCAAATTAACTCCCATCAATCAAAATCCACCTGACATGGAACATAAACCACTGAAAAAAATTGAAATTTTCATATATTGAGAATGGAAACAAGTTTCCTTTTATCATTGATATTTCACTCCCTACATATATTGATTTAATATTTCTTATCCTTTTAAGGGATTATAAAAAATAATTTGGATGGAAACTTTATGAAATTCCTAGTATTATCTGATCAATTTGTATACATCATATATTATTAAATGATGAGTTTAAACTAGTGAGGTAGGAACAATTACCACTAAACCAAAAACTCAATGATTTTATTAATATATGGGTAACCAAATTATTGGATATTGGAATCATTTATCCTATCTCTGATAGCCAATGGGTCAATCCACTATAGGTAGTTCTTATGAAGAATTTTTCATATAATAATCAAATTTTAAAAAAATGAATTGGTTCCAATCCATGTTAATAATAGTTGGAATGTTTTTATAGACTACCGTAAACTAAACTAACACACTAAGAAGAACCATTTACTATTACCTTTCATTGATCATATGTTATAGAGGTTATAGGGTAACACCCAATAATATTTTCTTGATGGATATTTTGGGTATTTTGATATTTATATTTACCCAAAGGATGAGGAAAAGAAAACCTTTATTTACCCCTTTGGCACATTTTCATATAAGATGATTTCATTTGTTATGTGCAATGCTCCAGGTATTTTCTAGAAATCCATGGTTAGTATTTTTTCAGATTTCCTAGAGAATTGCATAGAAGTTCTCATGGATGATCTCACTATTTATAGTCCATCTTTGGCTTGGTGTTTGAGTAGTCTTTGTTTAGTCCTATATCATTGTATTGAAAAGAATATTGTATTAAATTTTGAGAAATTTCATTTCATGCTGTGAAAAGGTATAATACTTAGAAATTTATTTTATGTGGATGGTATCCAAGAAGATAAATCAAACATATACATCATTTCCTCCCTACCATTCCCCAAAAAAGTGTGGGATGTGCGGTCTTTCTTAGCTCATCCTAGATTTTATCTTCATTTCATTAATGAATTTAGTAATATTGAACTCCCTTTCTTCCACTTACTCCAAAAAAGAAAACAATTTGTTTTAGATAAATAATATGTGGATTCTTTTAAAAAATTAAAATGGAGTCTCACATCACCCCCAAAAATCCAACCACCTCATTGAGATTGACCATTGGAGTTCATGTGTGATGCCTCTAACTATGCACTTGGGGTATTATTATCACAATGGTTTGATCTAGATACAAATTTCCTAGTATATGCCTCACACACACACTAGACCCTTCCCAAGAAAACTACACCACAACTAAAAAATAATTCATTTCCATTGTGTTTTACTTGGATAAATTTAGGTCATACCTTTTAGGGACCCAAGTAATTATGTTCTTATATCATGCATCCCTATGGTATCTCCTTAAGAAATCGGAAGACAAACCACATATCATTCACTATATTCTTCTATTTTAGGAGGTTTATATATAATGTAGGGATAAAAAAGGTGTAGAGAATGTGGTATCATACAACAATAGTTGTATTTCTACACCATTGGACCACTATGTTGACTCATCCCTCCCTATTGGATAATTCTTCCATGATGAGTAACTTTTTGATGTAGTGGACCTTACCCCTAGGTATATAGACATTTTAAATTTTTTGGTATCATATAGGGTCCCCAAATATTTTATCACTTCACAATCCCAAAGACATAATCATGAGTCATGATGATTCATTTGGTATGACCCATATTTGTGGAAAATTATTAATTACCAGGTTGTTCATCGGTGTGTCCTCGACCATGAGTTCACCCATATTTTGGGCTTCTTCCACACTTTGGATTGTGGGTCAACTGTTTCTCTCAACGTATAGGTAGAAATGTCCTTAACTCTAGACTTTATTGTCCTAAATTGTATAGATATTCCCATTAATTTTGTAAGTCATTGACAATTATGTTTATTCACTGGTAATATATCCAAGAGGAATGAAATACCCCAATAATCAATGTTATTTTGTGGGATCTTCGATGCATTGGGAATTGAATTCATGTGGGATTTTCCAAATTAATTTTGTTTTATATATATCTTATTATCTATTAAGTATGTCTCTAAATGGGTGGAAGAAAAAGTTACAATGGCCAATGTCTCTCGAGTGGTTGTCAATTTTGTGAGATCTCAAAATTTAATAGGGTTGGTTTACCAATATTCATAATTAGTGATCGTGGTTCACATTTTTTAATCAAAACATAAAAACGTTGTTCCATAAGTATGGGGTTGTTCATAAATTATCTACTTTATATCACCCCCAATCTAATGTATAAGCATAAATTTAAAATTAAAAAGTTAAGAAAATGTTGAAAAAAATAGTACAACCCAATAATAGATATTGGAGTTTATGTTTGGATGATGCACTTTGGGTGTACCATACAACGTTTAAAACTCCAATCAGAATGTTATAGTATGAGATTGTTTTTATAAATCATTTAAACCTTTCTATGGAGATATATCACCATGAATATTGGGGAATTAATTAATGTAATATAAATATCTCAAATGTAGGTGATCATAAGAAGTTTTATATTCATGAGATAGAGGAAATTTGGAGAGACTCATATGAGAACTACCAGATTTATAAGGAGAAATCCAAGGCTTCTAACAACTTCCTCATCCTTCACCTGTAGAGACCTGGTTTTTTCCCTGTAAGACTTTGGAATATTTCTACATATATTTCCAGAGCTAGGAGCTGGGACAGCATGCGATTCCGAGCCCCGATGTGCCTGGAATAAATTTTATAAAAATATTAAATGTTTTTATACTATGCATGTAGAAGGGTTGTGTTTTCCCTTATATGGTAGCTCATATCGGAAATCCGAGAGCACAGTTGCATCTGAAGTGTGCTGTTTACCCTAGGCGGGGTGTAAAATTTGCGAGCACGGGCCTGCCGTGAGAGATGTCACCCAGGGGAAAAATCATCATTTTGAAATAATGACTTAGTGTTTTTTTATCACTGGAATTCTTTTCAAATAACTTTGGAACCATGTCTCGGAATTGGAATATGAGACATCCGTTGAGTTAGAAATGGGGCGTTTTGCCTAGGTGCGATATAAAATGTGAGGGCGCGATAGTTTCAGATTCCGCACTAAGAAGATTTTTCTATAAATAGAAAAAAAGGAGTTTGGAGTTAGGGGTTTCCCTTCTCTCCTCTCTCTCCACCTCTCTCCCTATTCCCCCCTCTGTCAACTTTTCTTCACCGTTCTTCGTTGTTCTTCACCGGAATGAGGAGAGATCTTCTCCGTAACCTTGGCAGATCGAAGCAGGGGCGTCATGGATGCGTCTCCAATGACGTACGACTGGATTGAGGTAGGAATATTTTTATTTTTGAGTTCCGATTAAAGTTTTAATTTGAAAATCCCTTGTTTCCCCTTGTTTCTTGGTTTTGGTTGCATCGTTGATGGCCGCACGAACACGAATATCAACCCATGCTTAAAAATCAAGTTTTTTTCATCGTGATCTTCAACCGTTCTTCAAGTTCTTGGGCACTTACAATTAAGCACGTCAAATATTCATTGGATTATTGATCAAAGGGATGTGATTTGATGGTCTCGTCGCAAGGATCACATGCATGGGCTCAGAATAATTTTCGGGTGTGTGGTGGAATCACGGTGTTCCGCGTAAGGGACCATCGGATTAGAGCTGCCGCTGGGGGCTAATGGTGGTCCATGGTGGCGACGAGCCGTGGGAGTCCCGTGTAGTCAGCTGGAGAAGCCGGTGATCTATGACAGGCATGCGGCGTGGCTGAAGGCAAGAGGCCAGTGTGGTGTGGTGGCGTCCGGTGGGGGAGCCGAGCCGAGGTAGCTGCCGGCGTGGCGGAGAGGGTAACCGAGGTGGCTACGGCGCCGGAAGCAAGCAGGGAGCATGGGGCTTCAGTGGAGATGGTGATGAGCAGGGGGCATGGCGGCCAGTCGCACTCGGGAGGATCCCCGAGGCATTGACCTCAGGGGGGGGGGGGGCAGCGCCGAAAACAAGGACACACGCATTGCGGGTCCAGCTAGGCGACGGAGACCGGCCAAATGGCCAGTCTTCTTAAAGAACCGAACCCAAGGGGGTTCTTTGTTGCTCGAGCGGGCCGCGACCGGTGGGCCGCGACCGGTGGGCCGCGGTGAGTCGGGCCGGACCTGCGGCTGGGCCGCAGGCTGGCGCTGCGGATCGGGCCGGCGGGTCCGGACCGGCCTGGTTGGCCCCCTTGTGTTCAATGGGTCGTATCCCCCAATGGGTTCGTCAGTTTGACGCGCCGTCAGTGGGTATGGGTTCATGTCAACGATAAAGACTTTTTGAATTGGGTTTCGTGAATTTTGAGTTCTGCGCCCGAAGGTGGGTGACCCGAAACACCTTAATTTAATAATATTAAATTTTTATTAAAGTTGCGACGGATATGGTTCATGAGACGGACGCCCGATTGACGCGCCTCCAGAGGTTCTGTGGCCTGGATTTGAGACGGTCCTTCCAAAGTTACTTCGGAACACATGCGGTTTGGTTTCATTGCCCGGTGGCATGAAATTATTAATTCGAATAATTAATTAATTAATTAATCTTACGTCACACCTAACTCCTTAGTGGGATGTCCGATTGACGCGGCATCAGCGGCAGTGTGAACCCAGTCCTCGTGCGGACCTTTTGAGATTATTTTTGAAGCGTTCAAGTTGGAGACAAGGTGTGGGCACCACCTGGCCGAACTTATATGTTTTATGGTGAAACACCAAATTTTCACCTGACATCTTTTTGGGGCGTTTGAGTACTGGTTTCTGAGTGTTCCTCCGAGGGGAAGGTGATGTCGCAATCCGCCCGCCTAAATTTGGGCCCGAGGCATGGGCCCCACGAAGTGGCTTCCAGACATATGCTGTGCTTTTACGACTTATTCTTCATAAGTCTGTTCAGGTAAAGTGAATAGCCTACACAACGTGGTTATCTACAAGGAAAACAATGGTACGATCTGCGTGACGTGTTTCAGGGTCGAGGTGTGGGCCCCACAGGGCCCCGTTTACATAATGTGGGGAGTTGGAGCTTCTGCACCTAGAGTCCGTTCTAGGCACCGTCAGTTGCGTTGTAACCATAGTGTCTAGGAGAAGTTGACCATGGTGGTTCTAGGCGTTGAAGCCGGAGTTGAGGCGTGGACCCCACATGCCGTCTTTTAAGCTGTGTGCAGCGTACTGTGACTTTTTCATCAGACGTCCGTTTGGGTTGTATGAATAGTCATTTTGGTATGTTTTTCCGAGAGGGCCGCACTGGCGTAGTTCGCCCGACCTTTTTAGGGACCGAGGTGCAGGCCCCACGAGACGTCGTATGAGCATAAAGAGGTTTTAAATAACGTTTCCATCAGGAGCCTGTTCCTAGTGAGTAAATAGTCTATCTCGCGTGTTTTTCCACTAGGATTACAATGATATAATCTGTTTGGGATAGCGGATCCTCTTTAGAGGTATCATTAAATGTGGAAACATGAAAGGGCATTGGTCAGAGGTTCCTTTGACGCACTACAAACCTACGTCCGGTAGCGATGTTAGTGACCCCCAATGATGGCATGAGCGGTGCAGAGTTATCAGACCAGTTCCGGGTTTACCCTCCAGTGGGGCTAGGCAGTGGGTTACCCTTTGACCATAGGGTTTACCCTCTAGTGGGGCTGTGCAGTGGGTTACCCATTGACCTTAGGTTTTACCCTCCAGTGGGGCTGGGTAGTGGGTTACCCGTTGACTTTAGGGTTTACCCTCCAACGAGGCTTGGCAGTGGGTTACCCAACGACCTCTTAGGGTTTAACCTCCAATGGGAATGGGTAGTGGGTTACCTGATGATTTCTTTCAGACTCAACCCTTTCTATGAGGCCAGTCAGTGACTTTACTCTATGATTATCGGAGTGGGACCCTTGGTTGTTCGGTTCAGTGATGAGGAAGCTTTGGCATGCGGGACTGTTGGGCATCACTGATGGATATCCTTTGAACTGTTAGTGACTTTCCTTGGGTTGATCTTGGAGATAGAGATCCCCTTACACACTTGTTTGGGTTTCTTGTTGAGAATATATATATACACCATACTTTCGTTCCCACTCCTTGGGTTCAGTTACTGTCCTTCTAGGAGGGACGAAGACGCATGGGGTATGCCATGTGCTTTCCGTGTCTAGATCCTCTTGGTTCGATGAGCCTACTTCCTTTCTCTTTTCGGGTTGAGCTACACTCTCTCTTTCATACCCTTACACTGTTCTTGTTCGGTCTACTGATAACCGTTTTAGTATCTCCTTTGTTTCTCCCTCGAGCTTTAGGGGCATGCTACTGAGTATATTTATACTCACCCCTACTTGGGCTTTGCCCAAACTTGGTTTACCCTTGCAGAAGATGAATAAGTCAATCGAGACTACAGAGGAGTGTAGAATACACATGATATTGGGCTGCATTCAGTGGTTGTAGGAGGATTTCCGGGTGTGAGACTCACTAGCTATTTACTTTCGTTTACCTGTTGCCGGGTTGTGGAACCTTTCTTGTTCGGTGCGTGTTTCACCCTTTACTGTTCAGTTTACTTGCCAGTAATTTTCATCACTATAATTGTTCTATTTAGAAGTTGATACATGAATGTGGTTCGATTATACTTGTTTATCCTTTGGTTTTATTTTTTTACTCTGCACTTCTTTATCGAGTGGTTCGTGTATGTGCGTACAGGTACTTAGGCGAAGGCCTCCCCAAGATCGTTATGCCTTTGGTGCATGTCGCCAGCCTCTGGCATATGGAGGCAGGATTGGGGTAGTTGCGGCCCAAGAGTGGTAGGGTTGGGTCGCGAAAAATTGGTATCATAGAAGGTTCGTTCCTAGTGTCGTTGTTCCGTAGTACCCTAAAAAGGAATTGGTTGAGTTTTGGGGCAATAGTGTCAATGTGTCTCAATAGCGGATCTTTGGACTGGGACTCTAGTGATGTTATGGTGGCCGATGTATCTATTCACGAGGACCCTGATAACCTGCTTGTCGACTTGGCACACTGATACACTTGTTGTAGGTAATTTGGTTCGTGCATCATATAGGATTGAGTCTTTGACTTCCATTCTTGAGTCAAATTCCCATTGTTGTTGATATATTTATGATCACTTGACCGTGGTACTCCTTGATCGAATTCAGGATGTCTCCATGATGAAAGCCAACCATGATACTAGCTCCGGTTCGTGACGACAAATTCGTGAGCGACAAGGCCTCAGTTCAAGATCCATCATACGGTTACCCTTTCTCCAGGAGGACAAGCAACAGCACCTCCACTTGTGGAGTATCAGATAGTATCGGCAGTGAAGGGCGATGATGAGCGCAGGATGGGCGTGCTACGTGAGTTCCAACATCAGAGACTGCTGAGGTTCTATAGTGAGCCATACCCTCATACAGTGAAGGGTTGTCTAGAGTTGGTGGTTCACCTATTCAGGATTGTTCGGACACTGACAGGTTAGATGGTGGTTTTGACAGCTAGTCTTTTTCCACCACGTAGTTTAGCGTAGTAGAGCCAGGGTTACTCAGATACACGATGAGTTGGTACTCTTGTGGGATGACTTCTAGAAGCAGTTTCGTTAGGAGTTCTTCCCCTCCTTCTTATGATTTATACATTTTCAGAAGCTACTGGAGCTTCAATGGGGAGTGATGACAGTGGCTGAGTATGCGACTAGGTCCACAGATCTCACTCGGTACTCTTTGGACGTGGTCCATGATGGAAATTTCCAAGCATAGAAGTTTGAGCGCAGTCTCTATAGAGGAGATTCGTGCCAGCATAGTGACCTTTTGTATCCTCACCCACCTTAGGGTGCTGGAGCAGGCACTGGTGATAGATAAATTTCTGTCTAAGGAACGTTAATTGGAATGACCTCGGCACCAGAAGTATCTCCTTGATGAGACTCAGGCACATGTTCTAGGATAGTGTAGAGCACCGAGATAGCACAGGGAGGACTAGTGCTATATTGGTGATGTGTGAGGTCACGTGGCGTGAGACTACTCAACCAAATGTGCTGATTTTTCCAGATAGTTGGTAGATGATCTGCCGTGATAGAGGCAGTGTCGTGATCAGAGAAATCCCAGGTGAGGGTAGGGTGGACCCCAGGGAGGCGGTGTTGGCATAAGAACAGAAATAATTGCGGTTGGCAGACGACATTTCTAGGTCCTTCCACCACCACTAGGTGGTCCATGTCAGGCTCAGGGAGTTGACGGATGGGTCCACGTGTGGCTGTGTGCTATGGATGTCTACAATCTTCCAACACATTAGATAATAAGAGGTACACTCTGTATATTTTTCTTCTTTTCTCATTAGAAATTGTTAAAAAATATTTGAGGTACTCTTTTCGTCTAACTCCTTGTTCGAGGGGTTACTGAGGGTGATTCAAGGCGTCGGTGTAACCCTGTGTTGGTGTTGTCTGACGTAGCTTTGAATGAAAGAGAAAGAGGGATTATTCCCCCACTGAGATGCGTTTTTGTGATGCAATCAAAACCATGTGGGAGTGTCAGTACCACCCAAAGCGGATAGTATTGAGGTGCGGTGGATGATTCCCTATGACATGTGCATTCATGGCAGTGTTGTAGCAGGTTCCCTTAGCAGAAATTCCCAGACTCATTAGGTGGAGGAAGTTCCGTAGTAGTTAGCTTCTCTATAGCTGACCTTTGTGGAGTAGGATGGTACGACTTTTCTGCAGTCGATGATGTTGACTCACCTGCTTTTTGAGCATGTAAAAGAGTCTCAGTTGTGATGCACCGACCGTAAAAACTTGTGTGAATGGATATCCTTGAGTGTTTCACCAGATGGGTATTCTGAAGGATGGAATCATGAGACCATGTTCCAGGAACAAATCGTGATTTCGGTCACAACGTGGAAAGTAGAGGTTCAGCTGGGCAAGTCCCCCGAGTTTCTTTGGGCTGTTCGGGAATCGTACAAGTGATTGAGAGGTTGCCTACCGTCTTTCCCTACCCTCCCAACAATAGGATTGGGTGAACTATGTCTTCCACGTGTTGCAGCTGATGAGGTGCGTGCATATTCTTATGCATGTCCTCGAGAGTAGTAGACCTTATAAGTAAGATCACGTGTTGTGCCAACATGGTGTTGTGAAAGTTTTCTTGGGAGTGGGAGAGCTAGTGTGAGTTCTGTATCCCGAGTTTTTTCCCTAGATTTACTTTTCATAGATGAAAATATTTAAGGAGGGTATGATTTAGAGTCCAGGTTCTTCCCTATAGGACATTGGAATACTTCTACATATATTTCTAGAGTTAGGAGCTGAGACAACGTGCGATTCTGAGGCCCGGTGTGCCTAGAATAAATTTTATAAAAATATTAAGTGTTTTTATACTATGTACGTGGAAAGGTTGTGTTTTTTCATAAAAGGTATCTCGTATCAGAAATCCAAGGGCACGGTTGCGACCGAAGCATACCGTTTACCCTAGGAGGGGTGTAAAAGTTGTGGGCGCGGGCCTGCTGTGAGAGATGTCAGCCAGGGGAAAAATAGAAATTCTGAAATAGTGACTTAGAGTTTTTTTATTGCTGGTGTTCTTTTAAAATAACATTCAAACGAAGTCTCAGAATGGGAATCCGAGACTTCCGTTGAGTTCCAAATGTGGCGTTTTTCCTAGGCGCGATATAAAATGAAAGGGAACAATAGTTTTGGATTTCGCCCTAAGCGGATTTTTCTATAAATAGAAATATAGGAGTTTGGAGTTAGGGTTTTCCCTTCTCCACTCTCTCCCCCTCTATCTCTCTCTCTTCCCCTCTCTCTCAAATGTTCTTCACCGTTATTCGTTGTTCTTCGCCGGAACGAGGAGCGATCTTCGCCAAAACCTTGGCGGATCAAAGCGGGGGCATCATGGACGCATCACCAACGACGCACGATCTGATTGAGGTAAGACTTTATCTATTTTTGAGTTCTGATTCAAGTTTTAATTTAAAGATCCTTTATTTTCCCTTGTTAATTCATTTTGGTTACATTGTTGATGGCCGCACGAACATGGCTATCAACCCATGATGAAAAATAAAGTTTTTCTCATCGTGATCTTCAACCGTTCTTCTGGTTCTTGGGAGCTTACAATTAATCGAGTCAGATATTCAATGGATTACTGATCAGAGGCATGTGATTCGATGGTATCATCGCAGGGATCGCAAGTATGGGCTCATAATAATTTTCGGGTGTGCGGTGGAATCGCGGTGGTCCGCGGAAGGGACCATCGGAGTAGAGCCACCAGCGGCGACCAATGGTGGTCCATGGCGGCGACGAGCTGTGAGTGTCTGGTGTAGCAAGCCGGAGGAGCCGACAATCTCTGGCAGGCATGCGGCGCGGCTGAAGGCAGGAGGCCGGTGTGGTGTGGCGGCGTCCGGCGGAGGTGCCGAGTCAAGGCGGCTTCCGGCGTGGCGGAGCGTGGAGCCAAGGCGGCTATGGTGTCGAGTCTAGCAGGGGGTGCAGGGCTTCAGCGGAGCCGGCGGCGAGCTGGGGGAACGGGCGGCCAGTCACACTCGGGAGGAGCCTCGAGGCGCTTCCTCAGGTGGGCTAGGGGGGAAACAAGGACCCGCACTTTGCAGGTCCCACTGGGCGACGAAGACTGGCCAAATGGCCAGTCTTCCTGAAGAACCGAACCCGAGGGGGTTTGGTGTTGATAGAGAGGGCTGCGGCCGGTGGGCCATGGCGAGTCAGACTGGACCCGTGGCTAGGCCGCAGGCCGACGGTTCGGATCGGGCCGGCCGGTCGGGACCGGACCAGTTGGCCCCCCTTGAGTTCAAAGGGTCGTATCTCTTAAACGACGCGTCTGTTTGACGAGCTGTCAGCAGCTACAGGTTCATGTCAGTGAGACAAACTTTTTGAATTGGGTTTCGTGAATTTTGAGTTCTGTTCCCGAAGGCGGGTGACCCAGAATGCCTTAATTTAATAATATTAAATTGTTATTAGATTTGCGACGGACGTGGTTCGTGAGCCGGATGTCTGATTGACGTGACGTCAGAGGCACTATGGCCCTGGAGTTGAGATGGTCCTTAGAAAGTTGGTTCAGAACCCTCAAGTTTGGTTTTGTTGCTCGGTGGCACGAAACACTTAATGAGATTAATTAATTAATTCATCAATTAATTAATTAATCTTGTGTCAGACCTAAATCATGCTTGGGATGTTCGATTGACGCGCCATCAGTGGCAGCGTGACCCTATTCCTCGTGCAGACTTTTTGATATGATTTTCGAAGTGTTCGGGTTGGAGACAAGGTGCGGACCCCATTTGGTCAGGTTCATACATTTTATGGTGAAATTACACCTTTTCACCTAACATACATTTGGGGTGTTTGATTACTCATTTTTGAGTGTTCTTCCTAGGGGAAGGTGACGACGCAATCTGCCCGCCTAAATTCGGGCCCGAGGCATGGGCCCCATGTAGCGGCTTCCGGACGTATTGTATATTTTTACGACTTATGATTCATATGTCCGTTCAGGGAAAATGAATAGCCTATGCCGCATGGTTGTCTGTAAGGAACGCAATGGAATGATCTGCATGACATGTTTTGGGGTCGAGGTGTGGGCCCCATAGGGCCCCGTTTGCATAACGTGGGGGAGTTGATGCTTCTGCACCCGAAGTCCGTTCTAGGCGCTGTCAGTAGTGTTGTAACCCTAGCGTCGAGGTGAAGTTGACCAGGGTGGTTCCTAGTGTTGAAGCTGGAGTTGGGATGTGGGCCCCACGAACTTTCTTTTAAGCTATGTGCATCGTACTGCAACCTTTTCATCAGACGTTTGTTTGGGGCATTTGAATAGTCGTTTTGGCGTGTTTTTTCAAGAGCATCACAATGGCGCAATTCGACTGACCTTTTTGAGGACCGAGGTGCGGGCCCCACAAGACGCTGTATGGGAAAAAAGTGGTGTTGAATAATTTTTTCATCAGGAGCCCATTCCCAACGAGTAAATAGTCTATCTCCAGTGTTTTTCTGCAAGGATTACAATGGTGTAATCTGTTTGGGAGAGCGAATCCGCTTTCGAGGTCTCATTAAATGTGAAAAAATGAAAGGGCGTTGGTCGAAGGTTCCTTTGATGCACTCCGAACCTATGCACGGTAGTGGTGTTAGTGACACCCAGTGATGGCACGGGCAGTGCGGAGTTATCAGACCAGTTATGGGTTTACTCTCCAGTGGGGCTGGGTAGTGGGTTACCCGTTGACCTTATGGTTTACCTTCCATTGGGGATGGGCAGTGGGCTACCCATTGACCTTAGGGTATACCCTCCAGCGAGGTTGGGCAATGGGTTACCCGTTGACTTTATGGTTTACCCTCCAGCAAGGCTGGGCAGTGGGTTACCCGACGATATCTTGAGGTTTACCTTCCAGTGAGGCTGGGCAGTGGGTTACCTGATGACTTCTTTCAGACTCATCCCTTTTTATAAGGCCAGCCAATGAATTTTCTCCATGATTACTAGAGTGGGACCCTTGGTTGTTCAGTTCAGCGATGAGGCAGCTTTGGCATGCAGGACTCTTGGGCATCAGTGATGGATATCCTTTGAAATATTGGCGACTTTCCTTGGGCTGAGCTTGGAGAGAGAGATCCCCTTACACACTCGTTTAGGTTTATTTTTGATAATATATATATACACCCTAATTTTGTTCCCACTCCTTGGGTTCAGTTACTATCCATCTAGGAGGGGCGAAGACATGCGAGGTATGCCACATACTTCCTATGTCTAGCTCCTCTTGGTTGGACGAGCCTGCTTACTTTATCTTGTCGGGTTGAGCTGCACTCTCTCTTTTGTACCCTTATACTATTCTTGTTCTATCTACTGCTCACCATTTAAGTATCTCCTTCGTTTCTCCCTCCAGCTTTCGGGGCATCCTACTGAGTATCTTTATACTCACCCCTTCTTGGGCTTTACCTGCACTTATTGTGCCTTTGAAGACGATATACAGTTTGATCGAGAATATGGAGGAGTATAGAAGACATAGGATCTTGGGCTGCGTTCAGTGGTTATAGGAGGATTTCTGGGTGTGAGACTCACCGGCTGTTTACTTTCGTTTACCTGTTTCCTGGTTGTGGCCCCTTTCTAGTTGGGCGCGTGTTTGGCCCTTTACTGTGCAGTTTACTTGTCATTAATTTTCAGCACTATACTTTTTATATTAAGAAGTTTATGCATGAATTTGGTTGAGTTATAG
This sequence comes from Viscum album, assembly GCA_963277665.1. Lineage (NCBI taxonomy): Eukaryota > Viridiplantae > Streptophyta > Magnoliopsida > Santalales > Viscaceae > Viscum > Viscum album. Next base: position 727,130,558 of record OY728130.1, on the reverse strand, counting down.
TTGTTTGTCCTTTGGTTTTATTTTTACTATTCACTTCTGCATTGAGTGGGCTATGTGTGTGCGTACAGGTACTTAGGAGAAGGCCTCCCCAAGAACGTTAATCCTTCAGTGCTTGTCACCAGCCCCTGGCCTATGGAGGTGGGCCAGGGGTAGTTGCGGCTTTAGACTGGTAGGGTTGGGTCATGACATAACCCTCAATTCCACATTTTCCTGAAGGTCCTCCTTTAAAATTCAAGGATAAATTTTCACCTAGGTAAGCTTTATCCCCACTGGTTTATCCCATAAACTATTACTAATGTCTATCCATTTGGTGTTATACAAATTCAAAATAATAAAACAAAACATTCATTTTTTATTGTTAGAAAGTGAATAAGTTTCATTAAACCATTCCTGATTCCCCTGAGGAGAAACACCACCTTCAATAAGAAACATACTAGTGAAACCTACTAGGTTTTATTTCAAGGATTTGTTATCTTCTTTATTCATGTTTCTCCATTTCTCATGTTGAATAGTATTTTTAACTTTCCTCACATTCCTAAGTTCATTAGGATTTTCATAATATTTATATTTTTTCTGATTTTCACTTGCGATATAGTATTTTTACCTTCCCCCAATTTTTTTGTCTTATAATACTCATCTTGATTCCCACATAATCATGGAATTTATAAAAAATGCATGACGAATTTCCTTATTCCATGTTGTTTTAAAATTTAAAGAAAAATATTTTCTCTGAGGACATGTGTTTTTTAGCAATAATTTATCATTGTGGTGTGATTTTTTTAGGAAATTGGTTTTTTTTCAATTATATAAATTCTTATATCTCTATGAAACCTTTGAGATGATTGATATCATTTGTGTGAGTAGTTTTGAGGATAATAATGTGACTTAATATCTCAACATCATGTTTAACTAAACTATGATGTGAAAATATTTCTTAATTAAGATGAGGAAAATATAAGTTAGGTTAATATTTATTATCTTTCTAAAATTATTTTCCCATATTTTCTTTCCTTATATGATTTTTCATTACTATACCAAATTGAAGTACATGTGTGTACCCGTTATCTGACTATTGTACAGACTAAAAAACACTAATAAATAATTTGGTTGATGATAAAATGTAAAAAATATGGGGATATATAGATTATAATATTATGGTTTGACATCTGGGAATTATTAAGTGAGTGGGTCTTGAAATTTGATTGTAAAGGATACGTGGAAAGTTTGGTGGAAAGAATCAGGTAAGAATAATTTTTTAAAAATAACATATATTTACTGAATAGAAAGTGTAAATAATTACATGAAATGGTTTTCACACACACAAATAGAGATTTAGTGACATGTTTGACTTTTGAATTCCTTTTTAATACTAGCATCATACATCTCCTTGAATTTCATTCTGATACAATTTACAAGACATCTATTTACATGATCATTGAGAATAACTACTTAGTGTGGTTTTTTTATTTGATTAAATCACCTTAACAAATTAAATATTATTTTAATGTTAAATCTTTAGAAATTTTGGAATATCTCCATGAAATATTTTTGTGAATGTAAATCTTCCCAACAATGAATTTTTTTTGGCGTGGCTATGTGATCGTACCATGATACACTGTTTTATTTCACTCATACACCATTTTATTAAACAGATTTTTTATTGAAAATTAAAAATATAATAACAAATTTCATTTCAAATTATATTCAATTAGTTAATTTTTATTACTTTTAAAAAGGTAATTTTTTAATTATTTTGATAATTACATTGTAGGAGGTGGTGATTTGGAGGGCCCTATATGATGTAAAAGGAAAATGGGCCAAACTATGTAAGATTCCAAGAAAAAATGTGGACTCAAATGTATAATTAAGATAATATGTGAATCTAACTGTATTGAAATTTTCTGTTATGATCCAAAATATAGTGGGTGACAACTCTTCTGAATGTACCTAAGATAAATTATTCCATGAATCTCTCTAATGAAATTGATCTATCCCAGAAAATGAATCTGCTTTAAGTAAAAAGTTTGGTTCTACATTTTGAAAATATCTCCCATTTATACAGTAAATTGACACCAAAATGGGTATGAATATTGTCAATTAGTGGGGAAATAATATTTTAGTTTTTTCCCATGTTATATAAGGCTGTCAACCCACCCAAAACCATAATCCAAGTGACATATTTAAATCTGGTACCCAAAAGCACCTTCCTCTTTGCCTATAAGAGGGAAACTCATTTAGAATCTTGAAAAAGAGGAAAAGTGATGCTATTTTTGAGTCTTAAATAATTATTCTAATACATTTGTAGGCTTTGGATATCCCTATCCTCATAGAAAGAGTTGAGATGATGTTGGAGTTCCACATGAGCTTCTTCCTTCTCTCGATGGTGGGCTAAATGGTGGCTCTTCATTTTAAAGGAGATACATAAATTTTAAAGGGAGTTCCAAAACATTTTTGACTAATTTTTTGATGTATTTTGGGTTTGAAAAAATTTATTTCATAATTATCTTACTTTTATTCATATTTTAATGCTTTGTTTAATTCAAATATATGGAATTATCTTTACATTTATCTGATTAGTGTGATGTTTTGAGTGCATGACTTGTGTTATTTGGATTGGTCAATACAAAAATAATTTTACTTCCCACTTATTTAAGATTTTATTTTGATTTGGAAGTTGTTATACCATACATAATAGCTATACTTTGGCTATATGATTATTATGTCATGGATTGGTTCTAAATTTATTGATATAAAATATTATCAAGTAATCAAGATTTTGATTAATTTCAACTAAATACTTACTCCAAATATAAATTAATCACTAAGAAAAATGAACTTGAAATTTTTGAATTGAAATCACAATGACATCATTCTCTCAAATTTTTAAAAATACACTTTTCTTGTCAACTATTAAACTCTTTAAATAAAATTATTTTGTTAGATTTTTTTCAAAAACAACCCCACTTTTTAGTTCTTTTTCTTTAAAAAACACACTATGAACCACCAATGCACCTTTAGATATGACCTAGGGTCTACCCTATGCTATAAAATCATCTTTAAAACATAATCAATTTGATGTGTCATGAGAAAATAAACAAAAATAAACCTTATAGAGTGATATTAGGGATATATTGTAAGATCAAATCCCCAATAAATATTAAGTAACATCAATAGATTCATATTATATAGAAATTGATTTTGAAATATCACTTGAATAATTCATGAGGCAAATAAATTTTCCATTTTTCAATTAATTTTCTTAAAAACCATACACTTATAAATGAAAACATTTTATTTAAAAATTAACTTGTAAACCTATAAAGGATACTTAAAATCATCGAGGCTTGAGGACGATTGAAAATAACCTCATGTTGTATTAGTTGAAAAAATAACAATCCACCTATATCTTTGTTAGAAAATTCCTAAAATACCTTATTTATAAAATAGAAAAAATTTTCCTTTCAAACCATTTAATAAAAATTAAAACATGGGTAAAAATGAATTTAAAAAATTATAGGAGAGTAATAATAAAAAATTTATTTTTTCTGAAACATGGTAGTGTAATATAAATATTCCCCATCAGAGACATAAATATAAACAATCCCTAATAATGATGAGGCTGTAAAATAAACCCTTACAAATTTGGTAACTTTTGTATCATAATACTCATGAAAGAAATAAAATTATATGGATATGTATATCCTATAATTTTAATGATAATAATAATAAAATGAATTAATTGTCAATATATACACCACACAAAATAAACAATTATTGTATAAGGAGTGTGTCCCAAAGATATAAAATGAGATGAAAATCCCTAACCTTAGGCACGACTTCCATTGAAAGTTCTTTGACCCCATGTATATTAAATTTAAATTTATTATTAATATATAATATAATATTTTACATGATTATCATATCACATATATTCATTATATATATATATATATTTAAATTCGTCCATAATGATAAAAAAAATTAATTACATCATTCATAGAGATGGTCGGTCGTACATACACATGAACGTTGTTTTCAGTTTTTGAAGGATAAAGAAAAAGAAATATGAATAGTAAATCAAATTTAAAGAATTGATATTATATTAAGTATATCATATATATTCATAATACCCATCCTATTTACCATCAAAGAAAAATATACCTGAAAGATTACACACATCGCTTCGTGGATATGGTAGTCCACCCATATGCAAGGGCGAAATTATCGTTTTCCAATGGTTTGTATGGTAAGAAGGTAGATATTATATTTTCATTAAAGAAGAATAAATATTTAATAAATATCATATATAAAATTTAAACCCATCATAGTAACCACCCAAGAAATATGGTGATGGAAAATGAATTGTATGGCTATGTAGAGATGACAAGTCGTACGTACGCATGAGCGACACTTTCACTTCTTATTTGATAGAAAATAGGGTGTATAATGGTGTTTTAATAATCATAATAACATTTAAGAATTTTTGGGATACTAAATTTATTATTTTATAATTAATATAATATATTTTGAGGAGTTAAAAAGAGTATAAAAATAAAGTGATCAGTTTGGGAGATTACCTCTTCTTTGAGATGATTCTCGTATACCTCCTCTTAAGAGCTCTAGGGTTAGTCTTTTGAGAAGACCAGAACCTCTAGAATTTGGATAATGAATTTGAGAAGAGAATTTGGTTGGTGATGGTCTCAATATAAGGCTCTATGTGGTATAAATAAGTGGGGGTGGGGATGTCCAATTATAATTATGGTGAGGGACACTTTAAGAATTTCTCAAAATATTAAAATATATTAAGACTATTCTAGGGAAAAATTCTCCTGAATGGCCTACAAATGAACATGGGATGAAATTTTTGACCATATATTATCCTATTTGTTCTTAGTCATTTTTATGAATTTTAAATAATTTTAAAAAATATTAATCCCATGAAATATCATTATTTTCAATTTTTATACAATTCATTACTTTGATTTTAAAAACATCAAGAAAAAAAGTCAAATTTAAAAAAATATATTATTATATAAAACAAATTTCATGTTTATCTATATAATTCATGGATAACAATAAATATATCAAATTATGTTACTTTTAATATTTTTTTATATCATTTATTTGATTTTTCCATTAATTGGATAATTACTATATCAACGTTGTGTAAGAATTTAAGGTAACTATTGATTCCATAGAAATTAAAAAAATTACCATTATGAAAATAAATCTTTTTTATTTCAATTTAATATTTATAGTTTAAAATAACCTCTACATAACCACATATTAAAGTATTATGTTTTTTAAAAATAAGAGTGTGGTATGTTTGACTTTTCTTGAATTAAAATACTATAAAGGTCACAATCTCATCCAACTGGCCACAAAAGGTCAGGAAACCGAACATTAAATGATTATAGAATAAATTAACCAATAAAATAAAATTTATAATTTTTTTGATTATTTAATTCTCTTTATCATTTTATTTTTAACCTAATTTACCCGATTTACCCTTACCTTGATAAGAAAAATTACAATTATTACTATTCATGTTGACCATAAATAAAAGGGTCCTGTTTAATAAATTTTCAACTCTGGATTAAAAATATAGAATCCATTATTAAAAAATTGAAATAGAAAATTGTTATTATTTAATTTAAAATTAAATTGTAAAATGCGATAAAACATTTTTCATAAAAATAACCTTTTTTAAAATGCTAAGTGTTTTTACACTAAATTCAAGTATAAATTATATATAAAAAAAAATTTAAATATTTTAAATCTAAATTAATTAATTAAATATTAATACTAATAAAAAATATAATTTTACTTTAGAAATACTTTAAAAAAATACATCTTTCATTAAAAATCAGTATTTGTTTACTATTCATTGAAAAATAAATCTTTTTAGAAAATTATCAAAAATTAATTATAATATAATTTTGGAATGATGATTTAAAAAATGAAATTTATTTTGTAAAATAATTTTCTATAATTTTGAAGAAATTATTTTTAAAATAATTGTGAAAATGGAAACAAAACTACTTTTTTGGAAAATACAATTTTAACCATAAAATTTGATTTATTCTTATCTCTTGTCTGTAAAACACATAAGATGAATGTTAATTTTTTTATTGAATATATAATATATAAAATTTCATTAAAATAATTCACCCAAATTGATTTGTTTAATTTATTGAGGTAAGTCATATTTTTATCCATAAAAATAGTTTTTAAAAAAAGAGTTCCTTTATTTCCAAATAGTTTTTATTTTTCAATTGTAATTAATTGGTCAAGAAAGAATTAATTTTATATACACGAATTGATTATATATTTTTAAAATTTATTTAATCTTATTCAGACTAGCCATTCCAATGACTAGGTGATAAATACTATATTAAATAATACTTTTTTAATAGTATGTTATGTGTCATTTAAACTCAGTATAGCTTGTATCACATGTTATACTCAATGTTTCATGTAACAAAAGATAAAATAAGTTATTTGTGTAACCCAAAATATCGAAATCATTAAATTTATTTGATTTTTTTCATAAAATCTCAACGCTTCATTAAGAAAGGGTTCAAGATGGCCATTTGAGAATGGTCATTATATGACGTTATAACATCTCTTATAATGTGGCCTCAAACTAAGGATGATTTTCTCTCTTATAACTATTCCCATAGATTGGAACACAATTTATTATCTTGATATTATAGTTGGGATATGATTCCCTATTTTGTATGATTACTTGGGGACACCATTCCCATCATTGTGATTGTGTTATCAAGATGTGATGCCCATATATTAATGTTTCTGTTATCATAAGGATGTTATGGACACTATTTTGTTTTTATTTTTGGGACACATTGACCATATACAATAAAAAATTATTATCATTTATGATGTGTTGATATGCGATTCATAGTTTTTTTATTATGTGATATGTTTAAGGAAACACGAGTACTAACTGAAGAAGGTATGGCCACACCCAAGTGGCTATGTAGTGTCAGTGGATGGGATATATTTGTTATTATTTCTATTTTTTATTTACCTTTATTTATGATTACATCACACTATAAATGAACCTTATTATACTAAACTTTTTAGTGATAGGATTTCCACTAAACTACTGAGTTTTACTCACAGTAAGTTTATGAAATCTAGTACATAAGAAGACTTCTTAGTTTCAAGAGTTGTTAAGGGAAATGAACATATTTTGAATAGTTGAGTTATGGATCCCAACTAGATTTGGGAGAGGGGACTTGGGAAGGGTTTAGTATTTGGTTGCGGGGGGTAATCTTGGATTTTTAATTTATTCATATTGTTATTTATAAACAGCACATGAGTTGTATTTTTATTGTATGTGTGACTGCATGACATTTCCTCTAATAATTTTTTTATAGCATGTGAGTTGTTTTTTATTTACTGATGGTATGATATTGTGATGTTTGATTTTTTTTATTTTGAGATGCTTGTTGACTTTTTTTATTACAATATGGTTTGTGGATACCAGTATTAAATAAAGATATAGTCTCCCAAATTTTTACATAAACTCTCACCACTATTCAATTACCACTATCATATAGGGATTTATGCTTGAGGTATGTAAAACCTAGTTGCATCGCAGTGGAGGTGAACTAGATCAAGGTGGTGCATGTCTAATTAGAAAAAAAATATACCCTACTGCACCAGTGAACTTAAAATTTTCATCATTCTACCTATTAAATCAAATTTCATGGGATATCGCAACTTTTTTTTCTTATGAATAAGCACAATATTTTTATATCCACTATATTTTTATGACCAATTAATTTTCATAACTACTATATTTTTATTTATTTAGTGATAACCACTACATTTTTATAAATAAATCCTTCTAAATTTTATTTAGTTATAACCACAATATTTTTACTCAGGAAGGTGTGACTTAGTGGTAACTGCATTCCTTCTTGTTACAGAGGTTATGAGTTAGAGTACTCTTGTGTCTATATATATGAATAGTAATTAAATAGGGTATTTCCTCTCCAGGAACATTATAATGTATGTGTTTAATTGATTAATGTTCGGAACACCCATGTTTTTACTCAAAAGTGTATCCTAATAAAGTTGTGTTTCTTTAATTCATCACGGTTCCATGTTTGAGTCATCTTATAGAAGAATTTAAACATGGTTGTTATAAGACTCTAGGTACCTTAGAGAGTGTGTTTTTTAATAGATGAGTGTTTGGATCGTCCACTAATTTCCTTTGTGAGGTGTCCTAGTGGCTGGGGTCATTTTCTTGGATTATTAGAGTCTATGGTTAAATTTTAATTTGTTGTGGCATGGAAAAGTAATTTCACTATCATGTGATTTACCCCCATGATTGGTAAAATATTTTTTGGTCTATGTAGTTTTTGTAGCACTGTTTTCTATTATCATTTGGGACCCAAGGTCTGTGCTTAGATCTTTTGGGTAAGGGATGTGCAAAGAAAAATATGAATTATATTGGCTCGGTGGGACTTTTATACAAAATATCACTAATAATAATAATAATAATAATTATTATTATTATGTTCGAAAATTTCACATTATATTTTTTTATTTTGTTCCTATGGTATATTTATATCATAATATTTATGTGACATTTTTATAAGGATCAAATTCATGGTAGTGGAAATAATTAGAGACCTTAAATACAAAGACCATCATGTATAAAATAGAAATCATGTATAAACTAAATGATGAATAGATTTTTTTACCTTTTACCAAGGAATTCCACTTCTATTGTATTGAACAATATGTTTGAAGAAGGTCACTAATAAAAATATATTTGAATCCCTCCTCTATAATGTATCCAAAACATGACATTAATCACCCATTGAATAATAAGGGTTTTCCTACACACCATGATGTACTGTTATCTCATGAAAGCCACAAAATGATAATAAGAGAGTCTAAAACAAAATTCAGAAGTGAATCCTTGGGAAAGTATTGTGAAAATAAAAAAACCATCCTAACGTCTTCACCTATTTATATAGGCCCTAGAAAACTCATGATCCTTCCATGGAATTTACCCATACATTAAAATACATATGAGAAAATGAAATATTTTATAACACTTATAACCAATGACTATTCAAATGTTCACCCATGTATTTCATCTTCTATGAATTTAATCAATGATAGTTTATGTGGAAGATGGATTCAAATGTTAATGCTTAATATTGAACTTCTAAGATCATTTTATAGGTGTAATATGAATCGTATAATATAATTCTTCATGAAAAAATAAATATCCATATTTCACAATATGATTGGGTGGAAATATTTGATATGATATCACTATATCATATAAAATGATATGCCCAGATGGAATAAAGTATTCCCTTTTCACTATAGATTTCATACCATATGAGATCCCTATACTATCTCTTATGATATGAGCCAAAATATTATATATATATATATATTTAAGGAATAACTCTATCAATATCCCACTTTCACTAAACTCTATTAGAATTTCTTCCATTTCACCTTATATTATATAATGCTCAATAAATTTTGAAATAATATCCAAAAATACTTGAATTTATTCCAAAATAACTTTTTATAGTTTTTGTCAAATTCATTATGTATTACATCATGTGAAATAACTTATAAATATCCATACAAATGTCCTTTTGAATAAATTCTAAAATAATTTTAGGTAATATCTTGGAGTTTTTTAAAACTCAATCCTAATTAATTTATCTAAAAAGTGTGACCCCAAGAGCCTTTATAATGTTGAAAAAGTATAAATGACTGAATTCATAAATTTAAGCAAAGAGTATCCTCTAGAAAAGAATGAATGCTACTCATAGTACAAATATATCTAACACAATCTATATCAAATGCATGTATCTATATACATATGTCCACCCATTGTATCATACAAAATAAGGTATTTTCATACGATCCATTTTTCTAAGAAATTGAGTAAACATGGGACATAAAGTATGTCAATTCCATATATCCTACGCATATATTCTCATTTTTCTGAGCATGGACAGACTATGCTAATGAATACATCACAAATAATCCATCCTTGTGAATACAAAAAATCACATACCTCTTATTTAATAGATAATAAAATCACATGTCTTATTATGGTATGATGATATACTTCCCTCATTTATCTTAATCAAGAGACCAGATGTTATACTCATTGTAACGACCCGAAATTTTGAATAATTTTGGTTTCCTAATTTTGTGTGTTATTTTAATTTATACTCAACAAAAATATATTATTTAATTAACAAAGTGAGTATAATTAAATGATACTCTTGGGTTTTGACTGTTATATGACTGTTGGTCAATATGACCATTGGAAACTAAACTCTTAACATTACAATTTTTTTATAAATACATGTGATCTTGGTTAATTAATATAGAAAGAAGATTTTATGGCGTCATCTAGTAGACTTAGTCTTTTTGAAGACCATCTGAAAAAACTTGGGAAGGAGGTAGCACTACTGGGCTTTGCTCTGGACCAAACCCAAGCTGAACTTCACCGTGTGAAGCTGGAACAGAATTGCCTTCGAGAGAAGTTCAAGCTGATAGAAATCACCACTCAGGCAATGTTGGCCGATCCACCCCAAGATTCTATCACCTTATCACACCTTATACTTAGGTCCTATGTTGGTGTTATAAGGGGCTATGTAATAATACCTTATCTTCTTTATGTAATCCTTTAATATAAATAAAAATTGTGATTTCTTCTTATGTTGAAGTTTGTGAATTTTCAAATGTCCGGATAAATATAAGATGTATATTATTAATTATTTCTGAAAAAAGGTTATTTTAAAGTATTTATATAAACCGTAAATAATTAATAGTGTAATGATTTTCAAAAAATGGTCTTCTAGAGTTGTGTTCAGTAAGGAATTTAGAGTATAATAAGATCAACTTAATTTTTGGTGAATAGTAATTTATAAATAGTGATTTTACACTTATGAATAGTAATGTGATCAAATGGATTAGTAACCTCAATTAAGAAATTATTAATATAATTTGGGCACCTTGATTAAGTAATGTGATTCAATAAAAAAGGTAAAAAATTGTTTCAGAAATTATTAGTTAAGTATTAGTTTTTTTTGGGTGAATAGTGCTTTTTATTTAAAAATTAAATTAAAAATATTTATATTTTTTTTATAAAATGGAATTAACTTTTTAATTCCGAGCATCGATATTAGGTTAAGGTGATTTTATGGGATTTTTCTGAGAAAGTTGAATTTTCGGTGAATAGTGAAATTACAGTTTTGAGTTTCGGGTGTTTAATGACATCATTAAGTAAGTAATAATGGTGTAATTTTTCTAGCCGACTTATGAATAGTAAGATATTCTATGAGTTGTCCCAAGTGGCCAATACCATGGTCAAGTCCATGGTTTTTCTAATACCACGGATTAGGTGTCCCTTGGCAATTAATGATTTGTTCCCTCACTTCCCCTGTAAATACCAAGCCATTCCCCTATTCATTTCATTCCAAAATTACCTTCAACGAATTTATGGTCTCCTTACCTCCCAAGGAGTCCTCCCAAGGTTCCCTCAAGCCTCCCAAGGTCCCGACCTTCACACTTTCATAGTTACTCTTCAAGGTAAGGGATCCTTTCACCCTCCTCTTTTTAAGTCGTGACTTCCTTCATGTTGTGTCTTCTAGTTTCCATATCTTTATGTGGAGGTTATGTTCTTATATGTTCTCATTACTTTCAATTTCATAACTAATTGTTGAGAGACCGTTTATTCTCTCATCAATTGGTTTTCTTAATTTTTTAGTGACGCCGTTAGGCTGCAGAATTTCTCATAAATGAAATCACATCTTCTCTTTTCTTTCATGGTTCCTTTTCATGTGGTATGTCACTCAAATATAAATACCATGATCTTATTCTGTACCAATACTATATTATGAATTATTTATGAGTTGTTGACCCTTGTACCCTATCTTTTCAATGTTTTCTAAAACCATGTTATATAGCTATTATGCTACCGAAATTTCGTCTCAAAATTTCTATCTCTTTCTCTCAAGAAATTATCTTGTTTATTTATGTGAATACATAGACCTATTTCATTTCAATGTGTGTTCTTAAATATATTAAAATGATATATTTTATTCTGTAATTGACATACATATAACCCTCACTCCCTCTCTATGGGTTATAAATGACATAACGATCTTATTTTAAGAACTTTTAAGACGTCACGATTTTGAGATGAAGACATTTATTTTATTATCTATGGGTTATTTATGAAATGTTTGATTATTATCTATGTGTATCACATGAAAGTAAAGACATATTAAGGGTGCACCCTGATAGGGCTCCAATGCATTGGGTAAAGAATTAATCTCTAGAGATGACAAGTTTCACGATACCTTGGTGAATAACCTTGGTAATATTTATAACACATCGGGGATAAAACATGGTGATATGTTCATGAATGTCTAAATGAAATGTTTTAGCCACATATTCAAGTTATGTTTCAAGTTATTTTCATTATTATATGCTTATAATTCCATTTCTCATGTCCTTATGTTTTTATTCATGTTCTTATTGATATCACAAGTAAACTGATTCCCTTGTTTACCCTTACTAGGCCTTCTGATCACCCTTTCCTTTGATATATGTCTCCAAGATATGAGATGTAGAAATTATACATAGGATGAACCTATGGTGAAGCTTTAGGAGTGGTTTAGAAGAATTTTTTATGTTTCATTCATGTATTATGTTCCGGATTTCCAAGACACTAGACTTTAAAGATCCTCTGTTTGTAAAATGTAATAAAAAGTTATGTAATAAAAGGCAGGATGCCATAGCTGGTATCAAAGGATTGATTAGTTATTTATGGAAATTAGGATATGAAAAATTTAGGAATAAAACTATAGAAAAGTTCAAATATAGGAAAACTTCCTGGTGTTTTGGTAAGTATTGAGTAAGTGGTTTATCAAACAAATACATCTCTGTTTAGATACGAGCTGGTAGAGGCGGCTCGGGTACAGATGTACATGGGGGTAAAACTAGAAAACAGATCTTTGAGATAGACTCAAAGGTGAACTGGTGTATGTAAATGGGCCTTGCTGCACTATTAGTTACGACACTCCTAGAAGATATGTATGGTTAATCATAAGATTTTTATAAATCATTATGAAAGATTTATAGTGAAATGTAAATGTTTAAAGCATGAAGTTTTAAGACATAAAATCCTTTATAGTTAAAAGATTATTAAATCAAATAAGTTTCTCACAAAGGTTGTATTTTTTTAGAAAATGGCGGGTAATAGGAGGAACCGTGCAAATGGTGACCGCAATAGACCATGCGTTGACGACCCTTCGATGAATGTTGGTATGGAAACATTCATGCGAATGATAAACCAACTGACTCAAGTTATGGGAAATAACTTGAATCAAGCTGAGAGACCGATCTCAACACGAAGGGAACAACATTATGTTGAGTCCTTTATGCGTCAAAGACCACTAACCTTCAGTGGATCGACTGACCCATTGATTTTTGAGCAGTGGATCAGCTCCATCGAAAAGATATTTTTTATGCTCTATTGTTCAGAGCAAGAGAAGGTCACCTTGGATGACTATCACTTAGAATGAGAAGCTAATCAATGGTTGGAAATAATTAAAAACACAAGGAAAAGAGTGGACGTTGAAGCTATAGAGTGGGAAGAATTTAGAAGTACTTTTTGAGTAAATATTTCCCTCGTTCCATGAGAACAAGAATCGAGAAGGAGTTTCTCAAGATGAAGCAGAAGGAGAACAAATTTTTCAGAAGATATGAGTTTAACTTAACCTAAATTTAATGATATACCTCTAGCTTTGTCATGGATCCAAATGGTAAGGTTGATAGATTCTTGGGTGGAGAAAATTGGAACCTTGCTTGGGGAGTTCCATTGCGCAGTTGATCAGACTCTATGCTTGGAGCAATCTTTGTCGGCGAGGATCTGCGTTGCTATGGATCTAACTTCCCCACCATCGTCTCAGCTTCACCTTAATGCTGAATGAGTGTTGGAATGGAGGCATGATCTCGTGTATCCTAAATTTCTGTGCTTTTTCTCTTCATGTTTCCTTCTTGGGCATGCTTTGTCAGAATGCAGAAAGCATCGATCTCATCCCTCGTCTTCGCGCCATCAAGATCACTCAACCAATGGTGGAGCTCTTCCCTCGTCGGTGGGGGTGCCTTGGTCATCTGATCATGGTCCTTCTTCGATATGTGAGGGCGTGGATAACCCATCCGATATCTCTCTGGTGTCCTCCCTTATTCCTATTAGTTTAGATAGGAGGTGGACAGGTCCTCCTTCCCCATCCTTTATGGATCTTGTCTTTATGTCCTTAGATCGTCTTTCAATCCATTTGAACCTCATGGTCCCTCCACCGTTAATCTTGATATCGGGTATTCTTTCTTGCATCCAACCCTCCCCAACATCATCCAGTGCTTTATGTTTTGTGCATGGAATATTGGATTCTGCTTCGGTTATTGCAGGTGTCCATTTTTTTTCCACACCATAGTCGGTCGATTCGAATTTTTATCACTTTTTTGAAAGACGGAGGAAGGCCAGGACTGTAGAGACCCGAAGCTTGACGTACATGGACATTACATTACTTTTGCGGAATACTTAGTACATAACAAAAACACACACACAAGGATCGTAATAGTTTAGTGTCTTTGGAAACTTGGAACGTAATCTTCTAAACGTGGTGAAAGATCTTCAACATCTCCCATAAAGATCTTTTTTTTACCTAAAACATTTCTTTATATCCTGGGGAAAAGAAAACATAAAAGGGTGAGCTCAAATGCTCAGTAAGGGTAAACAAAAGAAATATCAATCACATAATTTTCATAAGAACATAACATTTTTGGAAATCTTAACCTGCAAAAGAGAGCATAATTTCATAACATGGGATAAATCATAGTAGTGAAAATGAAACCCTTACTTAAAACATTACTCATTGTGGCATACACACATAATCATAGAGAATCATTTCTTGTTAGTCAAGACTCATTGCCAAGACTATCTTAGTGGACAAAGTCCCTTTCTGAATCGAGTAATCCTCGTTTCAGTCCTGTTTCACTGAACCGGTATAACCTACCATTCCAGCCATGTCTATCTCATGAGATATGAAATCTTTACCCAATGCATTGGAGGGAGATATAGGTCCCACCCATCTCATAATGATACCATTCTTATGTGTGCCACAAAATCAGAAATCATACATCATTGCATAACCCATGTAATAAAAATGGGATTCTTAAACAACATGACATCATAAAACCATTCATATAAGATAAAGGAATTCAAAAACATAATTCCATCACAACATAGTCAAATCAATGTAAAAATATGGATAGAAACAGAACCCTTTATTATCTTAGATGGAAAATAATTTTGATAAAACACTTGAAATGAATTCTTGAGGAAAATATCCTTTCTTCTTCAAAATCAATTTCTTTTCACAAAACATCATACAATTTTAAAAGAAAGAGATTTTATTAAAAATAGTCATGAAATATTTTGGAGGAAGGTTCATGAAAATAAGGCTTTATAAAACCGTAAAAATCCGTTCGTGCCGTATAAGTTAAAAAAAACATTCTTCGTACTTTTGTCGGAAAAGTCAAAAAGTACCTCGTACGGAAAAACGACAAAAGATTCCTTTCATATTCTTTACTAAAAACTCACCTAAGGGTAAAATTGGATTTAAACTATTGCAAGTGGATGGAAACAATATTACATATTGAGGGAACATGGATGTGGATGATAAAATACACCCCAGTAAATACTTACGAATAAACAATCTCGAATAAAAATGAGATTGTGATATTTTCCCTTACCTTAGGTCCGACTTGCTTTGTACGTGTCCGAACCTCCTCTTCTTTGAAGTACTTCTTTGAGACCTCCTTTTAGGGAACTAAAATTGGTCTTTTAAGAAGACCAGGACCTCTAGGATGATACTAGGGAAGTGGAGAGGAGAAAATGGCAGGGGTTGGCCGAGCTTGAGTGCTCAATTTGGTGTGAGGAGGAGGGGGAGGAGGTGTCCTTTTATAAGGGAGGAGAGGGGCACCTTTGGAATTCTTAAAAATATTAATTTATAATAAATCTGACCCCACTTAAAAACCTCCAAAAATGACTCATATTCGAAGATTATATGAGATAGGGTTGTAATCTCATTAACCAATAAAATTTAGACATGTTTGGATCTTATTTTAAACCTTATCATTTTGATTTATCCTTATTTAATCTATTTATGTTTATTTGTGGTAATAAAATTCTAAATTTTAAATTATAACAAATAATTACTTATTTGTTGTGAATTTTCAATAATTGTTTACTTTATAACATTATAGACCATATAAATATAAATTTATAATTTTTTAAATATTTTTGTGATTTTTAAACAATTTTATAATATGTTATTTTTGTAAAATAACAATAGTGTCAATTTTGACACTATTCATTTATTTGAATTTAAATAAAATATATACAGAAGATATGTTTGAACTAAAAGCTTTAATATATTAATAAAAGGTCATATGTATCTATAAAATTATTGTATCACATTAAATAGTTCATATAATATTTATTTTATTATTTTGAAAACCATTTATTTGGTTTATCTCTTAATAAAATAATTACTACATCATTTTTGTATAATTATTTAATATACTTATTTGTTGTATAAAAATTTAAAATAAAATCCTATTATGAAGATAAATATATTACCTTTCACAATAATACTTTTACTCGAATTTATCATCTTAAAATCACAATATTTAAATTGTTATATTTATTAAATTATGAAGTTGACAACTTTGGCATCATTTAAAATAAAATAATATAAGTGTCATAATAGCTTTTATAAGGCTCCAAAAGGTCAAATATTCGACCATTGGATGATTATAGTTTCCATTTACATGACCAATAAGTTTTGGTCAGGGTTTTGTGCCTTTTATGGTCACTATTAGTTTAATAAAAACTATATTTCTTGATTTTTCACTAGATAAATAATTTCTGCATCACTATTGTGTCACAATTAATGATAATTATTTAATCCCAAAAAATTCTAAATAAATTCTCATGATGTAGATAATTTTGTTAGATTTCTGGAAACTATTCATGTTCGAAATTTTATGATGTTTATCACTAATTTAAAATTATTATACTTATAAGATTTAAGAGAGTGACATGTTGTCACTTTCTTTGGTTTAAATAATAATTAAGTTATTTTCATGGACAAATGTCCATTAAATGATTCTAATCCGACCCTTAGGTGATATGGGTCTACTTTTAGTCATCCAATAGGATTTTGACATTTGTTAGGGTAATTTTAAAATATTATATTTACCCTTAATTACCCGATTTACCTTTAACTATGGTAAATAAAATTTACCGTAGTTACTATTCATAATTCCCAAAAATAAAAAGTAGCTTATTAACATAATTTGGACCCACTGATTCCAAATATGGAATCCATTTTTTAAAATTCCATACACAGAAGTTGCAGAAATTAAATTAAAATTAATCCCGTTGTCGAATAAAAACGGGTTTTTGTTTAAAACATTGCAAAAGATTGAATTGATTTAACCTATGAATTCAAGGTAAAATCACTGCTAATGACATACATTATATTAAATGGTAAAAATATATTATATTTATGCTTTAAAACCATTCAATATTATAATTTAACGACATAAGATATTACGATGAAAAAAATTGTTTTTAATTAAAATATAGCGTGTTTTTACTATTCATTAAAATATGAAAGTTATCGGAAAATTATCAAAACTTTATCTAATGTAAATTTTTACATCTTGATTCAAAATAAGAATTTTCTTTTGTCAAATTGAACATATAAACATGTCAAAAACCAGATTTAAAGTGGGTGCGCCATCAAAAGGCGACAAAACTGCATTTTTTGAAAAATACTTATTTTACCCGAAAAATTTATTCTGTTCTTATACCATGTTCTAGAAATGTGTAAGATGAATAATAATGTTATAAAATTCAAAATTTAGTTAATACTATTCATAACGGCTAGTTCATGACAATATAATAATAATATAACATTGTTTATTAAAACCCGGTATTGCGTACAACACACGCTATCGAGGAAGGTCGCGATTGCGTGTAATGCAAGCCAAGTCAGGGTTGCGTGTTATGAAAGAATCCTTCAATGTTTCGTATAACAGAATCCAACCATATTTCATTTATACATTTAATATATATATATATATATATATACCCAATGTTGCGTAGAATAACTATTATCAAAATTGTGGGTAACACGGTCCAAGAATAGTGTTGCGTATACTGCAAGCTAATACGGTATTGCATATAGCGCAAGGTAATCTTGGTGTAGAATACAACATAAGACATTAATGAAATTAAAATAATATTTTTCATAAAATCTCGGGGTGTTACATTCTACCCCCCTTAAAATGAATTTCGCCCTCGAAATTCGTCGGGGTTATAAATGGTTTACTATTTGAAAGTTTCTTTGATAGAAACCCACATCGTAAAAAGGAATACCCAAACTTATCTTTAAAAAACAAAAGTATGAAACGTAACGGTTACCCAAATAAACTAATCACTGGGTTTCCACATAGGTGAAAATATGGATATGGAAGAGAAATCTAACCATCATGTTCTGATGGAGAGTGGTAGAGAACATGGCTACGGAAAACCTAGCAATCACAAAGCCATAAATTTGTGATGATCTAGGGTACCATCTGATTCATCGGATATAAGGGCACTAGGACAACATTTTTGGTTTTCAAGATCATTTCCCTAAAGTTGAAAATTTGAATTACAATAAATACTTACTTTATTTTGGTACAATCTCACTGTTGTTCGTGCCTTGAACAATTGCCACTTCATCTCTTAAATAAATGAAGTTGAATTTGTTATTCGTGAAGTGTTAGCAGATCATGTGATAGAACGACGGGTCATTCCATCTGTCTCAAAGAAAATGTTAGCAAAAATTATATACATAAGTCGATCTATAGTGAGATTAATCATATATGGTTCCTAAAATGGACTTATACTTCATATATCATACTGCTTAATATAATAAAACTAGTTTCTACTAAACAGGGACTTCCTCTAGGCCAGTGGTAGGCGATAAAGGCCAGTCGCACTTCGGTTGCGGGTTCGATTCCCGCAGCCTTGTCCGACGCGATGGGCTGTCGCCCGTCCTGCAGGTTGTCCTTTTTCTAAAACTACATTACTATAACATCCCATCAATAATATCGAAAAAAAACTTCTATCCAAAAAAAATACTCACTTATGTCTAACATAATCCATTTCAATCTTTAGGCTTATCCATAATACTATAGTCCACTCTCATAACATAGTGAAGACGACTACCAGAGATTTAGTACCATCGTTGATCCCCATATATCATAAGATATGTTTTGTTGGTCACATTCCAAACATTCAAAGGCCTTAATCATGTATTCTCTTGAATACCCATCGAACCTTAGTGAAAACATGAATGCAGTTAAAAGTTAACACTTTCCACATACCAAAATCCTCAGAATTCTATATACTCAAACCATGATATCACTTAGTCCTTATATCAATCACGAGCTCATGAATACAATCAAACATCACATTATCTTCTTATCCTTTCATTATGCACTTATCATCTACTTTCCAAAAGTATCTGAATAACCTTTCATGGTTACTGGTACCATTCATCATACACTTTCAAAACTTAAGGAAAGACAACAGTGTAACAATCCTTAGATGTCTCCTTATTCCATGAGATTACATATACAACATTACACATGATAAACATGTAATCATTCCACTACATTCTTAGACCATTGACCGAGCTTCAACATTTCTTTCATCTCACATATCATTTGTAGTTTCTTCATCATCGTCAACATAAATACTTCCCATACGACCATACTGATTCTCTTCACGAGACTTTCCCTTAGGGCATTGGTTTGCATAATGCCCGTACATTCCACATTTAAAGCATTTAACCATTGTTGATGTCGTAGCAATACCATTATCCTCATCCATGGTGTTAATTGAACCTTTTCCTTTGCACTTACTTGCTTTGTGTCCTTCTTTTCCACACCCAAATCATCTTCTAGTTCCTTTGAAACATTCTCCTTGATGCCTCTTCCCACATGATTTACATAGGGGAAATTGAACTTTCTTTCCATTATGATCATCATGAAACTCCATCTTTCTCTTATTAGCCGAGTCAGGAAACTTACCAAATTTTACTTTATTGATCACATTATGAGATTGCTGATTCGGCATAATAATGATGTTTGGACTTCCAAATCCCATTTCATTATGAAGAATATCATTCCATTGTCCATCATATCCTGCATTATTGTGAATCATCTTGTCTCCAGCCATTTTCTAAAACCCAAAAAGAATAGTGTGAGAGGAAAAAATCATGCTAGGGAAAACGACATAATAAAGGGGAAGTACCTTCAATATCTAACATCTTAGGTTAAATTCTAAGATCATTATCGTAGTTCTAGGACTATATCCTATACGTATACTTATCCTTAGGGGAATCCCTAGACATACCTTAGAAATATCTCTAGGGATCTCACTAACATTTTCGCATCCTGGTTTCCAAAGGTTGAATAAACCTTTCCTCTGATACCAACTGTAGAGACCCGAAGCTTGACGTACATGGACATTACATTACTTTTGCGGAATACTTAGTACATAACAAAAACACACACACAAGGATCGTAATAGTTTAGTGTCTTTGGAAACTTGGAACGTAATCTTCTAAACGTGGTGAAAGATCTTCAACATCTCCCATAAAGATCTTTTTTTTACCTAAAACCTTTCTTTATATCCTGGGGAAAAGAAAACATAAAAGGGTGAGCTCAAATTCTCAGTAAGGGTAAACAAAAGAAATATCAATCACATAATTTTCATAAGAACATAACATTTTTGGAAATCTTAACCTGCAAAAGAGAGCATAATTTCATAACATGGGATAAATCATAGTAGTGAAAATGAAACCCTTACTTAAAACATTACTCATTGTGGCATACACACATAATCATAGAGAATCATTTCTTGTTAGTCAAGACTCATTGCCAAGACTATCTTAGTGGACAAAGTCCCTTTCTGAATCGAGTAATCCTCGTTTCAGTCCTGTTTCACTGAACCGGTATAACCTACCATTCCAGCCATGTCTATCTCATGAGATATGAAATCTTTACCCAATGCATTGGAGGGAGATATAGGTCCCACCCATCTCATAATTATACCATTCTTATGTGTGCCACAAAATCATAAATCATACATCATTGCATAACCCATGTAATAAAAATGGGATTCTTAAACAACATGACATCATAAAACCATTCATATAAGATAAAGGAATTCAAAAACATAATTCCATCACAACATAGTCAAATCAATGTAAAAATATGGATAGAAACAGAACCCTTTATTATCTTAGATGGAAAATAATTTTGATAAAACACTTGAAATGAATTCTTGAGGAAAATATCCTTTCTTCTTCAAAATCAATTTCTTTTCACAAAACATCATACAATTTTAAAAGAAAGAGATTTTATTAAAAATAGTCATGAAATATTTTGGAGGAAGGTTCATGAAAATAAGGCTTTATAAAACCGTAAAAATCCATTCGTGCCGTATAAGTTAAAAAAAACATTCTTCGTACTTTTGTCGGAAAAGTCAAAAAGTACCTCGTACGGAAAAACGACAAAAGATTCCTTTCATATTCTTTACTAAAAACTCACCTAAGGGTAAAATTGGATTTAAAATATTGCAAGTGGATGGAAACAATATTACATATTGAGGGAACATGGATGTGGATGATAAAATACACCCCAGTAAATACTTACGAATAAACAATCTCGAATAAAAATGAGATTGTGATATTTTCCCTTACCTTAGGTCCGACTTGCTTTGTACGTGTCCGAACCTCCTCTTCTTTGAAGTACTTCTTTGAGACCTCCTTTTAGGGAACTAAAATTGGTCTTTTAAGAAGACCAAGACCTCTAGGATGATACTAGGGAAGTGGAGAGGAGAAAATGGCAGGGGTTTTCCGAGCTTGAGTGCTCAATTTGGTGTGAGGAGGAGGGGGAGGAGGTGTCCTTTTATAAGGGAGGAGAGGGGCACCTTTGGAATTCTTAAAAATATTAATTTATAATAAATCTGACCCCACTTAAAAACCTCCAAAAATGACTCATATTCGAAGATTATATGATATAGGGTTGTAATCTCATTAACCAATAAAATTTAGACATGTTTGGATCTTATTTTAAACCTTATCATTTTGATTTATCCTTATTTAATCTATTTAAGTTTATTTGTGGTAATAAAATTCTAAATTTTAAATTATAACAAATAATTACTTATTTGTTGTGAATTTTCCATAATTGTTTACTTTATAACATTATAGACCATATAAATATAAATTTATAATTTTTTAAATATTTTTGTGATTTTTAAACAATTTTATAATATGTTATTTTTGTAAAATAACAATAGTGTCAATTTTGACACTATTCATTTATTTGAATTTAAATAAAATATATACAGAAGATATGTTCGAACTAAAAGTTTTAATATATTAATAAAAGGTCATATGTATCTATAAAATTAGTGTATCACATTAAATAGTTCATATAATATTTATTTTATTATTTTCAAAACCATTTATTTGGTTTATCTCTTAATAAAATAATTACTACATCATTTTTGTATAATTATTTAATATACTTATTTGTTGTATAAAAATTTAAAATAAAATCCTATTATGAAGATAAATATATTAACTTTCACAATAATACTTTTACTCGAATTTATCATCTTAAAATCACAATATTTAAATTGTTATATTTATTAAATTATGAAGTTGACAACTTTGGCATCATTTAAAATAAAATAATATAAGTGTCATAATAGCTTTTATAAGGCTCCAAAAGGTCAAATATTCGACCATTGGATGATTATAGTTTCCATTTACATGACCAATAAGTTTTGGTCAGGGTTTTGTGCCTTTTATGGTCACTATTAGTTTAATAAAAACTATATTTCTTGATTTTTCACTAGATAAATAATTTCTGCATCACTATTGTGTCACAATTAATGATAATTATTTAATCCCAAAAAATTCTAAATAAATTCTCATGATGTATATAATTTTGTTATATTTCTGGAGACTATTCATGTTCGAAATTTTATGATGTTTATCACTAATTTAAAATTATTATACTTATAAGATTTAAGAGAGTGACATGTTGTCACTTTCTTTGGTTTTAATAATAATTAAGTTATTTTCATGGACAAATGTCCATTAAATGATTCTAATCCGACCCTTAGGTGATATGGGTCGACTTTTAGTCATCCAATAGGATTTTGACATTTGTTAGGGTAATTTTAAAATATTATATTTACCCTTAATTACCCGATTTACCTTTAACTATGGTAAATAAAATTTACCGTAGTTACTATTCATAATTCCCAAAAATAAAAAGTAGCTTATTAACATAATTTGGAACCACTGATTCCAAATATGGAATCCATTTTTTAAAATTCCATACACAGAAGTTTCAGAAATTAAATTAAAATTAATCCCGTTGTCGAATAAAAACGGGTTTTTGTTTAAAACATTGCAAAAGATTGAATTGATTTAACCTATGAATTCAAGGTAAAATCAATGCTAATGACATACATTATATTAAATGGTAAAAATATATTATATTTATGCTTTAAAACCATTCAATATTATAATTTAACGACATAAGATATTACGATGAAAAAAATTGTTTTTAATTAAAATATAGCGTGTTTTTACTATTCATTAAAATATGAAAGTTATCGGAAAATTATCAAAACTTTATCTAATGTAAATTTTTACATCTTGATTCAAAATAAGAATTTTCTTTTGTCAAATTGAACATATAAACATGTCAAAAACCAGATTTAAAGTGGGTGCGCCATCAAAAGGCGACAAAACTGCATTTTTTGAAAAATACTTATTTTACCCGAAAAATTTATTCTGTTCTTATACCATGTTCTAGAAATGTGTAAGATGAATAATAATGTTATAAAATTCAAAATTTAGTTAATACTATTCATAACGGCTAGTTCATGACAATATAATAATAATATAACATTGTTTATTAAAACCCGGTATTGCGTACAACACACGCTATCGAGGAAGGTCGCGATTGCGTGTAATGCAAGCCAAGTCAGGGTTGCGTGTTATGAAAGAATCATTCAATGTTTCGTATAACAGAATCCAACCATATTTCATTTATACATTTAATATATATATATATATATATATATATATATATATATACCCAATGTTGCGTAGAATAACTATTATCAAAATTGTGGGTAACACGGTCCAAGAATAGTGTTGCGTATACTGCAAGCTAATACGGTATTGCATATAGCGCAAGGTAATCTTGGTGTAGAATACAACATAAGACATTAATGAAATTAAAATAATATTTTTCATAAAATCTCGGGGTGTTACAAGGACTGGGTTTGGGGATTCTCCACCACATCAGGAAGTTATCAAGCCAGTGCCTATTTTAGAGGTTTCTTCTGCAAGTCTTCATATTCAGTAAACAGAATTGGTTTTTGTTTCCCCAATCCCTATCTTAAATAGATTCAGCGTCTTATAACATGAACAACAATTTGCGGACCTATGTTTCCCAGCTTCAACTTTGGCCTCAAATGGAGTATGTACAAGATCAAAATTGAGATGAAAGATGTTAGGTTCATCTCCTTTAATCATGAGTGATCTTTTGCCCGAGGCCAAAACCAGGTGACATGGTTCCAAATGACCTTGATAATGATATAGAATGCCAGTGGTCTTGGGGCATGAGTTGAGACTTATTATTTATCTAATGAAATTAGACGAAATAAGATATCGCTATTGGATGCTCTTGAGACAAAGCAGAACAACTCCAGAATAGAAGTTTTCTCTCGAAGGATTGTTTTACATTCCTATTTACATGGGGACCTTTTGAATCACCATATTTGGATCTTCTTTGATTCCTCAATTACTGTTGACAGAGTTAATGTCACGGAACAACATATCACGACTAAATTCAGTTATGGTGGGCATTGTCTTTTATTCACCTTTGTTTATGTGAAATGTGATCGGAGAGAAAGGGAGATCCTATGGTCGGACTTGGAATCCTTCAATGCAGTTGAGTTGGCATGGTTTGTGGGTGGAGATTTTAACACCATAATGGATGATTCAGAGTAAAAAAGGAGGATATGCTTATCCATGGAGAGATCGTCAAGATTTTGTATCCTTTGTGTCCAAGGATGGCCTTTTGGATTTGGGCTACACAGGAGACAAATATACATGGTGTAATAACCAAAAAGGCAGGCGTCGAACCTGGTGTCGGCTAGATCATATTTTAACCAATCTTCAAGTTGTTTCTGGTTTTCCAGATGCTAGAGTTAATCATCTTGTTTGATCCATTTCAGACCATTATCCATTAATCTTATGTATGGTAGTTAGCAGGGACGGCATGGATCATTTCTTCTATTCTATACAGAGGGGTGATTATCTGGTGTATCATGAAGTGGAAAACAATTCATGGTGTAATCCAATGCATGTGAGATCTTGGACTAGATTCTAAAACAAGCTCAAATGATTGAAGGTGGATCTTTAAAATTGGCATAAGCAACAACCAGAACGTTTTGAAGATCTGTATAATCTTAAAAATGATATTGAGCACATTGAATTTGATATTGAAGATGATTGGGATGAGGAGTTTTTTCTGAACATTGTTAATAAGAAGGAACGCCTTAATGAAATTATTCTTGAACAAGAAAGGGTTGTTTGAGACAAAGCTAGGGACACCTGGCTTAAAGATGGGTATATAAATATAGAATTATTTCATGCATTTATCGAAGAGAAAAGAAGAGGGATCATACCAAAAATTCACATGGAAAATGGATCCTTTTCTAATGATCCACATATTATTGGAGTTATGGATGAAAGCTATTTTAAATCATTTCTTGCTGATGTAAACCCAAGTATGCAGGATGGTTATCCTCAAGGTCTATCTGAGCTCTTTTAGGGTATTCCTCATGTGGTATCCAATGATGTCAATGATTTTTTTGAGGGACATTCCTAAGGAGTAAGAAATATTTGAAGCTATTAAGTTTCTCAACCAAAATAGTTAACCCGACCTTGATAGATTCCCTGCATCTTTCTATGTGGCCTCTTGGGTTCTTATTAAAGAAGATTTGATTGAATCGATTCATGATTTTTTCAATGGAGTGCCTCTTCTGAGGGTGGTCTGTGAAACCGTACTCATTCTGATTCCAAAAGTGAAAGACTCGTCATCTTTCAATCAATTTCGGCCAATAAGTATGTGTAATGTTTCTTATAGAATCCTAGATACTATTCTTAACAAGCGAGTGGCAAGATTCCTGAATGATTGGGTGGCCAGCGAACAACATGGAGTTATTAAAGGAAGGTCCCCACAAGAAACCATTGTTATTGCTTAGGAAATGCTTGTGGATATCAACAAAAAAACCAATGGTTCGAATGTGAAAATTATGATTGATATGGATAAAGCTTATGATAGGATGGAATGGAGGTATATTCTCAAGGTTATGGCTTGTATGGGTTTTTCCAATTGGGTGCAGGACTTATTTTTTAGATGCTTTAGCTCTCCCTGGTTCTCAGTATCGCTGATGGGTAAGAGAACTAGATTCTTCAAATCTGTTATAGGCCTTTGACAAAGCGACCCTCTTTCTCCTAGTCTTTTTATAATGGTACAGGATCCCCTGATAAACTCTTAGATAACAAGGTCAACAATGACTACATTCATACTTTTAAATGCAGAAATCAGACCAATGGAATATCTTACTTGATCTATGTGGATGACA
This sequence comes from Viscum album, assembly GCA_963277665.1. Classification (NCBI taxonomy): domain Eukaryota; kingdom Viridiplantae; phylum Streptophyta; class Magnoliopsida; order Santalales; family Viscaceae; genus Viscum; species Viscum album. Next base: position 727,103,653 of record OY728130.1, on the reverse strand, counting down.
TGATATTTTTCATTGACGAAGGATGTAGTTCTATTAGAAATATTAAAAAGGTTTTGGAAGAGTACAGTAAATGGTGTGTTGAGAAAATTAATTATGGTAAGAGTAATCTGTATTTTCCACGGTCATTTTCAGAAAGGTAGATAAGAAAAATAGAAGAAGTTCTAGGTTTTAAGAGAATACAGTTTCTTTTGGAATATCTTGGATCTCCCTTATCTTCGGGAAGATTGAGAATTAGACCCTGTGAAGGGATTGTCAATAGAATTATCAGTAAGGTCAACAATTGGAAGAAATGTTTTCTATCTTTTGGTGATCGTATTACCCTGGTTAATTGTGTTCTATATTCAATCCCTATGCACATTATTTTAGTTCTCAAAGTTTCTAATGCAGTTTTGAGAAATATTGAAAGTCATTTGACATCTTTTATCTAGGATTCTCATGGGGAAGGAAGATACCACTGGGTGTCTTGGAAAAAATTGGCTAGGATGGTGAATAATGGGGGTATTAATCTTTGCAAAGTGGAAGGATCTATGCACTTTCTTCAAGATAAGTTGGTCTGGGAAGTCCTTAAAGGTGATACATTGTAGAGTAAATTTATAAAAATGAAATATGGGACCAACCAGAATGTTATGAGGGGTAATATCTCTTGGATATGGAGGTTGCTTCGTGAGAACATTCCGACTCTCAATATGCATTCCCAGTGGATCGTGGAAAGGGGTGATATCAATTTTTGGTATTGTAATTGGTCTGGTTCGATCATCGGCTTTCATGCATGTCCTATGCCTAATATGACTTTTTCCCAATCAAGTCATTACCCAGATTTCATTCATGACATTCTTAATCAGCAGTAACAATAAATTTTTGACAGCATCGACCTCACTTTAAGTGCTGATCATCTGGTTTTTACAAATTCTACCGTGGGGGTCTTTTCAGATAAGAGTTACAGAATGTCTTTGACTTCCTTAAATGGTGGAAAATATGTTCTGAATGTGTTTTAGTGTAAATATTTTCCTATCAAATACAATTTCCTTATGTTTAGGATTTACAAAAACTGTATTCCGATGGATGACTTGGTCTATAGGTGGGGTGTTCAGATTGTGCCGAAATGCTGGTGTTGCAGGTCCGCACGTTCTAAAATGGTGGAGCACTTATTTTTTGCGGTTGATTGGGCTACAATAGTGTAGAGTTTCCTGGGAAGCCTCGTTAGTATTGATATTCATCATGCAACTGGTTTCGATTTCCTTCTTAACGACTCTCTTGTTGTTGGATTGAATGATCATGAGTGAAAGGCCCGGTCTGTGCTAATGGCTGCGGGTTGCTGGAATTTATGGAGCTCTAGAAATAAAGACTGCCACAAAGGTAATAAAAGATCCTTGAATTCCATGAAGGTCTGGTTCAAATGTCTGGTAGTGGAGTTGGGATCACTGATAAAGCAAGGGAATGAAAGTAAAATCCTGACAATGTTTAGCACTGCTTCTAGAATATCTTCTTCTACTCAGGAAGCTCATGGAAGGTCGAATCATGGAAAATGGGTAAGTTGGAACCCACCTACAAGTGGATATAAGATAAATGTTGATGGATCTTGCGCTCTTGGTATGATGCGTGGAGGGGGAGTCATCCGAGAAAGCCATGGTTCTGTTATCACTGCTTTCAGTAGCTTCTTTAGTCAAGGAGACCCTATCAGAGTGGAGGCTAAGGCTCTTCTTGAGGGGCTGGAAATCTATAGGGGATTCAATTTATCTCCTTACTTGATTGAAACAGAATCTACAGTGATTTATAATTCTATACAGTTCAAGACAAATACCCCATGGTCTATTGATTATTACATTCAAAGGTGTAACCAATACATTCCTAATGGTGTGGCTGTCCAATATACATGGTGTGAAGGCAATAAAGTGGAATATTTTTTAGCCTCCAAGTGTGATCAAAATGACCCTCAGATTATTTTCTCTAATATGGGAATTATTCCTTCAGAATGTGTTGATCTTGTTCGGGCGGATTCTCTTGTTTTGCACTATTTTAGACTTCCCTTATTCCCTTGCTTTCAAAATTATTACTATTTTTTTGTGTGACCTTGCTCCCACATTTTGATAAAAATTATTATTATTGTTGTTATTCACTGTTCAAATCCAAGGGCAGTGGAGGGGAACCACCATCAGCCTCAGAAATGGCCAAGGGATCAAGTCCATGATTTTTCTATCATGACAGCTAAAGTTGAAGTGACAAATGATGTTGTGGAAGGTACTCTTGTTGTTCTCTCAAAGCTATCAAGTACTTTGTTTGATTATGGTTCTACACATTCCTTTATCTCCTCCAAGTTTTCAAAAAATTTAGAATCAACCCCTATTTTTCTAAAAGTAGAGTTATCAGTCAAGACTCCTAGTAGGATTATCCAAGCATTGTCAGTGTTTAGAAAATCCAGTATTTACTTTTGTGAGCACAATATAATCACAAATCTAGTAGTCATTCCCATGCTAGAATTAGATGTTATACTAGGGATGGATTAGCTCTCAAAGTATAATGCTAAGATTAAATTCAGAAGCAAGGAAATCTCAATTGTCTTCAATGGAAAACCTACAGTTATCTTCCAAGGAAAGATATATCAACCTGATCATTGTATAGAAGAACCCCCCTATATCATTCTTTATAGAGTTGATCAGTGAAGAAGAAGAAGGATATGAGAGTTTAAGGATAGAAAGTGTCCCCATAATCCAAGAATATGTTGATGTATTTCCTAAGGAGTTGCTTGAACCTCCCACAGAAAGAGAGGTAGAGTTCTCTATTGAACTCTTACCTGGATCACACCCAATATCAAAGACCCCCTATAGGATGGAAAATGTGGAACTTGAGGAATTAAAGAAACAACTCCAAGATATTTTGGAAAAGGGGTTTATCCTACCAAGTGTGTCTCCTTGGGGAGCCCAAGTTCTCTTTGTGAAGAATAAAGATGGATCTATGCAACTATTCATTGATTATAGAGAACTGAATGGGATAATAGTGAAAAAATACCCTCTTCCAAGAATTGATAACTTATCGAAAAGGGGTCAAGTTCATCTGGAAAAAGGAGTGTGAGGAAATTTTCCAAGAGTTGAAGAAGAGATTGGTTACTACACTCATGTTAACTCTTCCCTCAAGTGGAGAAGGATTTTTTATTTTTAGCAATGCATATCTAAAAGGGATTGAGTGCATCCTTATACAAAATGAAAAAGTCATTGCATATGAATCTCGACAGTTGAATAATCATGAGCAGAATTATCCTATGTATGATTTGGAGTTCGCTACGGTCGTTTTCGCTCTGAAGATATGGAGGAACTATCTTTATGGGGAGAAATTTGATATATACACAGACCACCAAAGTTTGAAGTATATTTTTCACACAAAAGGAATTGAACATAAGACAAAGTAGATGGTTGGAACTTTTTAAGGACTATGATTGTTCAATGCATTACCATCCTGGAAGAGTAAACAATGTTGCTAATGCATTAAGTAGGAAAGACGCAGTTTTCATTTCCATGATGAGAATTTAGAGGGATCCTTTGATTAACGACCTAGTAAAGATGGACATGAGAATAATAAGGGATGGGACATCATCAACCCTGACCCAAATGATTTATCAACCATCATTACTAGAGAAGATCAAGATAGCTTAGAAAGAATATCCTTTGTTATAGAAGAAGTTTGAGGTTATAAAGGATTTGATGTTTCCTGAGTTAGATATTGATCAAGAAGGTGTATTGAAATTTCATAAAAGACTATGTGTTCCATCTATTCCAGAAATAAAGAAGGAGATGATGGATGAATGTCATAGCTCTACTTTCTCTATAAATCCTGGAAGCACAAAAATGCATAGGGACCTTCATGATCATTTTTGGTGGGATAATATGAAAAGGAAGATTGCTGACTACACTTCAAGGTGCTTGGTATGTCAGCAAGTGAAGGTATAATGACAACTTCTTATTGGGGTATTGCAACCACTACCCATACCATCATGGAAGTGGGATAGTGTCACTAGGGACTTTGTCACTGATCTCCCGAGAAATTCCAAAGGAAATAATGTGATATGGGTTATTGTGGACCATCTAACCAGGACTGCCCATTTTGGCTCTATCCAGGAAGATTTATCTCTTGATCAACATTCCAGGATTTACGTGAAAAAAGTAGTAAGGCTGTATGGAGTTCCACTTTTTATCGTATCTGATCGTGATCCAAGGTTCACATCAAAATTATGGAGAAGTATTCAACATGCTCTGAGCATTGAATTGAATTTCAGTACAACCTATCACCCCCAAACTGATGGTCAATCTGAAAAGACTATTCAAACACTCGAGGGCATGCTGGGAACATGCTCAATGGAATTTAAAGGTGTATGAGGTCAACATCTCCCTTTAGTTGAGTTATCTTACAACAATAACTTCCACTCGAGCATTAAAATGGAACCCTATGAAGCTCTATATGGGAAACAATGTTGAAATCCTTCTTGTTGGGATGAAGCAAGTTAAAGAAAGCTTCTTGGGCCTGATCTTGTGCAAGAGATGATAGAAAAGGTCCATGCCATCCAACAATACATTAAGGATGCTCAGAGTTGGAAAAAGAGGTATGCCGAAAACCATATAAGGGAATTGGAGTTTGATGTCAGTGACAAGGTCTTTCTTTGAATATCACTTTGGAAGAGAGTCATGAGGTTTGGGAAGAAAGGGAAGCTCATCCCTAGGTAAATTTTCCCCTATGAAATCCTTGATCGCTTAGAAGCAGTGGCCTATCGGCTTGAACTTCCTCCAAATATAGCACAAGTTCATGATGTCTTCCACGTATCCCTCTTGAGGAAGTACGTACCTGACCCTTCACATGTACTAAACCCAGAGGTGGTACAACTAGAACATGAAATCTCTTATGAGGAGCAGCCAGTGGAGATCTTAGATCGTAGAGACAAGGTTTTACGTAACAAGACTACCCACCTTATTAAGGTGTTGTGGAGAAACCACAAATGCGAAGAAGCCACATGGGAACTAGAGGAGTTTATGAGGTATAAGTACCCCCACCTTTTCTTTTCTAAGGTTATGAGTTAAAATTTCTGGGACGAAATTTCTTAAGGGGGGAAGAATGTAATGACCCAAAATTTTGAATAACTTTTGTTTCCGAATTTTGTGTGTTATTTTAATTTATACTTAACAAAACTATATTCTTTAATTAAGAAAGTTAGTTTAATTACATGAGACTATTGGGTTTTTACTATTATATGACCATCGGTCAATATTACCATTGGTCAATATGACTGTTGGAAACTAAACTCTTAAAATTACAATTATTGTTTATAAATACAATTGATCTTGGTTAATTAATATAGAAAGAAGATCTGATGGCCTCATCTAGCAGACTCGGGCCATTTGAAGCCCATCTGACAGAACTTGGGAAGGAGGTAGCACCTCTGGGCTTTTCTCTATACCAAACCCAAGCCGAACTTCATCGTGTGATGCTGGAACAGAATTGCCTTAGGGAGAAGTTCAAGCTAATATAAATCACCACTTAGGAAATGTTGGCCTGCCACCCCAAGATTCTATCACCTTAGCACACCTTACACTTAGGTCCTATACTGGTGTAATAAGGGGATATGTAACGAGACCTTATCTACCTTATGTTATCCTTTGATATAAATAAAAATTGTGATTTCTTCTTATGGTAAAGTTTTTGAATTTTCAAATGTTTGGATAAATATAAGATTTATATTATTAATGATTTTTGAAAAAAAGTATATTTTAAAATATTTATGTAAACCTTAAATAATTAATAACGTTTAATGATTTTCAAAAAATGGTCTTCTACAGTTGTGTTCAGTAAGAAATTTGGAGTCTATTAAGATCAACTTATTTTTTGGTGAATAGTAATTTATGAATAGTGATTATATGCTTATGAATAGTAATGTGACCAAATAGATTAGTAACCTCACTTAAGAATGTATTAATATAATTCAGGCAACTTGATTAAGTAATGTGATTCAATAAAATAGGTAAAAAACTATTTCAGAAATTATTAGTTAAGTATTAATTTTTTCGGGTAAATAGTGTTTTTTATTTAAAAATTAAATAAAAAATATTTAATTTTTTTTTTATAAAATGGAGTTCACTTTTTAATTCAGAGAATCAATATTTGGTTAAGGTGAATTTTTGGGATTTTTCTGAGAAAGTTGAATTTTTGATGAATAGTGAAATTACAGTTTTGAGTTTCGGGTTTTTAATTACATCATTAAGGATGTAATAATGGTGTAATATTTCTGGTAGACTTTTGAATAGTAAAATATTCTATGAGGTGTCCCACGTGGCCAATACAATGGGCAAATACTATGGGAAAGCCCATGGTTTTTTCAATACCACCGATGAGGTGTCCCTTGGCAATTAATGATTTGTTCCCTCACTTCCCCTGTAAATACCAAGCCATTTCATCATCCATTTCATTCCAAAATCCTCCTAAACTAAGTTATGGTCTTTTTAACTCCCAAAGAGTCCTCCCAAGGTTCCCTAAAGCCTCCCAAGGTCCCAACCTTCCTGCTTTCAAAGTTACTCTTCAAGGTAAGAGATCCTTTCACCCTCCTCTTTTTAAGTCCTGACATCCTTTATGTTGTGTCTTCTAGTTTCCATATCTTTATGTTGAGAGTATGTTATTATATGTTATCATTAATTTTAATTTCATGTCTAATTTTTGAGAGACCCTTTCCTATCTCACCGATTTGTTTTTGGAATTTTTAAGTGACGTCGTTAGGCTGCCGAATTTCTTATTAAAGAAATCACATCTTCTCTTTTCTTTCATGTTTCCTTTTCATGTGGTATGTCATTCAAATATACATAACATGATCATATTGGGTACCCATAATGTATAATGAATTTTTTATTAGTGGTGACCCTTTTCCCCTCTATTTTTAATGTTTTCTAAAACCATGTTATATAGTAGTTGTGCTATAGAAATTTCATCCCAAAATTTCTATCTCTTTCTCTCAAGAAATTATCTTTTTTATTTATGTGAATATCCAGAAATATTTCGTTTCTCTAGGTGTCCATGAATATATAAAAAGGATATTTGTTTCTGGAATTTACATACATATAACCCTCACTCCCTTTCCATGGATTATAAATGACATAACAATTTAATTTTTAAGAACTTTTAAAACGTCACGATTTTGAGATGAACCCATTTCTTTTATTATCTATGGGTTATTTATGAAATGTTTGATTATGATCTATGTGGATCACATGAAAGTAAAGAAATATTAAGGGTTATCCCTAATAGGAATCCAATTCATTGGGTAAATAATTATTTTCTAGATATGACAAGTTTCACGATACCTTGGTGAATAACCTTGGTAATTTTTATGACACCTCATGGATAAACCTTGGTGATATGTTCATGAATGTATAAATTAAATGTTGTAGCCACATATTCAAGTTATGTTTCAAGTTATTTTCATTATGGAATTCCTATACCTCCATTTCTCATGTCTTTATGTTTTTATACAAGTTCTTATTGACATGACAAGTAAACTGATTCCCTTATTTACCCTTACTGGGCCTTCTACTCACCCTTTCCTTTGATATATGTCCTCATGATATGAGATGTAGTAATTGTACATAGGATAAACCAATGATGAAGCTTTATGAGTGGGTTAGAAGAATGTTTTATGTTGTTTTCATGTATTATGTTCCTGATTTCCAAGACACTAGACTTTAAAGATCCTCTGTTTGTAAAATGTAATGAAAAGTTATGTAATAAAAAGGTGGAATGCCATACTCATCATATGAGAGGAAAAAAATACTATATTGGTTACGATATAATTGATGAAATAATCAATTCAATATATACCTAATCACCCTGTAACAACCCAACATTTCATACATAGATATTACATCTTAATAGAAGAATATTCATTACATAACATAACGACCCATGCCAGAATCATATATGTGTAGTATCTTTAGAAACATGGACATGTAAATAGATGGTTCATAAGGGAAATACATTATCTAATAAAACAACAACAACCCTTCTTCGATATATCATACATAATAAATTTCTTTATAATATGGGGAAAGAAAAATAATAAAGGATAATATCAGATTCATAGTAAGGGAAAACTTGGAGGATATCTACATAACATGAGAATAACGGTATGGGAACATGAGAATAACATTTGAAAATCATACATTTCATATCATATATCATAAAATTGAGTTATTTAATAAATATTATAAATTCATAATACATGAATCATAAATAAATCAATGAAAATATTCCATGAAATCATAATATTGGCATATGAGATAGATTTGTGGCATACACATAAGAACATAAAATTATTTCCTTAGTAGTCAAGGATTATTTACAAGGCTATCATTGCGAAATTGGTTTATTCCCCAAACCATTATAGTAGTCAAGGTTCACTCTTAATTCTATCATAGTGGAAAAATTCCCTTACAGAACTAGGTTCACTCCCCCTTCTAGTCCCCTTTATCTAATGAGATATTAATATTTACCAAATGAATTTAAGGGATATATAATTCTTATCCCACACATCTCATAATGAAAACCATATAGACATGTGACACATGATCATATAAAATTCATTATATCAGAACCAATGAAAAGGAAATTGGTTTCATAATTATTTCATCATATAATAACCCATGGAAAACAAATGGGTTTCATATACCTTTCATCATGAAAAAACCTATAGAAAATAAATGAGTTTCATAATAATTTTATTAATTAATTATAGAATAACCTCTGTTAAAGTAAAGAGTTTCATAATCATCTTATCATGATAATCAAAAACCATCTAGACAAAGGATAAGGATATTATCATTAGATCATATCCTCAGTAAAACACAAGTACCACTAATGGTAGTTTTCATATATGAATAGGAATTCCATAAAATATTATTAAAATATTTTTTAGGAACATACCCTTTACTCTTTAAAAATAACTTTTTAAAATATAATAATTTCTCAAATTTTAAATAAAACATTTTATTATAAAATAAAAATTTAAACTCACAAATTAATCATTAAATCATTGTGAAATCATGATAGTAGGAGATATTATCTAAGTCGTACACATTAAAACAATGATTCCTTTCACAATTTTGGTAAAAATTCAAAAAGTACCTCCTTAGGAAAATTAAAAGAAGATTAATTTAAAATAATTTTAAGAAAAACAAAAGGGTAAAACTTACTTTAAACAATCATATTATAATATTTAAAAAATCAATTAAAATATTTTTATAAAACATGGATATGGAAGAAAAAGGATTTTCAACCGAAGAGATAAATAAAGCCAGTTTTCCTTAAAAACATTCTTTTGGTATATTGAGTACATGAATAGATGAAAATAAAATGAAAAAATTTAATTTATATAAATAAAAACATGATAAGAAAAATCATGAGTTTATTGAGATATAGATCATAATATTTCATCATCAAAATGATAATCATAAATAATCTTGAAAAATAATTAGATAGTAACATAAAATATATAAAACTTTCGTAACTTTTGAATCATAAGTCAAATGAAATAAAGAACCTTATATTGGAATTATAATCCCCATAAACTTCATAAGAAAAAGTATATACATCACATAAAATAAATAAGTAGTCAATATGGAATGTATCCCACCAAAATAAAAGTCAGATGAAAATCCGCTACTTTCTTTGGTAAATTTTTAATCATAATCCCCATGAAAGTTTAAATTTAAATAAAACATCAAATATCATGCGAAAAATAATTTAATGATATAAATTTTCGAATCTATTGTATATAAAACTCATAAAAAAATATAGGTGTGGAATATATCATATTTCACAAAGAAAACAATTTGAGATAAAAAATCTTACATCAAGTCTCGACTTTCTTTGTACATGTTGGAACTCCTATATAATAAATATAGGTTTATGATAAAACTATTAAAAAACCATAATCATATATATCATACCATATATGATTTAATTATACATTTTATTACCAATTCATTAATAATTATTTGTTAAAATGACTTTTTGGGGTAATAATTTCTTTGTTTTTCATATATTTTTTGGTTCAATAGTTTTGGTCCTTGTTCTTTAATTATGGTTCTATAATATATATAATTTTAATAATGAAATAAATATAATACATATTAATTATATAATTATTTAGATAAAAATATTAATTTTAGATATAGAAAATCAATTACACTGCTCATGGTGATGGTGGGCCATACGTACGCATGAGTGTTGTTTCCATTTTCTCAACCGATGGAACAAAAGAAAAAAATATATCATTTCACCATTAAAAAATAATTTTTATATAACAGATATCATATATATTTATTAAATACACTATTATTACCATCCATTACAAAATAAAATGATGAATGTGTCACATCTTAGTGTAGGCGGTAGTCCACACGTACGCCTGAGCAACATTATATCTATCCAAGAGAGGTAGTGATAGAAAATGAATTTTATCGGTTCGTGAGATGGTAGTCCGCCATACACATGATCGATGGTTTCATTTACCAATTGATTGAAGAGGATATAGATTTTGGTTCTTAAAATTACATAATAAAATCTCCGCATATGGGATATAATGATTGTATTTTATCATTACATTTAAAGAATATTTGAAGGATATGTAGGAATAAATAAAATGATAATTCATGGTTAATAGATATACCTCTTCTTCAAAGAGCCTTTATAGGTTTATACCAAATTCCTTCTTAGGAGGGATTATTAATCAAAATAAGTCATATAGGACATGGAAAGGGAATTATGAAATGGTTTTAGGTAGGTATTTTCTAAAAAAAGGATCTTGTTGTTTGGAGAGGAGAGGATAAGAGATGTCCTTTTATATGTGGGGTAAAGAACCCACATAAAAATCGGTTGGAAATTTTCCAAATGAATTCAAAATTATAAAGTTATTCCTAAGAAACATTATTCCAAATGACCATAGATTAAAATTTGGGATAATATAAGGATTAAATATGGTCGTAAAAAAGGATTTATATAAGTTTTATTAGAAATATAACCCTTATAATTTTAGTTTAACCTCCTAGAAAACACGTTGTAACCTTAACCGCAATAATTTATTTTTACTATTTTTACAATTAATTATGAAAAAATAACTTGAACTTATTATATATTATTAATTATTATTATTAAAAATATTTGATCAATTTTTAAAAATTAAATTTCTAAAAATGGTATGATTAAATTTAAAATTAAACCCGTAGATGTGATGAAAAAATGGTTTCTCAAAGAATTTTTTTTCATAAGTGTATAAAGTTTGGTTAGAAAAATTTAAAATTATATTTATTATAATGGAATACATTAGATTAATGACAATATAATTGATCTAATTTTACTTTTAAAACAATATTAAAATAAAATTTTACTTTTAAATTCATTAAATGAAAAGGCAGTTTTTTAATAAAAATTAGTGTTTTTAATTATTTATTGAAAACTTAATATTTTCCAAAAATTATCCAAAATTAACTCAAAGATAATTTTAACATGATTATTTAAATAATAAATTTTCATAAATTCGAAAAAATTAATTTTATTATTTATTTACAAAAAGAAATGAAAATTATTTTTTGAGAATAAAATGAATTTTCACTTCATATAACGACCTTACAAAAAATTAAGCACTTATTTATCAACATATTTTATTAATCTAAATCCATTATACATAATTTTAAAAATATTTTTATTCCTATTCATACCTCCAATTTTAACAGATCAATTATAATAGTCATGTTTGAATAATAATATTAACACTATACTATGTTTTGTTAAAACTCGACATTGCGTATTATACAAGCTATGGAATAAATTAAATTTATTAGAAAAAAATAATATAATATATAAGGGTGTTAAATTCTAACCCTGTTAAAATTAATTTCTCCCTTGAAATTATTTCACTTTAATACAAACAATTGTGGTTACTTCTGCCTCATCATATCCTCAAGTTCTTTTATAGCTTCCTAAAGTTAGTGGTTTAATCATAAAACCACAACTAGGTGAGTTGTATTATTTCATACATATTTCTCTATATGATTAAAAATATACATAGGTTATTATTTGTAGGAAATATCATGATCCAATATCATGAATTATGTGTTCATTACATGTTAAGGATCAGATATGCACTTCTTTAGGAGAGATACATGGAACACATCATGGACTTGGGATAGGTTCAGTGGAAGCATCATGAGATAAGTCACCTTCCCTACTCAATCAAGAATATTTAATGGTATAATATACCAATGGATTAACTTTCCTTTGTTCCAAAATATCATTAATTTCTTCAATGGAGAAATTCATAAAAAACAATTCTCACTAACTTCAAACTCCAGATCACACTGATGATTATCAACATAACATTTTTGTTTTATCTGAGCTTCCTTGATGTGATATAGAATAGATTTAAATTTCTATTCTATTTTCTAATCTATACCAGGTCCCAATAGATGTATTTATCTAATTTCATCCCAACACATTGGAGTTATACACTTATTTACGTAGAGGTATTCTTAAGGATCCATCAGAATACATAAATGAAATTAATTGTTCTATGAAAAATCGACTAGAGGAAGCTATAATTCACAAAAACATTTGAATTCAAAATAATAAGATATCATAATATACCCCAGGGTTTTAATTTTTCTATCAGTATAACCATATATATAAGCATGATATGTAGTGATAATACTCATCTATGTATTATTAGATTGCTGAAGGCTTCTCCAGAACTTCAAGGTAAACCTTAGATCCCGGTTAGACATAATAGACCGTGGAACTCTATGAAACCTTACAACTTCCTTAATGTATACACTTTTGAGATGATCTAGAGATGAATCATATCTGATAGTGATGAAGTTTGATGAATTTTTAAGGTGATCGAATACATCCCATATATCATTATTCCCTTTAGATGTTTTATGGACTCCAATGACAAAATGAATGGTGATGTTTTAGCATTTCCTTTCTCTTATGTGTAACTGTTTTAACATACCATTATACTTTTTTCTCTTAGCATTTACATGCTGACATACCAGGCACTAATATAAAAACTATGAAATATCTCTCTTTATCATATCCCTCTAGAAATAATTTTCAGATCTCTATACGTCATGGTACTTATAGGATGAATAGAGAATGGATAAATATGATCTTCCTCTAAATGGTCATTCTTAAAATATTGTATGGATGGGAAAAATACACGGTTCTTGAACCTTATCATTCCATCATAATCAAGGTTAAAATCATATATATTTCTAACCTCTTTCTGTAGCTCTATATCTTCCATCTACACATCTTTAATCTTCCCTGGGATAGATGGATAAACAGTTTTTTGACAATGATAGGATTTCTACCATTATTTCAATTTCATATCCATTCTTTGAAAATACTTAAATATTGGATCATTTTTTATCCTCATCATGGATAATCTGTCATGATTTTTTCGATTCGAAGCATCAACCATCTTGTTTTAATTCCCACGATGATAATGTATTGAGCGGTTATACTATTTAATTAGTTATAACCATATTCTCTAGTGAATACTCTTCTCATTTTAAGTTAATATAAAATTTATTTTTTATCATTATATATATCACACTTCTATCTTTAAATATAATTCCTCCATAAAATTAATGAAAAAATTAAGTAAACTAACTCTAAATCAGGAGATTGATAATTTTTCTTATAAACCTTCTATTTTCATGAGATATAAGATATCACCATGTCATTTATAATGAGAACACATCCTATCCATTGTTTTATACATTACTATAGATTATAAACCCTCCCCCATTATAGGATAATTTAAGTATAAGTGTTTTGACTAACCTTCTCTTTAGTTACTTGATTTTTTTCATTTGATCTATTCATCCAGAGGAATTTCTCTCCCTTATGAGTTAACATGAGGAGTGGATTAAATATTAGTGAGAAATTATCCAAAATCCATTGATAATATCGAGCTAAACCAAGAAAATTCATACCTCATTCACTATGGTTGGTCTGTGCTAAGGTTAAATAACTTTGGTCTTTGATGAATCCATTGATATAATCTCTCTTCAGATTATGTGACACAAAAATGAAACCATTTGTACTCAAAATTCTCACCTTTTAATGTTTTCATACATTTTCTCCTACCTTAGGGTATTCATTATAATTCTTATGTGATATTCAAAATCTTCCTTTATATTTGAATATATAATAGTTTTTGTATAAATACTACCACAAACTGATCAATCTAATATCTAAAGAATATATTGATCAAATCCATAAAGATAACAAGGGAATTAGTAAGATAAAATGACATTAGTATATACTCATAGTGTCCATAACTTGTAAATAATTCTATTTGGTGTATATTCATCATCTCAAACCTTAATTTATGATATATAAAATAAATATAACTCCTAGAAAATTATTCATATCCACATAATTGATCAAAAAATCAATCTATACAGGGTAGAGGGTACTTGTTCTTGATTGTGATATTGTTCCTTTCTTGATAATCAATAAAGAGTAACATAAATCCATATTTATTCTTAGAAAAATAAAAGGTTCACCCCAAGGTGACACAAATGGATTAATGAGTCCCTTTTCAAGGTTCTCCTAGAGTTTCTTCTTCAATTCATACAACTCAATCAGGGCTATTCTATAGGGAGTATTTGAAGTAGGCGTAGCACTAGGTATTAGTTATATTGAGAACTGAACATCATGATTTGGTGTAAGACTAAAAAACTCTTCCACAGATACATTAAAAATATCCCACACAATAGTAGTATAATATATGTTGGGTTTTCCCCCAACCATATGAGATAAAATCCCCCTTTGAATGAGAATAAAGAACCATACTATTGATGTGATTTCCATCAGAAGTTCATATTTATCATTGAAATAATATATGATCATAGTTTGGTGTGGAATATCAATTGAAACTTCCCTTAATTGGAAATTTATATAGGATTTATGTAGAAAAATCCAATCCATTTCTAAAATAACATCAAATTCAACCAGAGATAGAATGATTAGATTCGTATGAATAAAATCCCCACAAACATCAACTGGAGAAGAATCATATAATTTAGATGTGATCATAATACCATTATGGAATTTCACTGGAAATTCATTATAAAATCATTAAGTTTAAGAAATGAAATTCTTAGAGACCATTCATGATATACTGGAATTCACATAACTAAGCTCAGATAGTTTACTTCAATATTTGAAAATATCTGTAACCACCCCAAATTTATCATTATATCTTCAATATCTTACTAAAATTGATATGGTTATCCTGGACATCAGGAATATTTTATTGGTGTCATAAATCACAAAAAATCGATCATAGGATGTCTAAATCATGATCCCTTATTTTCAATCTCGAACACATTATGTATAACCTAGGTTATTCGTGGTCATCATCTATTTAAATAATTTATGATGTTTCGTAAAGAGTTTAGGAATTTTCAAATAATACCCCCTAGGAGTGTCAAAACATGTGTGTATAAAGGCCCATTATCATACACCAGTTGAATATATTTTCCTTTTCAATGCCTTATTTTTAGAGTTATTACCCCTAGGTATAATTGTTCCAGATCCAAATCAACTTATAGTATCTAAATAGGGATGCAATTTCTTAGATAATACATAAAAAAGGGTTAACTAAACCATAATATGATACCAACTTTAATGACCCACACTTCTTATGAATAGTTATTATATCTTAATAGATAAATATTAATTACATAACATAACAATCCATGCCAGAATCATATAGTTCTAGTTTCGTTGAAAATATGGGCATGCAAAAAACTGGTTTATAAGTAAACTACATCAACTCCCATTAAGTTCTTCACAACTAGAACCCTTATTAGGAAAATCATACGTAACACTTTTCTTCATAAAATAGGGAAAATAAATTTAAGAAAGGGCGATCTTAGATGATCAGTAAGGATAAAATAGAGAGATATCAAAAAAACATGATCATAAGGTTATGTGGACATGAGAATAACATTTGATGACTATAACCATCATATCATAGATCATAAACTTGAGTCATGGAATAAATATTGGTAGTTAATAAGACATGAATCATAAATAAATAAAAGAACAAAATCCATGAGAGAATAACCATGGAATAAGACAAAGATTTTTGTAATACACATATGCATATAAAATAATTTCTTTACTAGTCAAGGGTGATTGACATGGATATCATTGTGGAATGGCTTCAATCCCTGAAACAACATAGTAGTCAAGGTCTACTCCCAAGACTGTCACAATGGATGATGTACCTTGCTAAGTTGGGTTGACTCCCTGTTATAGTCATGTTTATCTCATGAGATATCAATCTTTACCCAATGCATTGGAGAACTATATAATTTTGGGCCCACCCATCACATAATCAAAGTCATACAGATGTGTGAAAAAAGATAACAAAAAATTAATAATATCATAATCCATGAAAAATAAATGGTTTTCATAATCATTTTATCATAGAATAACCTATGGAAAAGAAATGGGTTTCATTGTCACGACCCGTCCTCGGGGCCCGTGCCGTGACTACCCCAAGCCCGCCTTCCATAGGCCAGGGGCTGGCGACTAGCACCAAGGCATAAATCTCCGTAAAAAGGGAAGGCATTACCTTTGTAAAGTAAACAAACACCACGGAGCTAGAAAACAGTAGAAGTTAACACTAAGTAAAGACTGAGTACAACAGTAAGTGCGGAAAAGTAAGTGGGCTAGTATACAAACCCAAACTAAAAGTAAAGTAACACTGGAAGCGGAAAACAACAACTGAAAAGTAAAGCCGCAACGCCGATCTATCCACTGGAAATCCCACCTGAAGGGTGGGTACAGATAGCCTCCACTGCTCCTCGGGTCCAGCTGACCACTCCGAGTACGTCCCGCCCAGTGGTTCACCTCCAGGTACCGTCCTGCTCCGCAAGCCTCAACCACAATCAGCGCTGTCCATCGTCTGCAACCAACACAACGTAGTGCGGGCATAGCCCGTGCATGGGTGAGTATAAGCTACTCAGTAGGGACCCCGAGACCCCCACAGGTCTCTCAGAATCAACCAAGGATAATCCACAAAGGAAAGATACAATCACAAAGTAACATCCGATACTTCTTAGGTATATGCTCATACATATACCTAAGTCATCAATTCTCGTCCGACTCCAACATCCAAGCCCAAGTACAACCCAGTTCACACAGGAAAGAAAAATGTAAATCCACACAGGATAACACAACACAATTCACATAGGAAAGCAAAACATGATTCACCTCACACAGGTATACTTATTTGTATGACGATAGAGATGATAAGATATTTCCACTGATACATCTAAGTCATCGAACCCACAAAGGATCGATAGGTACTGACCCCTGCAATGACCCACAAAGGATCTGACCCACAAAGGATCGATAGGTAACTAACCCGCGCAATGAACCACAAAGGATCTGACCCATAAAGGATCGATAGGTAACTAACCCGCGCAAAGTCCAACACAGGATCAGACCCACACAGGATCTGTAGGCGCTGGCCCACACAGGACCGCTGAGCGCTGACTCACACAGGATCAGACCCACACAGGATCTGTAGCACAGATCCACGTAGGATCGCTGAGTGCTGTAGTCATCGCCGTCGAATCCACTGAGGATCTCTGTACAGTCGTCATCGTCGTCACAGTCGCAACCAGCTCTAGGGTCCTCGCACACAGCAAGCTCGTTCGGGAGGGTATGCTCCACGACCCAAGAGGCTGATACATCAACTGAAACATAGTCTAGATTAGATGTATCAAAAAGTTCTGTATCGTCAACAGGAACTCGACGTCGCAGACGGCGCGTCAATCGGACGCCCGGTCTGAGAGTTATTGGCGTTTTCGTTCCAGGGCCCGGTTGGATTTCAAGGAAAAACCAAACCGACCATACTACACCTGTATCCAAACCTCTGGCGGAGTAAGCCAAAAGATCCATCTCACTTAGAGGAATCCAACGAAGTCGACGACACGTCAATCGGACGTCTGGAGCTCATGTTATAAGCTTTTCTGCTCCGAGGGCCCGATTGGTTTCGTGTACGAACCAACCCGGCCAAACCAAAAGTACTCCGAAACCTTGAGTGCGATATACCGAAACGACCGTCTCGATCCAAGGATCACATCGCCGCTGACGGTGCGTCGATTGGAGGCTCTTAGCTCAAGTTATGAGAAAAAGACCGGAAAGGTCTGAAAACGGGGGGTCTGGGCCCGGACCGACGCGACCCAACCCCCCCGGGGTCAGCACGGCCCGGCCCAGCCTGGGTGGCCCGGCCCGGCCTGGGCGTGACCCGACCCGGCCGGCGTGGGCGCGGACTTGTCGCCAGGCGGGTCAGCTGGGCCGGTTACGGCCGAGCGGAGCGGGGGGCAGCCGCCTGAGGGAACCGCGGCCCCGCGTGGGGCCGCCCTTGCTAGAAGACGTGGCCGGGCTGCCACATCCCGTCCCCCTCCGGTCCCGCACGGTCGTGGGACCGCGTCCACCACCGTGGCTTTAGCCACGGCGGTTCTTCTCGGCGGCACGCCGGGCGACACCGCCTCCTACCGCCGGCGCCGCCGTGCCGGCGTGGCGCACCGACAGGTTGTTCCACGGACCACCGGACGAGTTCCGGTGGTTGAAATTCCATGCCGTCTTCGCCAAAGGCCCTCCTGGGGTCCGTCCTTTACTGCGAGGATCTTACATCACCCTTGCGGCTTGTTTTTTCATCGTCCGCCGTTCCACACACCAAGAATGAAAAGGGCGGTGGGTTCGGACTTGTTCGTCGGTCCGCACCCACCGCATTAGAGGTTTTACAAGTCTCAAAACAAAAATTTAGTTGTACACCGTAGGTATAAATCACAAATATTTAAATGAATCAAACCCCTACCTCAACGTTGTCGTCGAACGTGAGTTCGTCGCGGAAGGGGCATCGCTGTCGTCAAGGTACACGGCGTCGCATCGATGATCTCCGAGGGTTATAAACACACAGATTTAATTGCACCAATTAAACCCATGTTAAGGATATAATCCACAAATGAAAATTAAAAGAACCACAATCCCCTACCTCAATCGGTTGTTGATCGAAGGTTGTCGCGGGGAAGGAACACCGCAGAAGAACGTCGCGGAAGGAGAATCATCGGCATCGTGGTACACGTTGTCGCGTCGTCGATCTCCTAGGGTTCGGAGTTCTTCGTTTCCTTTCGTTGAAAGTTGGCATTCTTCATCGGTGACAATGCGTTCTTTGCATTCTTCACGTTCTTCACGAAGGAGGATGCAGATAGAGTTTCTCCAAATCCTCTCAACAAGCCACCCCCAATAAAAACATGCGTTGGTCTTATTTTATTCTTATGCCAACAATTTTGAAATTAAAAGTTAGGAAACGAACCATTAATTCGATGAATTAATGGTAATGACTTAACTGCCCAATTAATAGGGGCATTAAGAATTTAAGAAAACGCACCAGTTGACTTTCATTTAAAAGAGGTTTTTGCGGGTGCGTTACATAGAGGAAAAGAAACAGTGGGGCTCGTGCAGGCCCCACCTCACAAATATCCTACCAAGTGGGTAGGATATTTTGGGTTCCACTCTATCCACTTCAAGTTAGCTTAAATGGCTTTAAGTGGCTTTAAGTGGCTTAAGTGAAATAAAATAAAGTTGTCGCACCACTTTATTTTATTTCATAACTTTACCCCAAAAATTAAAAACCACACACGAGAAAACGCAACTCCGGAAATGGCGTTTCTAAGAAAATACCGGCACTGCGATTCCATCGGTGCCCTCCGAATTCAATTCCGAGCACCAGTTCAAATGTTAAAAAACCCACTCGTTCGTTCACTAAACGTACCCGAGCCAAACTTCGGAAAATGATTCCGGGCACATCGGGCCTCAGAATCAGGTGTCGTGAGAAACTGTGTTCTTGTAAAATTCCAAGGAAAATTAAGAAAAAAATTTCCTTGAATTTTACGGGTCTTTACATAACTCCCACCTTAGGGCTTTACGTCCCCGTAAAGATACATCATAAACTAGGGAAACAAATGTGGGTACTAAGCACGCATCCAAGCCTCCCTCTCCCAAGTGCTCTCCAGGAGGTTCTCGTGCTGCCATCTGATGTGCACTAGAGGAATCGACCATCCACGTAGGACCTGCTCCTGTTGATCCTCGATCTCCACTGGGACCTCCGCAAAATTCTCCCCATCATCAACGTCCAGCTCCCCATGGTCAATGATATGCATCAGGTCGTGCACGTATCTCCTCAGTTGAGATACGTGGAAGACGTCGTGCACCCGGTGCAACTGAGGTGGTAGAGCCAGGAGATAAGCCACCTCGGTAATCCTGCTGAGGACCTGGAATGGTCCGATGAAGCATGGAGACAACTTGCCGCCTCAGCCAAATCTCCGTAATCCACATCGAGGTGAGACCCGCAAGAAGATGTGGTCACCATCCTCAAACTCTAGTGGCCTCCGCCTCCTGTCAGCATAAGACTTCTGCCGGCTCTGAGCTGTCCTCATCTGCTCCTGGATGACCTGGAACTTCTCTATCATGGCCTGGACCATCTCCGGTCCCACAAGTGCTGACTCCCCGGGGTCTGTCCAGCTCAAAGGAGATCTTCAAGGTCGACCGTACAACGCCTCGTAAGGTGCCATACCGATGGTGGAGTGGTACCCGTTGTTGTACGCAAACTCCACCAAGGGTAGGTGGTCCTCCCAGCTGCGACCAAAGTTGAGGAAACATGCACGGAGCATGTCCTCGAGAGTCTGTATGGTCCTCTCCATCTGACCATCTGTCTGAGGGTGAAAGGCGGTGCTCAGACGTAGCTGCGTCCCGAATGCCTCCTGCAACCCCTTCCAAAGCCGGGAAGTAAAGCGAGCATCTCTATCGAAGACGATAGATGATGGTACATCGTGAATACGTACAATCTCCTGAACGTAGAGACGTCCCATGCTCTCCACTAAGCCCTGCTCTCTGATGGGTAAGAAGTGAGCCGACATGGTGAGTCAGTCGACAATCACCCAAATGGAGTCGTGACCTCTGGAAGTGTGTGGAAGTCTAGTCACGAAGTCCATAGATATCCCGTACCACTTACACTCCGGGGCATCCAAGGGATATACCAAGACTGCTGGTACCTGATGCTCTGCCTTCACCTGCTGGAAAGTGAGGCATCGAGAAACGAACTCTGCCACAACCTTCTTCATGCCCGACCACCAGTGCTGTTGTCTGAGGTCCTGGTACATCTTTGCCACTCCATGATATACCGCCAAAGGAGAAGTGTGAACCTCTCTCATCACCTCCTCCCGTAAAGCAACTAGTACAAAGGTACATCCTCTGAAAAGGACGTCGTGCTCTGCTCCAAAGGAGAAACCATCAGGTGCCTGACCTGAGGATATCTATGCACACCGTGTCTCACAGTCAGCATCCCCACGCTGTGCCTCTCTGACTCGCTGTAGTAGTGGAGGGGTGACTGTGAGAGACTGAATAAAGGCTGCTCCATCTCTATCCACGAAGGATATCTGCAAGGCGGCTAGCTGCTCTGTCGCCTCCTCAAGTAGCTGAATGCCCGTCCTCCCGCTGAGAGCATCAGCTACTATGTTCCCCTTCTCAGGAGTATATACTATCTTAAAGTCATAGTCCTGGAGGAACTTGATCCATCACCACTCTCTCAGGTTCAGGTCCTTCTGAGAGAAGATGTACCTGAGACTCTGATGGTCAGAAAAGACTGTAAAGCACTCACCCATAAGATTGTGTCGCCATGTCTTCAGAGCGAAGAACACTGCTGCTAACTCCAGGTCATGGGTAGCATAGTTCTACTCATACGGTCTCAACTGGAGTGATCCATAAGCGATCACTACCCGCTACTGCATCTAGACACATCCGAGTCCGGTCCTTGATGCATCGCAGTAGACTACGTACCCTACTCTCTCCTCCGGTAACCTCAAGATAGGTGCACTGGTCAATCTCGGTCTTAGCTCCTGGAAGCTCTGCTGACATCTGTCTGACCACACAAAGGGTTTACCCTTCTTCTTCAAAGCTGAGAGTGGTGCCGCAACTCTGGAGAAGTCTGGCACAAATCTCCGATAGTATCCAGCTAGTCCCAAGAAACTCCGCACCTCCGTCACGCTTCTGGGGGGCTCCCAAGCTAGCACTGCCTCGATCTTCACAGGATCCACCGCAACTCCCACCTCAGAGATGACGTGTCCCAAGAAGTGGACCTCATGTATCCAGAACTGACACTTCGAGAGATTTCCATAAATCTGGTGCTCTCGGAGTGTGTCTAGTACAACCCGCAAGTGGTAGGCGTGCTCCTCCTCAGTCGTCGAGTATATCAAAATGTCGTCGATGAAGACCACGACAAATCGATCGAGGTATGGCTGAAAGATCCTGTTCATGAGGCCCATGAACACTGCTGGAGCATTGGTTACGCCGAATGGCATAACCAAGAACTCATAGTGGCCATACCGACATCTAAAGGCCGTCTTTTGCACGTCCTCGTCCCAAACTCTGAGCTGATGATAGCCTGACCTGAGGTCTATCTTGGAGAACCACCATGCTCCTTTGAGTAGATCGAAGAGGTCATCAATCCTCGGTAGCAGATACTTGTTCCTCACTGTCACCTGGTTCAGGCGACGATAGTTGACACAAAGTTGCAAGCTCCCATTCGCCTTCTTGGCGAACAATATCAAGGAAGCCCAGGGTGAACCACTGGGTCGGATGAATCCCTTGCCCTACAAGTCCTCCAACTGTACCCGTATCTCTCAAAGCTCACCGGGGGCCATATGATATGATAGAGTGGATATCGGGGATATCCCGGGGTACAGATCAAAATAAAAGTCTACCTCTCTGTGAGGAGGTAGTCCTGGAACGTCGTCGGGAAAAACATCCGCATACTGATCCACCACTGCAGGAAAACTAGGACTCTGCACGTCAACTTCTCCTAGGACGAGGCTAGCCAACTAATGAGTGATGGTCTGTCCTATCCTATACGGAAGTCAATCCTGTGCTGTGAAGGCTCCCTTCTCGCCGGTGAAGGTGAACTTGCTCCCGTCAGTGCGTACACATCGCACCTTGCGCCTAATACAGTCAATCTGAGCATGGACTGTAGATAACCAATCCATGCCCAAGATGACGTCGTAAGGCCTCGACGCCGATACAAGAAGATCCCAGCTGAAGCTCTCGCCTCGTAGACTAAGATCACACTGCCGGCACCAGTTCGTAATCATCGAGTCTTCTCCCGTAGGAGTCTTTAGCCGTATGGATCGAGCCAATAACTCTGTCAGAATCTTCGAGCTCCGAACAAGGGAAGCGGCTATGAAAGAGTGAATCACTCCTATGTCTATAAGATCTGAAACAAGGGTGAAATAGACACAGATAGTACCTCGAATCATCTCTAGCACTCCGTGTTCGTAGGCCTCCGCTGCTTGGAGTTGGGCATGTCTCTGCCCGCCAGCTCCATGTGGTCGGGGTGGACCTCCTGGTGGTGGTGGGGATAGAGCCTCAAAGCGTCGCCCACCACCTGCTGCTCGGCCAGCTTCTCTGCCTCTTCCGCCTACTCCCTGCGGACCGCCACAGTCAACCCTATGCCTCTACCTGGGTGGCCCCTCAACCGTCTGCTGATCCTCGGCACGGTGGGTCGGGCAGTCACGAGCCGTGTGGCCCTGCCCGCCGCATGTGTGGCACTGCCTGCCTCTCGAAAGACTAGCTCCATGCTGTGTGCCCCGCACTGTTGAGCCAGTGTCCCGAGGTCATCTGCGTGAGTGTCTAGTCTTCCCGGACCCATGAGTCATCCGTCGACTGCCTGCTGTAGAAGAATCTGCTGCGTGCTGCCCCACGGTAGGCCTCACTGCTGAAGAAGGCTCAACAAGAAAGCTCTCGATCAAAAGGGCTCACTCCAGTACTCCTGCCTGAGTCGGAATGCTGAGGGAGATCAGTGATGCCCTGATCTCATGTCTCAAACCCTGCTCAAAGGTCCGGTGTAGAGACCCGAAGCCTAACGTACATGAACATTACATTACTTTTGCGGAATACTTAGTACATAACAAAAATACACACACAAGGATCGTAATAGTTTAGTGTCTTTGGAAACTCGGAACGTAATCTTCTAATCCTGGTGAAAGATCTTCAAAATCTCCCATAAAGATCTTCCTTTTTTTTTACCTAAAACCTTTCTTTATATCCTGGGGAAAAGAAAACATAAAAGGGTGAGCTCAAATGCTCAGTAAGGGTAAACAAAAGAAATATCAATCACATAATTTTCATAAGAACATAACATTTTTGGAAATCTTAACCTGCAAAAGAGAGCATAATTTCATAACATGGGATAAATCATAGTAGTGAAAATGAAACCATAACTTAAAACATTACTCATTGTGGCATACACACATAATCATAGAGAATCATTTCTTGTTAGTCAAGACTCATTGCCAAGACTATCTTAGTGGACAATGTCCCTTTCTGAATCGAGTAATCCTCGTTTCAGTCCTGTTTCACTGAACCAGTATAACCTACCATTCCAGCCATGTCTATCTCATGAGATATAAAATCTTTACCCAATGCATTGGAGGGAGATATAGGTCCCACCCATCTTATAATGAATCCTTTCTTATGTGTGCCACATAATCATAAATCATACATCATCGCATAACACATGTAACAAAAATGGGATTCTTGAAAACATCATGACATCATGAAACCATTCATATAAGATAAAGGAATTCATAAACATAATTCCATCACAACATAGTCAAATCAATGTAAAAATATGGATAGAAACAGAACCCTTTATTATCTTAGATGGAAAATAATTTTGATAAAACACTTGAAATGAATTCTTGAGGAAAATATCCTTTCTTCTTCAAAATCAATTTCTTTTCACAAAACATCATGCAATTTTAAAAGAAAGAGATTTTATTAAAAATAGTCATGAAATCTTTTGGAGGAAGCTTCATGAAAATAAGGATTTATAAAACCATAAAAATCCATTCGTGCCGTTTAAGTAAAAAAAAACATTCTTCGTACTTTTGTCGGAAAAGTCAAAAAGTACCTCGTACGAAAAACGAAAAAAGATTCCTTTCATATCCTTTACTAAAAACTCATAGAAGGGTAAAATTGGATTTAAAAAATTGTAGGTGGATGGAAATAATATTACATATTGTGGGAACATGGATGTGGATGACAAAATACACCCCAGTAAATACTTACGAATAAACAATCTCGGATAAAAATGAGATTGTGATATTTCCCTTACCTTAGGTCCGACTTGCTTTGTAAGTGTCCGAACCTCCTGTATAATGATTTAAATCATGTTATTGACTTATTACAGAATCATATTCATTGTTATGATATCATATATGGTTCACTTATGACATTATATTACCC
The DNA here is from genome assembly GCA_963277665.1 of Viscum album. Classification (NCBI taxonomy): domain Eukaryota; kingdom Viridiplantae; phylum Streptophyta; class Magnoliopsida; order Santalales; family Viscaceae; genus Viscum; species Viscum album. The sequence continues at coordinate 727,078,237 of OY728130.1, read as the reverse complement.
GTTCTTTTGTAAATTCCATGTTAAAGAAGCGTTTTGGGTAAAATCGTTTCATTTATCGTAGGTGTTTTGACTTGTTGTTCTTGACATCATTATTACTTATATCATGATTTACTTACTTCCAGAATATAAAATATGATTTATATATCATATATATTCAGTATATATATATATATAATAGGTAGACAAATAAAATGAAAAACACCGTTCATGGAGACGGTAGTCCGTACGTACGCATGAACGCTGTTTTCCTTTCCTTATTGTCTTGAAATGGAAGTAAGTAGATGACATACATATGTATATATATACATAAATCCAGTAGCTTTATAATGTCATATATTTCATTATTATTTCGTATATATACATTATAATCATTCTTAAATGGTTAACATGGGGAATGAATCTCATCGCGTCGTGGAGACGGTATTCCGTACGTACGCACGAGCGATGATATCATTTCTATAAATATTGAATTGAATTGGAGTGGATTATACAATATATCAGAATCAATATGATGTTGTAATAACTATGTATAGTTATTCTTTACACCATTATACCCATCCATGTAAGGTGGTGGTGGAAAATAGATTACACCACGGCGTGGAGACGGTATTCCGTACGTACGCACGCGCGGTGATTTCTTTTTCCATAGGATGGATAGATGGTGAAATAGGGATGTTTCATACTTATAATAACATATCAGTATATGAGTGATACTGATGTTATTACTTCATAATGAAACATCCTAAGAAGAAGAAGTGGAAGAAGAAATAAAGATGAAAGAATTGGTAACGGTAATTACCTCTTCTTTGAAGTGCCTCTTTGAGACCTCCTCTTAGGGCACTAAAATTCGTCTTTGAGGAAGACCAGAACCTCTAGGATTATTCTAGGGAAGTGGAGAAGGGATTTTGGCAGGGGTTGGCCGAGCTTGAGTGCTCAAATTGGTGTGAGGAGGAGGGGGAGGAGGTGTCCTTTTATAAGGGAGGAGAGGGGCACCTTAGGAATATCTCAAAATATTATTTTATATTAAAGTCAAAATCGGTTTATAATGGTTCCAAAGGGTCTTATTTCGAAGATAAGGTGGGGATGGGTCAAAATAATATCAACCAATAGAATTTAGACAAGTTTAGGATATTATTTTAACCTTATCAATTAAATTTAACTCTAAGTTAAATAATTTAACTTTTACCATGTCTTTTTGTTTTCTTTCACTATATGGTTAATAAACTTACTATAACATGCCAAACGAACCCCAAATTGTTTATTATTAATATATATATCCTTATCTAAGTCATTTGGCCGAACCTTAGATTTTTAGGAATACAATAACAATTAATAATATAATATTTGATTTAAAAACTATTTTGTGTCAATTTTGACACTATTTGATATATGATTTTTGTGAAAGTCATAACAGAATTAAATGTTCAAACCAAGTTGATTAAATCAACATTGATATATCATAGTAACCTATAAAATTAGTGGAATTCATAAAAAATCTCAATTTACATTTATTTTGGTGTTTATAACATCAATTATGTCAATATTTCATTAATAAGATAATTACTGCATCATCGTTGTGTCATAAATAAATTAAATTATTTTATGTCTAAAAATTACAAATAAAATACCATCATGTAGGAAATCGTTTTAGATTTCTAATGAATATTTACAATCGAATTTATCTTATGTATAACCCCATATTAAAAATTATTTACTTATTAAACTTTGATTTTAACTATTTTAACCTTTCTTTAAATAAATTAATAATAAATGTCCTAATCTAATCCAAGTGGGCCTAAATGGTCATATTTTATTCCTAAGTTTGTTTTTGGTCGAATTACACTTGTCCAATAGAATTAGGACATGTGTTAGGGTAATAGTAATATCATATTTACCCTTAGTTACCCTATTTACTATTAACCGCAGAAAAAAAGTAAAAAGTTACTATTCACCAAAAAATTATTTTCATCTCATTGAACCACATTTTAGTCCTTGATATTAACCGTGTCTCTCGGATTTTCGAAATTCCATTCACAGAAGCGGAAAAATTATGTTTTATGAAAAATTCAGTTTTTTTAACTACCACTTAGTAGTTTCACTATTCATCAAAAATTGATGTTTTTCAGAACAATGCCAAAATTTCATCCTAAGCTATATTTCATATTCCGAATTCAAAAATGAAATCTATTTTACCAAATTCATAACATAGAAGTTGCATTAATTAATTTTATAATTAAATCCCGCTGTTAAAATAAATAGCGTGTTTTTAGGAAACAATATATATCAAAAGATTGACACTTGATTATGTCTTGTTTAAATGTGAAATTACAACCAATGACCAACATTGTATTAAATTGTAAGAATATATTCTAAATATACTTTAAAACCACTAAAATTAATAATTTATCACTATTAATTATTTCGATTAAAAAAGTTGTTTTTAATTAAAATTTAGTAATTTTCACTATTCATCAGAATATGAAAGTTATCCGAAATGTACCAAAATTTCACCTTAGGCTAAATTCGATACTCCGAATCCAAAAATGAAATCCATTTTGAAAAATAAAATTTACAAAATTTCAAAAAGTGGTTATTACTATTCATAACGGCTAGTTTTAATAACATTTTAATAGCATATCGCTATTTAGTGAAACTCGTTATTGCGTACTACACACGCTATCGAGGAAGGTCGCGATTGCGTGTAATTCAAGGCAAGTCAAGGATGCATGTTGTGCAAGCTCCTTTTGGTGTAGCGTACAACACAAGACATTAATAAAATTAAAAAGAATAGTTTTCATAAAATCTCGGGCTGTTACATTCTACCCCCCTTAAAATGAATTTCGCCCTCGAAATTCGTCGGGGTTATAAATGGTTTACTATTCGAAAGTTTCTTTAATAGAAACCCACATCGTAAAAAGGAATACCAAAACTTGGATTTAAAAACTAAAGTATGAAATGTAACGATTACCCAAATAAACTAATCATTGGGTTTCCACATAGGTGAAAATATGGATATGGAAGAGAAATCTAACCATCATGTTCTGATAGAGAGTGGTAGAGAACATGGCTATGGAAAAGCCAGCAATCACAAAGCCATAAATTTGTAACGATCTAAGGTACCATCTGATTCATCAGGTATAAGATCACTAGGACAACATTTTTGGTTTTCAAGATCATTTCCCTAAAGTTGAAAATTTGAATTAGAATAAATACTTACTTTATTTGGTACAATCTCACTGTTGTTCGTGCCTTGAACAATTTCCACTTCATCTCTTAAATAAATGAAGTTGAATTTGTTATTCGTGAAGTGTTAGCAGATTATGTGATAGAATGACGGGTCATTCCATCTGTCTCAAACAAAAGGTTAGCAAAAATTATATACATAAGTCGGTCTATAGTGAGATTAATCATATATGGTTCCTAAAATAGACTTATACTTCATATATCATACTGCTTAATATAATAAAACTAGTTTCTACTAAACAGGGACTTCCTGTAAGTCAGTGGTAGGCGATAAAGGCCAGTCGCACTTCGGTTGTGGGTTCGATTCCCACAGCCTTGTCCGAAGCGATGGGCTGTCGCCCGTCCTGCAGGTTGTTCTTTTTCCAAAACTATATTACTATAACATCCCATCAATAATATTGAAAAAAAAATTTCTATCCTTAAACAATACTAACTTACGTCCAACACAATCCATTCCAATCTTTAGGCTTATCCATAATACTGCAGTCCACTTTCATAACATAGTGAAAACAATTACCAGAGATTTAATATCATCGTTGATCCCCATATATCATAAGATATGTTTTGTTGGTCACATTCCAAACATTCAAAGTCCTTAATCATGTATACTCTTGAATACCCATTGAACCTTAGTGAAAACTTGAATGCAGTTAAAAGTTAACACTTTACACATACCAAAATCCTCAAAATTATTTATACTCAAACCATGTTATCACTTAGTCCTTATATCAATCATGAGCTCATGAATACTATCAAACATTTAATTTTCTCCTTATCCCTTCATTATGCGCATATCATCTACATTCCAAAAATATCTGAATAACCTTTCATGGATACTGGTAACATTAATCATATACTTTCAAAACACAAGGAAAGACAACAGTGTAACAATCCATAGATGTCTCTTTATTCCAAAATTACACATGATAAACATGTAATCATTCCACTACATTCTCAAACCATTGACCGAGCATCAAAAATTCTTTCATCTCACATATCTTTTGTAGTCTCTTCATCATCATCCACATAAATACTACCCATATGACCATACTGATTCTCTTCATGAGTCTTTACCTTAGGGCATTTGTTTTCATAATGTCCATACATTCCACATTTAAAACACTTAATCATTTTTGATGTCGTAGCAATACCATTATCCTCATCCATGGTGTTAACCGACCCTTTTCCTTTGCACTTACTTGCTTTGTGTCCTTCTTTTCCACACCCAAAGCATCTTCCAGTTCCCTTGAAACATTCTCCTTGATGCCTCTTCCCACATGATTTACATAGGGGAAATTGAACTTTCTTTCCTCTATGATCATCATGGAACTCCATCTTTCTCTTATTATTCGAGTCAGGAAACTTACCAAATTTTACTTTATTGATCATGTTGTGAGATTGCTGATTCGGCATAATAATGATGTTTGGACATCCAAATCCCATTTCATTTGGTTGCTCATGAAGAATATCATTCCATTGTCCATCATATCCTCCATTATTGTGAATCATCTTGTTTCCAGCCATTTTCTAAAACCCAAACAGAATAGTGTTAGATGCAAAAATCGTAATAAAGGGGGAGTAACTTAAATATCTATCATCTTTGGTTTAATCTAATATCGTTACCATAGTTCTAGAACTATATCCTATACGTATACTTATCCTTAGGGGCATCCCTAGACATACCTTAGAAATATCTCTAGGGATCTCACTAACGTTTTCGCATCCTAGTTTCCAAAGGTTGACTAAACCTTTCCTCTGATACCAACTGTAGCGGTCTGGAATTACTTCCAGTGGACTACAATTGATACCTATCAGGGCACTCCATGGGCGGATACACCCCCTGGGCGGGACACACCACCATCCCCAGTGGCAGCCATTTCCTCATGAAGCCCTTGGGCGGAGAGCCATGCTTCGTCCAACGCTCACATGTGAGAGTTCCCAAGGATTGGATACATTCCTACCTCCTTTGCCTCTGATACCAACTGTAGAGACCCGAAGCCTAACGTACATGAACATTACATTACTTTTGCGGAATACTTAGTACATAACAAAAATACACACACAAGGATCGTAATAGTTTAGTGTCTTTGGAAACTCGGAACGTAATCTTCTAATCCTGGTGAAAGATCTTCAAAATCTCCCATAAAGATCTTCCTTTTTTTTTACCTAAAACCTTTCTTTATATCCTGGGGAAAAGAAAACATAAAAGGGTGAGCTCAAATGCTCAGTAAGGGTAAACAAAAGAAATATCAATCACATAATTTTCATAAGAACATAACATTTTTGGAAATCTTAACCTGCAAAAGAGAGCATAATTTCATAACATGGGATAAATCATAGTAGTGAAAATGAAACCATAACTTAAAACATTACTCATTGTGGCATACACACATAATCATAGAGAATCATTTCTTGTTAGTCAAGACTCATTGCCAAGACTATCTTAGTGGACAATGTCCCTTTCTGAATCGAGTAATCCTCGTTTCAGTCCTGTTTCACTGAACCAGTATAACCTACCATTCCAGCCATGTCTATCTCATGAGATATAAAATCTTTACCCAATGCATTGGAGGTAGATATAGGTCCCACCCATCTTATAATGAATCCTTTCTTATGTGTGCCACATAATCATAAATCATACATCATCGCATAACACATGTAACAAAAATGGGATTCTTGAAAACATCATGACATCATGAAACCATTCATATAAGATAAAGGAATTCATAAACATAATTCCATCACAACATAGTCAAATCAATGTAAAAATATGGATAGAAACAGAACCCTTTATTATCTTAGATGGAAAATAATTTTGATAAAACACTTGAAATGAATTCTTGAGGAAAATATCCTTTCTTCTTCAAAATCAATTTCTTTTCACAAAACATCATGCAATTTTAAAAGAAAGAGATTTTATTAAAAATAGTCATGAAATATTTTTGAGGAAGCTTCATGAAAATAAGGATTTATAAAACCATAAAAATCCATTCGTGCCGTTTAAGTAAAAAAAACATTCTTCGTACTTTTGTTGGAAAAGTCAAAAAGTACCTCGTACGAAAAACGAAAAAAGATTCCTTTCATATCCTTTACTAAAAACTCATAGAAGGGTAAAATTGGATTTAAAAAATTGTAGGTCGATGGAAATAATATTACATATTGAGGGAACATGGATGTGGATGATAAAATACACCCCAGTAAATACTTACGAATAAACAATCTCGGATAAAAATGAGATTGTGATATTTCCCTTACCTTAGGTCCGACTTGCTTTGTAAGTGTCCTAACCTCATGTATAATGATTTAAATCATGTTATTGACTTATTACAGAATCATATTCATTGTTATGATATCATATATGGTTCACTTATGACATTATATTACCCGTTCTTTTGTAAATTCCATGTTAAAGAAGCGTTTTGGGTAAAATCGTTTCATTTATCGTAGGTGTTTTGACTTGTTGTTCTTGACATCATTATTACTTATATCATGATTTACTTACTTCCAGAATATAAAATATGATTTATATATCATATATATTCAGTATATATATATATATAATAGGTAGACAAATAAAATGAAAAACACCGTTCATGGAGACGGTAGTCCGTACGTACGCATGAACGCTGTTTTCCTTTCCTTATTGTCTTGAAATGGAAGTAAGTAGATGAAATACATATGTATATATATACATAAATCCAGTAGCTTTATAATGTCATATATTTCATTATTATTTCATATATATACATTATAATCATTCTTAAATGGTTAACATGGGGAATGAATCTCATCGCGTCGTGGAGACGGTATTCCGTACGTACGCACGAGCGATGATATCATTTCTATAAATATTGAATTGAATTGGAGTGGATTATACAATATATCAGAATCAATATGATGTTGTAATAACTATGTATAGTTATTCTTTACACCATTATACCCATCCATGTAAGGTGGTGGTGGAAAATAGATTACACCACGGCGTGGAGACGGTATTCCGTACGTACGCACGCGCGGTGATTTCTTTTTCCGTAGGATGGATAGATGGTGAAATAGGGTTGTTTCATACTTATAATAACATATCAGTATATGAGTGATACTTATGTTATTACTTCATAATGAAACATCCTAAGAAGAAGAAGTGGAAGAAGAAATAAAGATGAAAGAATTGGTAACGGTAATTACCTCTTCTTTGAAGTGCCTCTTTGAGACCTCCTCTTAGGGCACTAAAATTGGTCTTTGAGGAAGACCAGAACCTCTAGGATTATTCTAGGGAAGTGGAGAAGGGATTTTGGCAGGGGTCGGCCGAGCTTGAGTGCTCAAATTGGTGTGAGGAGGAGGGGGAGGAGGTGTCCTTTTTTAAGGGAGGAGAGGGGCACCTTAGGAATATCTCAAAATATTATTTTATATTAAAGTCAAAATCGCTTTATAATGGTTCCAAAGGGTCTTATTTCGAAGATAAGGTGGGGATGGGTCGAAATACTATAAACCAATAGAATTTAGACAAGTTTAGGATATTATTTTAACCTTATCAATTAAATTTAACTCTAAGTTAAATAATTTAACTTTTACCATGTCTTTTTGTTTTCTTTCACTATATGGATAATAAACTTACTATAACTTGCCAAACGAACCCCAAATTGTTTATTATTAATATATATATCCTTATCTAAGTCATTTGGCCGACCCTTAGATTTTTAGGAATACAATAACAATTAATAATATAATATTTGATTTAAAAACTATTTTGTGTCAATTTTGACACTATTTGATATATGATTTTTGTGAAAGTCATAACAGAATTAAATGTTCGAACCAAGTTGATTAAATCAACATTAATATATCATAGTAACCTATAAAATTAGTGGAATTCATAAAAAATCTCAATTTACATTTATTTTGGTGTTTATAACATCAATTATGTCAATATTTCATTAATAAGATAATTACTGCATCATCGTTGTGTCATAAATAAATTAAATTATTTTATGTCTAAGAATTACAAATAAAATACCATCATGTAGGAAATCTTTTTAGCTTTCTAATGAATATTTACAATCGAATTTATCTTATGTATAACCCCATATTAAAAATTATGTACTTATTAAACTTTGATTTTAACTATTTTAACCTTTCTTTAAATAAATTAATAATAAATGTCCTAATCTAATCCAAGTGGGCCTAAATGGTCATATTTTATTCCTAAGTTTGTTTTTGGTCGAATTACACTTGTCCAATAGAATTAGGACATGTGTTAGGGTAATAGTAATATCATATTTACCCTTAGTTACCCTATTTACTATTAACCGCGGAAAAAAGTAAAAAGTTACTATTCACTAAAAAATTATTTTCATCTCATTGAACCACATTTTAGTCCTTGATATTAACCGTGTCTCTCGGATTTTCGAAATTCCATTCACAGAAGCGGCAAAATTATGTTTTATGAAAAATTCAGTTTTTTTAACTACCACTTAGTAGTTTCACTATTCATCAAAAATTGATGTTTTTCAGAACAATGCCAAAATTTCATCCTAAGATATATTTCATATTCCGAATTCAAAAATGAAATCTATTTTACCAAATTCATAACATAGAAGTTGCATTAATTAATTTTATAATTAAATCCCGCTGTTAAAATAAATAGCGTGTTTTTAGGAAACAATATATATCAAAAGATTGACACTTGATTATGTCTTGTTTAAATGTGAAATTACAACCAATGACCAACATTGTATTAAATTGTAAAAATATATTCTAAATATACTTTAAAACCACTCAAATCAATAATTTATCACTATTAATTATTTCGATTAAAAAAGTTGTTTTTAATTAAAATTTAGTAATTTTCACTATTCATCAGAATATGAAAGTTATCCGAAATGTACCAAAATTTCACCTTAGGCTAAATTCGATACTCCGAATCCAAAAATGAAATCCATTTTGAAAAATAAAATTTACAAAATTTCAAAAAGTGGTTATTACTATTCATAACGGCTAGTTTTAATAACATTTTAATAGCATATCGCTATTTAGTGAAACTCGTTATTGCGTACTACACACGCTATCGAGGAAGGTCGCGATTGCGTGTAATTCAAGGCAAGTCAAGGATGCATGTTGTGCAAGATCCTTTTGGTGTAGCGTACAACACAAGACATTAATAAAATTAAAAAGAATAGTTTTCATAAAATCTCGGGCTGTTACATCCGGGCCCGGAATAATGGGTCCCGTACCATGTCTGTCGAGTAGCGCGAGAGATCAGTAAATCTCACAGATTACTGGGCGACCGTCAAGATGCCCTGCCACAACTGGAGAAGCTCCTTGATGCGCACCGCACAAAGGGTGGCTGGGACGAACTCCGAGCAGAAGAGGCTCTCAAAGTCCATCCAGAGAAGAGATGCCTCATTGTGCACCTGGAGCATCAAGCTCCAGCATCTGCCTACTGCCACGTGCAGTAGGCTCGCTGCGAGGATCACCATGAGGGCTGCTGGTGTCCTCACTAATCTGAAAACTCGAACCACTACCTCCAGCCAATCCTCGACTGCCTGGGGGTCCGTCTCCCTGCGGAACCTGGGCGGTCACTGGCACTGGAACACGTGCAGTGCACTATGGCGACGTGCATCGTCAGCGGCTGGGGCTGGAAGCATCGGTGACTCGGCGGGTAGAGGTACCGCCGGTGCCTCAGCTGTCAAAGGGCCCTATACCGAGGCCTCGTCGCTCGGTGGGTTGTCGTCACGATCAACTCTCGGAACCCTAGCTGGCTGCCATTGTGGGGCCATCCTGAAAAGGAAACAGGTGCGCCACGGTCAGAATATTCTACCTAGTTAGCTGACACAAAGTAATCACAAAGAAAAATTGAAACACACATGCAATCAATGTTTTCGTTCATCAAGTCGGAAATCAGAAGTCAGGGTCCTGGTGTACGGATACGTCGGCCGCCGCACCAACACTTGACTCCCTGAACTGATAACCACACCCAATACGCTTAACAATATTGCTTCACATAGAAAAGATCAAAGTCCAAAGTTCTGCGGTAGAACCGAACTCCCCTGATACCAATTTTTCATGACCTGTCCTTGGGGCCCGTGCCGTGACTACCCCAAGCCCGCCTTCCATAGGCCAGGGGCTGGCGACTAGCACCAAGGCGTAAATCCTGGTAAAAAGGGAAGGCATTTCCTTTGTAAAGTAAACAAACACCACAGAGCTAGCAAAAAGTAGAAGTAAACACTAAGTAAAGACTGAGTACAACAGTAAGTGCGGAAAAGTAAGTGGTCCAGTATACAAACCCAAACTGAAAGTAAAGTACAACTGGAAGGGAAAAACAGCAACTGAAAAGTAAAGCGGCAATGCCGAGCTATCCGCTGGAAATCCCACCTGAAGGGTGGGTACAGATAGCCCCCACTGCTCCTCGGGTCCAGCCGACTGCTCCGAGTACGTCCTGCCATGTGGTCCACCTCCAGGTACCGTCCTGCTGTGCAAGGCTCAACCACGATCAGCATTGTCCATCGTCTGCAACCAACACAACGTAGTGCGGGCATAGCCCGTGCAGGGGTGAGTATAAGCTACTCAGTAGGGACCTCGAGACCCTCGAAGGTCTCCCAGAATCCACAAAAGATAATCCATAAAGGAAAGATTCAATCACGAAGTAACATCCGACACTTCTTAGGTATATGCCCATACATATACCTAAGTCATCAATTCTCGTTCGGCTCCAACATCCAAGCCCAAGTACAACCCAGTCCACACAGGAAATAAAAACATAAATCCACACAGGATAGCACAACACAATCCATATAGGAAAGAAAAACATGATTCATCTCACACAGGTATACTTCTTTGTATGACGATAGAGATGATCAGATATAGCCACTGATACATCTAAGTCATCGGACCCACAAAGGATCGATAGGTACTAACCCCCGCAATGACCCAGAAAGGATCTGACCCACAAAGGATCGATAGGTAAATAACCCCCGCAATGACCCACAAAGGATCTGACCCACAAAGGATCGATAGGTAACTAACCTCTGTAATGACCCACAAAGGATCTGACCCACAAAGGATCGATAGGTAGCTAACCCCTGTAAAGACCCACACAGGATCGGACCCACACAGGATCTGTAGGCGCTGGTCCACACAGGACCGCTGAGCACTGACCCACATTGGATCGGACCCACACAAGATCTGTAGCACTGATCCATGTAGTATCGCTGAGTTCTTTAGTTGTCACCGTCAAATCCACTGAGTATCTCTGTACAGTCGTCGTCGTCACAGTCGCAGCCAGCTCTAGGGTTCCCGCACACAGCAAGCTCGTTCGGGAGGGTCCGCTCCACGAGCCGAGAGGCTGATACATCAACTAACACATAGTCCAGAGTTGATGTATCCAAAAGTTCCGTATCGTCAACAGGAACTCGACGTCGCAGACGGCGCGTCCATCGGATGCCCGGTCTGAGAGTTATTGGCTTTTTCGTTCCAGGGGCCCAGTTGGTTTTTAAGGAAAAACCAACCTGACCATACTCCACCTGCATCCAAACCTCGGGCGGAGTAAGCCAAAAGATCCGTCTCACTTAGAGGAATCCAACAAAGTCGATGGCACGTCAATCAGACGTCCAGAGCTCAAGTTATAAGCATTTCCGCTCCGAGGGCCCGGTTGATTTCGTGTACGAACCAACCCGGCCAAACCCAAAGTACTCTGAAACCTTGAGTGAGATATACCAAAACGACCGTCTCGATTCAAGGATCACATCTCCGCTAACGGTACGTCGATCAGAGACCCGTAGATCAAGTTATGAGCAAAAGAATGAAAAGGTCTGAAAATGGGGGGTCTGGGCCCGGACCGACCCGGCCCAACCCCCCCTGGGTCGGCCCGAAATGAGTTGACCCGCCCCGGGACCGGGTCCGACCCGGCCGGAGCAGCCCGGCCTGGCTTGGGTGGCCCTGCCCGGCCTGAGCATGACCCGGCCTAGGCGCGACCCGGCCCGGCCAGCGCGGGCGCGACCCGGTCGCCAGGCGGGTCGGCTCGGCCAGTTACGGCCGAGCGGAGCGGGGGGCATGCTGCCCCCGCATGAGGGAACCGCGGCCCCGCGTGGGGCCACCCTTTCCAGCGGACGCGGCCGGGCTGCCACGTCCCGTCCCCCTCTAGCCCCACGCGGTCGCGGGATCGCGTCCGCCGCCTCCCGCTGCCGTGTCGGTGTGGCGCGCCGGCGGGTTGTTCCGCGGACCTCCAGACGAGTTCTGGTGGTCGGAATTCCATGTAGTCTTCACCAAAGGCCCTCCCGGGGTCCGTCCTTCACTGCGAGGACCATACATCACCCGTGCGGCTTGTTTTGTTGTCGTCCACCGTTCCGCACACTAAGAACAAAAAGGTCGGTGGGTTCAAACTTGTTCGTCGGTCCGCACCCACCGCGTTAGCGGTTTTACAAGTCTCACAACAAATATTTAATCATACGTCGTGGGTATAAATCACAAAGATTTAAATGAATCAAACCCCTACCTCAACGTTGCCGTCGAACGTGTGTTTGTCTCGGAATTGACCGTCGCGGAAGAAGAGGATCGTCACGTCGCGGAGGGGGCGTCTCTGTCGTCGCGGTACACGACGTCGCGTCGATGATCTCCGAGGGTTATAAACACACAGATTTAATTGCACCAATTAAATCCATGTTAAGGATATAATCCACAAAGGAAAATTAAAAGAACCTCAATCCCCTACCTCAATCGGTTGTTGATCGAAGGTTGTCGCGGGGAAGGAACGCCGCGGAAGAACGTCGCTGAAGGAGAATCGTCGGTGTCGCCGTACACGGCGTCGCATCGTCGATCTCCGAGGGTTTGGCGTCTTTCGTCGCCTTTCGTCGAAGGCCGGCGTTCTTTGTCGGCGATGATGCGTTCTTCGCGTTCTTCATGTTCTTTGCGAAGGAGGATGAAGATAGAGTTTCTCCAAATCCTCTCAACAAGCCACCCCCAAGAAAAAAATGTGTTGGTCTTATTTTATTCTTATGCCAAAAATTTGAAATTGAAAGTTAAGAAACTAACCATTAATTTGATGAATTAATGGTAATGACTTAACTGCCCAATTAATAGGGGCATTAAGAATTTAAGAAAACGCACCGGTTGACTTTCATTAGAGGAGGTTTTCGCGGGTGCGTTACTTAGAGGAAAAGAAACGCTGGGGCTCGTGCGGGCCCCACCTCACAAATATCTTACCAAGTGGGTAGGATATTTTGGGTTCCACTCTATCTGCTTCAACTTAGCTTAAGTGGATTAATTGAAATAAAATAAAGTTGTCGCACCACTTTATTTTATTTGCAAACTTAACCCCACAAATTAAAAACCACACCCGAGCAAACGCAGCTCCGGGAATGGAGATTCTAAGAAAATACCGGCGCTGCGATTCCATCGGTGCCCTCGGAATTCGATTCCGAGCACTGGTTAAAAAGTTAGAAAAACATGATCGTTCGTTCACTGAACGTACCCGAGCCAAACTTTGGAAAATGATTCCGGGCACACCGGGCCTCAGAATCAGGTGCTGTCAGAAATTGTGTTCTTGTAAAATTACAAAGAAAATTAAGAAAAAAATTTCCTTGAATTTTATGGCTCTTTACATTCATAGACATTTCATCATGGAATTACAAGTGGAAAGGAAATCAGTTTCATAATACTTTCATCAATTCATCATAGTATTACCCTTGGAAAATAATTAGTTTCATTAACATATTTTCATCATAATCATAAACCATCAATAGAAAGTTTATGTATGGTATTTGTAACATCCTGCCCCTCCTCATTGGCTTGAAGAGTAATAAGGGAGCCACTAGGCCTTAAATGGAATCCCTAAGACACCAAAGGAAAGAAATAAATGCCAAGACCCTCAAGAAAATTTGGGGGACGATTTTACATTTGAAATATTAATTTCCAAACCATAATAATATAATAAATAGGCCACTATATAATGCAAGAGTATGAAAATAAAATTCAAAACAAAACCAATACAATAACCATATCAAAGTATAATCAGAAACCAACTGGCATAACCAAAGGGATCAAAAGACAAAAAAACTAAAGGACACTAAAGAAATCCATCCATAAACTCCCAATCCTAGATCCAAGTTCCAAATACACAATACATTTCCATGGTATCAATAATCCTAATTAAAGAACTAGGATACAATTTCGTTAACTGTGTCTCGATAGTTGACATATGTAAATGAACAATAGTGACCAAGAAGGGGGGTGAGTTTAGACCTAGTAGTATTTCCCTAATGACTTCCCAACTCACCCCACTATGACAAGAACTAGTAATAATAATTCATAGAAAGTAATTTAAAATAGTTAAAACAATTTATATTAAATAAAATTTTTTTTCCATGTAATTCAATAAAAAAACTTTTAAAAATTTATCATATCATTTGGTATACCCATTACATGTTTCCACATACCCACACATCTACACATGCATGCCCAAGTGATAGTTCCATACTCATAAGTGGTCTCACATCTACCTACCAAGTTGTTATAAGTTAACCTATACTAGGTTCCTAATGGAATACACCACTTTCACATGGTCATGTCTCAGGAAAATGAACTCACACCATCCCTATATGACAAAATCCATGAAAATCAATTTAACATAAAAATTTTCCTCCTAAAAAATATTTCGAAAAAAATATTTCATATATAAAGAAAACCATAATTTTAAACTCACTATTGTAAAATTATCGTCAAAGGGAATTTTACACAAACCATCCAATTTCCACAATTTCTCCAAAACGATCACTAAAGATGTTTATAAAAATAATCAAACAAGGATTTAATAATAATTTAAAGAAAAAAAGTTATTTCAAGATAACACATCAAGTTAGAATTAGGTGGAGTTGAGAGATAGTCCACCTACCTCACAAGCATTGTTGAAAATGAATAAGAACACTACGTTCCTCTAGATATGGGCATGAACATCCATTACTTCAATAGATCCTACTATAAAACATAAAAATTCTCATCAAGGAACATGGATCTATCCATATCATATTATATCTAAGGTTTTAGAAAAGAGAAGGAGAAGATATAAAATAATAGAGACCAAGAATGAAGAGTTACAAGGGAATCTAGATGCCTAATAACTTTGAAATGATGAAAAATTGCTTCCGGATAAAAGGGAATCACCTCTCAAGACTTGGGAGGAAAATAAGTTCAGGATTTTAATGGACTACGCAATCAAAATGTTTATTGAGAATTAATCCCTGCTAGATCAATTTGTTTGATATATAGATATAAGTTGCATGGTTAAGGCTTATAGTTTTGCAGACCGAGCACCAACTGTGTGATGCTTCTGCATTAATCCAACCCCTCTCATAGTTGGATTGCATAGTTAGAAATACTATGCGCCAATCGTGAAATTACCCTCTATCTAGTATTTAATAGTTTCCCCTAGGCATCCACATGGTTTTTCTAAACCATGTTGCAACCAAGCATAGATATTATCCATCCTTTCACAAGCCACATGATTTATTAGATGGGGTTCATGGTTTGTATTAAATGTGATCAAACCATGAACCTATAGAAAGCATAAAAAGCATTCCAAAACACCTCCAAAACTCCCAAATAATGACCCTATCATTGTATAGAATTAAAATAAAAACATTCCAATAACTAAAATATGGTCATGCTACATTCTCCCCACTACTACTATTTCCTTCCTCAGAAATAAGAAAAACATAGTTGTCCTAGAAGAGTTCGGTCCATTTCTCCATCAATTAATTTTCATAATATGACATTTCTTCATGAATCTTAAGTTGTTTAAATAACTCCTACACTAGAATAATTATTTTTCCATGAAATAATTTATATTGACTATCCACAATCTATACCAGTACATGAATCAACATATAATCTATCTCAAGTTCACTGTGATCCCATTGAATCACATGGTCAGGACCAGGTTGGAATTTCTTTAATTAAGATACATGAAACACATTATACACTTAATTTAACCTTGGTGGTAAAGGAAACCAATATTCCACCTCACCAACTTGTTCAAGTATCTCAAAAAAACCCTATATATCGGGGATACAACTCACCCTTCCTACCAAATTATTATCCCCAAGCCTTAGAGAGAATCTCAAAACACATGATCACTTACCTCAGTGGACAAAAATCATCGATAATGATCTAAAAATGATATTTTAAGACTATAATCCATCTCCATATTCTTTATAATCAACTAAATCTTATTTATTATCTCTTACACAAGGATGTGTCTTACTAGTGAAGTGTCACCTATTTCCACTCTACAAAGTGGAGAACTATATAGAAACCCATACAATTATCCAAAATTATCCATTTGTATTAAGGCATAATAATTATTTTGTACGGGAAATCCGCTAATGGTATGTGGTGCTCCCAAAAGCCACTAAAATCCATTACAAAATCCTTATGTATATCCCCAAACATTTGGATCATCCTTTTAGATTATCTAGCTATTTGAGGATGATAAACCATGCTTATAGTCAAATGAGTTCCAATGGATTATTGTAAGGATTTTAAAAAATGAGATGTAAACCAAGGGTCTCTTTTCAATAATATTGAGATTGGAAATCCATGTATCTTTACAACTTTTGGGATTTAAAATTTGGAAAATCCCTCCACCATATGGGATTCATGAATAAGGATAAAATGAATTAACTTCATAATATTATTAATAATTACCCATATGTCATCATGTTTCCTAACTGTTCTTAGAAAACTTTTCAAAAAATATATGGCTATATTCTCCCATTTCCATATAGGAATTGGTAAATACTGAAACATGTCCACTGGTCATCAGTGTTTCTCTTTGACTTACTGATGGATGAGGCATCTCAAAATAAACTCCACTAATAACCTTTTAATACCGACCAACCAAATAAATCCTTTCACCACTCTATAAATATTTTTAATTCCTAGATGCAAAACCCATTTTGAATAGTGGTAAGTATTGAGAAGTTATTCCTGATAAACCAAAGGTACCATGATCTGATCTCTAAACCTCAAAACCAAACTTCTATACACCTTACATCCCTCAATGTTCTCCCCACTATTGAATTTTGACCTCATGGTAACACATTCAGGATCATATATTTGAACCTTTCTAACTTGGTAAAACAAATCAAGAACAAACAAAACTGGGAAGAAAACTAAAACATCTACCTGGTCAGTAAAATCTGGGTGAATGTATATTATTTCATATATTAGCTACCATTGATTCAAAGATTATTTATACAATTGGTTATATGACTTCCAACTTAATTCAACCTCCACCAAATTTCCTTTACTTGGTGTTTACATCAAGTAAAAGTCAAAAAATTGATGACATTCCATCGATATTCTTTTCTTTATATTCAAAAAAAATTGTGAGAAAATGTTTTTGAAAAGTTGTATGATACGTAAACACTATAAATTTCTTATCAAAATGATAATAACACCAAGTATTCAAAGCATAGACTATGTCAACTAATTATAATTCATGTTTTAGATTGTTCTTCTCATGAAACCATAAATTTCATGATCCATAAGCAACAACATGATCTATTTACAAGAGAAAATATCCTAACCCATATCCCAACACATCAGAATAGACTATATAGCCCTATCCAAATTATGGAAACATGATGATGGGTGCTGATGTAAGTATAACCTTATATTCTTGGAAGTATTTCTAACATTACTCATTTCATTGGTAAGGAACACATTTCCTTATCAAATAAATCATCAGTGATTCTAAACATGAAAAATCACATACAAAACATATGTTGTATCCCACCAAGAATAGAAAAATTCATATCCTAAAGAAATTCTTTGATGGTTTTTAAGAGATAATAGATTATATATTTTCAATGTCGATAGAAATGCCTTTTTTCCTAAATGAAATGTCCAATGAAACATACCTCTTGTATCTATATATTAAACTTTGATATCATGACATACTAATGATGCTACTATAAGATAACCAACATTATCATCAAGTGTTTCTCATGATCTGCATTTATCCTAGAATACACTGGTATATCATTTAAAAACACCACAAAAAAAGAATCTATATTCCTTTTAAATATCTGATTAATTGATTCCATAAAGATAGTCAGTGCATTCATATGACCAAAAGGCACAATTATAAACTCATAATGGCCATATCTTCTTCTAATATATGTTTTTAGAATATCCACCATCTATACTCACAATAGGTGATACCCGGAATGAAATCAATTTTAGAGAACCACTAGGATCCCCTAAATTTATTGAACAAATCATCAGTTCATAGATGGGAATATTGATTCTTTATCATAACATGGTTAAGTTTACAATATTCTACACAAATACTAAGAGTTCCACATGATATCTTCACAAAAAGAACTATTAATTCCCACAAAGACATGCTCGGTTATATGAACCCTTTCCTTTCCAAGTCTTCTAATTTATCTTTCAATTCTATAAAATCCATTGGATCCATCCTATAAGATTAAAGATAAATAGGACTAGTCCATATTAGTATACCAATCTTAAACTCCACTTCTATTTTCGGTGGGAACCCGAAGAAATTTTCAAGAAAAAAATAAAGTAAGTAGTCAACTATAGTTGGAAAATATCTATCCTTAATATCATCCAATTATTTTAAGGTATTTAATACCAATAGATAAGATATAGTTCCAAAGTTCTATACCAACAGTTATTCTATTCTTACATCAACTTTCAAACCTTCTTTAGAGAGATGTCTAACATTATCATAATATTTGAAACTCACCTTCTGTAAATAACAATCGATATGGGATTCAAAGTTAAGCAGCCAAACATTCCCCAAAATCAAGTCATGGACATCCATCTCTATCATAGATAGGTACCATACAAACCCAGTCCCATCAAATGTTATCAAACACGTTGCACATTTTAAGTCTTGACACTCTCTTTATCCCAAAGGTGTTTGGAGTTTCAAAATAGAATATAAATATCAATATGTGAACATGTTAGACGAATAAAATGATATGTAATAAATGAATATGATGTGATTGTATCAAAAAAAATTGCATAAGGATATAATTAAAAATAATCTTACCCCTCATTATCAAAGGTCATGATTGATCATCCATGATTATCTTATTAGATCCTTTCAATTTATTACTTTATAAACTTTTATCATTATTACATTATTGTGATTTAATATGTTTAGGAGTCATGGTGTTCTTAGAGTCACCATGGATCACACGATTCTGCTAATGAGTGCTATTCTGTTGAACTCATCCCATCGGAGCTTACAATGTTTGAGAAACATGAGATGTGTCCCTAGAACCCAAACTTGGAGAAATGTGAAAATATCTATGAAGATGTAACATATGGTTACAATTGTGAAATCCTCTTGGTGGTTTTATACAATCCTTCTTCATATGTTCAAAATAACAACACTGAAAACATTTAGGATTACTTTTGGATTGAGGAGGTAAGTTGACCGATCCCATAGTCTCATTTTGAGATATACCACCCCTTATGAATAGGTGTCCCACTTCTGCTTGTTTCCATTATTGGAGTTCTCACCCACTACCAAAAGAATAAATATGCTTCCTCAGACTGAGTTTCTTGAAATTTATTTTCTACCACCATTGCTCTGTCGAACATTTATGTATAATCCATAGTATAATGGTTGGAAATATTTGAGTGAATTCTTGATTTCAACCCTGACCCAAAAAAAAACATGCCTTCCAAGACACAATTTCAGTAAATACCTATGAAAATTAGACTATATTCATAAAATTAGAATCATAATCTGTTACCAATATATTCTTTTACTTCAAATTTAATAAGTTAAATGTTCTAGAAATTCTAAATGTGTGAGGATATAATTTTTTGTTAAAAAAACCATCAAAATCATCATATTAATTTCCTTGATCCAATTTAGGATAAAATGTTAAATATATCCACTGTAATTATAGATCATCCAATATATAGGTTTCCATCTTTAATTTCAGCTCAGTTGGTGTGATGAGTAAATTAGAGATTCGATTCATCCAATTCAGCGACAATTTTTCTTTTTACAGCTCTGAATCACCCCAAAATATGGGTGGATTCTACTTTTGGAACTAAACTATGTGATCCACTTGTCTTTGTTCATACTTTATTCTCCCTCTATTTGTAGATTGAAAATACTTGACAATATTTTGAAATAGGTTTTGCTCACCTGTGGCTTATGTGAAACCACATTCTTAGCAGGCGCTACCTATTAGTTTCTATGGTGACCACCTAATGCCATTTTATATTACCAAAATAAACTTCATTTAGTCCCAATATTTGTCAACTGAATTATTATCTATCTAAATTCACCACATTTACACATATCCCCACATAGATTCTCACAATTATGTTTATCTACAATAAACCATTTTAATAATTTTCAAAATTACACCATTACGCCTTTTAAAAATCCCATATTTTGAAAATAATCATAATGTTTTTCAAAAATAATTAATTTTTACCATTTACAAAAATCATTAACTCAATAATGAACATTGGATTAATAGTGGTAAGTCCTAATATTAACGAATTCCACACAATACTCATCAACTAAACCCATCATGATGATGTGAAAACTATCCTAGAAGTGTTTGGAAACACTCATGTACCCAAACACCTTGGTAACTTGAAGTTCAATATAAAGAGGTTGAATAAAATTTTTATGTTATTCATTTCAAGTTACAAAAATCAAATCTCCTTGCTACTATCCCAAGATATGGATGAATATATCAAGAATGATACCATTTCCAACTCTATGACTAAACAAAACTGATACCCAAGGATCGAACAAACTGATACCATTTTTCTAAAAAATTTATTTTGATTGACCAAGTTTGATATCGTTTGTAACATCCCTCCCCTCCTAATTTCCATGATGAGTGAAGGAGTAGATACTAGTCCTTATGTGACACCCAAAGACACCAAAGGCTTGAGATAAATTCCAAGGGCCTCAAGAACATTTGTAGGAGGATTTTCCCTTTGATAGATAAACATCCAAATCACAAGAATATAATAAATGATCCTCTATATGATGCATGAGTAAAAAAATAAAACTCAAAACCAAACCAATCCAAAAAAAATATTAGAGTACATGTGGAAACCATGCAACATAACTAAAGGAATCAAAAGAAAAGAAACCAAGGACACCAAAGAAATAAAATCAGTAACTCCCAATCCAAACTCTAAGTTCCAACTCCACCAGCCACACCCATGGTATCAAGAAGCCTCGTTAATGAACTAGGATACATTACCTTTACCTATTTTTCAATATATGACATCTGTAGACACACAATAGTGTTGAATTAGGGATGATTATAAATTTAATAGGATTTACCCAGTGGCTTCCCAACTAATTCCACTAGTACAAGAACCAAGTAGCATAATTTATAGAAAATAATTTAAAATATTTAATTTTTTTTATCAAATATAAAACATTTTTCCATTTAAATCAATGAAAAAAATATTTAAAAAATTTATCATTTAATTTGGAATACCCATTACATGTTTCCATATACCCAAACATTCACATATCTTTCCCAAGTGACAGTTCCATACTCATGGGTAGTATCTCATCGATCTACCAATTTTTCTAAAGGTAAAATATACAGGGTTCCCAATGGAACACACCCCTTCAGAAGGGTCACATATAATGAAAATGAACAAAAAAACAACCATGTATTCCAAAATCCATTACAATCCATTTCACATAATTTTTTTTTTAAACATTTCAGAAATCATTTTCTATGTATCAAATGAAAACCAAAATTTGAAAATAACCATTTTAAAATTTTCATAAAAGATGATTTTCCACAAAACCATCTAATTTACATAATTTCTAAAAAATAATCACTAAAGAGGTTTCAAAAAATATTAACATAATAATTTTACAATTATTTGAAGAAAAAAATTATTTCAAGCTATGTCTTCAAGTTCTAATCAAGTGGATTCGAGAGTAAATCTGTCTACCTCACAAACATTTGTGAAAATGAAGAATGATACTACAATATTCAAGATCTATTCTTGGATATACTTTACTTTAATATACACAATTATAAAACATCAGAATTCCCATTACATTATATGTATATATCCACAATGTATTATATCTATGGTTCCCAGAAAGAGAAGGAGAATATGTCGAATAGGAATGGTCATAAACGTAGAATTACTGATGAATCTGGATCTCTAGTGGATTAGAAATGCCTAAAAAATGCTCCCAAATCAAATGGAATGATCTTTGAAGCCTATTTAGAAAAATAAATTACGGATTATAAAGGATTAGATAATAAAAAGTGATATAGGGAGTTAATTCGAGTAAGATCTACAAATTTCAGATTTATAACAGTACACCACATGGTTAGGCCTCATAGTTTTAGAATATCATGCACTAATCCTAGAATGATACTACATTAATCCAACCCACATAATTGGCTCACTCTATTATATAAACTATGCGCCAACCATGTATTTCCCCTCTATCTAGAATTGCCTGATTTCCCCAAGGAACCCACATAGTGAGGAAAACCATGTACCAACCAAGAAGAGCTATTTCCCCTCCTTCCTCAAGCTACACAATTTCTTGAATTTGGTGCTCAATTTTTACTAACATTTCTCAATCCTTAAACCTCTAGGAAATCCTCCAAAGCATTTCAAAACCCATATGAACCTCATAAAACTTAACCTGATGGCATATATACTTAAAATACATAAGAACAGATCAATTAACTAAAAATAAAGTCACTATAGTATCATTAGATAATATCCACAGTAAAACACAAGAGGCTAAAAGTTGTTTTCTTATATAAATAATAAGTCCATGAAAATATCATTAAAACATTCTTGAGAAAAATACCTTTTCTACATTGAATGTAAAATTATAAAATATAAAAAATTCCCAAATTTTAATTTTTGAAATATAACCTTGGAAACTTATAATAAAATATTTAAAATATTTAATGGTCATGATGAATGGAAATATAATTCATGTCATACAAGTTAAAATAATGTCTTTTTTTCACATTTTTATAAAAAGTTAAAAGTTACTCATTAAGAAAACTACAAGAAGATTTATTTAAAACCATTTTGTAAAAATTAAAACAATGGTAAAAATGACATTAAAAATAATTTTAGGATATAAAAAATAATCTTTAAAACTTTTTTTAGAAAACATGTATATGTAAGAAAAAATATTTTTGATTAAAGGGAGAAATAAAGTTGGTTTTCCTTTAAAACATTATTCTAATATCCTAGGTACATAAAGAGAGGAAAATGAATGGAAAACATGTAATTTATATAAATAACCCTAGTATAATAAAATTAATATGTTTTTGTGATATAATTCATAATATTTCATCATCAAAATAATAATCATAAAAAATCTTGATAAAAAATGATATTGTTACATAAAACCCTTAACACTGTGGTAAGTTTTGAATCGAAATCATAATGAAATAAATAACCATAAATGGATATGTAAATCCTCATTAATTTAATATTAATCATTAGAAAATAAATTCAAGGGAAGTATATATTCTAAATAAAATAAATAAGTGGAAGATATGGAATACTGGAAATAGAAGTGAAACAAAAATCACTAACAAACTTTGGTAACTTTTGATTCAAAATCCCCATAAAAGAATAACATTAAATGAAACATTAAATGTAATGAGAATTAATAATTTCATTATATAACATGTCCAAAGGCCTGTACATACACCTCATATAATAATATAGGTGCATAATATAACATATATCCAAAAGAAGACAATTTGAGACAAAAACTCTTTTACCTCACATCTCATCTTTCTTCATACACGTTTGGGCCTAAAGTGTAAAAAATATATGTTTATTATAAATATATTACAGAAAAAAATCATATATATAATAAAATTTATTATTTATTTATTCCATTTATAACCCATTCATTAACAATTCTTTTTTAAAATCATTTTTTCAGGTAATAAATACTTTTTTCATGTAGGTTTTGGTTCAGTAGTTTTGGTACTTGAGCTTTAATTATGGTTCCTTATCCCCCAAAACGTTAATAATGATATAAATATGATATATAATCATTATATAAATATTTATAGTAATATATTATTGTTATAGATATAAAATGAATTATACCCTTTATAGAGATCGTAGGTCGTACGTACACATGAATGTTGATTCCATTTTCTTGATGGATGGTACCAAATAAATATAAATATTAATTTAACTTTAAATAATAATTATTAAATAATATATATCTTTTATATTCATTAAATATAACCATATTTCAATCCATGTCAAAATAAAATGAATAATGTGTGACATGGGTTATGGAGGCGGTAGTCCATACGTACGCACAAGCAACGTTATTATTTTCAAATAGAAGGGAAGTTAAGAATTTAGTTGTAATATTATAATTTAAGAATCATAATTATATCCTAAATATCATATAAATATGTTAAATCCATATTTATGTCAATCTGTGAGAGGATGTGATGGAAACTAAATTACATCGGTTCATGGGGAGGTAGTGTGCTGTACACATGGTCGACAGTTTCGTTTTCCATTTGATGGAAGAGGAGATGAAAGTAGGATATGAAAATAATAAAATAAAATATAATTATATGTAATATAATGATTCTTCTATTTCATTATATTTTAATAATATTTTATGGAGGTCGACGAAGAAATAATATGATAACCCATGGTTAAGAGTTATATCTCTTCTTCAGAGAGCCTCTTCAATATTTTATCTAAAGCCATCATAGGTGGGATTAATAATAAAAAAGGCCTAAGTGATGTGTTAATATAGTTAATTATTTTTTTGGGAAGGTATTGGATGAAAGAAAGGACCTTTGAAAGCATAGAAGAGAGGAGAAGAGACACCCTTTTATAAGTGGGGAAGGAACCAACATGGAAACTACTTGGAAATGTTTTAAAAAATTAAAAATGGTAAAGTAATTCCCAATAAAAATTCTTCCAAATGACCATGGATTAAAATTTATGTTATTATAAGTTCCAAATATGGAAAAAATTAGTATTTAGACAGGTTTTATTTTCAATCGTACCCTTATCGTTTTAGTTTAATCTCCCGATAAACCTGTTGAAACCTTAATCGTGATAATTAATTTTTACTATTTTTACTATTTATTATAACAAAAAATTTTGCTGAAATTATAATATAATATTAGTTATTCTGATTCAAAATTTAAAAACAATTTTTCCAAATTCAATTTAATTTTTTTTAACAATTTTAGTTAAACTTAAACCCACCGACGTGATCGAAAAATGATTTTAGAAAGAAATTTTTTTAATAAGCATATTTTTTTCAGTAAAAATTGATTATAAAACTGATTCTAATGATCTAAATTGGATTAATATTAATATAATTTAACCAATTTTATTTTAAAAAAATCTTTGAAAAATGGAACTTGTAACTTCTATAAACAAAAAGTCTATTTTTAATAAAACATTATATTTTTCACTATTCATTAAAAAATTAATCCTTTCAAAAAATATAAATAGTTCACTTTAAGATAATTTTGAAATTTTGATTTCAAAAATGATGTTTATTTTATAAATAAACTCTAAAAAATTATCAAAAATTAATTTTATTATTTGTTCCGAAAAATCAATGAAAGTTATTTGTTGAGAGAAAATTCATTTTAGAAGCATATGAAAACATTACTAAAAATTATGTTTTTATTTATCAATATATTTTCATTATATAAAAAAATTATACATAATTTTAAAAATGTGGTTATTCATATTCAAACCACTAATTTTAATAACTTAGTTATAACATTCGTGTTTAAATAATACCACTAATAGTATATCATGGATTTTATAAAACTCAGTGTTGCATGTAGTGAAAGTTATTGCATAAATTAAATTTATTTAAAAAATATATTTCATAAAATCTCATGGTGTTACAAACCCCTTGATTAGATGAGACTCAAGGATTGTGTAATAAATGCATCAAATTATTGAGGTTCTCATTCTTGGTATCTCACCGACCTTAGGTAAAACATACACCCCTAGTATTTTAAGTACATAGTGTATGAGACTTCATGTGGAATACTTTGGGGTTCATCCAACAGAGAAAACACCTTTTTTGCATTATGAGCATATTTTATATCTCCATATAAAATCTTACTCATTAAAACATTAATATTTCATTATAAACTATAATACTCCATGATGAACATAACTTAGGGATATGTAACGCCCCATCCCAACTCAACACTATGACGGTTGTCGAACCAGTGGGTCAGATCACCTCAGGCATGCCTCCCCATTTGAAAGTGGGTGCAGAATAGTATTGAGGGTATAAAGAGGTGATATCAGGGAGAGTATACCCTCATGTTAGAGTGGAGAAGTGGTTTATCTGATGATAAATAGAAAAACAGTAGAAGCAATATAATAAATGGAAAATAAATATCAATGGTAGAATAATATGATGAATAAAAGTAAAATGGCCAATCCCAATCCCATATAATGATGCATGTAATGTTAGGTGTTACTAGAAGATACAAGCATTAAAAATTAACAAGAGAAAAGAAAAACCCAATGGTCAACCCCTCGAGCTTCCTGAGCAAAAGCCCAGTCTTGTGCTCCATAGCTCCCTTGTACACAACACAACACAAACAATGAATCCAAAGACTTGTGAGAAAAAATATCTAATCGGGCACCAATTAGAGTCCGAGAAGGGTGTGATATAATAATCTAGGTATGTCAGTACCCACAGTGTCTAACCCAATCTATTACTTGATATATAGTATAACAAAATGAGTAGGTACGTACAAAAAAGTAAACAAACAATGCTGAATAAATAAAGAACAACCTGCCCAAGTTCCTAAGGGACAACTGACAGTGATACCCACTACGATACCCTTCCATGTATCTATGTCTATGGGTATATCCTCCTACATAATGATGGATTACCAAATTTCATAGAATATTCTCTTATCAATGATGAATTACTCAGAATATACCACAAACATATGGCCTTAGGCCTCAGGATAACCAAAATCTTTCCCTTAGGAATAACTAGAATATATCCCACAAGAATCATGTGATTATTCATATAGCCCTCAAGAATTAAACATAATCATATATTCTACCATTAGGTATTCAGTACCATTGTGCCTCGATCTATGGCAGTATGAAAACGCAAATGAATCCCTAAGGTTCTAACACCAGTCATGATTCCTCAATCATACCATATAACCATATACTCCACCCTTAGGAATCAAGTACCTGTGCTCCTTACCCTTAGGTAGTACGGAAGAACATGGACCAAGACCTCAGGCATCCACATTAAACATGAGTCATATCTATAAAAACTCAACATGCCAATAAATATCAAACCCTTAGGTATCAATCACATCAATCTCATATAAGCTCAAAAGCTAAGAAAGAAAAATCCCAATTCTAGTATCAAACCCACCAAATTTATCATCATAAGACACAATGATCAATTTATAAAAATTACCATCTTTCAAACCAATTCATTTCATTAATCTTGGTTCCTAATTTTTACCATAATTATATTAAACTTGTTTTATTAATCATTCGACCCTAGTGTATTTAATATATTAATTAGCTAGTTTAGGCAAGGTGATTATACTATATGAAATCACAAATTTTTATTATTATTCTAATTCAATATTCTTATCTGATAATCAAACAATTTAGTTGATTTATTATATAGATTTAAAGTTAAACAAACTAAGTATTAATAAGTTCCAAGGTTGGAACACCAATCAGGTGTCTATATGTAACGACCCAAAGTTTCATTAATGGGAAATCCCTCTTGATACAGTTAAATGTCTCTTTATGGAAAATGTTTTTATTAGATGTCAACTTATTTGGTTTTATGTTAATATTTTTTACCGTTGTTAATAGAGCCGTTGAACAGTGATCACATGATTAGTATAAATATAGGACCTTAACAAATCCAATTTACTCAGACAAAAGAAGCGATGGCCTCATCCAATAGAATTGCCCCATACGAAGCCCATTTGTCGGATCTTGGAAAAGAGGTGGCATCCTTGGGCTTCTCCCTTGACCAAGCCCAAGCTAAGCTTCACCATGTGAAGCTCGAACGGGACCGTCTACGGGAAAAGTGGAAGTTGATAGAGATTACCACTCGAGTGATGTTATCCGAGCCACCCCCAGAGTCTGTCACCATCGCACACCTTACCCTTAGGTCTTACGAGGCTGTTTTAAGGGGTTATGTAACAAATAAGTAGTACTATGTTCGTGTAAATTATTTTTTATTTAATAATGAATATAATTTCTAGTCATTTTTGATACATTGTAAATAGTTTTTAAAGTAAAAATAGTGTTTTTAGTTATTACTTAATTAAGAAATCTATTTTATTAAATTAAGGGATTTTTGAATTAAATAATATTTTAATAAAATAATAATAATATTATTAAATTATTTTTTATTAAATATAAATGATCTTATAATTTTATGAATGCAATTTAAATTTTATATTAAGGTTTGAAATCCATTTCTGTCAAAACCCGTGAATTTTTGATAAATGTTGGTTTTTATTTTTAAAGTGAAAAGTAACATATTTAGAATTTTTTTTAGATAAAATAAATGTCATTTCTCGAATCAGGACGTCGATATTATCCAACGGTGAATTCTTCATAATTTTCTGAGACAGTCAAATTTTTGGGTAAAAATTAAATACGGTTTAAATATATAATGTGTTTTATGACATCATAATGACTCAATAGTGATTTAATAAAATACTATAATGTTTTTGTTCGGACAATATATGTTTTAACATTAAAATAATGTGATTTTCAGTTTTTTTGACTTACTTTTCAAATCATTAATGGACCCCTCAAGACATATTCAACACTTTTCCTTTTTAAATTAATTTCCATGGGAGTGTGACTCACCTCCACATAAGAAACCTTATTATTTTAAGAATTTAGGACTTGAGACTTATAAAATATTGTTTTCCTCTTCTCTTTTCCAAAACCCATGTGCAAAACCCATGGGATGGTTTGGGGTTTGGATTAATTTAATGTAAGGGGACCCAAACCTAAATAATAAAGAATTCCCTCACCTTTCCTATATAAACCCACCCAAGCTCCCACTTTCTCCTCACTAAAATACCTTGGAGTTCGTCCAAACTCTTCCATACTCTCTCTATAATCCTCCCAAGGTGCCCCAAGCTCCCATGAAGCCTCTAACAAGCCTCTCTCTAGCCTTTGGAAGCACACTTCCAAGTAAGGGTTTTTTCTTCCTTTCTCATTTTTGTCTAATTTTCATTAAGTTGTTTTTCCCTTTTAATTTCAATTATGATTGTTGGGGTATGGTTTCGAACCACCCACATACTGGCCTCTTTATTTTTGAATTATGGGAGACCCATTTCTCTCTCATTAAATGCCTCCCATGTACACCCGTTACTATGTCGAAATTCCGAATGGAACTTCTCTCTCCTCTTTTACTTTCAAGCAATACTTTTGTATAATGAATCTAAATTCCATTTCAATTATTAGGACATGTATCTATATGAACTCTATAATGTCCATTACATGTAAATATGATGAGGAACCCCTTTCTCTCTCATCAACAGTTTTTATGAATTCTTATGTCACGCCGTTATGCTGCCGAAATCGCACCGATTTTCTAAGCCGATGCCATTGTGTAGTGAATACCATGCTCATTCCTCCATCAAGGGTATTCACATTTATGCACATTTACTTATTGATTATAATGTTTCATGTATTAATTCCACATTCCTTTATCATGGAATAAATTATTATGTTTTATGAATCCATGTTTTATGATCCATGTGGCACACTTATGCATGAAACGAAATGTTTAAGAAGGATGCACCCTTATAGTGCTCCAATGCATTGGGTAATGTATAGTATCATGATACGTCATGTGCAATGAGTGTTCACTCATGCTAATTCAAGGGAAACGAGGGGTTACTCATGCTTTATGTGCAATGAGGATTTACTCATGCTCCATGTGCAATGAGCCTTGGCTCATGCTAATTCCATGTTAAGTGTTGTTGCCACATTTCCATGTTATGATTATCATGCTTTATCATGCCTTTATGTTCATGTTTGTTTTATGCTCTATTGATATGCCTATTGTCTAACATGTATTGTACTCCTCATGTTATTCCATGTTTACTCCCTTACTGGGCTTTATGAATCACCCTTTTCTTATGCATGTCCTCAGGTTATCCCATGCAATGCTAAGTACGAGGGAATGTAGTGGTCATCAAAAGGAAGTTTTCAATAAAAATGTTGTATTTCATGTTTTAAGTTTCTATGTAATGATCTTAAGCCCCAAAGACACTAAACCTCTCGATCTTCTTTTTTGTATCAAGTGAAGTTTTATGTAAAAAATCATGTTTAGGTTATAATAAAAGGAATGGTTGTCATAGTTGGTATCAGAGGATAAGTTTAGTTATTTTTGGGATTAGGAAACCCTAGTAAAGCCTTAGATACAAGAATAAGTATAATAAAACCATATCTATGTTTTGGTAAGTTCTGAGTAAGTGGTTCATCAGAAAAATACATCCCTATCTGGATACGGGCAGGTAGAGGTGGCTCTGGCACAGATGTATCCTAGGGGTAAAACCCGAAAACACCGCTTTGAGCTAGACTCGAATGGGAACTGGTGCGCGAAAACGGGCCTTGCTGCACTCTTGGTTACGACACTCCCGAGGGATATGTTTTGATAAATTCACAATCTTAGTATGAACCCATATTAAGGGAAAAATGCCCCTAAGAATATATGTTAGAAAGTAGATCATGATAAGCCTAGATTTAAGCCTATAGACTCATGAGTTAAGGAAATGAAAGTTTATTTATAAGTTATCAACTTTTGTCTTTGGATTACCCTTTATGTGTTACCCCTAACTTTCCTTTTATTCCAGCCAATGGCAGGTAATAGGAGGACTCGGGCTAACAACCGTTGTGAAGATCAGTGTGATGATTGTACTAATGAGATGCCAAATCCAATGGGAGTGGGAATCGCGAACTTTGTCACGCTTCTCTCTCAGCTAACTCAAGTTTTGAATAGAAACATGGGTCAAGAGGAACGTTCATCCCCCCTATGAAAGAATAATTCGCTATCGAGAGCTTCATGAGACAAAGGCCTCCTACTTTTAGTGGATCATCTGATCCCATGATCACTGAACAATGGATTAACTCCACTGAAAAGATATTCTCCATCCTCCAATGTTCTGAACAAGAGAAGGTTCTCCTAGCGGCTTATCGTATGGAGGGTTAAGCTGATCAATGGTGGACGTTGATCAAAAATACGAAGCCTGAGGAGGATATTGAGGTGTTGGAATGGAAGGATTTATGGAAGATGTTTTTCGATAAATATTTTCCGCGCAACCTCTGGCTTAAGATGGAAAGGGACTTCCTTTACCTCAAGCAAAAAATATGATGACTCTGTTGGATCGTATGAGGAAAACTTCACAAGTCTTGCACGATACGCTTCCGGCTTTGTCGTTACCCCCGAATGCAAGGTTGACCACTTCTTTTGTGGGCTGAAGCCTAGCTTGCAGAAAGCATTAGCGATCCGTGACTTCGACAGCTATGAAGAAATTGTCCGATGTGCCCTCAAGGTTGAAATGGAGATTGGGTAATCACAGGGGTATCATGGGGACAAGAAGCGTAAGGTGAACGTCAATGCTGGTGGTGCTTTGGATAAATCCAACGGTGCTAAGAAGATCCAGCACCCCACATGCCAAAAGTGCGGAAAGAAGCACACTAGAAATTTCCTTAAGGGGACAAGAAAATATTCAGGTGTGGAAGAGAAGAGAACCTAGCTGTTAACTGTCGCCAAGAAGGACCCACGACTGCGACATAGGAGAGGAACGCTCCGTTCCAACCACAACGCGTTGTTCAATGCTACAAATGCAAATAACTGTGTCATTTTTCAAATCAGTGCCCTAATCCAAGGGTTATCAGAGGCATCCAATAACCTCCAAGACAGCAAGGAAGAGCTTTTGCCATCACTTATGTCGAAGTGAACCCCGAAAACATAGTGGTGATAGGTACGCTAGTTCTTCATTCAAGAATAGAGAACGTACTTTTTGATCTAGGTTCTACACATTCTTTTATATCTCGAAAGATTAGAAGAAAAATCCCAGCACCACCAAAAATCATGGAAGTAAAGATGTCGGTGAGTACGACAAATGGAGCAATCATTGTATCCCGTGAGTATAAGTCTTCCCCTGTTATAATCTGTGGATTGAATTTCCTGGTGAACCTCATCATACTCCCTCTGGTGGAATTTGATGCAATTCTTGGAAATGATTGGATTTCCTTATATAGAGACAACATAAATTGTCGGGAGAGGGAAAACACACTCCATATGGAGAATTGAACCCCGATTCGTTACAAGTGTCAGGAGGAAGATGAATATCCTTTAGCTCCATCATCTCAAGCATGGATATTACTGTCTTATGAGCACGCATATCTGGCTCAGATGATTGAGTCTAAGGAAGAAACCATCCATGAAGAAAATGCCTATTGTGAGGGAATTCGTTGAAGTGTTTCCCGAGGAACTGCCTCGTCTTCCTCCAAGAAGAGATATTGAGTTATCAATTGAACTTATACCTGGGGCGCTACCAATATACAAGACTCCATATAGAATGGCTGTTGTAGATCGTGAAGAGCTAAAGAAACAACTACAGGAGAATCTGGATAAAGGGTTTATACACCCAAGTGCTTTACCATGGGGTGCACAAGTCCTCTTCGTCAAGAAGAAGGATGGGTCAATGCGGCTTTGCATCAATTATCGTGAACTTAACAAAATCACTATAAAGAACTAGTATCCTATCCCAAGAATTGATGACTTGTTTGATCAGATGTATAGAGCACAATACTTCTCCAAGGTGGATTTGCGGTCGGGATATTATCAAGTAAGGGTGAAGAAGGAAGATGTCCCCAAGACTGCTTTTCGTACAAGATACGAGCACTATGAATTCATAGTAATGCCTTTTGGACTCACCAATGATCCAGAAATATTCATGGACTTGATGAATAGAGTCTTTAGGGATTACCTTGAAAAATTTTTGGTAGTCTTTATAGATGATATTCTAATATACTCCAAAACCAAGGAGCATCATGAGGAGCATTTAAAAAATGTACTCAAGACTTTGCGCATGGAGAAGCTCTATGCAATGTGCAACAAGTGTGAGTTATGGTTGAAGGAGGTCTCATTCTTGGGCCATATCATCACAAGCAATGAGATATCTGTGGACCCCTCCAAAACATATGCAATTGAGGGATGGTCGAGGCCAACATTGGTAATGGATATCCGTAGCTTCTTGGGGTTAGCTGGATATTATTGATGATTTGTGAGAAATTTCTCACGATTGTCCAACCCTCTTACCAAGCTAACTCAAAAGGGAGTAAAGTTTTCTTGGAGTGATTAATGTGAATAAAGCTTCAAGGATTTGAAAAGGAGACTTATCACTGCACCCGTGCTCACTTTACCCACTAGTGGGGAACTTTTTGTGGTATTCAGTGATGCTTCAAAGAAGGGCTTAGGCTATGTGCTGATGCAAAATGATAAAGTGATATCCTATGCCTCAAGGCAGTTGAAAATCCATGAGCGAAACTATCCAACGCATGATCTGGAGTTGGCGACTGTGATCTTTGCCTTGAAAATCTACCGGCATTATCTCTATGGAGAGAAATGTGAGATATATAGTGACCACAAGAGTCTTAAATATATATTCACACAGAAAGAGCTTAATATGCACCAGAGAAGATGGATAGAGCTCATCAAGTATTATGACTATTCAATATATTACCACCATAGGAAAGCGAACAAGGTGGCAGATGCCCAAAGTAGAAAGGACCCAACAATTCTATCAATGATGAGAATTGAGAAGGATCCAATCTTCTTAGACTTGATGAAGATGGAAGTGGGAATCATAAAGAAGGGAACATCATAAATCCTTTCACAAATTATTTCACAACCATATCTTTTGGAAAGGATAAAGGATTCTCAAAAGGATGATGTGGGAATTTAGGAAAAAGTGGGAGCTATCGAAAAAGGGAAGTCCTCAGAGTTTAATGTTAATGAAGAAGGAATTGTGCGGTTTGGGAAAAGACTATGTGTTCCATCAAGTCCGGAGCTGAAGAAGGAACTTTTGGATGATGAACATAGTTCAAATTTCTCTATCACATAGGGAGCACAAATATGTATCGAGATCTCCGACAAAAAATTTTGTGGGATAATATGAAGAAGGAGATCGTTGAATATACATCAAAGTGCCTGGTGTGTCAGCAAGTGAAGGCAGAGAGGCAGAAGTCTAAGGGGATGATGCAACCATTTCCCATACCAGAATGGAAATGGGAGAACATCACCATGGACATTGTCACCAGACATCCAAGGACATCCAAAGGCAACAATGCAATCTGGGTTGTTGTGGATCGTCTTACAAAGACAACAGACTTCATTGCTATTCGGAAGGATTTCTCTTTGGATCAACTGGCACAGATATATATCAGAGAAGTGGTAAGGTTGCATGGAGTACCACTATCTATTGTGTCTGACCGAGATCAAAGATTCACCTCTATGTTTTGGAAGAGTCTTCAACATGCTCTGAATACTGAACTGAACATCAGTACGACCTATCATCCTCAAACTGATGGCCAATCCGAGCAAACTATCCAAACACTTGAGGATATGTTGAGAGCGTGCTCAATGGACTTTAAAGGAGGATGGGATCAACATCTTCCTCTGGTTTAGTTCTCTTATAATAACAGTTTCCACTCAAGCATCCAAATGGCACCATATGAAGCCCTATGTGGGAAAAGATGCAGAACACCAGCATGCTGGGATGAGGTCGGTGAACGTAAGCTTCTTGGACCAGAAATGGTCGAAGAAATGGTAGAAAAGGTGAAAACCATTCAATATCATATCAAGGGAGCCCAGAGTCGATAGAAGAGTTATGGAGATAATCGTCGACGAGACCTTGAGTTTAAAGTTGGATACATGGTGTTTCTATGCATAACTCCGTGGAAAATTGTCATGAGGTTTGGAAAGAAAGGGAAGTTAAGTCCAAGGTACATCGACACCTTTGAGATTCTTGATCATGTTTGGGACGTGGCCTATCGAATAGCACTTCCACCTACCATGGCCAAGGTGCATGATGTCTTTCATGTATCCCTCTTAAGGAAGTACATACCAGTCCCTTCACATGTACTCTCATCTGAGGTGGTACAATTGGAAGCCGATCTTTCTTATGAGGAGAAACCAGTGAATATCTTAGATCGTAGTGAAAAAGTTCTACGAAATAAGACAATGCCCCTCGTTAAGGTGTTTTGGAGAAACCACAAGTTTGAAAAAGTGACTTGGGAATCGGAGGATATGATGAAGCTGAGTTACCCACATTTGTTTTAGTGTGGGAAAAGGAAAATTTCGAGGGTGAAATTTCTTAAGGGGGGAATATTGTAACGACCCAAAGTTTCATTAATGGAAAATACCTCTTGATCTAGTTAAATGTCTCTTTATGAAAAATGTTTTTATAAGACGTCAACTTCTTTGGTTTTATGTTAAGATTTTTGACCGTTGTTAATAAAGTCGTTGAACAGTGATCACATGATTAGTATAAATATAGGACCTTAACAAATCCAATTTACTCAGGAAAAAGAAGCGATGGCCTCATCCAATAGAATTGCCCCATAAGAAGCCCATTTGTCGGAGCTCGGAAAAGAGGTGGCATCCTTGGGCTTCGCCCTTGACCTAGCCCCAGCTGAGCTTCACCATGTCAAGATCAAACGGGACCGTCTACGGGAAAGTGGAAGTCGATAGAGATTACCACTCGAGCGATGTTATCCGAGCCACCCCAAGAGTCTGTCACCATCACACACCTTACCCTTAGGTCTTATGCGGCTGTTTTAAGGGGTTATGTAACAAATAAGTAGTACTATGTTCATGTACATTATTTTTGTATATAATAATTAATATAAATTCTAGTCATTTCTGATACATTGTAAATAGTTTTTAAAGTACAAATGGGGTTTTTAGTTATTACTTAATTAAGAAATATATTTTATTAAATTAAGGGATTTTTGAATTAAACAATATTTTAATAAAATAATAATAATATTATTAAAATATTTTTTATTAAATATAAATGATCTTATAATTTTATGAATGCAATTAATATTTTATATTAAGGATTGAAAGCCATTTCTGTCAAAACCCGTGAATTTTCGATAAATGATAGTTTTTATTTTAAAAGTGAATATTAACATATTTAGAAGTTTTTTAGATAAAATAAATTTCATTTCTGGAATCAGGATGTCAAAATTATCCAATGGTGAATTTTTCATAATTTCTTGAGACAGTCAATTTTTTGGGTAAAAATTAAATACCGCTTAAATATATAATGTGTTTTATGACATCATAATGACCCAATACTGATGAAATAAAATACTATAATGTTTATGTTAGGCCAATATATCTTTTAAAATTAAAATAATGTGATTTTGGGTTTGTTTGACTTACTTTTTAAAGCATTAATGGACCCCTCAATACATATTCAACACTTTGCCTTTTTAAATTAATTTCCATGGGAGTGTGACTCACCTCCACATAAGCAAACTTATTATTTTAAGACGTTCGGACTTGGGCCTTATAAAATATTGTTTTCCTCTTCCCTTTTCCGAAAACCATGGGCAAAAACCATGGGATGGTTTGTGGTTTGGATTAATTTAATGTAAGGGGACCCAAACCTAAATAATAAAGAAGTCCCTCATATTTCCAATGTAAACCCACCCAATCTCTCACTTAATCCTCACTAAAATCCCTTTGATTTCGTCCAACCTTTGACCTAATCTCACTAGAATCCTCTAAAGGTGCCCCAAGCTCCCATGAAGCCTCTTACAAGCCTCTCTCTAGACTTTGGAAGCACACTTCCATGTAAGGGTTTTTTCTTCCTTTCTCATTTTTGTCCAATATTCTTTAAGTTTTTTTGCCCTTTTAATTTCAATTATGAATGTTGGGGTATGGTTTTGAACCACCCATATACTGCCCTCTTTATGTTTGAATTATGGAAGACCCATTTCTCTCTCATTAAATTCCTCCCATGTTCACCCGTTACTATGCCGAAATTCCGAATGGAACTTCTCTCTCCTCTTTTACTTTCAAGAAATACTTTTGTATCATGAATATAAATTCCATTTAAATTATTGGGAAATGTATCTATATGACCTCTTTACTGTCCATTACATGTAAATATGATGAGGAAAACCTTTCTCTCTCATCAACTGTTTTTATGAATTCTTATGTCACGCCGTTATGCTGCCGAAATCGCACCGATTTTCTAAGCCGATGCCATTGTGTAGTGAATACCATGTCCATTACGCCATCAAGGGTATTAAAATTTATGCACATTTACTTATTGATTATAATGTTTCATGTATGAATTCCACATTCCTTTATCTTGAAATAAATTATTATGTTTTATGAATCCATGTTTTATGATCCATGTGGAACACTTATGCATGAAATGAAATGTTTAATAAGGGTGCGCCCTTATAGCGCTCCAATGCATTGGGTAATGTATAGTATCATGATACGTCATGTGAAATGAGTGTTGACTCATGCTAATTCAAGTTCAACAAGAGTTTACTCACGATTTATGTGTAATGTGGATTTACTCATGCCCCATGTGCAATGAGCCTTGGCTCATGCTAATTCCATGTTAAGTGTTGTTGCCACATTTCCATGTTATGATTATCATGCTTTATCATGACTTTATGTTCATGTTTCTTTTATGCTCTATTGATATGCCTACTGTCTAACATGTATTGTACTCCTCATGTTATTCCATGTGTACTCCCTTACTGGGCTTTATGGCTCACCCTTTTCTTATGCATGTCCTCAGGTTATCCCATGCAATGCTAAGTATGAGGGAATGTAGTTGTCATGTAAAGGAAGTTTTCAATAAAGATGTTGTATTTCATGTTTTAAGTTTTTATATAATGATCCTATGCCCCAATTACACTAAACCTCTCGATCTTCTTTGTTGTATCAAGTGAAGTTTTATGTAATAAATCATGTTTATGTTGTAATAAAAAGCAGGGTTGTCATACCGCAGGTCTGTGTCACCACACTTATAGACCCAAGGGGATCTAAGGGATGATTTAAAATTATTGATTATAATTTAATAAGGATTTTTAAATTTATATTTCCATTTACATGACATGAATTCATGATCAAACATATCAAATTTATTATGAAAAATTGTATCAGATAAAAATGGGTTTAGTTTAGACCACCCAAATAAATTCCTTTCAAGGAATAAAAATTCCATAAAGATTTCCATTGGATACATTGAAGTCATATCATAGAAATATTTTACATAATGTATTCTTATTTAATCATAACAAGATGCATGGTTGTACCAACCTAATAAGTTTCATTTAACTTAATTCATCTAATAAATTTAATGATGGTAAGCCATCATATTAATTCCTTCCATTCAATTAATTATATTAAATTAAACAATCCGAGGAAATTCATTTATCATGGTTCAAGTGGTACTTAGAAGGTACCGTAAGAAAATAAGAAAATTCCAATATGGACATTACTTTTTTTTGTAATCATGTCATGTCATTCAATTTATAAGATGGGCCACACTCACAGATGGTGTCTTGGTTCTTTAACCATTTCAAAATGGAAACTACGTTTACTAATTCCACAATGGGACATGTCCGAAACATGAAATATATCAATTTTAACATTAAATCATAAGTAAACATCAATGAAATATGCCAATAAATTATAAAATTATAATCACTAATTTTTAGCTTAGAAGACAATGCACCTCCATGGAGGGGTTTTATTAAAAAAATATGAATTTGTTTATGAAATAAATCATTCATCATATTTAATCATTTCATTCACAGTCTATAGTTCAATATATCAAAGGAAAAAATAATTCAACTTATTTAAAGAAGAACTTATAGAATTTTTAAATTTAAAGGGTCAATCATTGGGATCCTTCCACAAGAGAAGACTAATCCCAACCAAACACTTTGACACTTGACATTTTCAATGGCGAAGATTTATCTACAATTTCACAAACATACATTCCTATATATATTTACCACTTAATCCAATGTAAATATTCCCATCACCAAGGAGGAATATGTACAAGGATGATATATATATGCCTATATATATGAGTGAAGGCCTTGATGGAGCCTCCAAATGCTCTCGAAGTGACGACAGAAAGCCGAAACCATTAGGGTGAGGCTAACACGCTAAAGGAAAAATACTCAAAAATTAGAAAATATGAAAGACCCAATTATAAATCAAGAGATAGTGAATAATGGAGGAAAACCTTACACTAAAATGATAGTGGAAAACCAAATCAAACTAATATGCTTCACCTTTGGTAATGAATGCCAGAACACAAACAAGTTCGACCTTAGAGACATGCCACACACCATAGAAATGGGAGGAACACAAAAACTCTATACAACTGGAAACCTAGGGTTTGGATGAATGGGATAAGGAGACAGAAAGAGGAAAATTGTCCAAATGAAGAGAAAAGATGAGAGTAGAAGGCCTTACCTCGAGGCGATGAAGGTGAATCCTAGAGAAATCATGGTTCTATAGCATGGAAGGAGGGAGATGAGGGGGGGGGGGTGTCGCATGGCAAATGGGAGGAGGGGGGTGTGTGTCGCGAACCAGGAGGGGGAGAAGGGGGAAACCCCTTCTAGGTTAATAAAATTAAATAAAAATAATGATGATGATGATGATGATAATAATAATAATAATATATTTATTAGAATTTTTCTTTATTTTCCCCATTTATATTCATTTAATTTATTTTACTTTTAATTTTACTATAATTAATTAAATTATTAAAATTAAAAACACTGAACAATTTACTGCTGAGTGCCACATGATTTTAGACTAACAGTGTGCCCCCTCTATATTCTCCTAACTTGAGGTTTTAGAGCCTGATGCTCTCGAAACTTGATGAAACAGCTGGGGAAGTCCCTAGGCCATGAACCACATCAAAAAATAACACATTATAGTGCTAAAACTATTATAATTTCATTGCAAAGCCCGATTTAAAAATTGTTCCATCCAGTAAACCTATAAATTAAAATTCCTCTAGATTCTTTTTTAGTTCAAAAACATGGGATGTCACAACCTTCCCACCATAGATATTATCATCTCAGAGAAGCCTTTGAGAACAACGTAAATGTAATCCGAACTACAAATATTGTGAATCTTTGTTCAAACAGTCACATTGAATCTCCAAACACCCAAATCTCCTCCAAGAACCCATTAGGCACACAACAATTTAACTGTCATAACTCTATCTAGCACTCATTCTCCAACCAAAACACCAAGATGACTCTTACTGGATCCCATTTAGCTAAATACATGATCAAATCATCATCTCATTAAATATTTGGGAAATGGTACTTCCCACCTTAGGCTTTAACATCAGAAGGGGATAATTTCGACCCACAAGATCTTCACCATTTTAATTTCATTACAAAGCACGCCACTAAGTGTTATAATGACAAACCTTGCATGATTTATTTATCTAGGAGAACCCAAATTAAATTTGAGGTCGTAATAGAGAACATTATAAAAGAAACAATCGAATTCTGATTGACATAACCCAAAATAGTCTTGTACGCTTTCCACAAAAGACATGGATGACATTCAAAACACACCCACCTTAAACTATAAATGTGTTTAAATTGGTTCCACAATGACCGTGAACACTAAACAAGAATGAAGAAAATTCAAGCCACTTCAAGCCGACCATTATCAAAAAAACATAGCTTAAATGACAATCTAATTTCCAATTAAGATGCAATGAATTCTCCAAAGGGACATCGAATTTACAAATAAATGTTCATCGAAGTCAATACCAAACATCCAATGATGTTACTTGTTAAAAAAATCACCTGGTCATTTTAAAATTGCCACGCCTCAGCATGAATAAGGGTGCAATCTAGATCGATTCCATTGAAATCGTTACCCTTTTTAAAGATTCGCCTTCAATTCCAACAAAAAGTCTAGGACAACCTATGATTCATTTAAATGAGTGTATAAGGAACTAAACCTAGGAACTTCACAATCTATGTTCACAAGAGAGGTTAGTACAAGGACAAGACGTCCACATTAGATTATTTACTGATCCCAGAGATGCATCGACATAGAGGTCAAGTCAGAAGATACAGCTGGTGTAAAAGAGTTTATCCAAGGCATTCATATATGGGAATCCAATGGCCACTCAAGACTAACCAAGACTCAATAAGAACCACTCATTCAATTTATAACATTGGGATACCACTTAAACCACCTAGAAACTTTTAAAACACAGTGTGGTGTAAGACCAATGCTCTCAGTGTATCAAGTATGACATCAAGATAGGGTTCATTATCATTTTTCAATGAAGAGTACACTAAGAGGATTTTAATGATTTCTAGAAGGAAAAAGAATGAACTACTACTGGTTAATACAATATAAGAAACTTGTATTCACCTATTGATGCACCATTATTAACTGATCACCGAGCCTTTACAACCCGTGGAATCTCATGATTGTTCAATATCAACCACCAAAGTACAACCACCACCAATAATGTTTCTTAAAGTTATAATATACCTCCAAACACACCAATGTTTTACTACCAAGAAAGCACCAACATGACTCAAAACTTTATTTCCTAAACTGAATTTGAGAAAAACTGACCATTTCCCGATGGTTATCTTAGGTTTTTCTCATTCAATCAGGAAGAAAAATTTAAAAAATTAATTACATGATTGTACCCACCTTTAGAGTGTCTTATCTATAAAAAAAAGAGTCAAAAAAGCTGCTCACAATTGTTCTAGATCCAGATTCACTTTAAATGGAATGTAAGGAATTTGG
Organism: Viscum album; assembly: GCA_963277665.1. Lineage (NCBI taxonomy): Eukaryota > Viridiplantae > Streptophyta > Magnoliopsida > Santalales > Viscaceae > Viscum > Viscum album. The sequence continues at coordinate 727,036,047 of OY728130.1, read as the reverse complement.
GCTTGAAAACAAAACCAAACTGACCAGAGTGTCAAAACATCTAAGTCCCTTGATATTCATACCAATCATTGGGAAGAACATTATATATTTATTCACAGGTCATTCTAATCCAGATATGACCCAATATTGTATTCATCCACACAAGGCTCAATGATTCCACCAAAATCGACTAGTACGTTGCATCATTTAACACTCGACATTCACCGCGTACGTGAACTCATACAACCCTAAGGTTTCAGAAGAAAACAACTCATACTGAATACTATCCATAGTTTTTCCTCCCTATGAATTCAAGTATGATATTTTCCATAAAATAGATTTACCTCAAATTCATATTACCCCAAATGAATGCAAAATAAATTGTGACCTCTTAAGCTTCCCAAAAGAAAAGAAATAGTCAAGCGACCTGTGAAGTGGATGACCCTGCCTGAGGCCTATATAACCTACTAAAAATGATCATTACTCGATTATCACATCCATAACTAGGTTCAAAGATAATATTACCACCAATCTAAATAAGGGTGTCACTGAACAATGAAAGTCATACACGGAACAATGATACCCTAATGACACCAATCATTAGAAACACACAACATTAGAAAGATATTTAATTTATAAGGGTGCTACTAACCATTGGAAAACCCCTAACAAGAGAATAAACATAGACTCTAAAACTAGGTCATTCAAAATTGAAAGTCACTAGGCTCAAGAGACCACTATCTAATCCATTGCTAAAAAAATAATTCCTATAGAAAACTCTCCCGTTTTTTCCCCAGGAAACTCAAAAATAAAATATCAAGTTACCCTTTCACAAGGGTCTAAAAAAAGAAACCACCTAGTGTTCCATTTTAAAGCCATTAAATTTATTCAGATTTAAATTTTAAATATTTAAAAGATATTATTTGATACATCAAGTGACATTTTAAAATAGAAACACTAGGCACTTGATTTTAACCAATTCACCAAGGAAAAAATAGGAAATTTATATCAAACTTCCTTTTTAAAATTAAACATTGATTACCGTACCATATTTATTTGGAAATTTACCACATTAATTCTTTTTCAATTGATGAGGAAACATATGAGGGCCCCCCTAAGCCAACCTAGGTTCTCCAGAAAAAAACCCTAATAGTAGTTTCTTAGTTATTGAAGTTATACACATCTGTAAAGTGTTATCGCGTAAGATACATGTCCCAATTAACCTACTTGGTTCAGTTGCATACTTTTGAAGGCAAACAACTTCATTCAGTTTAAATTTAAATATATTTCAAATTTATAACCATTTCAAAATTCAATATGGTCATATTCTATATTTGAATTATATGGGTTTCCATTCCCCTGCCTATAAAGCTACCATACACTTTATAAACTAAATTCTTGCTCCCATTTGACCAAAACCAATATACTTTATAATTATAACTTTAGAAACATTTTAAAATGGTTCGAATGTGCTAGTTACCTTTTCCTAGTTAGAAGGTACCCATGTAAGTTACAATTGAAAAATGGATCCCATTGTAATCAAAACCATTATTTTTTTCCCATGCAATGAATTACGTAGTTATAAAAAATCTAGGCATGTGATCATAGGAAATAAACCTAGAAAGCATGATAATAAGAATAGAATCATGGTAAATCGTCACCCAATATTGTTATAAACAAAAAATAATAACAAATTATCATAGAATTAATTCTAGGAAAAACAAAATCATGGAATATTACTCAAGGTACACAATAAAAATAGAAACAAAACGATATATGAAACTACATGTCATGGAATGTGAATATTCTATATGCATAAGATAATGCACAAAATTATTTATCCTTTAAATTCTTGGCCAAGGGTAAAATTCCAAAAATTTATAAATTAATATGTAGTGGAAGGTATACCATTTACTCAAGGTGAAATCATATCAACTATAATAGCGAACAACATGAACATTAATCTCATCCATAGATACTTGGTTATTTCCTCGTGGGTGGGGTGAGTAGTCCCATACATGACTATTTACCAAGCACCGATACATTCCAAGTCTTATATCTACCAGCCCAAAATAGTAAGACAAAGGGAAAATAAACCTATGATACCACTTTGTAACATCCCAGCCCGACTCACCACTATGACAATAGTCGGACCAGTGGGATTCATCAACTCAAGAGTGCCTCCACGTATGCTAGAGGCTCCCAACTATTAGTGAGGGTCTAAAGAGGTTATAATAGGGAGACTATACCCTCATGTTAGCGTAGCACAATAGTTTATTAGATAATAAATAGAAAAGAACAGGAAAAAATGTATAATAAATGGAAAACAAATATCAATGGAAGAATAATATAATTGAATAAAAATAAAATAGAAAATGTTAATTCCATAAAATGATAAATGTAATGTCAGGTGTTAGTACAAGGTACAAGAATTAAAAATTAATAAAAGAAAATAAAAACCCAATGGTCAACTCGTTGAGAATCCTGAGCATGATCATAGTCCTATTCTCTCTAGATCTGAATTACACAGCACAAAAAAAGTAATAAATCCAAATACTTGCGAGTAAGAAGATCTACTGTGTTCTTAACTACACTCGAGAAGGGTGTGACATAATAATCTTAGTAGGAAGAAACCCAATGTGTTTAACCCAATCCATTAATTGAAATATAATATAAAGCAATGAGAAGGTATATGCAGAAAAATAAATTAGCAATACAGAATAAATAAACAACAACCTATCCAGGTTCTTAAGGGACACCTGGAAGCTATACCTACTTTGGCACCGTGAAATGTATTTTTGCCAATGGGTATATCCTCTTGAATCAGTTTGGATCACCCAAATCGGTGGGATATTCTCTTTCTAAGGATGAATCACTCATAATATACCATAAACATATAGACTATGACTTCAGGCTAATCAAAATATCTCCCTCATCTATAACTAGAACATCACCATTAGGTATACTGTGATGGTGTGTCTTGCCCTCAAACATCTTGAAAAAATAATTTATCCAACCCTCAAGAATTCAGTACTAGTGTGCCTTTCTCTCAAGTGATATGAAAACATTCACTAATCCCTTAGGCATCAACACTTTTCACGAGTCATAAGATATACCATATAACCATATACTCTACCCTCGGGCATCAAGTACCTTTTCACCTTAACCTCAGGCAGTAAGAATGAACATGCACCCATCCCTCAGGCATTCACATTAAAGATGAGTCATATCTAGAAAACATCGTCATGCTAATAAATATCAAACCCTCAGTTATCAATCACATTAATATCACATATGATTAAAAGATAAGCAGTCAAGATCAAATTTCTATTATCAAACATACTAAATTTATCATCATAATACACAACGATCAATTCAAAAAAATTACCACCCATCAAAAAAATTCTTTCATTAATCTAGGTTCCTAAATATCATCATAATTATATCAACCCTATTTAATTAATCATTCGACCCCAAGGTCATTAGAATATTAATTAATCAGTTTAGAAAAGGTGATTATAACCTAATAAATCACAATGTTTATTATTGTGTGAATTCAATAGTCTAAGTCAGAAATCAAACAATTTATTCAATTTAATATAGGGATATAAAGTCAAAAAGACCAATTCGTAATAAGGTCCAAAGCTGTCACACCAATCGAGTGGCCACAGGTCTGAGTCTCTACGCCTATAGACCCAGGGGGATCCAAGGGACTGTTTAAGTTAAAAATTATAATTTAGTTCGTATTATTAAATTTATCTATAGTTCTTGTGGAATGATAGTGTGATCACACAAAGCAAAAATATTATAAATAATTGTATTAGATAAAAATGGATTTAGTTTATACCACCCCAATCAATTCCTCTCAAGGCATGTAGTCATAATAAAACATGTCACTGAATATATTCAAGTCATATAATTGAAAAATTTTATATAATCTATTCTTATATAATAATGACAAGAGGTTTCGTCATACCACCCCAATAAGTTACATTAAATTAATGCATTTAAAAAATTTAAGGAACACCAACTATCATGTCAATCCATTCAATTCAATTCATTCCATTTAATTAGACAAGCTAGGTAAATTCATTTATCAAGGTTCAATTGGTACATAGAAGGTACCATGGACAAACATGAAAAATGCCTTCACGGGAATAACATTTTTATAAGAATGTCAAGTAAATAAATTTATAATACGAGCCAAGCACTTAGATGGTGTATAACTTCTTTAATGATTTCAAATGGGGAATTATGTTTTCTAATGACACTAGTGGCCATGTTCTAAACATTTCATATGTCAACTGTAACATCAAATCATAAGGAAAAATCAATTTAATAGGCCAAGAATGCATAAAAGATTAATTAATTATTTGTACCGTAGAGGACAGAGCACATCCATTGGAGGGTTTTTATTATAAAAACATGATTTTTTTATCAAACAAATTAGTTATCATTTTTAAGAATTTTATTCATGGCATTCATTTCAATTTATCAAAGGAAAACATAATTCAACTTATTTAAAGAATCACTTAAAGAATTATTATGTTTAAAGGGCCAAGGATAGGGTTCCTACCTCAAGAGAAGACCAAGCCAAGTTAAACACTTTGGAAATTGACATTTTCAATGGAAAATATCGCTCCACACTTCCACATGAATTTATTTATATATATATATATAAATATAAATAACCTTTAATCCATTGTACATATTCCCCTCACCATAAGATAATATGTGAAATGAAGATATATATATATATATATATATATATTTATATAACTATGTATATGAGTACATGCCTTAAAAGAGCCACCAAATGCTCTCGAAGTGACGAAGACAACCTAAAACCATCACGACAAGGCCACCACACTTAAGGAAAAATACTAGGAACTCATAAACCATGAAAACACCCAATATAAATTGAGAAACAATGAAGAAAATAGGAAAAAATTAACCCAAAAAGATGGTGGAAAACCAAATCAAATAAATCACTTCACCTTCGGCAGAGGATACCGGAACACAAACAAGGTTGACCCGAGAGACCCTTCAAATTCTATAGAAATGAGATGAACATCAACAATTAGTCCAACTGAACCCCTTGGGTTCAAACAAATAGGATAAGGTGACAGAAAGATGAAAATCATCCAAATTAATGGAAGATATCAGATAACAAGGCCTTACATCAAGGGGATGAAGTAGAATCTTGAAGAAATCGTTGTGCAATGACATGGAAGGAGGGAGGAGGGAGGGGATAGTGTGTCACAAGCACCATGAGAGGAGAGGGGTGTGCATCACAAACCAGGTGGTGGGAGAAGGGGGAAACCCCCTTTGGGTTAATAAAACCTAAATAATAATAATAATAATAATAAATATTTTCTTTATTTTTCCCCATTTACAGTCTTATAATTTATTTTCCTTTTAATTTTATTTTAATTAATTAATTTCTTAAAATGAAACACAGTGCACAGTATGATGCTGAGGACCAAATGGTTTTAGACTAAACGTGTGCCCCTTTTATCTCCTATTTACTTGAGGTTTCAGAGCCCGACACTCTCGAAAAATAATGAAACACCTAGGGATACCCTCGGGCCTTGAAACACATAAAAAAAAACACATTAAAGTTCTAAAACTCTTAGAATTTCATTCTTAATCATGGTTTAAAAAAAAATCCATCTAGTAAACACAAAATTTCAATTCCTCTGGATTTTCATCCAATTCAAAAACACAATATGTTATAGGATAACTCAAAGTCATACATTGAGAGATTAGTTTAAATAATATATGTAGCCAACATGAAAAAACAGAGTATTCTTTTTGTATAAACATGATACATTTTATATCCTTTAAATCATTTAATCATATTAACAAAACCACTCATAAGCAAAACATCTAATCATATCTCATATGATAGACCACCATATCTACAACGACCTAAAGTTTTAAACCCTTTAAATTAATTCTATCTTGAATAGATTGTGTCACATGTAACTCTGAACTAATGGAACACCTGAAGAGAAAAACCATGAAATTTTAAAATTACATGAATAATATAATCATCTGTGTATAAAAAGGTAATAGTCAATTACAATAATTATAAATTATTCTTTCCTTTGATTAATATTTTTAAAAGTATACCTTTCAATGAACTATTTAAAAAAGGGGTATTGAATTTTAGCTCAATAAATTAAATTTATCATAGTTAAAATTTTATTATGATAGGTAATATTTATATTTACAGACTAACATATCAATATTCAATTATTTATAATTTATATGAAATAATATTAAAAGCACTATACGTATAAAATAGGTTATTTTTTAAAGAAAGTAGTTTTTAATTATATATTGTATTTTAATTAAAAAAATAATATTGAAATTTTGGAATTCTGATTTGAAAAAAATAAAATAATATTTATTAAACATTTAAATATTATCTTTATATTAATTTTTGATATTTTTTTTAAGAAAATTTATTTTAGGTGAATAGTTAAATATATCATTTTTACAAAAATCATGTATTTTATTAAATTATTAGTTTATAAAAATGATTTATAAATTTATGAAATCATTTTATAGAAGAAATATTAATTTTATGAGTAATATTATAAAATAAAAAATATTTATTCTTGTTTATTAAACTATATTTAATGTTTTATAACATAAGTAATATTGTTTTCAAGAAATTGTTTTTAATACATTATATACATATTATTTTAAAATAAATTTCTAATTTTTTTATAAATTTAGTTAAATTAAATTCATTTTAAATTTTGAATTAGTAGGTAAAAATAATATAATAAAGGCCACTTTATTTTTAAGCATACATGATAGGTAACTTGGGTAAAAACTTGTTACTCTGGTAAAAGTTAAAAGGGTAAAAGTAAATAATATAAGAGTAAATGACATCAATGATGTTTAAAACTATTTTGGGAATGTGTGTTTGAGGCATTAATATTACTTATCTCTTCCCCTATCCATTATTTCTCAATTTTGATCCACTTTACTTCAGTTGTTTGTCTCACTATTAAAATGTTTTTGTTATTTACAAAAATGTCACCCCTTTTCAGTTATAAAAGGGGAACTTATATCCTCACTTATAATCAAAAAATAAACACACTTATTTGAATAAAAATATACCCAAAACTATCATAATAATTAATTTCCACCATCAAGAGGTTTAAGTTCTATCAAAATACCATCCCTTAGTATCTTAAGCCCATTTTCAAATGTTGCAATCATAGTAGTGGGGTATAAATTTCTACCCCTCCTTTCTCATTTCAATTTCGTTATGTGAAATTATTATTCATAAAATTAAATTAGAATTTTATAAAATGATAACATATGTATTATTAGAATACTATAATGTTATTATAATTATGGTAAAAGAATTAACCACATTTCCCTTTTCTATTATGAATAATAAAACCATTATTTATTCATTGTGAAGACTACCGTTTGCACGACACAATGTGTTTAATTTTCCATAACCACATAAAAAAATTATGGCAGTAATAATAAATTTCATATATAACTATGATATTTATTAAAAAATTTATATTCCCAAATGTTAAACCAAATTACTCATTTTCCCTACTCTATGAATAATAGTTGATTATCCATGCGTATGTGTGGACTGCCGTTTCAATGGAATGATTGATTTCCATTTTTATTATTATCACTATATTAAATGGATGGATATGATAACTAGTTTAATGGATAAATATTAAGTTTATGAAATGTTATTCTTTTTGAAATATAAATTGTAAATCCTATTAATAATATGAGAAATAAATAATTGTAGTAAATTCTACGGTCCAAAAGAGCATTCTAAGAGTAAGAAATGATTTCTTAGTACAATGAAATAACTTAGTACATGTTATATTATTCTTATAATTATTTAAAATTAAGATATTAATAAATAATAAACACTAAATATGATCATCATGCTTTTTTATAATGATATTTTGACTAAATCACTTCATAATCATCCATTAATTATGGTACGTTCTTGTTTGGGTTGGTTTAACCACCTACTTGAGCAATATTATATATTTATATCATATATGACTATGGGAATTTAATTTCTCCTAATATATGAAATAAATAACTAAATAATGAGTTTTTTTGGGTTTTTAATGGTAATATAAAAATTAACTGATTATTTAATACAACACCCTTCACTGGATAAAAATCATTGAAATAAGCTCATAACCAAATTCATATTTAAGTATTTTAACCAAAAATCAAATAGAATGAAGATATAAAATTATAAATATTTATAAAGCATCAATTCCAGTACCTTTTATGATCTTCTAATGATGAAATTTCGTATAATAATAAAAACAACATTGTTATTACAAAACTAGTTAATAAAGATCATGATTACTCACAAAAAATATCAAAAATAGATAATATCTAACAAATATATATATATTTAGATAAAAATTATAAATAAATTTTATAAATGGTTATAGATATGGAAATTTTTATTAAATGTGTGACTAATATAGTTTGTTTTCTTATAGAGGAGGTTAGAGTGAATTTCAACTGAATGGGAATTTACATAATGGGGTTCTAGTCCCAAAATTTCACCCCTTGAGACACATTTCTTATTATGCACCATAATACCGTTAATATGGTTTGATTAATTATTAATGAATTTATTTAACCATTTTCATTTGGTTTTTAATATACATATCATGTTCTATTTAAAACTCCTTTTTATTCAAAAGATTCCAAATTTGAAAAGGTTTTTTTGATTAAAATGTTACTCAAACTATTGGGTTTTTGTTGATAATATTATTTTCAATTTAAGTTTGTTTTTAAAAGATAAACCTTATTGGGATTTTTTTTCTGTATAAAAAATCTCATCATTTTATTTCGATATTCATTATTTATATGTTCCCTCAATATTTAATTTCCCCTGGATTAATATGTTACCTAAAGTGTTTCTTATAAGTGAAACTAACCCCATATATTCTTCTTAGTTGAGAACCTCCCTCTTTCTATGTTTGTATTCATTATATTCTTCTGAAAATGTCCTTATTTAATTCTAATTAATTTATTATGTTCATTTTATAATAATTTAAGGTTATTTAAATGTTTTAATCTTTTTTAATGTCTTCCATATTGGTAATTTTCATCAAAATGTGAAAAGATTATATTTTTAACATTTACATGTGAACACATCCTTTCACGTTATTTGTTGTTTTATATGAATATTTATCTCTGATTTTTCATGGTTTATAAAATAAATTACTTTCTCATGGATTTTTAAAATATGTCTTTTAATATGATTTCAAAAGATCAAGGATATTTATTATTTCCAACATGATTTTTATAAAATTCCTAAAAAGTATTTTTAATCTAATTAAATTTCATTTGTCATATATTATTATCGATCGAGGGTTTTTAAATTTTTTTACCATCCACTTTATTCATCTAGATGTATTATTTAATTTACTTCTCTTTTGGAGAAATAATCCTTCACTCCCATTGTCTTGCCTAATAATGTTTAGTGTATAACTGTAATTTTTATTCAAATGCCCTTCCTCCGAGAATGTGATATTTTTTATTCAATTTATTGAAGAGTGTTCAACCAGGTTCAAAACATCAATTGAATGGAGCAATTATTATCCCAAACATATACCATTTATCTTTATAGTGTCAATACCATATTATTTATTATCATTATTGAATGGTATTTACTTGTAAAGTTAGTTAATATCATTGTATATCCATTTATTTTCTATTGGTTTGTATTGTTATTATTATTGATGATTTATTTATATGATTTCATTTGAAAAGGATATAAAAACCATTTTATTTCAATGAGTTCTTTATCCAATAAATATTTAATTATTTTCATTTACAAGTTTTATGAAACACATTTTATTTAAATCGGGTTATTGATGATGTGATAATTGAATAATGTTTCAAGTGGCCCCCATAACTCACAAGTTTATGATTATTCTCATTCTTATGTTATGATCTTGTGGATCATGTTTATTGACTCATTAATTTATTATGTTATACCAACCCTTATGTTGTGATGTATGATCTATTATTTTTTGGTTATAAGTTTATTATGCATTTTTATTATACCCGTATGATCATCTTATGCTCACTAATGATATTCTATTTTTACCCCTTATGTTTATCCTTAATAAGTATTTGATGACACAACTTTATTATGTTTCCATTTCCCTAGGTTATGAAATTGGAAAAGTATAAAGTGTATAAAACTGTTTTTATTTATAGAATTTATTTGAAATGCTGAAGACTCATTATTGATTAATAGTTCAATATAATGGAAACAATTTCCAATTGGTATAAATAAAATGGGGTTTTTAGTTAATGTTTTATCTTAATTATTTAAAACTCTAAACCTAAAAAGTATTGGGAATATATTGTAATGAAATATTTGCTTTATGTTATGTGGATGAGATGGTAATGTTTTCATGTTGATATAGTTGGTATAAGAGAAGGGTTCAGATAAATTTTTGATATTATTATGTAATTGATTAAGGATAATTTAAGAGTTAAAAATTTCATCATAGTTTGATAAGATAAGGATGATCATAATTTCAACAGTATAGATAACCCTTTAAGATAGTTAAGGAAATTTTAAATATTTTATGGATTATCATAATAAAAGTTTAGAAATTATAAGGGAAAAGTGTATGTTTAGGTTAAAATCATGAAATTTATATCATTTAGAGTATGTGGTTTTACTAATAATGAAATACCTATTTGGATACTACAAGTGGATGCAAGCTATAAGACCTATTTACATAGGGGTTATAACCCTCAAAAGTGATTGTTGGGTAATAATTCAATCATCACCCGATGTTTGAAAAAGAGGCTTAACTGGACACTTGGTTTGGAACTCTTGAGGGACAAACTATGGTAAATTCACATTATATTTAATAAAAAATTATGAAGGATTTGAGTATGATTGTAACTGATTATGTTTGAGAACCTAAAAAGGAAATGTCTGTAGATTGAACAAATAAAGTTATATATTGAACTGAATGAATTATATGTTAAATAAGATGGTTTTATTAAAGAAGAAAACATCATATTTATGTTTTCATATTCATATTTTGGATATTAACATAACATTTTGTTTTGTTTTAGTATTTAGTTGAAACATGGAAATGAAAATGAATTTGAGAAAGGCATGGATCTAGAAATCACTATGTCTCTCAACTGAATAAAGAAGAATAATTATAAATTTTGTAGTCTTATTATATGTCTATTTTGATGGAAAATATGAGATTAATAGCTTCAAATAAGTTAGTGATGTTGAAATCTTAATAGAAATTAAATCTTTATACTCTCAACTATTTTCATTATTGAGTGATATTTATGGTATTTTTGTATTTTCTAAAATTCATGGAGATTATGTGAAATATCTAAGGATTATTCATAAGTAGTTTTTATTTAATGGTCAAAAACATATATTAAATGTTATCAATAACCTTAAAAAATTTATTTTATGATAATATTAGATTTTTGGGGATAACTACTAGAGAACACTTGATTGAGGTATAGATAAATCTTACGTTCAATATGTTCTTGATGTTGAGGTAATAAAGGGTTTATGGATTTTGGGAAAATTGAGTTAGATAGTATTTTTAGCATTTGAATTGATTTTTTTATTTAATAAAAATGTGATCAAGGATATTTTTGGTAACACATATATAATTTTTTGGATTATAAAATATATATTAACTATTTTTTAACTTTATAAATTAGTGAATAATACATTTAAAGGTTAAAGATATAGTTAATTTTTGGAGGAATATATAATATCATAGTGGTTTAATGTCTTAGAGATTCAAATATATTTGGGATATGTTTTTATGGGGAATATATGATTAGTGTATATACACACTCGGGTATATGATTGATTGAATAAAGAATGCTTATTTGAATAAAGATGAGTAACTTTATATAGCCTAAGTGTGTAAGTTTCATATAATTCTCGAAGTTATATCCAGAATGATGGATATGTTCATAATACATTCACCTATTTTCATTGGTTAGGAATACTTAAAATTTTGAGGATACTATTTATCTAATGGGGGTAGAATGTAATGACTCAAGATTTTCGACCCTTTACTATCTCGAATAGTTTGTGTCACATGAAACACCGAACTAACACAACACCTAAGAAAAAAGAATCATGAAATATTAATATTACATGAATATTATAATCATTATTAGATTAATATATGATAATAAATTTAAATACGTATATATTATTATTTTATTTTGTTAATATTTTAAATATGATGCCTCTTTAAGAACCGTTTAAAAGTGGGTATTATATTTTACCTTAATAAATAAACTGATCATTAGTTAAAAGTTTATTACAATAGGTAATATTTATTTTTATAAACTAATATATCAAGAATCAATTATTTTGTAATCAATATGAAATAATATTAAAAACACTTTAAGTTTAAATGTGTCATTTTTAATAAAATCAATTTTTATTTATATGTTATATTTTTCATTTAAAATTAAATTAAAAAATTTTATAATTATAATTGGAAAGAAATAAATTCATTTTAGTATTAAAAATTTCAATATTATATTAGGCTGAATTTTTAACATTTTTCTAAAAAATTGATTTTTAGGTGAATAGTAAAATATATTATTTTTACAAATATTCTGCATTTTATGAAATTATTGGTTTATAATAATTATTTTTTAATTTATAAAACCATTATCTAGAGAAAATATTAATTTTATGTGTTATATTATAAATCAATTAAATATTTATTCTAATTTGAAAACCTATATTTAATGTCTTATAACTTAAGTAATAATTTTCTCAAAAAATTGTTTTTAATATATCATATAGTTATTATTTTAAAATTCATATTTATAAATTTTAGAAATTGAATTAAATTTAATGAATTTTGAATTTTTAATGATTAGTTCAAAATTATATAACAATTAATATTTTATTTTTATGTATAAATGTAAAGTTACTTAGGTAAAAACTATTTAGCATATTGAAAGTTAATATGGTAAAAGTAAAGAATATAATTGTAAAAGAGCTCAAACAAGTTTAAAACATTCATGGGAATCTATTTTCTTGGCCTTTATATATGTTTTATCCTTATATATCCATTATTTCTCAATTTTTTATCCTTTTAACTTGATATTTACTTCTCATAATTAAAAAGTTTATGGTATTCTAAACAATGTCATCCCTTTTCAATCATAATAGGGGAACTCCTCTCCTCACTTTCCCTCTCACCACAACCTAGTTATTTTGACAAAAACTTTTCCAAAAAATATCCAAAAAATTCCATTACTCTTTAAATAGTTTTTTATTCTAAAAATACTATCTCACAAAGGCTTGGCCCCCTTTGTAAAGGTGACAATCCAAGATGTGAGGTATAAATTTCTAAAAGTTCTTTTATGATTCAATTTCTTTATGTGAACTTGTTTTCCTTAAAATTTACTTACAATATCTTAAAACTATATCAAAAGTACCATTTTTTTCTAGTATGTTATTATAATTATGGCACAAGAATTAACAACCTTTCCCTTTTCTAATAAAAAAATGAAACCTTCTTTCGTGCATTGTGTGGACTACCATCTCTGTGAAGCCACATGTTTCATTTTCGTTCATTGTCTTACAATAATGGTAATAATAGGGAATTTAATATATAAGTAATATATTTATGACATATTTGAGATTATTAAATGATAAACCATATTACTCATTTCCCTAATTCTACAGAAAATATAATCATCATTTATGTGTACGTGTGGACTTTTTCCTCAATGTGATGATCAATTTATGTTTTTTTCATCAGCACCTTACATGGATGGTCACAAGAATGATTTTAAAGTATAAATATTATTTTATAACATTATTAAGTTTTTGATTGATTATTTAGAAACCTATTAATAATATGATCAATAAAAAAATTTGTCCAATTCTACCATCCAAAAGAGCATTCTAATAGAAAATAAGAATTATTATTACTATATAATATATTTTTTATAGTTTATATTCTTCTTCTATTTGTTCCCAATTATGGTGTGTTCTTTTTTGGGTTGGTTTAACTAGCTAATTAAGAAATGATATAAATTTATATCATGTATGAATATGGAAATTAAATTGGTAGTAATACATGATATACATAATTAAATAATTATTTTTTTCTGTAAGGTTAATACAAAAAATCAACTAATTATTTATGAAAACACCCTTTGGTCGCTCTGAATCATAAAACATGGTCATCACCAAATTACTCTATAAGGATTGTAATAAAACTAAAATATAATGAAATTATAACATAAAAAAACATAAATTATAGTACCTTTTATGATATTTGAATAATGAACTTTGGGATAATAATAAAGAACAATTCCGCTATTACAAAAATATATTAAAATGTTTAAGATTACTCACACCCGATATTGAAAATAGAAAATAAATGACTAATATATATGTAGATAATAATTATAAATTTTGTATAAAAAAGGTTATATATATTAAAAATGTTCTTAAATAGGTTATTATGATAGTTTCTTTTGTTATATATGGTGTTGGAGCACATTCTGACTATGCGGTAATTAAAGTAATGTGTTTATTGGAAAGAATTATCACCACTTAAGACACATTTGTTATTATACGTCATGATAACTTTAATATTCTTTGATTAATTCCTAAAAAAATTATTTCACCATATTCATGGGTTTTTTAAGATCGATATCTTGTTCTCTTTTAAATGGATTTCAATTCAAACGATTCTAAAGTTGAAAATGGGTTTTTGATTAAAATGTTACTCAAACTATAATGGTTACGCTGAAAATATTATTTTCAAGTAAATATTGTTTTTGAAATATATTCCAACAGAATAATTTATGTTCTTTATAAAACCTCTCACCATTTTATTTTTTATATTCATGGGGTTTTACTTGTTCCTTCAATACATTTCCCCTTGACTAATATTTTACCCAAAGTATTTACTGTAAGTGAAATTGACCCCATATCTTCTTCTTGGTTAATAAACTCCATTTTTCTATGATTGTATTCATTGGATGTTTTTGAAAATTTATTTTTCTACTTTGTAATATTTGAGTATGTTAAATTTCTATGAAATTATCTTCCATTAAATGTTTTAAATAAAATTTTAATGTTTTCGGTATGAGTCACTTTCATCAAAATGTGAAAAGCTTCTCTTTTTAATGTTTACATGTGAAAATATCATTCCACTAAATTTATCATTTCATAATAATAATTATTTGTATGTTTTCATGGTTTATAAAAGAAATTATTTTTCTCATATATTTATAAAATATATCATTTAAATTTATTTAAAAATTTTAAGAATATTAATTATTTCAAAATAATTTTTTGTAAAAATATTAAAAATTATTTTTCATATAAGACACTATCTGTTTTCATATCTTATTTTCTATCAAGGATATTATTCAAATTTAACCACATACCCTCTTTCCCTAGATGGATAATATAATTTTCTTCTCTTTTTTAGAAATGATCTTTCACTTCTTTTGTCTTGCCTAATCATTTTTAATGTACAACAATGGATTTTATTCCAATTCCCTTCCTATATGAATAACCAAATTTCTATTCCTTTGATTTAAGTGTGTTAACCTTAGTTCTATACATTTATTTATTAAGTAAATTATTTTCTTAATTGTATAACCATTATATATAATGTGCGAATACATTCTACTTTATTATCTTGATTGAATGGTATATACCTATATTTTTTTAAATTTATTTGGATACCCATTTATTTTATATAGTTTTATCTTTATATAATTATTTATTATATATTGATATGAGTATATTTAAAAAGGAAATG
This sequence comes from Viscum album, assembly GCA_963277665.1. NCBI lineage: Eukaryota > Viridiplantae > Streptophyta > Magnoliopsida > Santalales > Viscaceae > Viscum > Viscum album. The sequence goes on along the minus strand of OY728130.1, from coordinate 727,020,202 downwards.
AAAATGACTTTGTTTCCTATTGTTATCTATGTTATAAAAACTGAATGATTTTCATTAAAACGTTTTATGAAACAAATTTTATTTCAATGGGGGTTTTTATGATATGATAATTGAATGATTTTTCAAGCGTGACTCATACATATTGATGAATGATGGGTGGGGTCCTATATCAACATACAATTAATTAGTTAATTATTTAAATCTCAAGAGATATGTATACATAGGAACAATTTATTTTTTCACAAGAATGGGTGAAAGTGAATGACTCATAAATGTGGTCTATATGTGAGAACAATTAAGTTGTCTTTCAAGAATGAGTTAAAGTTTGTGACTCATGAAGTTAATGTTTCCCAATACTAATGTTTGTTCCCTATTTTACAGATGTTACCACTTAATTCTTATTATCATTCTTATGTTATTATCAAAAGGATAAGGTTTATTAACTCATTCATGTGTTATTTTAGTAAAACATTTATTCTATGTGGTATGATATATTATTTATTGGGTATAATCTTATTATATAGTTTTATTATACCAATATGATCATATTATTCTTAGTAATGAAATTGGATTATTATCACTTATGTTTACTCTTACTGGGAATATGAGCTCACCCATTTATTTTTTTTCCATTTCCCTCGGTTTTGAAGATAGGAAATGTATGGAGTGTATAGAATAGTTTCTTATGTGAAGATTTTTTTTTGGAAATGTTGGAGACTAGTTATGGATTAAGTAGTTTTGTATATAATGGGAAACATTTCTAATTGATATAAAGAACATGTATTTTGTTAATTAATATTTAATCCTAATATTCTGAAACTCTAAACCTAAAAGTTATTGGGAATGTATTATAATGAAATAATTTCATTATGTTATATGGATGATTCATTCAAGTTTGTGGGACGATATAAGATCTCCCCTATGTTTGTTCAAATTTTATGATTTTTTTAAAATAATTATAACTCTATGTTATTCATGCCACATATCTATGTGGCCACCTGATAAAACCATACCACTAAACACTTTTGTGAGGTACATATATGAAGCAATATAGTTAGAGTAATGGAGAGACTTAAGAATCATATTCCTAAGGTTAAAATATTTAAAAAAGTATTTATTCCCCTAAAATTAACTACATTATATGTTATGATGTTAATAAATAATATATAGAATAACTCATTTAATGTAGAAGAATTCCTTGATTGAGCCCATAGTTGATTAGGGTGTACACCTATATGGAACAAAACCCTACCATATTCTAACCTATTAATGGGAAAATTTGGATTCAAGAGGCTCAATCCTAGTTAAGAGACTATAAGGGTAAATACAGAGCTTAGGAAAAATTAGGATTCCCAGATCATTAAGTAGACCCATATGTTTACCAACCACCCATAATGATCAAGTTTGGTCCAAATTCAGCTAATTATTTTTTATGATCTTGATGAAAACTCCTTTAGTGTCCTACCTATAAGGAAACATGTTATCAAGTTAATCCATGATTATGGTCACCCTAAGAATTATACATATCGAGGATGATAACATGGAGGCTCATTTTATTAATATAAATCATGATTAAAGTTATGCACACTAAATTTCATGTTCTAATCGTGTATATGTTGTGGCCTCATATGAGCTATCGACATCATCTTCTATGAGTTGGTTTGGAAAATGGGTTCAATAAATTGATTGGATATTTGGAATAGAGATTTCAGTGTAAAGATGGGTTTGAACACTCCACTTGATGGTTAACACACATGGTAAGTTATAAAAGGGGATAATAAAATGTGTTTAGTTAGTGGGGGACATTGATAATCCTGGTAGGTGTATAGTAGAGGGGACCTGATCTACCTAAGGGACTCACCAAGGTATTACTATACACTATTTTTCATGAGGCCTAGGTCATTACTAATCTTTAGACAAATTAATTATTTATAAATCCTAATTAATTATAGTGTGGTGGTTAGTAGGGTTGATCCATAGGGAAGGAATTCCATTGAAGGCATGTTGAGTGAGACCAAGTAAAAGAGAAAGAAAAAAAAAATTGAAACAAGAAATAAAGGGTGGAATGGTGAGTTTAATGGTGGTGAAGAAGTTGATGGGATGAAAGCTAAGGTTAATAGATAAGAAAAGGATGAGAATTGAGGGAGAATAAAAACAAAAATGGTGGTAGAATTCAAGAAATAGAACATAGGATGTTGGATGGCTAGATAACTTATTCTGATATTCAAGTTTTTATTAATTTTCTATCTTCACTCAATTACAAACACTACATGACCTATAAAAAGTGGTTGTGTAGTTATCTTGAATGAAAATACTATAGGTTAAAGGACTATTCCGTTTCTCAAGTGGGTTTCTCATTCACCCAATCATTGGAGTACCCAGGTGGCCTAACCATGCATGATATCTCCATTTATCTTATGTACTTCCAGATGACATGTTAATAAAAAATGCAATAAATGAAATAGATCTCACTGAGTATAGATAGTTTAAGGTCGTAAATTTCTTGTTTGGTGAGAAAAGCGTATAATCTTTCAAATCCTAACACTCGAGTGAGATAAATGTACATACCAGCTCAATATTATTCCACAATTAAAGTTTAGACAAACATCATAATAGAAATATTTAATATAACTAAAAGTGTTTTATAAATAGTGTAACAATATGAATTATCAAAAATAAATATTCCCTCAATAAGGGATTCAAAAAATTATACCCGAATGGTCAGATTCCCAGATCTTAGTTGCCCCTACCTTAGTCGCCTGAAGTGTTCTCAATGTCACCCCTTGAGTATTTTTGTCTCTCATCTACTTTTAAAAATCCCATTAAGAACTTCCCTACTTTACCACTAACACAACCCAATTCATGAACAAACATCACCAACTTCTGTTGAAGTACGACCAATCTTATACTACATTTTAGTTGTTAAATTTTGAGCCTGTCGAACCTCCTACTACCACCAAATTCCCCTCTAAACAGTATAAATTCCATCTCTCCTGCATATAGAACTCCCACCTTGAATAGAGAAATAGATAAATTGGTCCCACGTATCTAATGTGATAGGCATATGCATTTTTAATTACATAGTTGAATTTATCATGCCTTCCTTTTTCCAGATAGCCGATTCCCGTCATATAGGAAATTTAGGCTACATTTATGATTTATCATGTAATCAATTTCCCATGTAACCAAATCACTTCACGTAAGAATTTAGGCTTCATAGAGTCATTTCCTAATGTAGTTGATTAGTGAAATATGCATATATTCTATGTATCCAAATCATCATGTAGCTGATTATATTGATATATGTGATTACCCATGTATCCATATAACTCATTTAGTATTTTTATTTCACATAAAAAAAATTTATTAGGATCATCTTATTTTTTAATTCAAACTGCCGAGTGATAGAGGAAATGTTGGACTGAGCAGGATGACCTCTTGAGTTCTCTTTCTTAGTTCAAACCTAGAAATCATACCATCTTCATTTTTACATTTAAATTAAATAATTAAACCTTAAAATAATGGTGTTTAGAAACCATGGGAGGAGTATCATCGACCGTTATTATGGGATGCAGATTCTTCAGTAATTCCTCTCAAGTTTCAGTGCACTTGAGTGTTTTTTTTTGTAATTTTAGGTTTATAACCCTTCTTAAATGGGGACTATCATGTCAATAAAGGTAAAAAATAATTTCACTCTTTAGAATTTGTAGGAAATTCATAGTAGGAAATGAAAATCAACAAATCCAAATCAGAACTAGTGGAAGGTGGTGACAACAATATCTACCGACTATGGGTTAAGTATGGAATCAAGCTTCTTGATATTCCTTGGATAGATTTAATATACAATAAATCTTGATGATCAACTATAAACCTGAAATGATTATGTTTTAATCTTTTGATGTTTCTTATGCATGTGTATATGTATCTTCTCATCTTCTATGGTAGTTAACAATACAATTATTTTCCATCATTAAAAGTTCTAATTAAAAAATAAAAAATGTTCACTGGCATTCAAAATACAGATTTTGAGTTTTGAATAATAGAGATCCCAAAACCAAACAATTAATTATATAATTTCATGAATAACAGATTCAAATATATTTTTTCTAGATTTACCAAATTCTCCATTATAATATATGTTTTTGTAAAAATAACATTTCATTCAACAAAAAAGATATGGAAAAGTGCGATAAAATAGTGCCACACCAAACTCCACAAACCTTAATCCATTGCACTCCTAAGAAATTCATTTATTTAAATGATTCATTAAAAAAGGAGTTAGAGTAAATGAATTTAATATTTACTAGGTTTAACTTTGTTCAACCGAGTCAAAGAAGATAATAAAATCATCCTTTGCATGAAATTTTCAGGCCTCCATTGTGAGTTCACTACACCACCCGACTTCAATATAAAATCAAATTCTAGTTCAAGGAGTGATGATTAGAAAGAAACAAGTGGAATAAAATTTATAACAAACGGAATGAAAACTCCCAGTCTCCCCTAGTTTCCTCACACCAAAGCTTCACTTCCCAATTTATTAATACAAAAAAAATGATTTTCTTATAATTCAGTTTCCCCTTGTTCATTTGTTTCTAATATCTGCCTCACTATTATGAGCTCATTTTTGACGGTGTAAATTTATTTAAATTTTTCCGAGCCACGAATATATGGATAGAGCCTTGCATAAAACTTATTAATTTCTATTTATTTATATAAACACACCCATCACCCTGGCCTTAGATACTCATTGTGGGATCCCAAATTTTAATTTTATTTCATATTCAAAGGATTTATAATACTCTTAATTTGTTTGGATCCCTTGAGTTTTCCTTATTACCCTGGATAATTATCTAGGTTTAAGTTTTAGTGAAAACTTCATCAAGTTATTGTTTTAATTCCAAAAGAGTAAAACCTACTGAAAATCCTTTCTCAATTATTCAGATAGTATTTCTATTAAGGTAGCAGAAAAACAACACTAAAAAATCAATCAATTCCCATAAATTCAGACTCATTTAAATCCTTCAAAAATATTTTAAATTATCCCCTAGGAATATCACCCAAAGTTCTAATTAATTGAACTCAGAGAAAACCAAAAATTCTTTTTGCACAGATAAAAACAGTTTTAATTTCTCAAAAGTGGAGGCATTTTGATGTTTTTTTGAATGGGGGGGGGGTGTTTTGATATGGTAGAATAGAAGTACCACTAAGGCAGATAAAGTTCCCTAAACCTTACTACACTTAAAACCCGACATTATCCCCAATGTTGTATTATAATATAGGGAAAAATTACATATCAAATGGAATATTTATTTTATCTGTTAATAGATTTTATAGGGATTATATAAGTGTTCAAAATAGCATAATTTCCTCACTTCCAATTAGTTTTTGAAAAAAATTGGTTTTGAAAATTCATGGTTTTTTATTTTTGTAACTCAAAAAAATTATAAATGTGGCTAAAAAGGATAATGATAAATAACAAACAAGTAGGATTGGTTTAAAAAAATAAAAAAGGATTCCCCCACACTTAGTTTCTAGTAGCAAGAAAAATAGATGTGAAAAAATAAAACCAACATGCCTCTGAAATAAAGATTGACTATCAGAGCCCAGTAAAATTGTGCTTCCAGCCTCCTTAAAATAGACACCTCTGGTTGGGAGGCCGACTTCTGAAAAAATGAGAGAATTGAAATATTCTAATTCATCAGTTGGAATGAGTAACAATCAATAGAAAACAAAGAAAATGGAAAACAAGGAACCATGGGTTGACTCCCATGATTCACAGATCTTAGAGTCATAAATTAGAATTAAAAAAGTTTCAATTCATAAGGTGGAAGAAGTTATAAAAAGCCTTTATCTATAATTATATTTAATGACTGGCTCTTCAAACATTATCTAAAAATGGTATGTGATCATGTCTAGCTAATTCCACCACACCATTATCTAACACCTCCAAAAATAGAATGTGATCATGGATTGACTCCCATGATTCACTGAGCTTAGAATCATAAATTAGAATTTAAAAATCTTCTATTTATAAGGTGGATGAATTTATCTAAACACTTTATCTATCCCTCAAAGTAATTCTTGATTCTGGGAATATTATCCAAAAAAATTATGTGATCATGTCCAACTTATCTTGAATGGGCCCGACCATTTGGATCTATTCTTACCAGGGAATAAATGCAGCCTATAATTGAAGCTAAGGACCTTATGACCTACTTGGATGTGCCTATTTTGAATTATAGAATTATGAAACTCTTTTTTACTTTCCTTATATATCCTGTTATTGTCATAATATTCATTTTCAATTTCATCTAACTCACTTAATTCAATTAGGAATCTTTCCACATCATATTTTAAATCAAAATTCATGGCTTTAATTTCTCAGAAGGATTTATGTTTTCTCTAAACATGAAATAAAAAATAATTTCCAATGAAATATGATATTGATATATACTTATTCATGTTTTAAAGGCAGTCTGATATGTCTATAATGCCTCATTCGACTTTAATGACCAATATTTCCTAGTGTTATTGATAGTCTTCTATAAGATTTTTTTCAATTGCATGTTGGATACTTTATCTTATATACTAGATTATGGGGGATAGGGTATACCATTTTTTTGTCCATGTCCATAATTTTCCATCAAGTCTTATAAATTTTAGTTCTTAAATCGATTCCTATTGTCATTAATGAAATCATTAGGTACTCCAACCCTATAAAAATATATTCTTCTTGAAAAACATGATCACACTTTTTTTCTCTGTTATTTAGGAGGGAAATTTCCTCGACCCACTTTGAAACATAGTCAACAACAATAAAATGTATACCTTTCTATAATATTAATTAAAAGTGACCCTGAAGTCATTTCCCTGAACATCAAGTATTTTCACTTCCAAAATTCCCTACTGTGGTAGACATTACTTCCTACCCACGTTACTAAATCTTTGGCATTTGTCACATCCTACAACTAGAATTCGGGCATATTTAAACAATGTAGTCCAATATAATCCCAATTATAAAACCTTTTTAGGAGTTATCTCATTTCCATGATGTCTTACCTAATCGAATGAATGACTTATCTCTAGAATAGAAAGAATATCTTCTTTTAGAACACATCTCTTCATGATTCCATCAGCACACCTCCTGAAGAATAAAAGATCACCCAACAAAAAATAATTAGTTTATAGATTATTTTTTATCTAGTTATGAGATAAATCATTAGGTATAATTATAGTAGTGAATAAATTAACAAATTCATCAAACCATGGAATAATTTCAAGTGAAATAGCATGAATATTTTCTTTAGAAAAAACAGATCTGATCTCCCTTGGGACATTATTTGGAGTAGTGGTTTTCCATAAAAGATGATTGACCACCAATTTTTTATCCCCTTGTTTATACTTGATAACTAATTAAAATTATAATAATAGTAGAATAAAAATCATTAGTTTAGGTTTAGTTTCATTCTTATAGAAAATATACTAAAGGGATGAATTATTTTTGAAAGCAATGAGTCTTGATGCAATCTAATACTACCTAAACATTTTCAAAGAAAAAAATTCTAACAGTTCCTTTTACACTATTATGTAACTATTTTGAGCCTCATAATGTAATATTATAGCATAATAGACAACATAAAAAATTCATTTTTTCCTTTCACCAAAAATTTCTCCCCAAAAAACTTCACTAGAATCACTCATGACCTCAAAATGGAGTTCACCGTCTGGAGTAGTAATAATGGGTGGAGAAGTGTAATTTTCCTTAATAAGATTTAAGTATCAAAAACATTTCTCATTTAATAAAAATGGAGGGTCCTTAATATGTAGGGAATATAACATATTAGTAATCTTGGAGAAGTCTTTGATGAAACCCCATAATACCCAGTATTTCCCAAAAAGATTCTAATACCCCTGAAATTTTTAGCTGGAGGAAGCTTTTGAATGACTTCAATTCTAGCATCATTAACCTATAATCCTTTCATGAACAACTTATTCCCCCAAACAATTCCTTTATTAACCATGAAATAACATTTTTCTTAATTCAAGACAAGGTTTTTCTCTTCATATCTTTTTAATGAAGTTTCTAAATGTTCAAATAGTTGTCAAAATCAGAACCCACTATGGAGAAATCATCCACGAACACTTCGATGGACCCCTCAATAAAATCATAAAAAATGGAAATTATGAACATATAAAAGGTGGAAGAAAAACCAAATAAACCAAATAACATTTTTATGTAAGAAAATGTCCCAATGGTATAGTTTAATATGTTTTTCTCTTGGTTTTAATGGGTATTGGGAATTTGATTATAGCTAAATAATCCTTCTAGAAAGTAGAAAAATGATTTATAGAACATCATTACAACATTTTATCTAATAAAAACATTAGAAAATGATCATGTCAATAATCATAATTGTTTTTTTATAGTCTATAAAGATTCTCATATTGTTCACAATTTTGGTTTTATATTCTTTCTTTTCATTGGTGAACGCAATCACTCCACTCTTCTTAGGGACCACCTGGATATGACTTACCCATGGAATGTCCAAAATGGAAAATATTATTTCACCATAATGAATTATATTCAATTCGTAATGGAAAATGTATTTTATATCTATATTGAGGCTTCTATGATCTTCCACCCTTATTCTGCATTTATATTCCTTGAGAATTTTGTGTATGAAAAATGATGTTCTATTACATTTAATATCAGCAATAGACCATCTAGCAACAAAATTAAATTTTTTTAGAAGATCAAAAAGTTTATTGTCTTTCAATCCCTATAAATTAGAGGAAATAATGATTGGAAAATTTATTCTTTCACCTATGAATGAATATTTTAAATAACCTAGTAGAGGATTGAGATAAAAATTGGGGGAAACCTGACTCAAAGGGAGACACTTGAGTATGATGGGTCTAATATCCTCATGATGTATCCCAAATAATTTAGTATTAAAATCTTAATCTTCCACAATAATATTATTTTAGATAAAAATTCCTCTGTGTAAGATTATTCTGTAGGGTTTAATATCTTTTATAAGAAAAACTCATTAAGGTGTTCCAGGAAGGCCCCTCAGCGTCATCTAAGGTTTTTCATCCTAACTAGACCAAATTACCATATAGGTTATAGTATAGATCCCAGGTCTACCATTGATTTATTAAATCATCCTTTTAAACTACTCTTCCTCCTTATAAATCAGTTCATTATCATATAAAAGATCATTTTTTCATAGTAGTGGTCTAGAAGAGGTTATATAATTTTTTTAAAGACGTTATATTTCTAATTCTTATCACCATGGTTGAGAATAACATTCCCATTGAAACATCAATGAAATCCCCCTTGTGTAAAGAGAGGGCCTTCCAAGAATGATAGGGACAACTTGGTTACACACTATATCCAAAATGATAAAATCATATTGTTGAAAGATATTACCCACTTCTATTTTAAAGTCATCTTTTATAATAGCTAGGTGGGTAATGGATCAATTCGTAAGTTGAAAACTATTATAGTGGGTTGTGGTACTCTTAGTTTTGAATTCTTGAATAAGGACAAAATTATAGAATTGATACTTTCACTTAGATCACACAAACAATTAAACTAGGAAACCATATAAAAAAAGTGGAAGTAATGAAAAAACTCCATGGATTTTGAGATTTGGGAGTTATCCTATTCTAAAGGATAGAATGACACTCCTTTGTGAGATTATAAGTAGAAGAATCTTACATATTTTTATTGTTAGAACATATTTACTTAAGAGATTTCAAATAAAAGGGGATTTTAATGATATCCTAAAAAAGTAATATTGATGTTCAGTTTCTTGAAAAACTTCAGATATTTCAATAGTTTAGAATCCGGATTTTTATTTCTAATATTTTTTTGGAAGGAAATGATTGGGGAAAAGTTCCTCACTATTGTAGTCACCCCTAAGATTTCTATACAATATTGTTCTTTTCTTTAGTGTCCCTGGTTTTCAAGTATTCTTATTATAATTTTCAATTGGTAAAATAGGCCTAAATTGAATTTTAGTAAGTTTGTTCAAATTTCAAGATTTTTTAGATTAGAAAGTGAGTTATTAAAATTTAATTGGATTTTTTGGGTTTGATTTGAGTCCTATTTTTAATCCCTCATGAGTTTTGAGATCAATACTATTTTTTACTACCATGGAATTCTCATTAGGATTTGACTCATTGGTTCTAGGTAGAATCCCTTTATCTCTAAAACCTGTATTTTTGACTAACTATACATCTTAAAACACTAGATTTTTAAAACTATATTCTTACCATGACTCATCAAAATCGAATTTTTTTTCTCATCAAACTATTCTATAATTTGTTGGACCATTCCGTTGAATTCATCTTTTGAACTAGAAGAATCCATCCTTGGATGTGGTTGTAATTTTTGTTAAATCTGTTGAAAATAAGGAGGGGTAGTATATCTCAACACTCCTTTCCGTTTTAAAGATAAGATGAGATGGTTTTAGTAGCCTTGGTTATAGTTATTTGATGAATGACCATATCTCAATTGAATCATATCTCTATACCAAGGGAAATCATCATTTTTAGGGACTTGAGTAGGAATATCAATGTTTATGTAACAAGAATGTAAATGGACAAACATACCACAATGTAGACATTGTTCAATCAGAGAGTGTTGAGTAGTTTCATTATAAAAAATAGTATATTTTGCTTCATATTGAAAAGTGTGTATGGTTTCCATCCTAACTATGTCCATCCTAGAATAGTTTTGTTTTAAATTTTTTTTCAAATTGTTAAAAATATTTTTGATATCTTAAACTATTTTATTAGGGAAATCTACTCTAGATGACTGGTCAAATGTGGTTTAGTTTTACAACGTGAGACTCTCATAGAAGGTTTCCATGAGGAATTGGGGTGTGTAACAGTGGTTGGTACTTCACCTAATTTTCCCCTTGAATCTTTCCCAAGATTCATGAAAATATCACCTTTATCTTGTAAGAAGACAATTATTTTATGCCTAATTTTAGAAATCATTCTCATTGGGTAGAACATTATGAAACAATAATCATATAATTGATCACTTGTATCAAATATGCCTTTATCCATTTATTAGATCCAAATTTTTTCATTTCCTTTCCAGAAAAAATGGAAAAAAATCTCAATTTAAATTCTTCATTAGTTAACCCCCTAAGTGGAGGTTGATGCACTATTCCCTAGAAATCACTAATGAATTCCATTAAATATTTTTTGGGTAATCCATGGTATGATGGTAACATAGATAGGTGGGATTACTTAATCTCATATTTTCTAGATTTCAGGGTCTGCCTAATGCATGGAATATTATTTGAAATAGTAGGAACCTAAAACTACCTAAGGGTCACTCCATCTGTAATTAAATTTTACAAATGGTGGAGGGTTAAAAAAAATTTCCTGGTGGATATTTTTATTTTTATTATTATTCAAGTTTTTCATAGGAATTTACAATGTATATTTATTCATGATTTTTTAAGCACTGCGATTTTTATTTATATTCAAGATTAATTTCTCTAATTTGTGAGATTATGAAATTGTTTTCAATAACTTTCTTTTCAAAACTACAAAAAAATATTTTTTACTTGGTCTCCCACACCCTTAACAAAAAATTATTCCAAAATTTGGCCTTGAATCCCATGTCATCACTTGTCTGAGGAAAAATTAGTTATTTATAAACCCTATATAACAATAGTGTAGTGATGAGTAGGGGTCAATCCATTGGGAAGGAATTCTATCAAAGGTGTGTTTAATCTGAACAAGTAAAAGATAAAACAGAACAAATTGATGTAAGAAACAAAGGGTAGAATGGCGAGTGTAATAGTGGTGAATAATTCAATGGGATGGAGGATAAGGTCAGGACATAATGAAAGGATGAGAACCATGTGAGAGGAAAACTATGTTAGGGGGAGGAATTTTAGAGATGGAATTGGGGAATTTGGTTTGTTGAGTATCTTATTTTGATATGTTATTATTATTATTATTATTTCTTCAACCAAGGCCAGAAGTTTCTAGACCTAGAAAACGTGGCAGGCCTGTTATTTTGAATTTCCAACCTATAGGTGAAAGGATTCTTCGGTTTCTCAACTGGAGACCTCGTTTACTCACTTGTTAATGTAATCATGTGGCCTACCCTTAAATGAAATATCCTCTTCTCATATGGAATTTCAAATGAAAATATAATAATGTCTGTATTAAACAAAATATTTTTCACTAAGTTCAGACAATTGAAGGTCAAAAATTACTCATTCGATGAGAAAAAAGGAATAATCCATCAACCCCTAACAGTTGTGTGAGATAAATGTGACTACTATCTCAAAATAATTCCCTGATTTAGGTTTATCCAACCATATTAATAGAAATATGTAATATAATTGAAAGTGTTTGAGAAAAAGAGTAACAAAAGGAAGAAGAAAAAACACATAATTCCTCTACAAGGTCTTCAAAAACTTATTCTAGAATTGAAAAGTTGTCCAGATCCCAGTCATCCCATCCTCAGTCACCTAGAGTGTTATCAGTGTCAACCTCAAGTCATAGTGTCTCTCTTACACTTTTAATAACCCCATATAGAACTTCAATACTTTCCCCCAGACATAACCTTTTACCTGACATAACTCCACCAACTCTGGTAGAAGTACACCCACTCTTATCCTTTGTACCAGTCATAAACACTTTTTTCTTGTTTGAAGAAACTGATGGCCACTACATGTAGGTATAAATGTTAGAAATTCTAGCCTCCCAATATATAGAACTACAACCTGTATTTTTGATGTACTGGAATTGGTCCCACAAAACCAATTTGATCAACATAGGTGTTTTGAATGATGTAGCTAAATTGATCATAAATTCCATTTCCCATGTAGATGACTCCCCATGTACCCAAATCACATCAGGTAAGAATTTGGGCTCCATATATCCAATTCCCAACATATCGGATTAACAAAGTAGGTGCATCTGTCACATATATAAATCATCATGTTGCTGATTATGTTTACATATGAGATTCCCCATATAGCTATTTGAATAACGTAGACAATTTAGTTAACCTCAAATAAAACTTTACTAGGCTCATCTTGTCATCAAATTCAAACTACCGAGTGATAGAGTAATTGTAGGACTGATCATGATGACCTCTCGAGTGCTCTTGATTAGCTCACACCACAAAATTGTTCTCTACTCATTCATCCATTTGAAAATAATATGATAAAATTCCAATAATGGTGTCTAAAATCCATTGGATGGGTAACATCATCCATTGATTGAGGATGTAGATTCTTTAGCGGCCCAATTCAAGTTTTAGTTCATTTGAGTGTAGAATTTTTCAATGTTTACTTTGCAACCCTCCTCAAATGGGGAATCTTGCTTCAAAAAAGTTGAAAAAGGCTTATCTATTTACATCATCAGTGGTTACTTATAGTCAGAAATGGAAAAATATAGCTTGAAATCAAAACTACTAGAAGGTGGCAACAAACGTAGCTACCAACTATAGGGAAAACATTGTGGAAAGATTTAAAATGATCCTTGTCGAATGTTGACATGAAATCCATCCATATGATCGACTTTAAACATGAAATTCAGATGTTATTATCTTTTAAAGTTTATTATTCATGTGTATTTTTATCTTCTTAACTTTTGTTACAGTTGATAATAATTTTTTCCATTATTTAATGTTCCATTCCAAAAAAGACCTTTCATAGGTATACAAAAATAGATGGGTTACGTTTTGATCAATAGAGCACCCAAAACTAGAAAATTCACTAGACAATTCAATGAATAAAAGATTCTGATAGATTTCTTTCAGATTTACCAGATTCTCCATTATAATATCTATTTGGATAAAAATAAAATTTCATTCAATAAAATAGATGTGGAAAGGTGTGATAAAATGGTTCCACATTAGCTGTATTTGACCGGAAAATAAAATTGTGTTGAATGATAATCTTGCATCGATGGTTGGTCTACCTAAGAGATGCATGACTGGGAGTGTTCTATGCGATTAGAGGCAAGAGGCCTGGTCTTCATGGGTTTTTTTATCAAATAGGGGGATGATATTTATAGTAAACTTTCATAGAATCTTGGTGGTACTAGAAGATATGTGAAGGAAGGTAGTATACATAATTAGTAGGTCAAAGGCATGATATCATGTGGTTTGTTGGAATAAAAGTGGTTGAGATACATGGTAACCTTGCATAGAAGGCCAGGCTTACTGGGATATGTTTGAAAAAAAGTTCTTTACATGGTAGATGAATGTGAAAGGGTCCACAAACTAGGCTAGATGTTAATCCATTACAAAAGATTCCTAAAGAAGAAAATAAATCCGCATGATTCATGATTTTTTGGAGTTATCTTGTGAAGAATTATTCTCTTGTTCTCCTCCCAATATCTACCTTTCACCCTCTCTTATTTTTTGTAGAGTGAATAGGGGTATTTATATGAAAGGATTGAGTTAACAATTTTCAGGTGGCCACACACATAGAGGTGCACACGCATGTGGTACTATCAGTTGTTGAGACACACAGTAGACACATGATCACATGGTGAACACATTCTTGAGGTTACCTCAATAGAATATATAGTTTCATAGTTGGTCCATCTTAGAGTCACATGGTATACATGAGGACCACATAGTTGATGGAGTGTTTCACAGTGTGTAGATGACATCCTGGTTGGACCATCTTGGAATTATATGGGAGATCAGAGGTGTTGCAGTATGTGGGTGATTACGTGGTCGATGTGAATCAATAATAGGGTAAAAATTTCTTTAACACAATAATATTATCAAAGCATTTCAAATGAAGTTTACATAATGAATTCAGTAATTGGAAAAATCTATAAAGTATATCTTTATTCTCTAGAATTCATAAATTTCTCAATCATATTGAGTAAATGAGTGGTGAATAATGTTTTTTTGTTATCATATTCCTAATTCTTTTGAAACCATAAATGAATTCCTTAATTAATTTCATAAGTATCTATATCTAATTATTAAATAAACTCTAAAATTTTCAATTTAAAAGGTATTATTTTAATATATAGAATTTTATTACCTACCTAAGAAAAATTCATAAGTTATGGAACTAGTCCATGATGTTTCTTATATTGTGCTTCAACTTTTAAATATTTATTTCCGGGTCAAGTTTGATAATGATGATTATATTTATCTACAATAGAAGATTTATTATATAAGTATCATGTGTTACATTCATTTAATAATGAATTTTTTTAAATTTACTCTCACTAAAATGATGACCCATTTTGATTACATCATGTCCATTAGTGGTGTAAGATCTATATATAACTAATAATTGGTTCATTTTTTCATTTCTACAATCACTTAGATATTTTGGTATATAATCATGTAAATCATATCTGATGTGATTCTTGGATGGTTTAGCAAATAACTCTTTTTTCCAATCAATCATATGGATAAACCTAATACCATTCCTCTGGCAACTTAATCCAATTTGTTTCTCACAACTAAGACCAGCCCAAAGAAAATTACAAGGATAGAAACCTAATCCTATTAGTGTCATCTATTACATTCTTTCCTTATACAAGAAAATCTCGGGGCAACTAGCTTTGGCATGACCAATCTTTCAAGGCATCTGAGGTCTTGAAAAGTGTTTTATTTAAAATGGATATAAACCATGGTATTTTTAGATTAGATTTAATCTCACCATATTATTTCATATATTCCCTTCTATGTATGTATGATTCTAGTAATTTATTTTGGAATCATATTCCTTAAACAAAATAAATATTTTAAAACCAAATTAACGAGTAACACTTTACACAAATCATAGCTTGTGTTACTAACTCAAATTAAAAGACAACGATATTTATACACATTAAAATTCATATAATTCATATGGTACATGAATCCGTTCCTTATAAATTCTTTGAGTCATATAAAATCAACAATCCTTATAAGAGTATGCTTATCGCAATATATAGCCAATCCCCACTTTTCTAGATAAGTCATAAGCCTTTAGGTCAGTGAGCAGTCCAACCTAAAGTCATTATACTAAATGATACTTATAAAATAGAGGCCTAAATTCCACTATAATAATAAAATGTTGTATGTATAAACTATAATCAACTTCTTAATTCAAGTTTATAATGTAATACAAGCCAAATACAAGGTTGAAGGAAAAAAACCAGTTATTATACCTAGCATATAACTCCTTGTATGAATGTATGAAAATTTATAGAAGTTGTTTAACACTTTAAACTAAATCATACAATAATTCCGAATGTAAATCAGTTATTCATGAATAATAAACAAGGCAATAATACAAATAAATAAAAAATTAATTTATTTAAACACGATACAAACTATTTATCACTAATTTATAAATACAACATTTACAAACACTTTTTAACTAATCATGCATTATGGACATTCCCTAATTATATAAATATAAAAACTTATATTTATCTCCAATATAAAACCCTTCAAATTATCCTTTTATATGGAATTTAATTTAAATATAAGATATTATATGACATATAAACATTTTATATTCCAATTTTACAATGTAAAAAATTTACATATTCTAAATATATCATATTTAATATTATTTAAACCTCAATCATATCAACAACCAAAACTAATTTTGACATGGTTTATATAATTTCACAAATAGGATATTTATTTTCAACAATTCAAATTAACAACCATGAATAATTATAAATTTAATATAACCAACTTTATATTTAAATTTATTATTTAATTTATTAATAATGTATAAAATAAACCTATAATATTCATATAAAAATTTATATCTACATTATGAGTTATGCCAAATAAATTCAAAATCAATTTTTATTATTAAAAATTAATATTATAGAATATTTATTAATTAAATATTTAATATAAACCTAATAATTATCTATTCACAATTTGTTATTAAATATTTAAAAAAATTATAAATTAAATAAATAACCATATTACATTTTTCAATAATTTTTAAAAAATATAAATTATATAATTCAATTCATAATTGAAATTTAGGAAAATCAAATTTCTTTGATATCATATTTAACAATATAGTCAATGTCATAAGTTAGAATTGATAATGAAATTTACTATACCGCATAATGCTACCATCTATCATACTTTATTGTAGATATCATGTGATAATAATATCCTTTTGGCACTAGTGATATCTAATCTTACTATATGAATCATATTTCTAGGATGATAAAATACTCTATTTTTGTGGAATAAGTAATATTAAAATGACATAATAATTGGGTATGATACACTGTATCAAATATTATGCTATAGTAAAAGCTGAAGGACTATAATACTTTTTTTATTACGATATCTCATATCATACCGGAAGATCCAATCGAAGCTTATGACACCATAGATCTTAAAACCACAAAATTTCAAAATATCAATAATTTATTATGATATCACATACTATAAAAGTTTCCATAACAAAAAATATAAAACACATTTAATAACACCGACTATGATACCCATCCTTCAACTAAAAAAACATATCATATGGATATAATATTCAATATTACATAAATGTTTTCTTATTTTCAAACATGATTTGGAGAATCAAAGAACATGGTAAATCTATGACTCCAATGAAGGGATTATAAAGAAAATAGAACACAGATTCAAAGTTGAAAAAGAAATTTGAAACCTCAAATCCAAATATTGATATTTAGGAAACAAAAACGATATATAAGATTAATGAAGAACAATGTTGTGCACCTTTCACCAATGAATTCAACTACTACTATATTTACCCATACAACTGAAGAAGATCACTAAGAGGAGTCAATCCAACTCCCTCCTTCGTGGTGTATCGAAGAGCTGTTATGAATCACTTATAAAATGGAAAAGAACCTCTTCCACACCAAAATATACTACTATCTCATTGAAGTTAAATAAGGATAAGAAGAGATCTATGAGGTTAATTTTATAGTGAAGGCATGAGAAAGGATCGCCTGAATAGATACACCATCTCAATCACTTGGTTTGTTTATATAGGCTTCAGGAGAATCCTTAATTTTAAATTCATTTTAACCATATGTTATAAAATATATAATTTGATGACACATGTTAATCCACTTATAACCAATTAAAATCCAATTATTCTTTGATGTGTTTCATCATATGAAACAACTACTATCAATAATAGCTTACATTGAATATGGATCTGGAAATTAAATATTAATTTTCAACATCATAGATCATTTATAGGGTGTAATATGAAACACAAAATATAATTCTTCATTCCCTATGTAATAGTTAATTTTTACACAATTATTATCTTGGAAGATGTGATATAGAATCATTATATCATATAAAATGATATCCCCATAAGGCATAAAATTTGATTTTTCACTATTTATGTCATACTATATAACATCTCCATATCGTCTCTTATGATATAAGCCAAAATATAACTCACCCACATATGTATATATATTTAGGTAACAATTCCATCACTTTGTACCTATATAAATCATTTTCTTTTTCACAATAAAAATGGTTTATCCTTTTAGATATGTTTACTTGAATTTTTTCCTATAGAATATATTAGTTTCATATGATTTTTGTATATATGTTAACTATTTATCTTTCACTGACTAAAATGGGTTATCCTTACTAAAAAAAATTTAGTAATAATTCTTTTTTTTATTTCAAATAAAGAATGTTGACCCTGATTTTAGGTTTTTAAATTTTTATAACTTATTTTATATTGTTTTCCAAATTTCATAGTAATGTACATTTTTATAAGAATAGAATCTCAATATTTTCTTCCATTACTAGTAGAAATTTCTTCTAATTTTTTGTATATTTTTTTATCGAAAATTCTCACTGAATATATTTTCATAATCAGTTCATTACTTTTTTTAAACCTATGGACACTTTATTTTTTTTATTTTTTATTTATGCTAACTTCTAACTCATAATTTATTCTTTATAAATTCTCATTGTATGAATTTTTTGTTTTCTTAATTCATTTTTAACATATATATTATAATATTAAGCTTTTATTTAATAAATTTTATAGAAAATATTATTATTATTTTTATAATAATATAGAAGTTGTTATGTTGATATTATATTACTACTAATATTTTTATTTAATATTTATAAATTTTAAAAAGTAATTAAAATATTATACAGATATATAATATTATAGATATTATGTATAATATATTTTGGTAAATTCTAATATTTTTTTGAATATGATGTTATATATTACAATTATGATTATAAATTTCAACAAACGCCTTATATATTACAATTTTGATAGTACTTATTGAAAACTATTTATACAACTTATCACTTATGATAAGAATTTTGAAAATGTTAAAATTGTCTGATTTTCTACTTTAAAATATCATTTGGACTTTTTAAAAGCTTATAAATTGTTATAGTTTACATTGTCTATTTTAATTAAGGTAGTTATAAAAACCTTTATTATTTGTAAATAGTGTGATGTAAATTATATTTTAGGGGTTAATATAGTGAGATAAATAATTTCAACTCATATAAAAACCATATTATAGATTCTAACTCCACCGAGAGTGCATATATGGACTAAATTTTCTTTTGACTATTAGTTTCCATTTTTTACTTTCTCTAGTTTCATTATGTTTTATTTCAATGCTATTTTTTAATTAAAGTTTGTATGGTTTCAACTAATCCATATCATGATAAGGGTAACCCACATTTCTACCAGGAAATATTTTGTCAACATATCATTAATATATTATAAATCTACTCTAATAACCTGATATATTAAAATTACACTATGTTTGACAGTGTATACAATACAGAACAACGAGTTTTAGCGAACTACAAAATATTTTTATTTTATGAGAGTTATAACATAGCCATTGAATTGAAAGGTATGAATAAAAGTAACCAAATTTTTAAATATATATAAGGATCATAATGAATAATTTTTTTTGATAAATACTTATAAAATAAGTACTCTATTTTGAGTAAATTCATTATATTATCCAAAAATACATTTTATTAAAAAATGGTTTTTATTTCTTTCTGTGGCATAATATTATAATTAATTTATGAAACTTTTTAAAATAGTATTTGATAAAAATAATATATTTTTTTAAATCAGAAAAAAATTATCTTAGTTTTATTTTTTGTTTTTTTGGTAATGTTTTATTTTCTAGTGAATAGTGAAAAATAATGATTTTTATTGAAAACTTTATTTTTGTTTAAAGAATTCATAAAGTTAGGGTTTTTATTAAAATTAGGGAAAAGTAAAATTAGTTATATTATATTATTAATAATAAAACTAATTTCATTTTAATATATATTTTTATTGAATTTGGTACATAAACATTTTTCTACAAAAATGACACTTTTTTTATGAAAAAAACTATTTTTTATTGGGTTTTGAATTTTTATCTTAAATTAATTTATTCCACTTCTTGAAGTTTAATTTTATAAAATGGATTATATATTAGGAATCATGATGTCAAAATTATTTAAATAGATATCTTTTTTATCATTATGAATAGTAACCACATAAAATATTTACTACCACAGTAAAGGTAAAATATGTTAATTAGGGTTAAAACAAATGTGATAAGGATTGAAATTCATTTAAATACAACAATTTATATCATTTTATGACTCTATTTAATAAATATTCATTTAAATTATAAAATATATCCTTTTGTTTTCATTTTTCATTATTTTGACCATCATAATATTGAATTAAAAGATTTTAAAAAATGCAACTTTTTGGATGTTGATATCTATAATATTTTTTGGAAGGGATAAAACAAATTATATTTAGTTATAATTAATTATTTTTAATATTAATGAATTTTTTAAATATTTAAATTTGTTTATAATTTTTAGTGAAAAAATAATTACCATAAATGCTTATGCAATGATGGCACAATGCTTATGCAATCAATAAAAAAACCTAAAAGTAATATTGTTTTGGGTTATTTAAAGTTTCCCATGAATTTGTAAGATAAATTTAATATATTATATATTTTTTAATGTTTTATATTTGAATTAAATCTATTTTCATGTTGTTTTCGAAGTCAAAATATGCGAATAGTTCTTAAAATGACAGTAATAGTATTTTAAATTAATAATATTTTATTAATTTTTTTAAAAAATAATAAAAATATTCAAATAGAACAAGTAGCTTGTTAAATGATTTAAATTACCTTCAATTTGACATTTATGAGCCAATTTATAGCTTAGAAGTAAAATTATAACCCTTTAATATTAAAAAAATCATTACCACAATTAAGATTAAAACTAGTTAACCAAGGGGTTAAATGAAAATGTAAGGTTTTAAATGACATATAAACCACTTAAACTATTATTTTTTCATTATATTAGGAATATATATTACTTATATTTTAATCCATTAAATTTTTGAACCTTTGATCATTATTTTGGCCCATATTATTTTGTAATATTTCATGTATTTAAAAAATGACAAAAATGATATTTTATAATAAAAAAATTTATTAAATGATGTAAAATTGATAAAAACATTATATTTGGTAAATTTAATTTTATATGTTTTATAATATCAAACGTATTTAATTTATGGTTCAATTTTCCTTTTATAGTAACTATCTTTATCCCTAAAGAGTAAACAACTTTGATATAGCGGTAATTGTCAAAAGGGTTAACAATGAGTTAAAACTAAGAGATAAGGGTCAAAATATTACCAAAACTAATCCAAATTTTATTGGTTGAGATTATTTAGACTCATAATTATCATTTATTATAATTTCATCAATTTTTCATGATTTATCTATGAAAATTAATTTATATTAACTTAATACTTTAAGTAATTCCAAGAGCACCCCTCTCCTCACTTATAAAAGGGAAACTTTTATCCTTCATTATTCAATGTATATTTTCCATGTACATCAAAAAAAAACTACTGAATTATGTTCTAAAATTATTATTATTAAATTAGTTGTTTTGGTATTCTTAAAACACAATTCCAAGGGTCTTTATGAAGGAATCTAAAGGAGGGCTACTAAAAAAGAGGTAATCTTCTTACCTAACCACTTTAAATTTATTTATTATTACACATCTTATAAATCCCTGGAATCGATTATAAAATAATTAATTTATTATATTATATATAATTACTTATTATAATTATATATCAACCATAATCCACCTTCTTCCAATACATTAGAGTATGATAACATCGCTCCTACATACACGTGGACTACCAACTTTTGAAGCGATGTGATTCGTTTTTCATTTCTATTTTACATGGATAGTAATAAGGATATATTTAATTAATATATAAGATATATATCATATGAATTTTTTTCGATAAAGGTAAATTATTATTTACCTTTATTTTTTTCTATCCATCAAAAAATGGAAACTGCGTTAATGGATACGCACAACCTACCATCTTCACGAATGGTGTAATTATTATTTTTACCTCTCTAATTTATGGATGAATATAACTAAATAAATAAATATATAATTATATATATATATATATATAATGAATATATATGATATTTATATCATGTTTAGAATTATTTATATGATATAACCAAGATCAAAGTACAAGGATCAGATTTACCGAATCAAAAAGTTCATTAAATAAGAAACAATCAACACCCAGAAATGATGATTTTAATATTGAATAATTAATAAATGGGAGTTAAAATATTATAAGTGAATCATATATGATATTATAAGTATTTACATGATTCATTAATAAAATTATAATCAATTAAAATTTATTATAAAGGAGGTTAGATCACTTTCAAATTAAATTAAACTTGAAGGGTTTTCATCGCACTTTTATTTCTTTGAGACTTATGCCATATTCCCAAATTGTTTCATTTTTTAGAGTATAGATTTTTTCTGAATTTATTTTATCATTAATTTATAAAAAATATGGGTATTATTAAATCCATATAATAATCTCTCTTTCAGGTTATTTTAAAAAAAATTTACCAAAGTCGTAAGGGTTTTATGTTATAATGTCATTGTTTATTAGGATTTTCTATGATTAAGTTATAGATGTTTAAATTTTATGTTATACGTCTCAATAAAATCATTAATTTTATTCTAAAATTGTAAGTTTTATATATTACATGGTTTTTATTTTATTTTCCTCTCTTTAAGTACTCAAGAGATAAATACAATATTTTTAAGGAAAAACAAATTTCTCTATCTCTTCAGTAAAATTTCCCTTTTATTGCATGTCCATGTTCTCCAAAATATATTCTAATAATGTTTTTATTATTCTTGAAACATGTTTATTTCTTTTAAAAGGAGTCAATTCTTGATAGCGTATAAGACACGTAACACCGAGCATAAACAAACCATGAGATAATATTATTTTAAATATGACCATTATAACCTAGCCAATAAATTGCAGGGTATGAATTGTATTAAATACATTTTGATATATATATATATATATTTCATAATAAATAAAAATTTATTGAAAAATTCATAGTAAATTGTCAATAAATTTTACGTAAAATAGTTTTAATCATTAAAAATATGTTTTCTTCAAAAATGTTTTTATTTGTTTTTGTGAGAAAATTTAATAATTAATTTTTATAGATTTCATAAAATTTATTGGATAAAATTTATTCATTTTTAAAATTATTATACGGACCTTACCTTATTACATACATAATCTTGAATTTAGTCAAGAAAACACTTTTTTTTACATTGAGGATCTTTTCAAGTTTAGAGATTTATAGAAATAGGACAATACATTCATAACATTACACATTATTATAGAGTGGATTCCATGAAAATAGTTTCCATTTTTTAAAAAATATAAAACATTAAAACTTAAACATGACTCCTTGAAAATTATTCAACATTTAACATGGATTCCTTATTTTTCTTACACATCCATTAACCTGTGAAAATCATTTAAAAAATTGGGACGAGCACAAAATCTCAGTAAGGGATGGTAAAGAAGGAAAGAGCAAATTGGTCCATGAATACTCATAACGTATGAAAGCATTTTCAAAAGACATGCTTGTCACCCATATATACTTACTTTGTGTGACAGAGATTTACACAAGATCTACAAAAAACATGAGAAAATAAATATAATCACAAAGGTATCTTAGAGAATTTTTTACATAATATTTTAACCCTCACGACTACCTTATAATTTGTAACCCTCACAACTACCTTACTATTTTTGTAACCATCGCAGTTACACTTGGAGTAACCATTCAACCGAACTTAGAATTACACATACCCAATGAATTGGAGGGATATATAGGTACCAAACATCATCATAAAAAATTCCCATGAACTAGAACACAATCATATAACATGAATAATAGCATAAAAACATTTCTTTTGAATTTTGTAAAACATAATTTTAAAAGAGGATTTTAAAAGAAAATCCCCTTATAAATATAATATAATTGAAGAGAGACATAATAGAGTGGATGGAATATGTATATAAATGGTAATTAGACATAATTCAACAAAATATAAGCAAAAACCATCACAAAATAAATTTTAATACCACATTAATAACGAATTAGAAGGTTAACCTAAAGAATGGAAATCTGGTTAAGAATTTACTTACCTCGGGTTTGTCTTTCTTAAAACTTGTTTAAAAATCCTGTATAATGGTTAAAATAGTGTTATTAGTATTTAATAGAAACACTTTCATGTTTATAACATCTTATATGACCATTTCATAACATTATTTCACCCTTTAATTGTTAGTATTTTTCTCCTTGCACTGTTTTTGGGTGTGTTATTTACGTGATTTCCATGATTGGTTCATGGTGGATGTTCTTCTCAATTGGAAGTGAAACTAAAAAATTGGAATGGAGTAGTATTTACATATATTCAGTAACATATATTATACCATTTATCATTTTTAATTATTACAGTAGGGGGATACATAAGTTAAAATATTAATGATGTTCGTTTAGATCATTTTAGTTGTTCTTTGATAACAATGACCTCATTTTGTTTTATAAATTAAAACCAAGTGTAAAAAATATTTCCAGAACCATTTATGAGACATAAAACATATATTATAACCTGGTTCAAACATAATTTTTTTTTCATGACTAGAATTTAAGGAATTAAAGAAAATTGAAATCACATCGTCTACGATGTCGTTAATTCGACACTTCATGAACAATGTTTTTAATTCCTTGAACAAGTGGGGAAGAGAAGAAGATTGATGATTAATTTCCCATGAAAATGAGAAAATATATAATATACAATATTATCGAGTTTTAATGCCTCTTGGTGAAGAGGAGTTTATGAAATAAGAATAAAATAAAGGAATCTTTAAATAAAAGAAAACTTGAGAAATTTCTCATGAAAATTTGGTAGCCTAACAACGTCTCTTAAAATTTCATAAAAATAGTTTGATGAGAGAAAGGGGATATATAACCACTCATACATAATATGTATAGTGATGGGGGATATGGAATGAAATATCCCAACATAATCCAAAGCAAAGGAAGAGAGTAACATAAAATAAAAGAAATGAATGAAAATAAAAGAGGATGTTTACCTCTTGATCTCTTCTCTTTGAGATCCTTCTTAAGGGCTTCAGTTTTGGTCTTTCGGTGTAAACAAAATCTCTAAGACGTGGGGAAGATCCTTGGGAAGATTATTGGGTAGATCTTAGGCATGGATCAAGGCTTTAGAGGTGTGGGAAGAAGTGGGGAGTGAGGGTGGTTTATAGTGGAAGAGAGGAGGTATTTTTCATTATTTTAATAATTATCATAATATTTTTGCCCAAGATTATGAATAGTCTTAGTTAATGTGACCTAAAATAGTGATAATGGAATTTTAATCCCAACCAAGTGGCCTTTTATCACTTATGATGTCATAAATATTATATTTTACTGATAATTTGATCATACGGTATTTTATCGTATTTCATTATTCATAAAAAAACAAGAATTTCATAAAAATCCCAAAAATTTACCATAACCATTTTTAAATGTGTAGGATTAAAAAATGAAGTCCATTTTTTGAATATAAATTTCTAAATATTATTAATTTAATTTTTAAATAAAAGCATTCTTAATTCTAAAATTAACAATTCTAATTCTATAACAACTTTTATATCATTAAATTTTTTTAACCAAGATGTTATTATCTTAAAGCCTTAAGAACATAAAATAATAATAAAATTTACTAGTCATTAGGGTCATATTACTATTCATAAGGGTATGTTACTATTTACAACAAAACAAGTTGGTTTCATCAGACTCCAAATAACTTATTGAACACAATTGTAGATGACAGTTTCTTAAAATTCAAAACATAGAGGTGGAAAAATTATATTTAAATACTAGTTATAAATATCTACTTAAAACAAAGTTCCATGCATTTATATTTATTTTTAGAAAAGAATTGGGGAGTTACATTATGCCCACCTTCTAGAAATTCTGTCCTCATAATTTTATTTACTTATTAAAAAACTGAGGGTACTTTTAACTCATACTATTTTCAGACTCCCATGTTGCTTCTTCAATCATGTGGTTTCTATACAAAACCTTTACCAGGTGGATTAAATTATTCTGCAATACCTCTTCCCTTCGATCAAGAATCTGAACTGGTTTCTCTTCATAAGAAAGGTTCTCTTACAGCTTAACTGCTTCTGGGCTAAATACATGTGATGAATCTGGAACATACTTTCTCAACATAGAAACATGAAAAACATTGTGTACCTGAAAGAAACTTGGAGGTGATGCTACACAGTATGCAAATATTCCAACATTCTTCAAGATTTCAAAAGGACCGATTAACAGTGGACTTAGCTTCCCTTTCATTCCGAAATATATCACACTTTTCCAAGGATAAATTTTAAGGAAACCATGGTCACCTACCTTTAATGGGAAGTCTTTCCTTTTGTTATCTACATATATTTTCTGCCTGCTATGAGTTGTCCTCATGTGCTGCTGGATCATCCTCACTTTCTCAGCCACTTCTTCTACTAATTCTGGCCCCATCAACATTATTTCACCTACTTCATCCAAAAACACTAGAGTCCGACACCGCTTCCCATACAAGGCCTCAAAAGGTGCCATATGAATATGGGAATGAAAACTATTATTAAAAGAAAACTGAAATAAATAAATATGTTGATCCCAACATCCCTGGTTTTCCATTGAACAAGATCAAATCATATCTTCCAAAGTTTGAATCGTTCGTTTTAACTGCCCATCTTATTGAGGATGAAAAGATGCACTGAAATTTAACTCTGTGCCCAAAGACTTCTAAAGTCCCTTCCAAAAGACATAAGTGAAACTAGGATCCCAGTCAGATACAATGGAAAGAAGAACTCCATGTAACCTGACAATCTTCTTGAGGTACAATCAAGAAAGCTGATCCAAAGTCATTATATCTATAATAGAGAGAAAATGTGCTGATTTTTTCAGCTGATCAACAATAACACAAATTTCATTGTTACCTCGAGAAGTATTTGGTAGTACCACCACAAAGTCCATGGATACATTCTCCCATTTCCACTTTAGCACTGGAAAAGGCTGAATCATCCCCTTCGGTGACTTCCACTCTGCTTTAACCTGTTGACATGTCAAACATCTCATGGTAAATTCAGCAATATCTCTTTTCATTCCATCACACAAATAATACTCCTAAAGGTCCCTATAAATCTTATTACTTCCAGGATGAACTACAAATGGAGAAATATGAACTTCACACAACAAATATTTCTTCAACTGAGAATAACTAGGCACACATAACCTATTTCCAAATCTTAAAACACAATCTTTATCAAGGTTAAATTCTGGAAACTTACCCATTTTAACCAATTCTACCTTTTTCTGTAGCTCACGGTCTTTATTCTGTGCTCTCTTAATTCTATCAGACAATGAATACTACACTGAAACCTGAATCAAAATAGATGTATTCCCTACACCAAAAACTACTAAGACAAAATTCATCAAATCATTAATCAAGGGATCATGTTCGAAATAGAACATGGTTAATGAAGCATGATGTTTCCAACTCAAGGCATCTGCCAATTTGTTTGCTTTTACAGGACGGTAATTTATCATAAAATCATAATCCTTTATCAGTTCAAGCCATCTTCTCTTCCTCATATTTAATTTCTTATGAGTGAATATATATTTCAGTCCTTTATGGTCAATATATATTTGACATTTGGTTCCGTATAAATAATGCCTCCATATTTTCAAAGCAAAAACCACAGCTACCAATTCCAAATCATGTGTGGGATAATTTATCTCATGAGGTTTAAGTTACCTTAAAGCATAGGTAATTACCTAATCATTATGCATAAAAACACAACCAAGTCCCTTAAAAGAATAGTCAATCTAGATGACAAACTCACCATTTGGGAAGGAAAGGAAAAAACTGAAGTATTCACCAATATCTTCTTCAGTTCCTAAAAACAAAGATCATATTCTTCTATCCAAACAAATTTAACCCCTTTCTATGTTAACTTAGTTATCAGGCTAGATAAATGGGAAAAGTTCTTAACAAAACATCGGTAATAACCTGCTAATCCAAGAAAAATACGAATCTCTGTAACAATTGTGGGACTTGTCCCTTCATCAACCACTTTTATTTTAGCAATATCAACTGTTATTCCATCCTTATTTACAATGTTACCAAGAAAAGAATTATATTTCAACCAAAAACCACACTTGCTGAATTTTTCATACAGTTTCTTTTCTTTTAATGTTTGTAAGACAACCCTTAAATGTTTTTCATGCTCCTCTTTATTTTAAGAAAATACCATAATGTCATCAAGAAATACAACCAAAAACTTATCCAAGAACTCATGAAATACACTATTCATATGATTCATGAATACAGTAGGTGAATTAGTTAATGGTAAAACAAAAAATTCATAATGCCCATATCTAGTATGAAAAACTGTTTTTGGGATGTCATCCTCCTTCACCTTCAGTTGATGGTATTCAGATCTCAAGTGAATATTGGAAAAGTACTGAGCTCCCTGGAGCTGATCAAACAAGTATTCTATATGAGGCAAAGGATATTTGTTTTTAACAGAGATGTCATTCAAAGCTCTATAATAAATTCAAAGTCTCATGGAACCATATTTCTTTTTAACAAACAAATAGGGGCACCCCATGGTGAAGTTTTAGGATGAATGAATCCTTTGTCAAGAAAATCCTGCAACTGATTTTTCAATTCAAGAAGTTATATTAGATCCATACGATATGGGTGTTTTGAAATTGGCTTAACATTTGGAACTAAGTCAATTGTGAATTCGACTTCTCAATCAGGTATGACACTAGGTAATTCATCAAAAAAAACATAAAGGTATTCATTTACCACTGGTACATTATTAATTTGAATAGTTCCCTTGTTTTCAACAATATTATCAAGATAACTTTCATTTACATATTTCAATAAATTCTCAGCTTCCTGATATGTTATAGATTTTATGGGTTCGTTCTTGTATACAAACATATACTCTTTTTGAAAAACAACTTTTATAGCTCTATAGTCAATCTTTGCAAGATAAATAGAAAGCCAATCCATTCCCAGAATAACATCAAACTCAACTAAGGATAAAACAACAAGGTTTGTAGGTAAAGGCTTTCCACATACCACAACAGAAGGATTCTTATAATTCCTCTTTGCAATAATATTTCCCCCTTGGTGTTTTAACAACAAGTTCAAGTCTCATTTGTTAAGGTGATATTTCCAATTTACGAGAAAATTTCTCAAAGATGAAGGAATGTGTAGAACTCGTATCAAACTAAACATTAGAAAAATCCGAGTGAACATGAAAAGTACTAGATAAAACTTCATTGGATGGCCTGAAATCAACTGATGTAGTACCAAAGGATCTCACTACACCTTTTTTCTTGTATTCTGGCTTCTTTGCATCATTCGGATCTCTCTTTGGGCGGGCATTTTTATAATGACCCATTTCACCACAATTAAAACAGTTTAGAGTATTCTTATCATGATTAGTCTTAGAATCATTTTCATTTAAATATATGGCCATATGTCCAAACTTTCCACATTTAAAACACTTCCCAGTTTTTCTAAGACATTCTCCAAGGTGTTTCTTGCCACACTTTTCACAAAATGGAAATTGGATTTTCTTACCATCAGATTTCTTTGGTTGATTCTTACCCATCGCTTGCCATATAGACCACATATTCTCCTTATTTACAAAATTCACATGATCATCAACAAACTCCATCTTTACCCTCTCAGCACATCTAACACGTTTCTTATATCTTTTGAATTCCCGGGAGGTCAATGCCCTTCGATACATTGGCTTCTGTCCTGAGTAAAAGTGGTTTATTTTTATATCAAGATCTAGAATAAGATTTGTAGAATACCTCAACAGTCGAGTGAAGTTATCTTCATACACGACCACTGAATCTTCCTCCTTCTATTTTAATTCAAGTAATTTCTTCTCTATCCTAAGTCGCGCCACCTTAGGAAAATAATTTTCAAGGAAAATACTTTTAAATTAATCCTACTCTAAGGCATCAAAATCCTTTCTACCCATGATATTCTTTGCCATTGACCACCACTGATAAACTTACCATTCAAAATGATAAATGGAAAGACATGAATTTTGATTGTCTGAACATCCCATAACATCGAATATCTTCTTGAAGGTTTTGTTCCATCCTTCAACTGCTACTGGGTCAGAAGATCCATTGAAAGCAAGAGGGTGTTATCTCATAAAATGTTCCACTACTTTCATGTTCCGTTGTGGTAACTATATTTGTTCTCTTACATGGATTCCACAACCATTTATTGTCTGTGTTAGCTGAGCCATTACTGTCAGAAACTGCTCGGTTCCAATCCCTACAATTCCGAGATATAGATCCAGAAGGATATCATTCTGTCAGTGCCTCTCCTCTTCAACATCCCTGTTCCTTCTATAGACAACCATTCTGAACAAACATATCTTAGATGAAGCAACATGGTAATATTTAAATTCTATAAAATTTCAAATTAAACATAGAGTGAAAATCATTTATGTTATTCTATTTACATCACCCTATCCCCTCAAGTTATCTAAATCATCCTTTGATACCAACTATAAGGACCTGAACTTATTACATACATAATATTGAATTTATTCAAGAAAACACTTCCATTTAAAATGATGATTTTTTGAAGTTTATATCCTTAGATAATTTTGAAAATTCATTCATAACATTACACATTATTATAGAATGGATACTATAAAAATAGTTTCCATTTGTTTTTTCAAATTATAAAACATTAAAACTTAAACCTGACTCTTTGACAATTCTTCAACATTTAACATGGATTCCTTATTTTTCTTACACATTCATTAACCTGTGAAAATCATTTAAAAACTTGGGATGAGCTCAAAATCTTGGTAAGGGATGGAAAAGAAGGAAAGAGCACATTAGTCCATGAATACTCGCAACGTATGAAAGCATTTTCAAAAGACATGCTTGTCATCCATATATACTTAATTTGTGTAACATGAGATTTAAACAAGGTACAAAAAACATGAGAAAATAAATATAATCATAAAGGTATCTTATAGAATTACTTACATAATATTATAACCCTCACGACTACCTTATAATTTTTAACCCTCATAGCTACCTTACTTTTTGTGTAACCATCGTAGTTACACTTGGAGTAACAATACGACCGACCTACAACTTACACATACCCAATGCATTTGAGGGAGATATTGGTCCCAACCTTCATCATAAACAATTCCCAAGAACTATAAAATAATCATACAACATGAATAATAGCATAAAAACATTGCTTTTGAATTTTGTAAAACATAATTTTAAAAGAGGATTTTAAAAGAAAAGTCCATTATATATATCATATAATTGAAGAGAGACTTAATAGTGTGGATGGAATATGTATATACACTCTAATTAGAAATAATTAAAAATAATATAAGAAAAACCAATCACACAATCAATTTTAATACCACATAAATAATGAAGTAGAAGGTTAAGCCAAAGAATGGAAATCGAGTTAAGAATTCCAAAACCTCAAGTTTGTCTTACATAAAACTTGTTTAACCATCCTGTATAATGGTTAAAAGAGTGTTATTATTATTTTACAGAATCATTTTTTTGATTATAAAATCTTATATGACCATTTCATAACATTATTTTACCCATTAATTGTTAGTATTTTTCTCCTCGCACGGTTTTTGGGTGATTTCTTTACATGATTTCCATGATTGGTTCATGGTGGATGTTCTTGTTGATTGGAAGAGAAACTCTGGAATAGGAATGGAGTATTATTTACAAATATCCAGTAACATAAATTATACCATTTATCATTTTGAATTCTTACATGAGGATTATTCATATGTTAAAACATTAATGATATTCATTTAAATCATTTTACTTGTTCTTTGATAACAACAACTTCATTTTGTTTTATAAATTAAAAAAATCTGTAAAAAATAATTATAGAAACATTGATGATATATAATAAATATATTATAACCAGGTTCAACCATAAAAATGGTTCCATGACCAGACTTGTTGTAATTAAATCAAATTGAAATCACATCGTCCACGATGTCGGTAATTCGACACATCATGGACTATGTTTTTAATTCTTTGAAAAAGTGGGGGAAGAGAAGAAGATTGATGATGAATTTCCTATGAACATGAGAACATATAGAATATAAAAGATTCTGGAGCTTTCATGCCTCTTTCTTAAGAGGAGGTGATTAAATAATAATAAAATAAATGAATCTTGAAATAAAAGAAAACTTGAGAAATTTCTCATGAAAATTCGGCAGCCTAACATCATCTCTTAAAATTTCATAAAAATATTTTGATGAGAGAAAGAGGATATCTCATCACTCATACATAATATGTTCAGTAATGGGGGATATGGAATGATATACCCAAACATAATCCAATGTAAATGAGGATAATAACATAGAATGAAATAAAATAATGAAAATAAAAGAGGATGTTTACCTCTTGATCTCTTCTCCTTGAGATCCTTTTTAAGGGATTCGGTTTTGGTATTTTGGTGAGAACAGTATCTCTAGGACGTGGGGAATATATTTGGTAGTATTATTGGTCAAAACATAGGCATGTATAAAGGATTGAGATGTTGGGGAAGAATAGGGGAGTGATGGTGGTATTTGTAGTGGAGGAGAGGGGGTATTTTTCATTATTTTAATCATTATTATAATATTTTTTCCCAAGATTTTGAATATTATTAGTTAATGTGACCTAAAATAGTAATAATGGAATGTGAGTTTGAACCAAGTGTCCTTTAATCACTTATTATGTCATAAATAGTGTATTTTACTGATTATTTGATTATACGGTATTTTATCGTGTTTCTCTATTCATCGAAAAAACAAGAATTTCAGAAAAATCCAAAAATTTACCATAACGATTTTTCGACGTGTTGAATTAAAAAATGAATTAATTTTTTTGAATATATATATCTAAATATTATAAATTTAATTTTTAAATAAAATCATACTTAATTAAAAAATTAATAATTCTAATTCAACAACAACTTCTATATCACGATGAAAAATTAACCAAGATGTTATTATCATAAAGTCTTAAGAAAATAAAAGAATAATAAAATTTACTATTCATTAGGTTCTTAATAATATTCATATTACTATTCATAAGGGTATGTTACTATTCACAAAAAAAAAACAAGTTGGTTTCATCAGACTCCAAATAACTTTCTGAACACAATTGTAGATGCCAGTTTCTTAAAATTCAGAATATAGAGGTGGAAAAATTATGTTTATAGGCTAGTTATTAATGTCTACTTAAAATAAAGTTCCATGAATTTTTATTTATTTTTATAAAAATCTTGGGGTGATAAAATTATAATACCAAAATTAACTTTGGGTGAATTTTTTGGATTTTTTAGAAAATATTGTTTTTATGTGAATATTGAAAAGTAATGTTTTTTTGTAAAAATGTCATTTCTTTTCAAAAAATAAAGAAAATTAACAATAAAATTTTGTTGTAAATATAATTTCACGTAAAATAATTTTTATTTAGTTATATTCATTCCACTTAATTACATTTTAATCATATTTATATTTTATTTTAGTATAAGTTTATTTTTGGGTTTAAAAACATGTTCTTTTTCTGAAAAATATTTTAATGTGCATAATGTTTCTCCACTTTAATTAATTAAAATAACAAAAAAATAATTATTATTTAAAATACGTTTATATATTATATTCCTATAAATAATTATTTAAATTTATATAATAATCATTACTAGTTATAGAGTTAATATAGAATCATATTTTTCTTGAAAAATACACTTCATGAAAAACTGTTTTTTTGTTACGTCTGCGTGTTTTATTTAAAATTAAAATATCGAAATTATATGAATTTAATTTGGTAATATGAATTAAATATTTGGAATAATTATAATTTATGTTATCTAATAGTCTCAACTTAATTTTTGATCATAATTAATAGTGAAAACTGTCAAAATAGTTTACCGCGGTTAAGGTGAAAACCGATTTACCATGGGTTAAAATAAAATTATCCGGGTTAAAATGTTTTAAAAACATGTAAAAAATATATTTTATTATAATATTTATACCTTAAAATGTACAACGGTTGATAATATACAATTCTGTATCCTTTTTGAATTTGAAAAATGGGGGTACACCATTTTGTTTTTAAAAATTTAATGTGTACCACTCACCTCACTTATAAAATGACACACTCTCCTCTCCTCTTCACACCTTAAAAACACTTTTTTATTGGTCAATAACTGAAATAATACCATATATAATAAAATAAACACGTCCTAGTTCTCTTGGTTTGATTACAAATCCATCCTATGAAGGATTTTGGTGCTAATATATAGAGGTTGTCCGAAGTAGAGGTTTCATGCTTAATCAAAAGTTTTTATTTTATTATTCTTAAAACTCCTCAAAATCTAATTTAATTATGATGATATAGTAAAAAATGGTATATACCAAATGATGATATGTTATTATGTTAATTAAATAACCTAAATTCATATCCTCTTCCATCAAATGGGAAACAAAATCATCGTTTATGTGAACAAAGGACTACCGCCTCATGAACCAATATAATTCATTTTTCATCACCACCTATCATGACTGGTTATAATGAATGATTTAAGTCATATATATATATGTGATATTTTTAACATAATTATAATTGTTAAATAATTATATTATATATACCTTCCAACATTACATTCTGTGGGGGATATGATAATGTCGCTCGTGTGTATGAAAGACTACCACCTCACTAAACGATGTGATTCGTTTTTCACTAATGCTTTGAATGGAAGATAATAAGGATAAATTTAATTAATATATGTGAAATATAAGAAATAATTATGATATTAATGAAATATTTATCATTCTTAAAGGATAATATATACCATTAAATTTTACCATTCCACTCACTGAAAAATGATAAAATTATTCATGCATACATTTGGACAACCGCCTCTATGAAGTGATGAAATTATTTTATCTTCACCACATCAAATGGAAAATATATATAAGTGTATTTTATAAAGAGATATTATATATGAGGTATTATTATTATTTTGGAAATAAAAAATATTACTTACATTGATTCAATAATGATCATTAGAAAATGGAAACGTTACTCATGCGTAGAGACGACATATCGTCTACATGATTGTAACAAAATTAATTTTTAAAAATAATATTACACGACTAATTTTAAAAGTATAATTGATGTATAAAATTGATAAATATTTAATGATTATTATTCATTATTTTTTTAAATAATTACCTCTGTGACCGGGATCAACACACTAGATCAATTTTGAAACAATGAACCAAAAGTTCTCAAAATAGCCGACGAAGACATAACTGATTATGTATTTAAGAATGATATTAAAAATAAATAAAACAAATTTTTTAATTATATTGTATTAAATCTGTAAAAATTTCTTATTAAATCAAATAATTAATTTAATTTTATTATGCAGGAGTAAAAGGACACACATGGAAAATCAGGACTCCTGGTAAGAGATTACCATCTCACTTTTATTTATGTGAGACATAGGTAATATTCACCACTTATTTTATTATGTGGTGTATATACTAACCATGAATGTATTTTATGACCATTTTAATAAAAATTAATATAGTTTGAAAATCCAAATGAGGTTCACCCTTTCATGTGGTTTTGATATAGAGATTACCAAAGGTTGTAAGGGACTTTGTCCCAGTTTCCTTTAATTGTGGAATCATGTGATGTTTTACACCTAATTTAATTTATATTGTGTATTTAATACCCCTTTACATGTTATATCATGAATAATTTATAATTCATTTTATTTTATGTTTTAATTTTAATTATTTCATCCAAGGGTATTTTACATTAAAATTACCAAGTGGTAAAGGGTTTCTTCAATCAATTTATTTTCATTTGGATATAACTATTTTTCATTAAATTTTTATTCCTTGATTTTATATGAATTAATCTATAAATTATTTTATTATGTATTAAAACTTTTTTTTGTGTATTTACATTTGTTACACATAATAACTCCTTTAATTAACAATCAATTCAAAGATATGATCATTGTAAGGGTTTTTCGTCTCAAATTCCCTTTATTTGGGACATAAATTTATAATATGCACCTATGTACTTTTATGGGCTGTATATACTGCCGATTTTATGTGTTATATCATTAATATACTCATGTCCATGATATTTAAAGTTTTATTTGAAGTTATTATTTCATGGGGATTATGATTGGAATGTTACCAAAGTAGAAAAGGTTTTATGTTACAATCACCTTTATTTTTTGGATTTTTTATATTGAAGGTTATTTTGGAGGAAATAATGTGATATTATTTTCTTGAACCACATATAGTAAATTAGACTATAGTTATTAATGTGTTTTACATGTTTAATTTTCATTTCGTTCGCTATTGTTCAAAGAAATAACAAGAAAGTTTATTATAAGTTATACCGATATTGTATTATTCTTATAAATTGGGAATCTTTCTCTTCCATATCAATATATTATAAAATATTTTGGAAATTTTTATTTTATAAAAATAAATTATTTCTTAAAATAATTTATCATGATATTTTACCTTATTTTATATGGTTTTACAAATTAGATTTCCTAACATTTTCCAAATAGGGCCATTTGACTCCCTTTACAATGTTTTTGAAAATCATGTTTATTTTGCACATTTACATCATGAAAGGATTTTACTACCATCATGATCATTATTTTATTTGAACATCCATTTTTAATTTTCCTAATTAATCTTAAAAGAAATGGATTTTCACAATTTTTTTGATTTTTTTTGTTATGAAATGTGATTTTCTAATTGAAAATGTTATCTTCCAAAAGAATGTTTTAATGATATTTTAATGGTATTTTCATTTATCAATATCAACATACCTTGATGTTACTTATGATCCTCTGATTATATTTTTTAATGATACCATCCTCATTATTTCTTTGTATGTTTTGTTATTGTATCAAATATATTTTAAAGGAACCCATTTCCTTTCCACATTTTGATCATGTTTCAAAGAGATTTTAATGGAACACTTTTATTTTCCATTGGTTACTAATATTTAAAAGGTAATATCATAGAACTATTTCTTTTCCATGTGTTAATCAAGTTATTAAAGTAATGATTGATATTTTTATGAGTTTTATGATGAGATGCAATTTTTATGTACTTTATTAATGTTATGGTATTTGGAAATTGTTTACGAAGGGTTGATCCCCATTATAGATCACAAGTGAGCCCGAAATAACATATATGATGGGTGTTCCCAGATAGAACATGGTGATCCTAATAATTTTTATACAATGGGTGAGTCCTTATAATCTTTGTGTTTTATTTTTTTGAAGTTGACATGCTAATGATTCCCTCTACCCTAGGATTGTTGTGATTACCTATCTCTAATGACAGAATCTATGGCTCCTCCTCCCTATCGGAGGGGGGAGTTCCTTCTCCTTTATCGCCCCAACTCAACCTTCAAATTTCATCCCTTTCTCCAATCTAGAGTTCCTTCCCTTATTTTGGAAGATTTTGATTTGTTCGAAAGTTACAGATATGTATCTTGGTTCACCCATACATTCTCTTGTACCTCCAGAGTTTCAAAATGCATCTAACTTGTTCATGTGGACCCTTGTGTCTTGGTTTCTTCATCGACATCCTTCGATTGATGCGTTCAACCGATTTGCCTTCAAATCCTAGGACATTCAATATCATGCGATCATTGGCCATCCTGATAAAAGGCACATTATTATCCAGTTTGGGTTGATGGATGATCTCATAAGCACCTAGTCCAAAGCCCCTCAAAGATGTTATAGTTTGTCTTTCTTTCTACTTTAGTGGAATTTTTTTCCACATGCGACGAGATAATCTGAGCATGGCGATTTGGGTAAGTCACCCAGGTCTTCCTCTTTCATTCTAGAATCCATCTATTTTGTATATCATTGGGAATATTGTTGGTCATTATCTATTCTATCATAGTAGAATTGAAGAGGTGGGTAATTGCATTTGTCCTCGCATCTGTGTGGAGGTTGATGTATCCAAATCTCCGGTTGATTGGGTCAAGATTACTAATAGTCAGAAGTTCTGGTGGAGTAAATCTATAAGGTTTGAGTCATAGTTTTATTTATGTATCTCTTGATATAGGTTGTTTCACCTTGATTCGATACGTCGTATTGGAAATTCGAGCAGGAAGGTGAAAAAGTAAATTCCCAATGCCTAAGGTGCCCATGATCCAACAATAGAACACATGAATCTGCATGAGAAAGAAGTCACAAATAACCAGCTGCAAGAGGATCATGACTTTATCTCTAAAGATCATATATTGGTTGTCTTAGTCAATGGTGAACGTGGAAATACAGGTGGGTTAAAACCTCCTCTGATGGTTCCACCTGAGATAAGGGTCATGGAGGTGTTTGAATGACTAAAATGAGATCTGAATATTGGAACTCCTATGGATGGTAATGGACTTAACAATGGGGTTGATGGAAATCAAAGGGCAGAAGGGGATGATTATTTTCTTTATAGTCTCTCAATGTTGGTTGATCCTCTAAGATAAGGGTTTATCTCTGAATATGTTAATTGTTTGAAAAAACCTCCCTTTGAACTGGAATCTTCATTTGATAGGAATGTGGAGGAGGAGGCTCCTTGCGAGCCAATGGAACATGAAGGTGGTCTTGAACTTCTGTGTGTGGGTGGTTCTTATGAGAATGGATCCAGGGTTTGGAAGGAAAAGAGTTTAGACATGTTTCATACTGAAAACTAGTTCGCAATGCTGGAAAATGAGGATCCACCTTTGGATCAACATGTCTCTCAGTAGGTTGTGGAGACTAGATCACATGGAAATCATACTGTCAATGCGAAGAAGATGAGTGTTGAGGCGCTGGTTTCTAACCATAATGATGATAGTATAGAGTATGGAGAATCATGTGATTACCATGTTGGAGGGGAACACCATCAAGTGTTGACTTTAGTTGAACATAATAAGAAGATTCAGTTGGTGGGAAATGGCTATGTGCGGTCAATAGAGATGGGCCTGCCTTTGGAAGCACCAAGTGGTGAAGAGTTCGATGATGATTTTTAGAATGTGTGCACCTCATCTCAAAGGGGGAATTTCTTGGATGCTAATAAATACAATTTTAGTTATTATGAAAAGTCGGCGAGCCGTGGAAAGGTTTTCTACAGTTCTATTGTCATGAACCGAGGGAATAAGGTGAATTAAAACTTCACAACTACCTCTTCTCCACCAAAGAGAAGACAAAGGAAGGACTACTCCAACATGATAAGAACTGTGGTAACTCGGTCCAATTATAAGGCTGGAAAGAAGACTATTTATAATTCCAAGTGTGGGTGTGCTAGCTTGAAATTCTCTAAATTTCAACTCACATCAGAGAAGCTAAAACGCAAGGAGAAATATATCAATCTCTTAAAAAAATATAACTCTCAATATTATTGGGAATTAGTTGACACTGGTGTATCCTATACAATGGTCGCACCTAGACAGTGATCTAATGCATTGGATATGGTGGTCTAATGTATAATTATTCCATTTTTAAGGGTTCTGTAAGGCAACTATGAAGCCAATGTTCCAAGATACCAAAACTTTTTCTTTATGATTTCTATTTTTTTTAATGATTACATTGATCAAGATTGGAATAATATGGATAATGGTTATTGATTATTGTGAATGTTTCCTCTTTTGGATCCTTATTCCATGTTTCATGATTTATGATATAGGTATTTATGTTTATGAATATTATTATGTTATTCTCATGCACTTTGATTATATCACCATTCTTTTATTTTCTTCTTATACTCCATGATGAAAATCAATTGTTATTTATTTCTCTTACCCTTACTAAGAATTCCAGATCAACCTTATTTTGTTTCACATTCCTTGGTTTATCAAGAATTATGTTAAATGAATTATGTCTATAAAGGTTTCATATGGATGATGATAATGACTTATTTTAAAAAATGTTGGTTATAGTGGGAAAGATAGTCTCTTGAATTCATGGGTATAATTTATGTAAGTGGTTTTCTTAATTATCTAAAACACTAAACCTAAAATGTTCTTGTTTATGTAAGTGATCCAATATTTATTTTGATGTTGTTTGTTTTGGATGAAAAAATGTTGGTAACATTCATTGGTATCAAATCTAGAATTGTAACGTTTATGATTTTAGCACCAGATCTTGCAGTGAAGGTTCAAGAATATTATAATTCTTCGTTTATTGTTTATAGTAATTTATACACATTCTTTAATTTTTAAAAAATAGTTTAAAACTAATCT
This sequence comes from Viscum album, assembly GCA_963277665.1. Lineage (NCBI taxonomy): Eukaryota > Viridiplantae > Streptophyta > Magnoliopsida > Santalales > Viscaceae > Viscum > Viscum album. The sequence continues at coordinate 726,979,363 of OY728130.1, read as the reverse complement.
TCTTTTCATTTTCTAAATGAGGTAATTTTGAATTTTACAGAAAATGTGAAAGAAATATTGGTTTTAACATACACAACATTTATGAAATTTCCCTCCATCATAACCACTCATTGATTTGAATCCTTTATTATAAGTTTTCAAGTTTATTTTCAATGAAAAGTTTTTCCATAATATTTTGGAGATTTTTATATTTAAGGGAAGTTATTTCAAAATGAAAATGGCATTTTCCTCAATAAATATTCCAAGTAATATTTTAAAGGAATTTTATTTCTATGTTAAAATACTTTGATATTACTTGTGCTTTACTAGTGATAATATTTAGGGATACTATCCTTTTTATTTATTTGGATAGTTCATTATTATTATGATGAGATATTTATGAAGTCCATTTGTTATCCATGTGTTATGTTATGATGAAATGTTGAAATGTTTTTGAAACCAGTTTTTTCAACATGAGTTATGGTATATGATGAATGATTTATGGTCATGTAGCACACATATATATGATTTTAATTATGTTATGGGTGTGATTGGAATAATATAGCCCTCTAATTCCTTGGTTAAAGATGTATATCTCATGAGATAATGAGTATTGGAATGGAGAGTGAACCTAGTTATGTAAGGGACTCTGCCCACTATGATAGTCTTGGGGAAAACCATAACTATGGATATACTAGAATGGGTAGTGAACCCAGTACACAATGGAAGTATTGGAAACAATCATTTACAAAGGAGATTTTTTTTTTATATTTGACACACTTAAGAATTATGAAAATGTTATTCTCTCATGGATCATGTTCTTTGATTCCTTTATGATTGATGCCTTATGAAATTCCAAACTATATGCTATCAATCATGATTGTGATCTATGATATGGAGAGTGTAAGAACCCGGTTCTTATTTTTGCGGTATGAGTTTCTTCTTTTCTCTTTTCCTTAAGTGTTTTTGAGAAAAATAAGGAAAATGGGGACAAAATCCTATATTTTGGGACTACACGCCATTTACTATTCCACACATCGTGTACTTTGTCGTGTGGGATGAGTACATAGGATGTGTAGCCCTGTCGGCGATGAAAGGTGTAAAAACCGACTACACACCATGTAGTGGGTATTTACACGTCGTGTAGTCAGTCGGCAGGAAAATAGTAAGGCGGTGGAAGCAGCCGCTAGCAGAGCGACAGTATAAGACGTGTAATCAGAAAAAAACATCGTGACTCATGTCGACGGAAGAACAGTGTGGCGGTGCTGCTAGAGGAACAGTTAAATGAGAAATGTACAATCCGTGTATTCAATAGTATATGCTGTGTAGTTTGGTTTTTTCTCTTAAATGGATAGTATCCTCCCCTGTTCATAGGGAAGGCTTAGAACCGGAGGATGGAGTCGGGAGAGGAGGCCGGACCTTCGAGGATCTCCAGATCGAGCATCGAGAATCCGTTTTCACCTCTGACGATCTCGTTGGAACCGCACGGGTAAGCTCTCCACTATCCTTAAGCCGTTCATTCCAATTATTCCTATAAGAGAAGTTATTTTGGTTTGAATGAGGTTTTCATTCACCTCATATCTACGTTGTTCTTGGACGATTCGAGGATCATCGTTCGTGTATACCGTTCAGGGGTATTTAAGTTAGGTGGATTGGTGTTTAATTGCCAACTGTTGTGCATTTGTGTGAATTGTTGATCTACGGACCCATGTTGGGGTGTTGTGTGGCTGATGCCTTGGTTGTTTTGAATACCTAGAATTGTATAGGTAATTAAATGTGTGAATAAACTGTTGTTTCAGGTCGATGCTTGGATCCAGGACCACCCCAGGGGTGCGTTCCTCTGTTTAGCCGTTTGGCCAGGATACCTGAGGGTATTCCATGTTTATTTTTCGTATTACTTTTCCCTTGAGAGGAATTGTATATGTATTTATTTTTTATATGTTGGGCTTGTCCCGATGACTTGTTTAGCTCAAGGGCAGTGTTTTACTTAGCATGAGGGTAGTGCATCTTTTAGCCTGAGGGAAACTTCTTCCGTGCCTGTGGGCAATAGACTCTCTACCTGAGGGAGACACTTTGTACCCATGAGGGAAATATCTTTTATGCCTGTGGGAAATTACCTGTGGGTTACATTTCTGTTTACCTGAGGGTAACGTTTTGGGTGTCTGAGGACATTGACTGTTTACATAGAAATTCACTTTGGTGGTTTCCTTATAATGAACGATTAAATGAATAATAAAATGACAATATAACTGGTAAATTTAGTTACTTTTGAGTACTTCTTAGTTTATTTCATTTTACTACTACACATTGTTGTTGCATATTTTCACATAGTTGGGCACAGACCTTTGGTGGGTGCCTACTGGGATTTATTTCTCACACCCTATTTGGGTCATGTCTTCAGCCCAAATAGATTACATTTCTGCAGGTGTGGATAAGGGAAAGGGTCATTATACAGGTACTTGATTGCTGATGAGGAGTAGGGGAGCATGGGACCGAGCTTAGGCATGCGATGCTACCAGCTGTTTTGTTTTGGTTTTGTTGTACTTTGTATTGTACTGTATTGCACTGTTGTGTAACATGTTCTGGCTATTTTTCTTAGAACATAAGACATGTTGCATCATCATCTATATAACTGTTGGTTATCTTTTACTGTAGTGTTTATTTTAAATGTGTATGGTTTATTGCTTCCGTTGTTGTTGTATTATTTCTATTTTATTCTGCTCCGCTACACTTTGAAAAATGAGGGCATAGTCTCCCTAATATCAGACCTGGGTCCTTGCTGCTAGTCGGAAGCCTCTGCTGTTTGGTGAAATGCACTTGAGGTCACGTGGTAAACCGGGTTCGAGGCACCCATTGAGTGGCACCTGGAACCAGGACGTTACAAAGTTGTATCAGAGGAGTTCTTTTCTTTCACTTACTATTTGTAGCCTTAGTCAGGGATATGACGAAAACAGTAGTTGGTAATAAGTTGTGCCCAGATATAGCTAACCCGTGTACAGGGAAGAGATAGTCTAACTTGTATTTTTGAAATTCTTCTGATTTTTCAAGTTTTACAGTTGATTTGCTTTCACAATTGGGTGACTCATTTGAGATTGTGTTGTTTATATTTTATCCATGGGTTCTATTTAGTTGCAACCCAATGAGATGAGGGTATTCCATCTCATGCATCATTTAGGAACATGCTAGAAATAACATGCCATGCATAATTCCATTCCATGTAGGTGCATTAGAAGTTTCTTGTTGATGTGATAGTTGTTGTGCTAGAAAAGCATGCTTTTGTAATAGCTGACTTGATAAATACCCACTATGTGATAGGTTATTTTTTGTATGAGCCCGTTGATAGAGTGAACACTAAACTTTGGTTTTTGGGATTATGTTCCCTCATTGACCGGAATTTGGTGGATCGTTGGGTGTTTACCGTATTTAAAACTTTGAAAAGATTCCAAACTTTTATTTGCGGGGAGTATGGGCCCTCATGGGTAGGAATTTCGCACTTAGGAGTTGTTTCAGTAGTTTTTTCTGGGTTCCGGAGTAGTATCTAAGCCTACCTATCTAGAAAACCCAGGATACATGCCGTGTAGTTCCTTGGACACACACCATGTGATCTTTTGTTCGGGAAGAAAAGAAAACTTTTTGAGTACACGTCGTGTACCCTAAGTACACACCGTGTAGTATCTTCCCATGTCATAGACCGTGTGAGAAGGGACACGGGGAAGGGAAATGCTTGGGGCAAACACGTCACGTACCCGATGTACATGCCGTGTAGTGTTGACCTGGATTCCACCCATGTATCTAACAAACTCGGACGAAGGAGACCTTAAGACATACATGCCGTGTTCGGGTGTAACATGCTGTGTAGTCTGACCTGGGGACCTGACCGTGTAACTAACAACGTGGGTCGGTGTAATCCTTTTGTGTACTAACCGTGTGTATATGGAACATGGCGTGTAGTTTGAGCCAGGTATCCGACCGTGTAACTTACAACACAGGTCGGCGAAGCTCATCTAGTACACGTCGTGTACCTATGGCACACGTCGTGTAGTCTCGTCCGAGGACAGACCGTGTGTACTTATCCATGTGGCTGGGAAATGAGGTGGTGTACACGCCGTGTGCGGGTGTAACACGGCATGTAGTATCAAGCTGAGTAGGCGGCCGTGTTACAAACAACACGAGAAATTGGAAATTTACACCATACTTGCCGTGTAGACTATATACATTCCATGTAGTTTTGTTCAAGGGGAGCCATGTGGCTTAGCCGTGTAGAAGGACCCGGGTAGGGAAGAGAAGTTAGGTACATGCCATGTAGTCAGTATACATGATGTGTAGTCTTGTTTTGAAAATTTTGAATGCCTTCCTCCCCCTGTTCCCCTTTTGGTCTCTTCATTTTCAGTCTTGATAATCTGGATCTAAGGTGGGCATTTGACCTTGTAGAGTCATGCCGCCGAGACGACCACACGTTGTTTTCCAGGAGAGCGGTAATGATTATACTCCAGAAAAGGTGGGCCATAGGCTACCAGTGGATCCTTCAGTAGATCCAGATGTAGCGCCAACTGTTATACTGGACACAGGTGCGAAAGCGCAGTTTCGTGATGTCTTTATGCGGTTCATACAGACCTTTCAGGGAGCACCGCGGGCTACCACATCTATGGCCGATCTGACTCATATCTTCCAGTAGCAGCATCCAGCTACATTTTCAGGGGATGGCAGACCACAGGCTGCAGAATCTTGGCTGGGGTCTATGCATACTATCTTCGAGCCTCTTGAGATGCCTCTAGGGCGGAGGGTCAAGCTCGTGACTTATATGCTGTGTGATTCCGCCCAGAGGTGGTGGGATGTTACCACCCAGTCAGATAATCACAGAGACATGGCATGTGAAGATTTTCAAGTCGTATTCTATGAATTCTTCTTTCCAGAGATGCTGAGGGAAGATAGATCTTGAGAGTTCATGAACCTGTAGTAGGACGCTACGTCAGTGATGAATTATTCTGCTCGTTTCACCGAGCATCAGTGTTTCGCACCCGTTCTAGTGGGTGATGAGATGTTGAGAGCAATATGCTTTGAGGATGGTCTTCGATATGACATATGATCACTGGTGAACGTTTTGAAGTTGCCTACAATACATGATATTGTGAACCAGGTGCTGATTACAGAAATAAATCTTTGGGAAGCTAGTGGTGCGGGTGAGGGCGGTTCGGCACCAGTTTCTAGTACTATTTCTACTGGCAATAGGAAGAGACAGATATACTTATCTCAGGGTTGACGTACCAGCTAGAAGGATGTTTCAAGTGGCCATGTCAGGTTCTACCAGTGTGATAAGGAGGGGCACAAGAGACCTCAGTGTCCACGTGACCCAGTGGAGTGCCGAGTTTGAGAAAGATGGGTCATCTGCAACGCTTCTGTAGGGTGTTTCCATCAGTGGCCAGAGAGAGGGGTTCTGTACAGACTCCACGAGCAGGAGCATGACCAACAACTTCTTACAAGTTAGGAAACTAAAATACGTCATGGCGTGCAGGCCGAGATGGTGGTCATGGCCATGGTAGCCAGACACTAGGATCTCAGAGACAGTAGGGCGGGACAGCTCAAGGTAGCCAGGCTGTGTTGCAGGGCCGCAACACTGTGCAGACATATGTAGTGCAATAGACCCAACATGAGAAGGATCCCAGAACTTCTACTGTCAGAGGTAATATTATATTAGCTTCTGTTTTATGTTCATTACTTTTCGATATAGTTGCTACAGATATCTTTGTATTTGTGCCTGTTGTGGAGAGCCTTGGGATCTGTGTTTCTTTTTTTCTGATGTTATGACACTAGAAACTTTATTGGGGATGAGAACGGCATGTGTACGTCAGTGCAAGGAGTTCCCCCTTGATGTTGGTGGGTTTCACTTTCTATGGGACCTCTATGTCTTGGAGATGACGAGCTATGATGTAATTCTCGGGATGGACTGGTTGGTTTCCTTTCAAGCCTTTGTAGAATTCTATCATCATATGGTGAGTTTCACGTCATTAGAGGGCAGAGTGGTTCCATACAAGGGTGATTGGGATGTTCAGGCAAGTCGGGCTGGACCAGATCATCATGGACGAGGTGGAGTCACAGCCCAGATTGTGAGTTTATATCTAGATGATTAGGGGACTTGTCAGACGTATTTCCCTCTAGTGGTTGATTGTTTCATGGATGTCTTTCGGGACGACTTTTCAGGTCTACCTCTAGAGCTTGAGGTAGATTTATCTATTGATCTTGTGCCAGGAGTAGAACCGGTGTCCATTCCTCCTTATAGTATGGCCACGCCTGAGTTGCAGGAGCTCAAGAGGCAGTTAGAGGAGTTACAGTCAAAGGGTTTCATTTATCCCAGTACTTGTCCTTGGGGTTTTCTGGTCCTTCTTGCGAAGAAGGCAGACGATACCCTCAGACTCTGTGTGGATTATCAGAAGATGAACCAGTGGAAGGTTAAGAACCTATATCCCTTGCTAAGGATTGATGAACTTTTTGATCAACTTCGTAGAGGATGAGTGTTATCGAAGATTGACTTGAGATCAGGATATCATCAGCTGCGTGTGAGACCATCGTATATACCGCTTACTGCCTTTCAGAGTAGATATGGTCTGTACGAGTACTTGGTTATGTCGTTCAGACACAAGAACATGCCATCAGTTTTAATGGAACTGATGAATTGTGTGTTCCATCCTTATCTGGATTATTTTGTGGTAGTAATGGTGGATGAAATCTTGGTGTACTCTCACACTCGACACAACCATGCCACCCATCTTGAGATCGTATTGAGTACACTGAGAGAGCATCGTCTATATGCTAAGCTCTCAAAATACCACTTTTGGATGGACCAGATTCACTTCCTAGGTCATATCATCTTGAAGGAAGGAGTTGCAGTAGACCCAGAGAAGGTGAGGGAAGTAGTTTCCTGGGAGCAGCCCAAGAATGTGTTTGAGATACAGAGTTTCTTGGAGATGTCTGGTTACTACATACGCTTTATATGGGACTTATTTTGCTTATCAGCGCCATTGACGGGTTTGACTAAGAAGGGTGTGAAGTTCGTTTGGTAGGAAGCTTGCGAGACAACCTTTTAGGACCTGAAAGGAAGGTTGACATCATCACCAATCCTGATACTCCTAGAGCAGGGGAAGAGCTATACATTTTATTGTGATGCATCAGGGATCGAGTTGGGAGCTGTGTTGATGCATGGCGATAGAGTTATTGCATACGGGTCTCGGTCGTTGAGGACACATGAGAGAAATTACCCAACACATGAGCTCGAGTTGTCTGCAGTTGTTCATGCGTTGTGCTATTGGAGACATTATCTCTTGGGAGATCATTTTTTGGTTTTCACCGACCACAAAAGTCTCAAGTATATTTTTACTCAGCGTGACTTGAATCTGAGGCAATGAAGGTGGGTCGAATACCTTCAGTCCTTGGACTTTGAGCTTGCCTATACACCTGGTAAAGGTAATGCAGTAGCTGATGCACTGAGTAGGAAGACTCAGATACATGCAGTGAAGGAGGCCAGCGGTTAATGGAAGCTGATGTATTTGTTCTCTGAGATGCATTTGGAGGTTCACGATAGTCAAGGGAAGACCTATCTTTCATCTTTAGCTGTGGAATCTACCCTCCTGGATAGAGTAAGGCTGTGACAACTATCTGGTTCAGAAGGCCTAGTTCTATGGGAGTCGGTGGAAAGTGAGGACCCTCCTCCTGGGTGGAAGATAGGAGATGATTAGGTACTACGTTTCCATGGATGAGTATGGGTTCCAGGGGATATACACAAGGAGCTAATGCGGGAGTTTCATGCTTTAGTCTGGGCAGTTCTTCTAGGAGTTACCAAGATGTACTGTGACATGAGATGTCAGTACTGGTGGATGGGTATGAAGAGATATGTAGTTGGTTTTGTTACGAGATATTCCACCTATCAGCAAGTGAAGGTGGAGCATCAGAGGCCAGCCTGACTGTTATAGTAGTTACCCATCCCGGAGTGGAAATGGTATGATGTCGCAATGGACTTCATGACTGGGTTTCCGAGGACACCTCAAGGCAATGATGCCATGTGGTTTATTGTGGACTGACTCATGAAGGTATCTCACTTTTTGCCAATCAAGGAGACCTTTAGTGTTGACGAGATCAGGATGTTGTATATCCGAGAGGTCGTACGTCTTCATGTAGTCCCTCGTTCTATCATTTTAGATAGGGATGCCTGTTTTATGTCTCACTTCTGGAAATGTTTTCAGAGGGAACTGGGTATACAGGTGCTTCTGAGAACAGCTTACCACCCTCAGACCGACGACCATTTAGAGCGTACGATATAGGTGCGAGAGGACATGCTGCGTCCATGTGTCCAAGTATTTGGGGGATCTTGGGAGAAAGATATACCCTTAGTCAATTTTGCCTATAATAATAGTTTTCAGGAAACTATTGAGATGGCACCATATGAGGCTTTATACGGTAGGCCATGCCGATCACCCTTGTGCTGGTTAGAGGCAGGTGAGGTAGTTTTACTGGGACCACGTCTCGTGCAGGAGACTTCTGAGCAGGTCCAGTTGATTCAGATGCAGATGGATACTGCGCAGTCTTGTTAGAAATCTTATGCTGATCGCCGCAGATGAACCTTAGAGTTTGTGGTCGAGGATCAGGTTTTCTTGCATGTTTCACTGAGGTTGGGACACAGGCGGATCAGGAGATAGGGTAAACTTTCACCGAGGTACATGGGGCCATTTGAGATTCTGGAGAGAGTCGGGATGGTTGCCTATCGGTTGTAGTTATCACAGAGGTATCGAGCCATGCACGACATCTTCCATGTATCTCAGTTGTGCTTCTATCATTCAGACCCGTCTCACGTCTTTCAGCCTAAGGAGGTTGATCTTGAGGTAGATGCGTCATTTTAGGAGCATTCGATTCGTATTGTTGATAAGAGCACGATGGTTCTCTGAGGCCAGTCAGTTACTCTCGTATGGGTGCTATGGCAGCATGGCTGAGTGGAGGACAAAACCTGGGAGTGGGAGACCGACGTACGTGCTCAGTGGCCAGAGTTGTTTTGAGCTTTATCTTTTACACCCTTGGAAGGGAAATTCGGGGACGAATTGCTTTATGGGAGGAAGTTTATAAGAACCCGGTTCTTATTTTTGAGGTACGGGTTTCTTCTTTTCTCTTTTCCTTAAGTGTTTTTGAGATAAATAAGGAAAATAGAAAAAAAGCATAAATTTTTGGACTACATGACGTGTACTATTCCACACGTCGTGTACTTGGGCCATGTGGGATGAGTACACAGGGTGTGTAGCCATGTTGGCGACGAAAGATGTAAAAATCGACTACACACCATGTAGTGGGTAATTACACACTGTATAGTAAGTCGACAGACAAATAGTAAGGCAATGGAAGCAGATGCCAGCAGAGCGATATTACAGGCCGTGTAATCAGAAATACATGTTGTGTACTCATGTCGACGGAAGAACAGTGTGACGGTCCCTCCAGAGGAACAGTTAAATGAGAAAAGTACACACCATGTAGTCAATAGTACACGTCGTGTAGTTTGTTTTTTTCTATTGAATGGTAATTATCCTCCCCTGTTCATAGAGAAGGATTATAACTCGAGGAAGGAGTCATGAGAGGTTTTCAGACCTTCAAGGATCTCCAGATCGAGCATCGGGAATCCGTTTTCACCTCTGACGATCTCATTGGAACCGCACGAGTAAGATCTCCACTCTCCTTAAGTCGTTCTTGCCAATTATTCCTATAAGGGATGTTATTTAGGTTTTAACAAGGTTATCCTTCTACTCAGATCTATGTTGTTCTTGGACGATTAGAGGATCTTCGTTCACGTATACCATTCAGGGGTATTTAAGGTAGGTGGATTGGTGTTTAATATCCAACTGTTGTGCGTTTGTATGAATTGTTGAGCTACAGACCCATGTTGGGGTGTCGTTTGGCTGAGGCCTTGGTATTTTAAATACTTAGAATTTTATAGGTAATTAAATGTGTTAATTAACTGCTCTTTGGGATCGATGCTTGGATCCAGGACCACCACGGGGGTGTGTTCCTCTGTTTAGCCATTTGGCCAGGATACCTGAGGGTATTCCATGTTGATTTTGCATATTACTTTTCCCTTGAGAGGAATTGTATCTGTATTGCTTATTTATATGTTGGGAATGGCCCGGTTACTTGTTTATCCCAAGGGCAGTGTTTTACTTAGCCTGAGGGCAGTGCATCTTTTAGCCTGAGGGAAACTTCTTCTGTGCATGTGGGCAATAGACTTTGTGCCTGAGGGAGACACTTTGTACGCCTGAGGGCAATATCTATTATGCCTCTGGGCAATTACCTGTGGGTTACTTTTCTGTTTACATGAGGGTAAGGGTTTGCGTGTCTGAGGACACTGACTGTTTACATAGGAATTCACTGTGGTGGTTTCCTTATAATGAACGATTAAATGAACAATAACATGGCAATATAACTGGTAAAGTTAGTTATTTTGAGTACTTCTTAGTTTATTTCATTTTAATACTGCACACTATTGTTTCATATTTTCACATAGTTGGGCACATGCCTTTGGTTGGTGCCTACCAGGATTTATTTCTCACACCTTGTTTGGGTCATGTCTTTGGCCCAAAAAGATTACATTTCTACAGGTGTGGATAAGGGAAAGGGTCCTTATACAGGTACTTGATTGATGCTGAAGAGTAGGTGAGCGTGGGACCGGGATTAGGCTCGCGATGCTACCAATTGTTTTGTTTTAGTTTTGCTGTACTCTGTATTGTAATGTACTGTACTGTTGTGTAATAGGTTCTACCTGTTTTTATTAGAACTTAAGAGATATTGCATCATCATCTATATAACTGTTGGTTATCTTTTACTGTAGTTGGTTATTTTAAATGTGTATGGTTTGTTGCTTCCACTGTTGTTGTATGCTTTCTATTTTATTCCGCTGTGCTACACTTTGACAAATGAGGGCATAGTTTCCCCACTATCAGACCTGGGTCCTCACTTCTAGTCGGTAGCCTCTGGCGTTTGGGAAAATGCGCTTGAGGTCACGTGGCGAGCGAGGTTCGGGGCACCCGTGGAGTGGCACCCAGAACCGGGACGTTACAGAATGTATGGTTTTAAAATGTTAATCTCATGTTCTTATACCATTATGGTTATATTATGATTTCATATGATCATAAATTTATATCTATAATGTTTACCATAACTGAACATCTGATCTCACCCAATCTTTTGTTTCCTTTCTCTAGGTTATGAAGAAAAACGTTTTAAGTAAAATATTGCTAAGAATGGTGTTAGTTATGAATATCTTAGTGGAAAGTGATATAGATCTATTATGAATAAGTTATTTATATATGTAATTATTTAAGGGCACAAAACCTAAACAATTTTGGTATGGTTCTTAATGTTATTTATTGAATATTCATCCAATAATATGTAATATTTAAATATGAAATGTTTGGGTTAGAAATGTTGGTATCTGAGAAGGGTTTAGTAAATATTTAGAGATTAAGATTATATAACTTTTTTGAATACCTACGGTTAATTCTAATAATAGGATAACGTCCTAATGTTATGGTAAGATAGATATTATATGGTTTCCCTAGCAATGCATACCTGTATAGAAACAAAAAGTGGACATGATTATTGAATAAATTAAACCAGGGGTAATAATATATAAAATAATTTCTTGAAAAATATCATAGTAATTATTCTAGATAAGGATGAGTGTACCCTTAATGGAATCCTAGTTTAACACTTCCAGGAGATATGATTAGGTTAACTAACAATTTCTACATAAACCATTATAAAGGATTTGGATAGATGAAAACCAAGGATGACCTTGGTTAAACCTATGGTGTCACAGATTGAAAATATGATGTCATAATTTTGAAATCCAATAAATGAATTTTCAGGATTATATGATTCCTCACTATGAAAATTATTTCTCACACTACATTTTTTGGTTTTATTCAGTCTATTTAACTAAGAGGATCCACGTAAACATAGATTGTGATAGATGATAGAATTATTGTCCTCATCGGAAAACAAATGAAATTGAAACTTGAATGATAAACCTTGTGATTATTTAAAATTAGATATCTCATTATATGATTAATAATATCAACTTGGGTGAGTTTCTTAACACACATAATAAAATAAAAATTGAGTTTCAGGAAGTCCATAGAGAGAAATGAGATTCATATTTCTACATCTCAAGTATGTTGGAAAAAGCACTTAGGGAAATGACTCATAGGAACAAGAAGATGTTTTATGTGTGGAATATAAGGGCATAGAGAAACTAATTGTAGAGTAAACATAGATAAGTTTGATAGTAGGAAATAAATTTCATTGTAAGGTACTATTTATAGTTTAATGTCTTATGTGTGGGGATTGTGGGCATTATCATATCCTGTGAAATAATCCGAGGGATAACTACTAGAATATGAAAGGACCTATACTATTGAAAACATATGTAAAACTGTACCGATAACAAAGAAAAGTGATTTAGTGGTAAGGTGATAATGATTAGTTGATATTAATATATTATTAACATTGATGATATAAATGGGATAGTATTGGTAAACTTGATATTTTTTAGCGATTTAGGACATCTTTGATCAAGTTTATTTTATTTTTCTATTTATAGAATATATTCAATAATATATGATTTTATTTGAGGAATAATGATTTTTTAATCATTTTTGAAAGCATATAAGTTTTCATATGAGGTTAATTTTAGATTTATGGATACAATCATGGGTTTATAAGTCTAAGAAAGATCATAAGTAAAAATGAATAGATAAAACTTTTGAGGTTTTTTAAGATGATATTTTGAGGTTATTTGAAACTTTTACTAGTTTTTAGCAAGATTAATATATTTTGGATTAAATAACTCTTCATGTTATTATACGATTTTATGTTAAGATAGTTATGGTGTATTGGATAATGAGATAAATATAATAATGATGTTTGAAATGTGATTCATTGACCCATTGATATTTTCATAGATATTTAAGGATGAGATAAGGAATAACATTCATGTTTTTATCTAATTTTCATTCATGATATTTTGGTGAATTTCAATAATTTATATGATTAGAAATTAATTTACCATGGTTATTAATGCTATTTTCGTAGATTATTCATTTGTATGTGGAATAGGTAACTTTTAGGTTTAAAATGTGATTTAATATGAAATATTATTTTGGAAGAATGAAATTATTTTTTTAGGGATGTAAAATAAAAGGTTTAAGATCACATCTGAGGTTAAAAAATTCTTTAATTTTGAGGTTATTGAGGTTATTTGGGATTTAAGGTAATTAATGAAATTATATATTCAAAACCTTTATTATTATAGTTTAAATGTGTATTTAAATGTATAATTTCATTATATGAAGGTTTATAATTTTTTGATATTATGTTACCTTGTGCTAACTATAATTAAAAATTATTTTCATACTTATATATTACATATTAATAAAATAATATTCATTTCATATTACAAAACACACATAAGGACCATGATGGTTCAGTTAATTTAAATACTTGTGATATATAAAAAACCATTTCATAAGTGAACAACATCATCTCCACAATATTATTCATAGCTAAATCATTTCTTAGACATTTCTTACAAAATACCTTTCTTCACAACTGGGGAAATGGAAACATAAGGATGAGATAATATTCTTAGTAAGGGTAAACATGGGAGATGTCAACATAAATTTAGTATATGGGTTTGAGAACATGAGCCTAAAATTTGAAAATTATATCCCACATATCAAAGATCCTAATATTGAGATGTGGAATAAGGCTTGGAAATTCATAAGACTTGAATCATAAATGAATCGAAGAAAAAAATCCATGAGGACAAAAAATAGTAATAAGAAATATATTTGTGTCATACACATAAGAATATAAATTCTTATGATAAGTCTACCAACCAAGAAATTCATAAAATTTTAGGATTGAGATAACCACATGTGTACCTTCTTCAGTTTTGGGATAATGTCTCATTTAGCTTCTTTTGGGATTAGTATTACCTCATGTGAACCCTATTGTTTTGGGCTTGGAATAACATCCCATGTACCTAGTTGTTTAGTTCTTGGGATAACCTCCCATGTACCTCTTATTTTGGGATTGGTATAACCTCTCATGTACCGTCTTTTTTAGGCTTGGTATATCCACCCATGTACTTGCTTCAGGCTTGGGATAACCAGCAGTGTACTCTATTTTTTTAGCTTGAGATAACCTCAATTGTACCCTTTTACCACCAAATCCATAAATTTTTGTTCCATGACATCATTAAACATTCATCACATCATAACCTATGAAAAGGAAATAGGTTTTATAAACATTTCATTATAGTTTAACCCTTGGGAAATAAATGGGTTTCATAAACATCTTTTCTTCATATCCATTAACATAGACCATCCATAGAAAGAATAATAATGGTATGATTCGATCATATCCAAAGTGAAATATAAGAAATACAAAAAAAAATTTGTTGATTAATAGAAATTATTTAAAAATATCATTAAAACATTATTTAGGAAAATATAATTTTGATTTTGAAAACACTTCCAAAAAATCTAAATATCTCGAAAATATTAATGAAAAAAATTTATTTGAAAATAAACATGGAAAATTTTAAAGGAATAATTAAATAATTTAGTGTTCACAATCAAGAGAAATACCATTCATGTCGTACATGTTAAACGATGATTCCATTCAGATTGGTATAAATTTTGAAGGGCCTTATTTAGAAAATGAAAATAATATTCATTTTAAAACATTTTGTAAAATTAAAAGCATGGATTAAATTTTCTTCAAACAATAATGTGATAATATTAAATTATTTCTTTAAAACAATTTTTTTGAAAAAACACATGGAAGAAAAATGATTTTGGACCGAGGAGAGAAATAAAGTTAGTTTTCCGTAAAAAAAATATTTTGATATATTGATTACATAAATAGAAGAAAATTAAAAAGAAAAAATTTAATTTCTCGAAATAAATAGAGTATAATAAAATTCATGTGTTTCTTGAGAGATATATTATAATATTTTATCATTAGAACTAAATCATAAACAACCCCAATAAATAATGAGGTTTTAATAAAATACACATACCACATTGCTATATTTTTAATCATATTCCCCATGAAATAAAGATTATTTAATTGATATTTATATACCATAATTTCATGATAAAAATCACAAAATACATTCACATGACGTATATACACCACATAAAACAAACAAGTGTTGAACATGATATGTGACTCCCATAAATAAAACTGATATGAAAACACATTACCACTTTAGAAACTTTTAGATCATAAGAACAATTAAATAATAACATCAAATGAAACATTAAATGTAATTTATAAAATTATATTTATGATATAACATGTCAAAAGGGGTAGTATATAATTCATATAAAAGAAACAACTGGTGAATATGGCATATATCTTCCAAAAACAAAAGAGAGACTAAAAATGTCATACCTCAACTCTTGACTTCATTTGTACATGTAAAAACCACATTTATAATAAATATGTGTTTATTATACATCAATTAAATAAAAATATTCATACATTTAATACTATATATGATTTAATAATAACCTTTTACTACCATTTTATTAAACATTCTTTGTTAAAATTACTATTATCAGTGATAACTTCATTATTTTTCATATATGTTTTGTTTTGTTAGTTTTAATCCTTGTAATTTTATCATGATTCTATAGTAACCATAATTTTAATAGTGATATATGTATCATATTTATTCATTATATACATATTATATCCATTCGTAAAATTTATATGTGGAAAAATTAATTACACCATTCATTGAGATGATAGGTTTTATGTATGCATGAACATTGTTTACATTTTCTTAGTGGATGGGAAAAAGAAAGTTAAATATTATTTAACATTTATAGAATATTTTTATACCATATATACCCTATATTTTTATTAAATATATCCTTATTACCATACATGTTAAAATAAAATAAAAAAATCATACCACTTCATTGAGGCGGTAATCCACACATACACAAAAGTGAAGTTATCATTTTACGACATATTTGATTTTTGGAAGGTAGATGAGATATTATAAATATAGGAGTATAAAAATTTCATAAATATGGTATATAAACATTAAATACTTCATTATCTATAGTTTTTATTGGCGTTGATGGAAAATGAATTACATTGATTAGCGAGGCGGCAGCCAGCTGTACAAACGATTGAAGATTTTGTTTCCCATTTGAAGGAAGAGGAGATGAATATAGGTTATGAATTAAACATAATAAAATATTTTTATATTTTATATATTGGTGTTATTAAATTTAATTATTAAGTAATAATTGAAGGTGTAAGAGAATAAGTTAAAATAAATATCTTAGTAAAGACAATTACCTTCGCTTAGAAAAACATCATTTGGATCTATTATTAAGGACCATAGGGTTAGTATTTTGGGAATAAAATAATATATATACATTTATAAATATTTTTGGGGGACATTTTCGTAGGGTTTTTTCGAGATAAATGGTTTTATAAGTGTGAATAAGTGAGGGGCAGAGGTCCCCTTTTATAATTAAGGAGAGGTGACAGTTTTGTAAATACAAAAAACTATTTACTAATGAGAAGTCACTCTCAAAAAAAGATCATTAATAATATATTTCAGGGAATATATGTTTTATTCACATCTAAAATACAATAAATATGTTTTATATATGTTTTTCCTTAACCTTTATGTTCACTTACATTTACCATTTTTGTTTTCACCATGGTAACTAGTTATTTATTTATTTATTTACCTAGGTGATTTATCTTTTAAGCCTAAAAAATGAACATTATTAGATAATTTTTACATTTTGATTCAAAATATGAAATAAAATTTTTCAAATAAAAGTATTATGTGTGCGGAAAATTAATTTTAACACAAACTCATATCCAGAGAAAAACTATGTTCTAACCTTAACCAAGAAAATTAATATTTTCAATGTTTTTTGTATTAATTAAACCAAAAATTAATTTTAAATTAATAAATAATATTCATTATTGATATTAAAAATACTTAATCTATTTTATCAAATTAAACTTATATAAGTAGTATAATTAAATTTAAAATTAAATTTGCAAGCATGATGAAAATGCAGAATTCCAAAGTAAAAGTTTTCTTAAGTACAAAAGGTTTTAAAAAAAATAAAAAAATATTAAAATGATCTATATTTTAGAAATAATATTATAATTTTTATAATTTTACTTTTAAAACAATTTTTTAACTAAATTTAATTTTCCAAATGCTTTTAACAGAAAAGTAATTTTCAAAAAAAAATCAATATTTTTCACTATTAATCAAAAAATTAATAATTTTAGTAAATTTTAAAAAACTCACTCTAA
This sequence comes from Viscum album, assembly GCA_963277665.1. Classification (NCBI taxonomy): domain Eukaryota; kingdom Viridiplantae; phylum Streptophyta; class Magnoliopsida; order Santalales; family Viscaceae; genus Viscum; species Viscum album. Next base: position 726,961,987 of record OY728130.1, on the reverse strand, counting down.
TATATTTTTGAAATAATGACTTAAGAAAATAAATTTAGTTTTTAAAATAACTTTTATAAAGTTGAAAAAATTAATTTAAAAATAAGTGCGCAAAACGTGACGAAATCTATTTTTAGAAAAAATAAGGGTTTTAAGCTAAAAAAACTGGATTTATTCTTATCCTATGATTATATAAAATATTAGATGAATGATAAAAAGTTTAGTTGAATATATAATATAATAAATTTCATTAAAATCATAAAATAATATTAACTAATTTATTTTATTAAGATAACAACACATTGTATACATAAAAACAACCTTTAAAAAAACATTTATTTTACATTCAAATGATTTCTATTTTTATTTCTATTATATTGATAACTAATTAATTTATTTATACGTGTTTAAAACAAATAGTTTTCATAATTTATTTATTTCTATACCTACCCTCTAATTTAACTATTTTTATATTAAATAATAATATTAAAATTCTATATCATAGTTTGTTTAAATTTGTTGTTTCATGTAACATAAGATATCAATGAAAATAAATTTATTTAAAAGGAATTATTTTCCAAGATCTTGAGTTGTTACATTCTAACTCAGATAAATTTATTCCTCCCAATTTGAACATGATATCAGTAATCAAGGGTTTGACATTTGAAAATTCCTTTGTATAAAACACACATTGTAAAAGGGCTGATATAAGTTCCTCTTAAAAAGTGAGAAAAGGAAATACAAAGTTAATCTAGAATATCACAAATCTAATATGTAATAGGAGAGAATTAATTTAAAATATGAATATGGACAAGAAAACTAACTCCCAAGGAATAATATAGTGTGATGACGAATATGGCCATGATAATTTTAAAAATCACAAAGCTATAAATCTATGATGGGTGAAAAAACTATTTATTAATCATAAATGAAATTAATTTGAATACATTTTTGTCTCAATATCCTTTTACCTAAGTTGAGTGAATTTTTACCATCAAGACAGAGAAAAATAGAAAACATACTTACTTGATTTTTTTTCTTTAATAAGAATAATCACATACTTTGGTTATACCTATATTAATTGCCACATATTCTATTACTCCAAGAAATGAAGATAAAGTTTTCATTCTAGATATACAAATGGATCACAAGATCTATACAAGAATGATAAGTCAATATTTCCATCTCTAGTTATCATCAAAGGAAAAATGGTTAGCATATGTTTTCCAACATGGATAAATCTTCATGTTATGAAATAATACATTAATCTATAAAATCACATCCAATGTTTAACTAAAACCATTCTATAAATGGATAAAATTAATACCCTTATAAAATACAAAAATTTATAAATTAGGTCACTAAAAATTGAAAATACACATAACATTAATCCCACTAATATCATAAAGTATATCTCAATTATCACATAATAAATATGTGAATACCATAGTCCTATATTTTCATAAAACATTTTAATAACTATAATTATAATAAAACCACATTGGAAAATTAGATGGATCCTCATTCATTATATAAAACAAAATATTATAGAATATATTTCATAAATCAAAAACTGTTGTGAACTCCATGTTGAACCCCGCCAAATAAGCATAGAAAAATTCAAAAAGGAAGAAATTACTGAATATAGGTATTATGTTCCTTTCAAAATATAGGAAAGAATATGGTGTCCAAGACCCACATATCATGTGAGCCTACAAGGGATACATGATCATGTGACCATCATAAGGTCACGTGAAGGCACCATGCGCTGTGAATAACATCAAGAAGGTCCCCTAGAGTCTCTTTGGTGAAGTCCTTATGCTATCATGAAATAACCTAAAAAATCAGCGATTGTGCAGCAAATTCTAGGAAAAGTGTCCCCAAGTCACGTGACTTTCCAACTAACAGACACCTGAAAAACTATCCGAAAATCCATTGAAAATAGGAGAACAATATCCAGAATTAGGGATCCTCTTGTGGTCATAAAATTCAGGAAACACATCACTGATAGAGAGGATGATTTTTATCAACAACATCCGAGTAAACTTTCAAGACCCACAATCTTTTAATAATAGAGCAAAGAAAATAAATAAGGAGGACACATGAGGGATTCAGGTGAAAGGCCTTGGGTATGTCAAGGAAGCCCACTAGCTTATCAACCTCATTGCGTGAAGGGCCTCGAGTATGTCCAAAAAACCTCACCCTCACAATTTTCTCCCTTAATGAAAAGTTGATGGGATTGTATATGAAATGATCATGCATCTCCATAATACCTTTTTTGGTCATGCGATTCATCACTAAGAGGTAAGGTGATTGTCCCTAAAGACACCCAAACAACCTCACAAACTCCCTAACCGTTTTAAAATAAAAAAAAGGAAATAAAAATGGAGAGTAGGAATAAACCTCTCATGGTTTTAAAACTCATGAAACATGATAATGATTCCTCCAACATGGTCTTGTAAGAACCATTGATAAGTCAACCTGATCCCATGAAGGCCCCATGACAATCCATCCTCGTCTCGTAGAAATTTCCAGAGAAGTCACCCGAGATCATGAGAAATAATTTTGACAGGTTCCTTAATATCATCAAGGCCCTAGGACATGTCAACATGAAAATATGGAAGTCTTTAGCATTCCATCACGGTTCAACCAGTCCCCATTAATTAGAAATAACCTAGTAAAGGATACTTTGAAGAGATAGATTCATGGTCGTTGAAGATATGGTGACACCCTCAGAGTGATCCATGAAAGAGACTCGTGAAGGTGAATGATTCCAAATCTCTTCATCGAATCCTACCTGAATTCATGTGATACACACCATGAAATGTGGATAAAAAATGAGGCGTTGAGGCTTATAAACCCCACCCCATCATGAGAAATGCATCACTACTTTTTGAATAAAGAGTTTTCCTTCTCTCACCTAGACGCACTGTCACTAGAGAGGATTTATCAGAGCAGCTAAGCTTGTGATTGAAAAAACTTCCCATGAGAAATGATTGGGGGGAAAACTAGATAAATCATGAAACATGAAAAAATAACTTTGTGTGATCACTCATAGATCACATGAAGTAATTATGGAAGGACACGTAAGAAACATCCTACACATCAGCTAGATCACAGGAGACTTAAAATAAATGAACACTAAAAAATATAATGAATTCGAAATATAAATTCTAGAAAAAAGAATAAATATGGGAAAATTACATGAAGTAAATCCACTATGACCCTCATTCACTTCACATAAACCACCTTGAATGCACAACAACACCATGACATGTTTCCTAGATCTTAGGATGCTCCTTCAGTATACTATTTGGGTCATGAAAAGTCCTCCAGACATGTCAAAATAAGTCATATGGTACCCCTTAGGAATTCCCCCCCAAGTCTCAAAAAATCCTCTGGGTTTACCATTGAATAATCACAATGTCCTTCATATGTGTCACCTATCACTTATAACGGCTCCAACACATGTTAGTTGAGTCTCATGGTAGCACCCAGGTGTGTCAACTAGCTCTTGTGATGCCCTCCTCGCACACTAGTCAGGTCTCATGATGATGTCTAGACATGTTACCTAAAAAATGTGACACCTATTGACTCTCAAGAATCCCTTCAAGCATGTCATCATGTTATCACAATGACACCAATGAAATTCGGCTGTATCATGAACCACCCTCTAGATAAGCTTTCTAGGGTAATGTGATGTCTTCCAGGGTCAACTGGCCAGGTCTTACAATGTACTTTAGATGAGTCAGCCTTGACCGTGCTATAACCATTAGATGTTTTGCCCAAGATATGAGATGTACCTCAGACAAGTCAACTAGATTATACGATTTTCTTAATACATGTTAGGAAAACATCCATGGATATGTCAAAAATATGTTCATGGCATGCAAGTAGATAATCAACACATGTCAAGCAGTAAAAAATCCAAGTCACAAGGGAATCCCAAAGCTTTGTAACTTTTCCACCCTCGGTGTGTAAGTCCTGGCCAAAGGGAAATGTCAGTGTGTAATCACCAATATAGGGAGGTACAAGGATTTAGATTCCTTATATGGATAGTATAATAAGGATGCCTATCCAAGGACCAAGATCCATATTAACCATTCAAAGGGATGTCACAATACATAAGAACTACATCCATAAGTAGTGAGACTGATCATTTTAATCCCTTGTTTGTCACACTGATCATAGATCATGTGGTCAAAGGGAGATGCAATGATCATTTCATTCTTGTCATAATCCTCTACAAAGTCATGGGAAATGTCAGTATGTAAGACCCAATCAATGGAACTATTAGAAATATGATTCCTTCAATAAATAGGATACATATTATTCCTTCATAATCCCCAAGTTCAAATAAATATCCATTTTGATGAAATACCCATGTCTCCAACATTTCAACCATCAAGAACCAATAAATCCCATGTGATGATCACTATACTTCATCTCTTAACAGATTTTGAAATCAAATGAATTTTGATGAACTTCATTCCTTCCATAATCAGGATATGTAGGAAACCTCATTGAGTGTTAGGATCTATATTGAAAACCAAGGTAACCTTCAATACACAAGTCCCACATCCATATGAAATGAGGTTGTTCACTTGATATCTCTTGTTTCTCACACTAATCATAGATCACATGGTCTTAGAGAGGGACAATAAACACATCAATGGAATCATGAATCTTCACTGGTTAGGGAAATACCATTATGTAAGCCCCAATGAGAGGAATGACATAAACACCCCTACACACATGGGAATCTTCCTTGGGGATAGTTCCAAGGGAATGATTAACCTATCATAACTATAAATCCTGCCATAACTAAGATATGTAGGAGGTATTCTTGAGGCTCAAGCCAAAAACTATAATGCCTTAGTAACCAAACATATGTCCTCTACCCATGATGTTAAACTACTTAGGTTTAATGAACTACATGGATTTTGATTCCTGAAATAACCAGGAAATATAGGCTGCAACATAATTGATCAATCCTCTCCTTAGAATATCAACTAGAACCCTATGTGGTATAAAATTACAAATTAACTAGTTATATGGATTCAACACACAGGAGTTACCCATTACTCGGAAACAGATGGATAGCCTTAGATACATAAAGATGGATTCACTAAAGAGATCACATTTCCTATATTCATTAATGAGATCCCTTTTATTTTTTATATAAAGAGAGTCAACCTATAATAATTTTGTTAGGGAAACCAATCCATTATTAGTATTTAGAAGAGATTCGTGAACATATATTACAAATATAAGAGAGTCTCAGAGTAGGCATCAATTCCCACCAAAATACGCGATGATCCCGACCTCCCATCATCTTGACCCATGCAAGTCATTGAGATTCATTACGTCTAAAAACCCAAGTGACCAACTTCCTTTAGAAAACAGGACTATATCCAGTTATGGATAAGGAAACCATTAGGAGTTTCCATTAATAATGATAATGGTTACATGATGCCAATGATTGTGAAATAAATAAAACCCCCACAGTCAACCATTAGGGAAAACCAAATCTACCGCCCCTAGGGTTCCCCAATCATCTCTTTCCTATCAAAATAGAAATTGTGAACCCAACATGAAATTGTATAACAATAAATTATTGGGTTATTATTTGTTAGGACATTTCTTTTCAAACTATACACAAACAAAAATGTTGAACTCGGCGTGAATCTCTAAAATAATAAAATGATGAGTTAATCATACATCAGGAAAAATTGGTTTGTATATCCTTTACAAACAAAGATAGTAAGACCTACATGATATTACATCTGATACTCTATAATTGAGGTTCTCATGAAATAATTACATACATGTTTTGACATGTTTGAATGATCATAATGGCTAGATCCAGAATAAATGTAAAATTGCGTTAACCATGCATAACTGATTGAGTATACATCATGCCTTTTACATTAAACTAATCAGTAACCCAGTTCCTTGTTTTATTCATGACTATAGATACCACTTTCATCAATATCATCCTTATATGATATAATGTATTCTTCATCCAATTATCACTCTGGTAAATCACATGTGGATGTAACCCCCATGTGTTACAAAAAGATCTCATATTCTTGAAATATCTAACTCTAGGTAATGAAAAAAATTTCCTGGAATACCACTGATTTGGTATAATCCTGACCTCAAAATATCCCCAGGAGGTCATTCAAGCATGAAAACTAGTGAGTCTGCATCACCCAAGGAAAGCTGCATCTATGCTCGTGGCCCTCATTGTCACATGTAACCGCTTCGGTAGATAATCCCCAAAGTGTGACAACTTCCACCTTCACTCTCTAATGAAGGTGGAATAGGGGGGGTCAAATATACCTCCCATATAGTACAAGGGATGCCCAGGAGGGATCCTATCAATCAACGTCACCAACACCATCCCACTGGTACCCACCAGTTGCCTGTTGAGGGTACCACCCAACACATTGCCACCTCTGATGCCCATGAATGAGCAGTAAGGAAGAAACATAAAGTGAGGAGCGCTATGGATATTCATGATTGGGCTCATATCCTCACTCATATTGATGATGTCTTCTAGAATATTCTAGAAGTAACCAGTAAGCACGCACACATCCTTGCTCACTTGGAACAATTTTGTTCTCATATTCTAATAATTGGCATGGGGGGGCACATATTACTACCCCATACATGAAGTGAATTGGTATATTATAGTGGTGAAAGGTGGATAGAATTTGATCATATCCACACTTTAATTGATGATATGATCCATTACACAATGGAGATGGAAAATGTCCCGACTTATATCCCTGCAAAAACATTTCTAAAATGCCAACATATTTTAGTAACAACTGAAGAACTCCTCTGACATATTATGAAAATATTACAGATAAAGGTATAGTCACATAATCTTATCCATACAACTATTACAACTCAAAACTCTGGTCATCATGAACAAGTGGCTACTCTGGAGTAAGCACACAATCTTTCTCCCATACAGGAGGATTACCAGCATATTCTAGTAAAAGAAGGGCACCAGAACATGCTTATACTTCCGTTACAACTAGGGATCTATAGGTGAGGGAAACACATGACTTAGTATAGGGGAACTTGTGTGTCAAAAAATTCTAGAGGTATATTGCAAAGGCCCAGGATTGGTCTCATGTACCCATTCGTGCTAAGGCTCGCCAAGTGAGAGGGGAACAAGCCTCAAGACAGGGTTAGATTCCTGTTGAGGAAGTCAAGTGACATACTCCAAAGGACCAAGATCAGGAAAATATCCTTGTTCTAGTAGGGGATAGACAAATGAGAATGGAACAAGACTTAGGATAGGTTCATATTCCTTATAGTGAATCTATTTGTCATATTATAGTTGATCATGGAAGCTAGGTGCATATTCATACTTCTACTGAAAAACGACCTCACTGACATCATTATGAGGTAATAAAAGAGGAGGCTCATATCCCTTATCCCATTTTAGAGGTCCATTGGCATATTCCGATGGGTAATTCATATTCAAATGAGGATCATATTCCTTTCACAATCAAGGATCACCGGGTGGGAGCATCCCAGGCCTCAGGGTAAGATCATATCCCTACCATGAAAGACCAATAACATATCCCAATGGCTCAAAATTGGGCTCATACTCCCATTATGACTGAGGCTCCCCAAGTGAGAATGACACATGCCTCAGGACATTCTCATATTCCTTTAAATAATGAGATATATCATTGGAATATTCTAGTAGCTTCTCTATAGAGGGCTCATATACTTGCAGCACTAGATGTTGATAAGAAAGTTCCAACAAAATTTATATAATTAGATCATATCCCTAGACAATTACAAATATCAGTTTAACATATTTTATCCATGACAAATAGCTTGAACCATATTTCTATTCTTCCCAATTATAGTGTCCTTGAGGTCATTTGAGACACATTATCAACACCACAAGGGTCTATCATCTATTCAACCAAATCATAATAGAATAATTATTGTGATAGACCTCCCTGTGGTAGTGTGTAGATAGATCATTGGGGCTCTACTCCTGAAATACACCATGGTCAATGTCCCTATGTTGATATCTCCTATGAATGAGAAAATCCTACCCTTTCCTAAAAACCTCCGTATATAGAGATGTTAAAAAATATGACACCATCATATATCGAGGTGATCAAAACATCAGGGTCAACTACATATGGTTCCCTGTAACTTAAATTAGCACACCACTCTAGTAAACATGTGACCATAAAAATCATTTTATATGATCTGATCAGATGGAGGCATGTAAGTATGATGAAGAGGAGGCCATCATTGTCATATATAGAGATTTATCCAAAACAACCTCCCCATCATGTTATGTACCCTTGCTACTTCTGACTATGTGGTATTAGATAAGCTAGAAAAGGAGTCCATGCCTTATATATGCTAAAATATATAGGCTACTCATCAGTGGATGAAGGCTATAAACCTCCTTATCCAAGATTCAAGGATCATGTTTAAACCATCAAGATACTTTATATTCAACTATAACTAGATTATAGCTTCATGGACTAAGATCCAAAACATGAAAAGAATTACACAAATCAATAACACGATTTCTGTCATTGCATCACAAATCTTTGATAGCTAATCTATAAATCCACATCATGCATTCATATTTTGAGGATGGTAAATTTATGGAGTGTTACAATTTTACACACCCATGGAACAACATAAAACGTCAGATACAATGTATTATAATGTCATAGCCTCCAGTAAATTCATGGGACCAGTTAATAGTCAGGCATATTGATCACTATAATAGAATTACTCTATTTCAATGGAAACTAGACATCACAATGAAAGGGATAGGATAACCAACATGACTTCAAATTATGCCCCTAAATGTAATGGGAATGCATTTATTATATGGATATCAAAGTTGTGATCATCCGAACAACTTCACATGAAGAATTATTCATACCATGGAATGCCATTGCACCTAGATCCTATGTGAGAAAACTATGCCACATCAAAAAAACCATAGTAGAAGCTTATATATTATCCAACCATAATCAGACCAAGATCACCAGTCTCGGGGAATATCTACCACAACCTCAACCTCTACACTCATCAATTCTCAAGAGGATTCTAGAAATTCCATCAAAAACTGAAATTGAACCACAACCCAATAGGCTAAGAGAATGTATATCTCAATCACCATAACTAGGTCTATATTCCCTTGAGTGGGTCTTGGGGACATCAATGGAGATTCTAGATAAACCCCACCCCACTGGGTGGGGGAAATTATTTGTTCATTATCATCCCCGGAGTCATGAAATCCCCGACTGGAATCATTAGATCCTCAACAACAGGACCAATCAACCCCAATTATGGCCTTGAATAACCCCCTACTATAGAGCTAGGAGAATTTTCATCACCATCATCACCACAGAGAGAATCAATATTCTTTACGTTGGAAGATAAAAATCAATAGTTATCATCCATACTATTCCTCCCACAAAAATACAAACCTCTAATGGTTGAGTCCCGTCCAACAATCACACAAAAAATCCCTCAAATTAACTATTCATAGACCAATATGGGAGTGACATATTGTGAAGGAAATTAGAGCCCACTGGGGTTACAAGACAAAATTGTTCAATATGGCCAAAGGTTTGAATAATGGCCCCAATTAAGGTAGTGCAGAATTATCCTCTTATGTCAAAAGTAATGGTATAACCACCATTTCCTGACATTCCTCTATAAATGTCATCACTATCAACATAACATACATTTTCTATAAAGACACAAATATAGAGGGCTGCAACATAGAAAATGTATCCTAATAGAAGGGTGATTTGGAATCACCAAATAAGGTTACACACACCTAGAACCAAATAAGGATCCAAAATATGACACCTCCAAAAAATGAGTTTCCACCTCTCTAGAGGAACACTACGAAACAAAAAGGGAAAGGTGAGGCTATATCCCAATCACCACCAGATGAGTTGAGGTTCCTTCCATACAAGAATAATTGTCTATATGAGAGTGAGATACAAACTCTCAGAAGACTCAATGAGGATTTACACAAGGGAAATATTCCTACTGGGTATCGTTATTAGGCCGATATGAATATTCTCCCTCCTATATCCATACCTCTAGTAAGAGTAGTATCTGAGCATCAAACTGGCTCCAAATCTAGGAATCCAGTCTACATAAATGAAGAAGTCAAAAACGATCATGAATTCTCTCTATTATGGTAAAAAACTCTCCCTATCTAGGTAAATCATTTATTCTTAGGATTCATCAAGAATCCATGGGAGACAAAAGTGGAACAACCACATCAACCCCCACCAGCTCCTTGTTGGTGGGAGACAGCTCAAACAATAGTGCCCTCCGATCTGATTAACATTATTGAGTCCCTAGATACTCGAATGGAAGATATGGAAGGGAATTTTGCATCTATGCAATCATGAGATGAATTTATACCCCGAGTGGGTGTATGTCACTTTTACTCCACCAAATTTCAGAAATCAAGGATTATACACTTTTGATGGTGCAGGTGACCCTGGAAAACATCTCAAATACTTTTTATCCTAATGTAGGATGATGATGGTTCTTTGAGTTCAACAAGATGAAACAAAGATGAGGTGATTTGTACAAACTCTTATAGGGTCATCCATTGTATGGTGTAACAACCTAACATCAAGATCTATTGTAGTGGGGAAGACCTTCATCATCGATTACTTTATAAATTCATCTCCATGCTAAGAAAAATGATGATCATCAGCCTGGAGAACTATAAGAAATTCAAGAATGGGAGGGTATCTTACTTTTTATCTAAATGGTAAGGTTTAACCTATTCATTAAGTATACCTATATCATAGGTGAAACTACTTGAAATCCGTGCTGAAAATCTCTAGGATCAACCTCATCCTTGTCCGAACCCTCAGATGTTTGGGATATAGAGAAGGAGAGTTTTCTCCCACAAAGATGAGCATTCAAGGGTATGAAAAAAATGAATAAGTAACTTTTAGGACTATCAAAATCGAACCTCAATTTGGGGAGATTTCATACAATGTTGGGTTTATGGTTATCCAAAAAAACACCACGAACAATGTCCTGCTCGAAAGTCCCTGTCTCCATAGCCACTTGGAGGTACCTTCAATATTACTTAAATGTCTAAAATACCCCCATTAATGGAAAGGTCAATATATCGTATGGTGAAAATTCCCCCTTCGATACTTACAGAGCCACATATGCTGAAGTAGATTTCTATAAAATGGGAGGAAAACTACCAATAATGGATGATGATACACAAGTCACAGCCCACAATATCTTGGGGACTTCCCATGAGAATCTTTTGAGTATGATCAACAAAAAATATTTTCTCCTAATAAATCTATTGGAGGTGATAGACTTGACCCAAGAGGTACAAGACCCTTCTATCCCTAGTGAAAGTGTAAAATAAAATAATATCTGAAATATCTTGGAAATGACTTAGGTAGTGGGGGATGATAATGTATATTATCGTCACCTCTCTCACCATAATGGTGATAAAGAAGCTCCTATATTTTCAAATTATTATGGAAATATATCCACATTCTTAAAGGAGGGAAAAGATGAGGATTCCCTTAGGAACACTCCTTCATAACTCAAGGAAGTGTCTCTACCACCATCGATGAGATCAGGTAGATAAATATGGGAATAGAATAATACATGTGACCTACTATGATTAGTTACACCATGCCCATTGAAGATAAAGATATTTTCATCACATTTATGAATAAACACTGATACAAGTTTTCGTGTAACTATATAGAAATACCAAAACTGAATCTGGATGTGGTTATAAATCATATCGGACTACCCAATGAGAATTGAGGATCCAAGAAGGCATCTAGAAGGATGAACCCATATCATTCCACAAATGGCAAGGTAGAAGTGAAAAAATTGATCAAATACACATTTTTCTATGAATTTCAATACCCAAGGTGGCTTTCCAACATCTTCCCTTTTAAGAAAAAGAATGGGTAGATTAAGGTCTTCATTGATTTTAGAGATATTAATCAGCACTTACCAAAGGATTATTTCCCATTTCTGATCACAAAATACTAGATTGATGGAACTACTAGACTCTAAGACATTTCCTTCATGGATGGGTATTCAGGGTACAATAAAATAAAATTGTCCCCTAAAAATGAAGAATCCACTTCCTTCTGAGTTCCCTAGGGGATTTTTTCTATCAGGTCATGCAATTTGGATTAAAGAACACATGATCTACTTATAAAAACACCATGAATCATATATTTAAGAAACTATTTAAAAAGATATACAAATTTTATGTAGATGACATGGTGGTAAAATCTTGACAGTGATGTAATCCTTTCATGTACCTTCAAACAGTCTTCAACAAGCTGTGACATCAGAGTCTGAAGACAAATCCATTGAAATGAGACTTTGAGGTAACATTAGGGATGTTCCTTGGATTCTTGGTATTCCTTCATGACATTAGTGTTGTCCTTGAAAATATTAGTTCTATTGAAGCAATTTCAACCCTAGATATCTCAAATAAATAAGGGGTATCCAAGGGAACCTCATCTACATTCAAGGATTTATTTCTAACATGGTTGGAAAATATCTACCCTTCACTGATATAATGAATAAGGGAATCACCTATCAATTGAATGATGACTGCCATGAATCCTTTCAAAGTGTCAAGAAATATTTACTACACCCACTGGTTTGGATTCCAATTGTGTAAGGGAGACCACTCATCTTGTTTGTGGCCTCCATGGAACACCCACTCAGCACCCTCCTTGGACAGAAAAATTATTCATAGAGAGAAAAAGGTATCTATTAGATCAACAGAATGATGTTAGTTACTGAGACTTGATACTCTAATGCCGAGAATAAATACCTTACACTCATATTTGTAGTGAAAAAGATGAGGCATTAATTTCAGAATCATGATGTCCATTTTGTCTCTTGTATTGATCATCTCAAGTACATCCTTGGATTCCCTATGTTAACTCAGAACTTGGCCCAATGGGTGGTCATTCTGTAGAAATATGACATATATTTCATATCATAATAATTGGTTAAAAGGAAAGACCTAGTTTCTTTCCTCAAAACACATCCTTCCCCCAAGAATACAATAGTGGACACCATGATTTCAAATGAGGAGGTCTTCTATGCCCATGACACTCCCTTATATGAGATATGTATTTTCATGTCACCTCTCAAAGTCCTATTGGTAAAATAATAGAAAAAACGAATCTCAATCGGGTTGTCTTCGGGATTGTGCTTATCCCTCCTTAAAAAAGAAGTTGTTCCCTACTCTTCCTCACAATATGAAGGATTCATAGATAACGAGGCATAATACCAAAACCTCATCCATGATAGGGAACAATCCCAATATCTATAAATATCATACCTAAATATTAAAGGGGATTTAGAGCTAGCGATAAAGAATATTAATGGTGAATATTCTATCAAAAATTAAGAACTGGACCCTCTTACTAGCTATGTCAGGGGAATGATGGCAGATTTCCCTTTTGATAGCACATTTCTTGTTGTTCCCCAATCAAATAATGATCATGCTTATGCATTTTCTAATAAAACCACCATTTTTGAAAACCCAAATGAAAAATAAGAAATATTCTGTTTCACACATTTAAGAATGGTCTCATTGACCTTCACAAGTGATATGGAATAAATCAATACTGTCAACACTACCCTAGAGCATGATGAACCAAAATCTACCCATGGATGGATGTATCCCATAATTGGGTATCTCCAAAATGGATCTATCATAATAGATCAAACATGAAGGGAATAAATTTAGAGATATCTGGAGAACTTTACCACTTGGGATGGCCCAAATGAGAAAAAACACTTATATAACCGAAACTATGATTGAATTATCCATAGATGTATAGCAGAAGGATATATTCTCACCAACATAGAAGAAGTCCATGTTTGTTCCTACAGAACTCATCATTCTGAAACCAATCTATCCCACCAAATTAGGAGACTAAGTTACTTATCGAAAACCATGATACAAGTCTATATGGAATTCACCAAGAAATTTAATGTTTTCCAAATCCATGAAAAATCCAAACATCAACCCCTAGATTTGCTACATTGAGCTAAATATTCATTTACATTTACTATCTGGGGGATGGATGTTGTGGGGACATATACCCTAGCCAAGACCAAGTAGTTCAAGTACATCATTACCACCCCTAATGCTTTTCCAAATGGGCTGCAAAATTACCCCTCAAGGAAGTTTGGATGAAGAACATAATCAACTTAGTAATGTCCCATATCATCACCAGGTTCAGTGTCCCTCACAAAATATTGATGGATATCAGCACAAAGTAATTTTCTACAGAGCTGAAGAAACTGTACAAGGTGTACAATATTGAGTCCAATCACTCATGTTGCTATCATGTATTTGAAAATGAAAAAATAAAGTCCTTCATTAGGACTCTATAAAATATACTCTAGAATATAGTGAACAAATATAATAAGTTCTATCCATACAAGATTTTCCATGCTTTATGGGACTATCAAACCACCACATATACTACTACACAAGAAACACCATACTAATTTGATTACAGGACCATGATAGTGTTACCCATAGATGTACAATTTCCTTAACTCCAAATAGTCATTTTTGGGAAACTCATAGATGATAAAAAACTAAAAAAGATACTGGTGGAATTAGAATGGATCTATGAGAATAGGTTGCTTACATTGCACAACTTTGAGGTCCATCATAATTGAATCTCATGAGCCTTTAATAAGAATTTTCAACTTCATTCATTCCTCCAGGGAGAACTAGTTTTGGCACTTATGACCCCAATGATAACAGGAAATAAATATCTTAATTTGTAACCTTAATGGGAAGGGATTTATATCATACATGAGGTCTATCACAAAAGATCTTACTCATTATCCATAATGGATATGGAGCATCTTATACCCCCACTAATGTAAGGTTACTTAAGAAATGCTTTTCATAGTTGTCATAAGATGGTCATACACATTAGTGTAAGTCTCTCCATTCTTCCTGGTTACATGATTTTAAACTGTAAAAATGTATTCCTGGTCACATGTCATTAAATTGTACAAAATTTTTATAACCAAATGAATTTAAACTATACAGAGAATTCCTAAAAATAATACTTTTAACTACATGGTATCCCACGTATTTACCACATGATGATAAACTACACGAATAATGTCATTACCTCATGATATTTAAATTACACGGGTTTATAGAGCTATTTATGGCTTGATTCCCTCCATTATAGGATACATAGTGATGGTCGATGGACCCAGCTATAAAATTACATTTTTTTCACATCGGTTGACCCTTGTCCCTACGACATAATGAATAACTATAAAAATCCATAATTTTCCTTTTTTCATTCACATTGGGTGATTACTCATCCTTACCACAAGATGTTAAACTACACGGTAGATGTCCTTTACACATGACATTAACCTATGAGAGTTTCCTAGAACTACATATAGATTGATTCTTATTTTAAATGAGATAATTATGGATACCTCAATACCATATATTTTTCTATCGACCACATGATACTAAATGCATTTGTCCTATTCTTTAATGTCTCTTCATGGTGAGAGTAACCCTTTCCATTTCTTTTTTCTCGCAACATGCCTAAATCACTTGAGATTAAGAGTTTCAGAAAGGTATTACCCATAGAAATAAAGAATAAGAAGCTTATGATTGGATCATCATGGTCATGAATGCAAGAATATAAAAGGAATACCATGAGTCCTCGGTACATGACATTAAACATCATGGTTAATGTCCCATGCATGATATAAAATTTCACAATCCTCTAGACCTTTCCCGATAGGACCACTATATTTGGTCTTGTTCTTCAACCACACCTCCATTATAGAACTATATATGGCTTGATTCTCATTTTCGGAGAGATAAATAGAGAAACCTCAATCCTATATCTTGGTTCTACAACCACATGATACAATGTTCTCTTTTTATGTGTATATGGTAGAATTTCAAATGAAAGTCGTCCATCAAGAACTTTTTTTGGCTTGATACATATTACCAAAGGATATGTAGTGACACAAAAATATCTATCTTTGGGTCCCACCACAATTTTTCATTTTTCACATTGGGAATCCAACGTCCTTTCTGCATGACATTAAACTACATGGTCCCCCAAGAACTATGTGTGGCCTGATTCTCATTCTCGTGAGATACGTAGTGATTACCAAACATCCACCCTTGTTCAAAACTGTAAAATTTTCATTCTTTCATGTTGGTTCATCTTTTTCCTCACTTCATGACATTAAACGGCTTGAGATTTCTTTAACTATGTATGGATTGGTTTAATTTCCATAAGATATGTAGTGGCATCCATATTTTTGTCCTTGGGTCTAGCCATAATTTCCATTTTGGCATCCCAAATCCTACATCCTTTCCACATGACGTTAAACTGTACAGTTTCTCAAGAAGTACATGTGGATTGATTCCTATAATCATAGGATACTTAGGGACATCCAGATCTCCAATCATGGGCCTAGCTACAAAAATCCACAGAAACAATTGCCACCTCTGCGTATGGGTCAGAACTACACACATATTTTCTCATTCAAGAACTACACACAACTTGATTCCTATCATCACAGGACACGTAGTGACGTCTGGATCTCCAATATTCATCCTATGTACAACAACTGACAATAGAAAGGAACCCTAACTACATAGATACTAAAAAAATAAATAACAATTTTGTAACGCCCCAACCCTAGTTACCCAGAGTCGGTGAATTATTACATAACATTGGCATCATCACAAAAGATCAGGTCTCGAAAGAGCGATTCATTTAGTATCATAGAAAATACTAGATACATTCACAAGTTTTACATTAAATTATAAAATAAACAACTACAAAAACATAGTATTTATTGGCCACACTCATATCCTTTATACTATCCCTGCAGGCCAATCATAATATAATTCTATGCATCCTGGGAAAAATAAAACATAGAAAGGGGTGAGCTCAGATGCTCAGTAAGGATAACAATATAGCAAAAACATTCATAAATAAACATAAACATTTACGACAATGTAAGACTAAAACAAAATCCTTTTAAAGTCGAACTTCAGTATAACATGGAAAAGATAAAATCAAATAATGACATTTACTTATTCACATGGATATTCTACTAGTCAAATAATCCCATTTAATATCAATAGATACTTTTATAATGATGGAATGAATAATTTTAGACTTCATAACCACATAGTCAAGGAATTATCCCAAGACTACAAATAAGATTTTGTCAAGGCCTTATGCCAACACACTGGTTTGTCTCAAGAGACTGACCGATGTATCAAGGAGTTATAGCAGGCTCCTCCCGTCACTTACTAAGTCTAATACATTACTCATATGAAAATTTTTAAACTTAACATAAACATTTTTATTAAAAGTAGAATAAGAAATGTAAATACTTTATCTATAAACCATGAATGGTATAAAAATAACACATCCACAGTCAAACATATCACAAAAACATCAATACAATATGGATGTTTTTGTATCATAATAAATCAACTTAAAATAAGCTTACAATCCATCAAAGGATGTTGACATAGGTGAAATCAATTTTTTTAGAGAAATATATATTTTTATTTTTAAATCATTTAAAATTCATATAACTATAAAAGAAACCATTTATTTTGAAAATATTCTTATAATCTTGTAAGGGAAGCTTCGACGATGTTATAACTGCAGAAAATAGCCGCACCTACCATATAAGTTAAAAAAATATTCTTACCTTAATTTGCTCGAAAAGATCATAACGTACCTTGTTTGGAAAATGACAGAAAGAGTCCTTTCAAACCATTTTATAAAAAGCCAAACAAGGGTATAAATGACTTTAACTCGTAGTCTAGTAAATATTAAAAATGTTTTAGAATTCATTTTTAAGAAACATGAATGTGGATGATATAGTGTTCCAGGTAGATACTTACGTAAAAATAACCTCGGATAATAAAGAGATTGTGAAATTAACCCTTACCTTGTAATGTTCCTTGGTTGAGGGAAGGTTAACCTCCTATATAATGGTGAAATAATTGTTATTAAATTATAAAAGAACCATATAAATTAATATGATATCATATATGATCTTCTAATATTGCTTTGTTAATGATATTTTAGTAGTATCCTCGTTTCAGGTATTAACTGATTCGTTTTCCATTATATGATTGGTTACATAAGCCATGTTTTTTATGGATAGGATGTATCTGATTCATATACAGAATGGTATTATGTTCATAAACATTATTTTTAATCATAAAATGAAAATTATTCTTGAATGATTACGATGGGTAATGAATCTCATCATGTTCGCGGAGACAGTAATCTGTACGTATGCACGAGCGACAATATCATTTTTTGATATTAAAATCGTATATAATTAGATGGTATATAATATATATAGAATCATTATCATGTTATATTTTTTATTTACATATTTTATACTCATTATTATACCCATCCAAATGATGATGTGTTTGAATAACAAACTACACCACGACGTGGAGACAGTAATCCGTACATACGCACGTATGGTGGCTTTGTCATTTATAGGATGGATAGAGTAATGAATATTATTGTACCATTTTTATAATAACATCACAGTATATATAAGATAATGGAGTTATTATTGTATAATGTAAACAACTAATAAAGAGGAAGTGGAAGAAGAAAAGAACTTGAAGGAGGTGATGAAATATTTACCTCTTCTTCAGGTTCTTCCTTTTGATTTGATCAAAAGGGATCCTTAGGTTTGCTTTCTGACTAAAGGAAGAACTCTAGTATGAATGTAGGAAAATTTATTGGAAATTTGGTTAGGTTTTTGCCGATCCAAATGGCTTTGAAGGTGTAAATTTGAGAGATGGGGAAGTTTCCTTTTATAAGAGAGGTGAGTGTCACTTTAGGAAAAGCATGAAATATTATTTTATAATAAAATCATTCTTGGTTTATAATAGCTCAAAAATGATTTATTTAAAGTATAATGTGGGGATGGGTCTAAAACCTATCAACCGATAGGTTTTAGGCAAGTTTAGGTCATCATATTAACCTTATCTTTTAGATTTAACTCTTAGTTAAATAGTTTGACATTTATGATGTCTCTTTGTATTTTTATATTACATGGTTAATAAACTTACTATAAAATTCCAAGAAAACCTCATGTGGTTAATTAATGACATATATAATATTATTTAATCCCATTGAATGAACCTTAGATTTTTAGGAATTGAATATCAATTAATAATATAATATATTTTTTATAAACTCTTTTATGTCAATTTTGACAGTATTTGGTATTTTGCTTTTGTTAAATTCATTAAAGAATTATTATTTCGAAAAAAATTCATTTAATCAACCCTAACATGTTATATTAACATAAAAAATTAGTGTAATTCATTAAAAGTCTAAAATTATATTTATTTGGATATTTATAATATCAATTATTTTAATCTTTCATTAATAAGGTAATTACTGCATCATCATTGTGTCATAAATAAATTTAATTATTTAATGTCTAAAAATTATAAATAAAATACCATTATGTAGGAAATATTTTTATCTTTATAGTAAATATTTATAGCCGAATGTATCTATTGATGCTCTATTCCTTCACAAATATCAAAGAATGAAAAAAGTAAATACCTTAAGCAAAAAGAGGGTCACCCTTTGAAGAAATGTAAAAAAAAATTGACAAAGTCAAGTCCCATAGCCATTTTGGACTAAGGATATCAAGTCACTTGCGCGCTAGGCTCTGGGCGCGCAAGTCACTCGCGCACCAAATATGCGGCGCACATGTCACTTGCACGCCCAACCTTTTTCGCCCAAGGTCCTCAGATGGCCTATAAATACCCCTTGTGGGCCCCCCATTTTGAGGAAGAAAAATCCCAAACTCAGATTCAAGCTCTGGCCTTCCAAGTCTCCGTCTAAAGTCATATGAACACTTTTAAGGGAATTCTTTACCTAGAATGGAAGCTCTTAAAAGTAAGAATAAGGCCTAAGTATTAGAACTCATCAATACATGCATGCCTAAGTGTCTAACCCTTAAGGGAAATGAAGAAACTTGCACGCCGCCTTGTCCTCTCATGGAAAATTGCGCGCCGCCCTTCTGAGAGCATCTAGGTATAATACTAATGGATTGAGCCAAGGATCGCCCAAGTATTACCCTATAGTTTCTCCATCCCCCAAGTGAACTCATGTGGCGCAAGTATACCTGCGTGACCCGGACTTTCACGCCAGACTAATACTTGCGTGCCTCCTTCCAATTCACTTCCTTTCCTCAAATATATATATCTTCTTCAAGATTTAGCCTTCAAAACCCTCTTCAAATCCATTTATGGCATGGTTCCTTTGTTGGATTCCTTATCTGAAAGGAATTCTATGGAACATCTCTCAAAACCTTGTGATCTACATAACTTTATGTCACTAGGGTTAGAAATTTCCTTCATTCAAACTCATACATTAAGATGAGAAGATCTTTAATCTAGGCATCCTCCTTAGAAGTAAGCCCCATGTTCCCTAATCTGGGCATCCTCCTTAAGAGTAAGCCCCAAGTACCCTAATCTGGGCATCCCCAATAGGAATAATCCCCACATCATAATTTCTCTTAACATGGGCCTCCTTTTCAAGGGTAAGCCCCAGTCTAAATTTCCTTTGATTTGGGCTTCCTTCTTAGGAATAAAACCCAATTATAAGTCCCTCTTAAATTTTGGCTTCCTTTTCAGGAGTACGTCCCGGGGTAAAATCCCAAATCTCCATAAAGTACAAATACCTTTATGGACTCTGCTCTTGGGCTTATTTTCTAAAAATTCTTTTTCTTAATTTACTTGGGTTGTCATATATACGTAATCCACACATCATTTATTATGATTGCATCTTTCATGGAACAATCGTCAAGTTTTACAAACACCTCTTGTTTCTCACACTGAGAATGACTAATGTGATCTTAGAGTGTAAAAGTAATTATGAAATCTCTCTTTGGGACATTAATCATGCATAAACCTCATACTTCTTCACTCGAACTAAATTGGTTCTGATTCCTTTTCTAAAAAAGGATACATAAGTAGCCCATCTATGGTTACGATCCCAACTCTGAAATAATCCCCATCCTTCTGAACGACAATAAACTTCAAGTGCCCCACTGAGTGGCTTTAAAACCAGTATGGTTATCATAATTCCCAAGAGATTTCTATATAATGTATTGAAGGATACCATTGAATAAGAATCTATAATAAATACAGATGATTCTCTATCGATGAAGAACCTCAAATACATATAAAATATTCTCTAAACCTCATACATATCAATCATTGATTGTCAGGACGAAAGGAAAGCTCATTTTTATACTTGGCTGATTAATAAGGATTAACGAACATAAATCAAATCTATAAGAGAGTCCCGAAGAAGACAATAATTCCACCCAAAATGTTGTGATGAGTCTAACCTCCCATCCTCTCAACCAATGAAAATTCTTAAACCTCATTGGTCCACAAAAAATGAGCACATACCTTTGGAAAGTAGGTACAAATGGATATAGAATCATTTAATGTTTCCGGTTATATGAATAAAGCCATTAAAAAATTATTGGAATGTTTGAAACTTAAACAAACAAGGTCATCACCATTTTCAGAAGAAACAGTATCTTATGTATAACCCTATATTAAAATGGTTTAGTTATTAAACATTGATTTTAAATCTTTTAACTCTTCTATAAATAAAATAATAATAAATGTACCGATCTAATCCAAGAGGACCAAAGAGGATCATAATTTATTCCTAAGGTTTGTTTTGGTCGAAGTACACTTATGTAATAGAATTAAGACATGTTTTAGGGTAATTATGATATCGTTTTTACCCTTAATTACCCTATTTACTTTTAACCGTGGTAAATAAATGTAAAAAGTTACTATTAACCAAAAATTATTTTAATTTATTGAACCACATTTTACTTACTGATATTAACTGTGTCTCTCAATTTTTTTTGAAATTCAACTCACAAACTCTGTAATATTAAGTTTTATACAAATTTTCCAATGCTCCTAGGAGGTGGGTAAAAGACGGTAAATAGTTTGATAAAATTTTATATATCTAAACTTATTATAAAATGACTCCAATGATTTAATTTGAACATATATATGTAGTATTTATCTATTTTGACTTAAAATAAAATAAAATAAAATAACTAATTATTTAAATAAAAATTCGGCTTTAACCAATAACGTAGTGTTTTTTCACTATTCATCAAAAATTGAAAGTTTTCAGAAAAATACCAAAAATTCACCCTAAGCTAATTTCAATATTAAAAATCCAAAAATAAAGCCCATTTTAAAAAATAAAATTTATAAAATTTCAAAAAAGTGGGTAGTACTATTCATAACAGCTAGTTTGATTGGTCATGGTGTGTTAGAATTTCAAAGTTGCGTAAAATGCATGCTATTGCATTATTCAAAGGGAAACGTGTCGTGGAAGCTTGGGGTGTTACATTCTTCCCTCCTTTAAATAATTTCATCATCGAAATTTCTATAATGCTACTGCATAAAAATATTCGAGTGGTTCTTCCTCTTAAGTTCCTTGGGTTCCCATGTTGCCTCTTCCCATCTTAAGGTTTCTCTATAGAAATTTAACTAGACGAGTCCTCTGGTTTCGCAACACTTGTTCTCTATTATCAAGAATTTCGAAAGGCTCTTTTCAATAAGATAGATCAGGTTCCAGTTCTATTTCCTCATAGGTGAGTACATGCGTTGGCTCAGGCATGTATTTTCTCAATATTGATATGTGGAATACATCGTGAACTTTAGAGATATTTGGAGGAATTTCCAAATGATTTTCTACAACTCCAATTCGTTCTAGAATTTCAAAAGGTCTGATGTACTTGGGAATCAATTTACCCTTCTTACCGAAACGTATAACTCCCTTCCATAGAGATACCTTCAAGAAAACATGATCTCCTACCTAAAATTACAAATCCTTCTTTCGGTTATCGGCATAGCTCTTTTGCCTAATTTCGGTTTCTTTGATGTGGTTTTGGATAACCTTCAACTTTTCCATCATTTCCTCAACATGTTCTGGGCCTACTAGTTTTCTATCACCAACATCATCCCAATAAGTTGGTGTGTGACATCTCTTGCCATATAACAATTCATAAGGTTCCATCTGAATTCTTGAATGGAAGCTATTGTTATAGGGAAATTATACCAAAGGGAAATATTGATCCCACATACCTTTAAAGTCATGTGAGAAAGATCTAAACATGTCTTCTAAGGTTTGAATAGTACATTCTAATTGTCCATCGGTTTGAAGGTGGTAGGCAGTGCTCAAACGAAGTTTAGTATCAAGGGATTTCTGAATACTTTTAGAGAATCTTTATGTAAAATGGGGATCAAAATAAAAAACAATCGATAGGGTTACTCCATAAAGTCTTAAAAATTCTTTAATATATAGTCTTCCCATACGATTAAGTGGTAAATCTTATCTTATAGAAAGAAAATGTGCTGACTTGGTAAGACAATCAACAATAACCCGTATTGAATCATTCCTTCTAGGAGTCTTGGTAGCCCCCTGAAAAAGTCCATCGTAGTATTATCCCATTTCCACTAAGGTATGGGAAGAGGTTTCATGACTCCTCCAGGTTTTTTCCTTCCAACTTTCACTTGTTGAAAAACCATACATCTTGACCCAAAATCACCAATCTCCCTCTTCATGTTGTCCCACCGAAAATATTCCTTCAAATCTCTATACATTTTAGTGCTACCAGGGTGTATAAAGAAATTTGAGCTATGAGCATAATCCAAAAATTATCTTTTTAGATCAGGTAAATTGGGAACACAAAGTCTCTTGCAAAATTTCAAAATTCCATCTTCATATACGAAGTCAGTCAATCTCCCATCATTAACATATTTAATCTTCTTTTAAAACTCCTCATCATTAGTCTGAGAACTTTTTACCCTTTCTAGTAAAGATGGTTTGGCAACCATTTGAAAAAGCATTGATTTTTCACCTTCCGTGGTTATTCCCATATCCATATTTACTAGATACATGAAAATTGGATCCTTTTCAACTATCATCTTGTTCAAAACTCCATGATCCTTTCTTCTCAAATCATCTGCCACCTTATTTTCCTTCCCCAGGAGGTAGTGTATTCTAAAATCATAATACTTGATTAGTTCAAGCCATCTCCTTTGCCTCATGTTGAGTTCTTTCTGTGATAAAATATTCTTCAATCTCTTGTGATCAGTATATATCTCACATTTTCACCATAGAGATAATGTATCCATATCTTGAAAGAAAATATTACTACTTCTAACTCAAGATCATGGGTAGGATAGTTTTAATCATGAATTTTTATCTATCGTTATGTATAGGATATAACCCTGTCATTCATCATGAGAACACAACCAAGTACTTTATTTTAAGCATCACTACAATTAACAAACCCATCGTTCTCTGATGGTAGAGTCAAGATAAGAGCATTGATTAATATTATCTTCAGTTATTCAAAACATTCTTCACACTCTTTTATCCAAACAAATTTAACCCCTTTACATTTGAGTTTGGTTAATGGGTTTTCCAATTGAGTAAAATTCTAGACAAAACACCGATAATAACTTGCTGAACCAATAAAAATGCGTACATCAGTTATACTTGTCAGTGTTGTCCATTCTTGGATTTCTCTTGTCTTAGAAGGATCAACATATATTCCATCCTTAGAGAAAATATGGTGATGAAAAGAAATTTCTTGAATCCCAAATTCACACTTTCTAAAATTACCGTATAATTCATTTCTTCTATTTTTTTCCAGAATAGTGCACAAGTGATTTTCATGATCTTCATAGCTTTTGGAGTATACCAGGATATCATCAATAAATACCACTACAAATTCATCAAGATATTCCTTGAAAACTCTGTTCATTTGATCCATTAAAACATAGGGTGCATTAGTCATCCCAAAAGTCCTTACTGTAAACTCATAATGCACGTACCTAGTTGGAAATTTTGTGTTCGTAATGTATTCATTCTTCACACACAATTGATTATATCCAGATTGTAGGTCAATATTTGAAAAATACTAAGCTCCATGAAGTTGGTCGAATAAATCCTCAATGCAATGTAGGGGATACTTGTTCATTATTTTCATAACATTGATCTCCCTATAGTCAATGCATAACCTCATAGACCAGTTTTTCTTTTTAACCAAAAGGACAGGGGCTCCACATAGAGAAACACTAGGGAAAATAAATCCCTTAGTACCCAATTCCTCTAGTTTTTTCTTTAGTTACACTAATTCCACAATGGATATTCTATAATGGGTCTTCGATATGGGCCTTGAACCAGGAATTAAATCAATAGAAAACTCAATTTCTCATTCTGGAGGATGCCCCGGAAAATCTTCTAGAAACACATCAACATATTCGTTCACAATAAGTATGTCCTCTATTCAAAAATTATTTTCCTCACCCAAATTTATTTCATTCTCTTCCTCCCCAATAATTGAATTTAGTACCGGGGTGTTTCCTCCCACATTTTCTGTAGGATGAATATTCAACTTTTCCATTATTCCCCTTATTTCCATTTCCATAGTGTTCAACAGATCTCCTCTTCTCCTTCTTTTCTTTAAATTCGTAAGACATAGAGAATTGTTTTTCTGTTTTGATAGCACATGAGACAATATCTTCATATGATGGGAAGGATTTTGAGACTAATTATTGAATGAGAAATGGTTTTAACCCATAAAATAAACGATCAATATTACTCCTTGGGTTACATATATAATTTACATCATACCTTGATAACCTTGTAAAGTTAGCCTCATACTTTGCGACATTCTCATCCTCTTTTTGCGTCTGACTCAGAAATTTCCTTTCCATATCTGTTCAACGGTCAGGAAGAAAGTATTTTTCTAAGAAAATCTCTTTAAACTCCCTCCATTCCATATTTTATACTTCATCATCTTCTTTTGTATTTTCAATCTATGACCATTATTGATATGCATCTCTCTTGAGGTGATAAACTATCATGACAACTTTTTTCCTTTCGCTACTCACCAAAGCGTGAAAAAATTTCTCTAAGGAATTTATCCATTGCACAGCTAAAAATGGATTTTACTCCCATTGAATGTTTGTGGTTTTTTCTTCATGAAGCGTTCTAACATTGATCCTCTGCGTTGTGGATCAGGGTTCTCCATACGGGTAAGGTTATTATTCATAACCAGAGTGAGTTGTCTGAGTATGGTGATAAGATGATCAACACCAGTTGCTTCACCAGCTCTACTATAATTATCTTGAGGAGGAGGGAAATCCTTAAATGGATTATGTTCATTGATATGATTTTCATTCCTTCCACTAGGCAACATTTCTAAACAATGGCATACATCAGAATATTTTATGAATCAAAATACATAATTCCAAACTTGTAAAACACTTAACATAAATTGAACAGTTTATGGATATAATCCATAATACTAAAAATTATTTCTTTGAAGAAATATATAATCATAAACCCTTTATAATGGTTTGTAAATAAAATGAGAATTATCCTAAGCATATCCCTCAGGAGTGTCGTAACAAAGAGTGTAGTAATGCCCGTTGTCGTGAACTAGTTCCTGTTCGAGTCTAGCTCAAAGTGGTGTTTTCGTGTTTTACCCCTAGGTACATTTGTTCCAGAGCTGCCTCTACCTACTCATATCTAGACATTGATATATTTATTGGAAAACTCAAAAAATCTCTATAGTACCAAAATTCTATGATGTTTTTCTATACAAATCCTCAAATTCTATCTTAGGGTTATGTTATCTAATTAGAGTTTTTCTAAATCTAGCTTCCAAGGTTTGTTCTAAACCTCCCTTTGATACGAACTGTAATGCCCTGACCCGAGTCACCTAGAGTCAGTGCATTATTACATAACATTGGCATGATCACAAAAGATCAAGTCTTGAAATACTGATTCATTTAGTAGCCTTGTAAATACTAGATACATTCATAAGTTTTACATTACATTATAAAATGAAAAACTAAAACAACATAGTCTCAATAGGCCACACTCCTATCCCTTATACTATCCGTGTAGATCAGTCATAATATACTTCTTTGCATCCTGGGAAAAATAAAACATAGAAATAGGTGAGCTCAGATGCTCAGTAAGGGTAACAATATAGCAGAAACATTCATAAATAAGCTTAAACATTTAAGGCAATGCAAGACTAAAACAAAATATTTTTAAACTTGAACTTCAGTATAATATAGCAAAGATAAAATAAAATAATTCCATTTACTTATTCACCTGGATATTCTACTATTTGAATAATCACATGCAAAATCAATAGCCACTTTCATAATGATGTAATCCATATTGCCAAACTTTATAACCACATAGTCAAGGCCTTGTGTGAAGACTAAAAATAAGATTTTGTGAATGCCTTTTTCAAATACACTAGTTTGTCTCATTAGACCTAACAATGCATCGAGGAGCTATAGCAGGATCCACCCATCACATACTAAGTCCAATGCTTTCCTCATATGAAAAGGTTTAAATAGAACCTAAACATTCGTATTAAAAATAGAATACGAAATGTCAATAATTTATCCATAAACCATGAATGGTATAAAAATAAAACATCCACAACCAAACATATCAAAAATCCTTCAATACAATATGGAATTTTTTTATCACAATAAATTAACTACAAATAAGCTTACAATCCATCAAAGGATGTTAACATAGTTGAAATTAATTTTTTTAGAGAAATATCTCATTCTATTTTGAAATCCTTTAAATGTCATATAATTATAAAAGAAAACATTTATTTTGAAAATATTATAATCAGCTTGTAAGGGAAGCTTCGACGATGTTATAACAGTGGAAAATAGCCACACCCACTGTATAAGTTTAAAAAACATTCTTACCATAATTTTGTCGAAAAGGTAATAAGGTACCTTGTTTCCAAAATGATGGAATGATTCCATTCAAACCTTTTTATAAAAATTCAAACAAGGTTATAAATGACTTTAACCCATAGTCTTGTAAATAGTAAAAATGTTTTGGAGTACATTTTTATGTAACATGGATGTGGATGATAAAGAGATCCTAGTAGATACTTACGTAAAAACAACCTCAGATAATAAAGAGATTGTGTAATTAACCCTTACCTTGTACTTTTCTTAGGTCGAGGGTTGGTGAAAATCATGTATAAAGGTGATATAATTGTTATTAAATTATAAAATAACCACATACATTAATATGATATCATATATGGTCTTCTAATATTTCTTATTTAATGATATTTTATTAGTATCGTCGTTTCAAGTATTAACTGATTCGTTTTCCATTATATTCCTGGTTGCATAAGCCATGTTTGTTATGGATAGGATGTATTTGATTAATATATAGAATTATATTATGTTCATAAAAATTATTTTTAATCATAAAATTAAAATTATTCTTGAATGATTACAATGGGGAAGGAATCTCATCGCGTTCATGGAGATGGTAATCCGTACGTATGCACGAGCGACACTATCATTCTTTTGATATTAAAATAATATATAATTGAATGCTATATCTTATATAAATAATTATTATCATGTTATATTTATTATTTACATCATTTATACTCATTATTATACCTATCCATATGACGAAGTGTCTTAATAACAAACTACATCACGACGTGGAGACATTATTCCATACGTACACATGTATGGTGAGTTTGTCATTTATAGGATGGATATAATTATGAATATGGATGGATCATTTTTATAATAACATCATAGTATATATAATAGAATGGATTTATTATTTTATAATGGAAACTACAAATAAATAGGAAGTGGCTGAAGAAAAGAACTTGAAAGGGGTGATGACATATTTACCTCTTCTTCAGGATCTTCCTTTTGATTTGATCAAAAGTGATCATTAAGTTAGATTTATTACTAAAGGAAGGAATATAGGATGAAGGTAGGATAGTTTAGAGGATATTTGGGTAGGTTTTGGCTGTGAAAAATGGATTTTATGGTGTGAATTGTAGAGAAGGGGAAGTGTCCTTTTATTAGAGAGGTGAGCGTCACTTTAGGAAAAACTTGAAATATTATTTTATAATAAAATTATTTTCAGTTTTTAATGGATCCAAAATGAATTATTTAAATGATAAGGTGGGTATGGGTCAAAAACCTCCAATAAAATGTTTTATATAGGTTTTGGTCATCATATTAACCTTATCTTTTGGATTTAAGTCTTAGTTAAATAGTTTGACATTTACCATGTCTCTTTGTATTTTTATATTATATGGTTAATAAACTTACTATAAACTTATAAGAGAACCTAAAGTGGTTCATTAATGAAATATATAATATTATTTAATCCCTTTGACCGAACCTCAGATTTTTAGGAATAGAATATCAATTAATAATATAATTTGTATTAAAAACCTCTTATGTCAATTTTGAAACTATTTGGTATTTTGTTTTTTAATTCATAAAAGCATTATTACTTCGAAAAAAATTCATTTAATGAACTCTAACATGTCATATTAACCTAGAAAATTTGTTTAATTCATTAAAAGTCTCAAATTAGATTTATTTGGATATTTAAAATATTGATTATTTAAATCTTTCATTAATAAAGTAATTACTACATCATCATTGTGTCATAAATAAATTTAATTATTTAATGTCTAAAAATTATAAATAAAATACCATTATGCAGGAAATATTTTTATATTTCTAATTAATACTTATAGTCGAATTTATATTATGTATAAACCTATATTTAAAAAGGTTTATTTATTAAACATTGATTTTAACACTTTTAACTATTCTTTAAATAAAATAACAATAATTCTACTAATCTAATCCATGTGTACCAAAGGGGATCATATTTTATTCCTAAGGTTTTTTTTGGTCTAATTACACTTATCAAATAGAACTAGGACATGTGTTAGGGTAATTATTATATCATTTTGAACAATTATTACCCTATTTAATTTTAACCGTGTCAAATAAAATCTAAAAGTTAATATTCACAAAAAATTATTTTCATCTTATTGAATGACATTTTACTTACTGATATTAATCGTGTCTCTCATAGTTTTTAAATTCAACTCATAGAAATGAAAAAATTAAGTTTTATACAAATTTTCAAATGCTCCTTAGAGGTGGGTAAAAATACAGTAAATAGTTCGATAAAATTTTATATATCTAAACTTATTATAAAATTAATAAAATGAATTAAGTTGAACACATATATTTATTATGTATCTATTTTGACCTAAAATAAATTAAAATAAAATAACTACTTATTTAAATAAAAAGTCAGTTTTAACCAATAACGCAGTGTTTTTTCAATATTATTCAAAAATTGAAAGTTTTCAAAAAAATACAAAATATTCTCCCTAAGATAATTTAGATATTACGAATCCATAAATGAAGTCCATTTTGAAAAATAAAATTTATAAAATTTTAAAATGTGGGTATTACTATTCATAACAA
The DNA here is from genome assembly GCA_963277665.1 of Viscum album. Taxonomy (NCBI): domain Eukaryota; kingdom Viridiplantae; phylum Streptophyta; class Magnoliopsida; order Santalales; family Viscaceae; genus Viscum; species Viscum album. The sequence continues at coordinate 726,931,458 of OY728130.1, read as the reverse complement.
CTAGTTTGATTGGTCGCAGTGTGTTAGAATCCCGAAGTTGCGTACAATGCAAGATATTGCATTATTCAAAGGGAAATGTATCGTGGTAGCTTGGGGTGTTACAACTTTTCCTATGTATGAATCAAATATAGGAATGATCTACCTATGAATTTAATGTCTCTTACACTAATTTTCACATCAATTCCCACATCCTTACCGCATGAAATTAAACTATATGACCAAAATCCTAGTCGCATGACATTAAAACTGCACAAAAAATGTCCTAAACATAGGAGAATAAATTAGACTGAACATATCCTTACTGCTTGACATTAAACATTAAGTAAAACGTCTTGGTCTCATGACATTAAAACTTCACAACAATAATGTACTCACTACACGATGATAAAATTCATGGTGTATGTACTAACCACATGACATTAAATTTCAAGGAAAACATCCTAGTCGCATGACATCAAAACTACACCACAAAAATGTACTTACCGAATGAAAATAAACTACGTGGATCAATTCATTAACACTTGATGATAAAGTACATGATGTATGTCTTTACCACATGATGGTAAACTGCATGGAAAATGTCCCCACTACATGAAGATAAATTCTGAAAGCTATCACCCATGTTCACCCCTATCAATGGACCACAATAGCCTTACCCTAGTTAGCCAAAGAATGAGGTCCTTCAATAATCTTTTAAAGGCCACTCAATCCATAAAACACACTACCTATCTCGAGTACTTCGAGTCACCAAAGCCTTGCATGTCCCTGGGAAGAGATACCCAACATCAAGGGTTCCTTTTATTGATTATGAATATATGCCTATGGCTCCTGCATCTATGCCTATGGTCATCAACCAAATGTACAACTATAAAAAAGGTATTTCTGATTCTTTTGAGCCCTGACACCGCCATGGAAGAACTAAACACCTCAGTGTGAACTAAACTACTCTAATTATGATGGTCCCATATCATTTTACATGATCTAAAAATCTCAATCCATGGTTTACAAAATTTCTATCTCTCGCTCAAAAGGATGTAGGGGAAATCTTGATACTGGATATCCTAATCAGGCTATTGGGTATCATCCACCATATTAATTTCATGTGTGTCACAACCTAAAGCTGGTTGCACTTTGTTTAAATATGTGTGACCCTAAACTATATCCTATAATGGTGCAAATAAAATGACTTTAAACTACTATAGAAAGATAAAAGAAACTTATTTGGTTAAAAACCCAAAAAGGGAGGCCTGAGAAAAATTCAGGTCTTCACTCGCTAAAATATTCATCTCCAGAGTTTAGGAAAAAAATAGGGTGGAAATAAATAAGGAATAAAGCTCATAGTTCTTACTCAATATCCCTAGTAAAATACAAGCTTTTCTCAGTAGAACCCCATATTTAGGAATGAGTGAGAGTAATTATTTTTCACATATTCTTGCTAGGAGAATATGTTCTCTATGAGGTAACACCAAATTTAGGGTGTTAGAACTTTTCTTGGACATTACACTTTCTAAAACCAAACTTCATGATTTGGGGTGCCTCTGATTACCAAAATATTTCCTGGCCCTAGGAAAGGATACTCAGCTTCAAGGGAACCATTTCTTGAATATTCATGTATGCCTATGGCTCTTTCATATGCACCTATTGTCATCAAACAAATGCGTCACTCTTCAAAAATGGAATTACAATCCTTATTATCCCTAACATAGCTTCAATAAAACTCAATACCCTAGTGTGATATGAACTACTCTCAGTATGAATTTACCATGTCATTATCCTGAACTGAGAATTTTGGACCACGATTTACAACCCTCTCACCAAACCATATGAGTGTTTTTGAAATCCTCAACATCATATCACCGTATTCTATACCCTTTCTCATACAGGACTGCAACACTCCATTCATAATCTATTGATAAAGCACATGTCATGATTCTAAACTACAAGGTTCAGGGATAGAGCCTCAAAACATGAGAGCATAACTACCCTAGGGTTCTAGAACCCTTCCAGGATATCTCTCCTCTCATACCCAACCTCATCATCTTGACTTTTGAGTCTTTATAAAACATTCATGAACCTCAGAAAGAAGTGGATATCAGATTTTTCTTGACCACGCTAATGATGAATTTGGGCCCTAATCAACCAAAAAATAAATATCCTCCTTGCAAGAAAAGATATTTAATCCCTTTGATCCCTAGACACACAAGGACATAACCCAGCTCCTCAGAGTGTTATGGTTCATCCCCAAGATGTCTGCCCCATATCATTCTCAAAAAACTCAAACTTTTGGGTTATGGATTACATCACCCATATTCCAAATATCTAGATAGGCCTAGAATCCATTGTATTTTTCCTCAACTGATATTACCTCCACAAATATTCCATATCCCACGAAAAAGATACATGACTTTAAGAGACCCTCTACTTGTATATGCATGTATGCATATGGATCTTTCATATGTGCCTATGGTTTTTAACCAAATGTGTCACTCTAAAATAGGGGATTCTAATCCTTATAATCCTTGGAGACACTAAAAAATAATTCAACACCTCAGTGTGTTTTGGTTCATTCCAGGAATGTCTACACCATATTCCATGACCATTGATTAGGTCTGACCTAAAAGATCCAAAACTAAAATGATAGATGGTCTGAGATAAATGACCCTAATCTAAAGAAATAAAAGGATCAAGCTAAAAGACACTAAACTAATGCGATATAAGGTCTGAGCTAAAAGATCCTAACCTAATGAAATAGAAGGTTTGTGCTAAAAGACCCTAAACTAAAGTGATATAAGTTTCGAGATAAAAGACCCTAAATTAAAGTGATAGAAGGTCCAGTGTTGGAAAAAATACATCAATTCATCCTATCAGTATGTTTTGGGTGTGTTTGTGTTTGTGGAAAAATCCAGATGACTATAAATTAGTATCTTTGGTGTTTGTCGAAGATGTGTTTTTAAGGTGGTGCAATTTCTTAATGCTTTTTGAAATTTTAGGGCCTCAAAATCAGGAGTATGATGTTGGAAAAGGAAGGATTTCTTCATAGGAGTGAATTGTATGATAAATGTTGAAGAAAATATGAAAAGGGTGAGAACCGTGTACCTTGATACATGGGCCTCATACCATATTCCAGGAACGGTACGCGGAGTGGCGAAAATAGTATGGGGGTGAGGTTTGTAAAACAGAACATGGTTCGTAGTAGAAGGTGATGTGGTATGTGGATGGTTTGGCATCAATGGAGGAGGTCGACCATGTAGGATCAAAGGCGGTATGTGGAGCATGTAGGAAAATGGCTCACAAATGGCTTGTGGTTTTTGGTGGCTGAAGAATCAGTAAGTAGTGGAGGCATAATTGATGATTTGGTAAATCTTTATTTATCATATTAATCATGTATCTTTTCCTATATAAGAATATCTAAAATCACTGATTATTAAAGAGATGGAACCTCATTAGAAAGAATATTTTTATCTGGGAATTCGGCGAAGATCAAAGGTAATTCGTGAAGGGAGAATCATGAAGGCTGATGTGGTTCGAGCGGAAAGAATTCCGCCGAAGGTGTTTGCAGGGTTTCATAACCTACAAAGAAAGTCTGGTACATGGAAGAGGAAGCCTGATACGTGGAAGGAGTTGTCTCAGTACATGGAGGAGGAATCTTTAGTACACAAGAGGGAGAGTTCCTTGAGTAGTATGCGGAGGGGGGATTCTGGCACATGGAAGTGAAGGAAGTCCATGAAAAAAGAACAGTTCGTGGATAAGACGGGTTACATACAGGAGGTTTATGAAGTCGGGATGCGGTAGCTGTACATGATAATGAAGGCAAAGGAAGTCCATAGATAGAGGAGGTATGCGGAAGAGGCAGTATGTAGATAGAGAAGGTTCACAGAAGAGGCAGAAGTATGCAGAGATGGTGTCCCACATATCAAACCCGGTACTCAGTACACGAAAGAGATAAAGCGGATCACGATTTTCATTGGAGTCTTATGAAAGCTTCAATTCAATTTTCAAAAGTATTTTTCATTACCTAGCAGTACTCGTGAAGGTGGGATTTTTCTACGGGTGAAAATGGAACTTCAACAGAGAATCTACCTATAGTTGATGATGTAGGAATTCATGAAAATGAATGGACCTACATTTCCATAAACTGTGTTTGACCTAAATGTCAATAAACTATAAGTGGATTCCTTTCGAGGAATAGTGAGTGAAGTAAGAGGAAGATGATGACCCTTTACACCGACAGTGAGACATAGAAAGAGGCATAGGGAGTGACCCTTGGGAATGGATTGATCAGACCCTAAACCTTGTAAAGGTAGTGAGCCTGGGCATAGAAGATCTATCCCAGACATTTTCATCATTATTGGTAGTGAGGCTTAGTAAATTTGGTACATAGACACATCAACGTTGTATTCTCCTTTGGCGTAGACCTATAAGGGTGAACCAAGTAAAAATCTTTGTGTACTTGTAAATTTTTTACTACTTTACTTTCATTACATCATCCTCAGATAAAATTAGAAAGGAAATTAACATTAGAGAGAATAAAAAGTGACCCTTGTAATAAAGAGGTCAAGATATCATGGGGAAACATATTTTTGAGATGAATTTTTCCATCCTGATTCACACCCCTCTCAGGGTATCTAGGCCCCTTTTGGATCAGACAAATGGTATCTGAGGGAATATTTATTTTGTCATGATTTGTGTGTACCGACATGGTTTAGACAATTTATGAAGTTAAATATCCAGTCTTCTCTTATATTGGTGTTCCATGAAGAAGATAAGAACTATAAAGAAGAAGCAGAATTCAGGTGTTATCCCTTAGTGTGGAAGTGTCTAAAAAAAATGTGTGATTGAGTTTAAGGAATCCAACATTTTACTGAATACAGTTTTGGATAAATTATACATGAAAGAGATAGACTCACTCAATAATGTTGTAGTAATGAGTGATGAACTTTACATACCATGTGAAGATGAAACTACTGATGATGAAGAAACTCCAATAAGTCTAGAAGAGAAAGATCTCTATGAAACAAAATAATTGGATCAAAAATTTGGTAAAGAAATTAAATCTAATGATATCTGAATCCAATCAATGGAGATTAAGATCAACAAGCTAATAGGCTTAAATCAAAGGATTGTTGAAGTGGCTACTGACCTTAGGGAGAAGAATGATTCTCAAGGTAAAGAGCTGCAAAAGTTTTCTTCAATGAAAAAAACTCAAATTTAATGTAAATGGAAATAATATGAACTAAAAAGAAATTGAGAATATGAAAGACAAAAATAATGATCATGGTTCCCAACTATCTCAACAAGATCATAAGAATCAAAGGCTACAATAAGAGAATGTGTCCTTCTCTAATTATTTTTCTCAATAACAATAGAAAATGAAGGAACAATGTGATATGGTAGAAAAACTCACATGAGAACTGGAAGATGAGATGATTAGAGAAAAGAATCTCAAAAGAAATCTCAATGATAAAATTGAATCAAGGGATAAGAAGATTCATTAACTAGAGGAAGATATAGAATCAGTCAAGAAATAAATGGAGAAATCAATTGTCAAAGGAAATCCTACGTAAAATGATGCACTAAACTTATTATTCGATTGTCCTTCAGTAGGTGACGATGAAATGAAAGCCAAATATGCTACATTAGAGGATAAGAATGAAAGGATAATGTTATCCCAAAGGCCAACCATTCATGGAAAATTTTTAATCAGATATGATGATCCCACTCTTATGCATGATAGAAAGAGTGTAATGAAATGCGCCAGAGATAAGAAAAAACTTTTCGGTTATAAAGATAGACCTAGAAAGTCTTTTACAAGAATTAATGAAAACATGTTCTATTTATATGTGATTTATGGTCATACATCAAGCTTTTTTTAGAGGCTCTAGAATACATTTCATGCTGTGAAGATAGATGTTTTACTAAATCTATGAATAATAAGTTTCATGAGAAATCAGAAAGAGAAGTCTATCAGAAGAAATCATTCATCAGATGCAATTACTGTGAAAGAATTTGACACACTATGAGTATGTGTCAAGAAGCTTAGGGTCTCAATTTTAGAAGAATAACTCAAGTCGTATCAACATCTCAGCTAACAAATGAAGAAATGAGGTGTCCTTCTGGTGGAAGATGTTTTTTATGTTCTAATTATGTGAATTTAGCAAGACATTATAGCATGAAGAAAGTAGGAAAGGAAAAGGAACTCAAAAGAATATTCTTGACTCCTTTGGTATATAATGAGAAATCCTATACATGAATACAAAGTGGTAAATTGAAAAATAGGTTGACTACCTTAGGGGAATAACAAGGAGATAAAAAAAGGTGTATCAATCACTTTCTCTATCACACTCAGAACAACTCTCATGGAGAGAATATGACTTGGACGATTAAGAGGAGATCTACTCTAACTGTGAGTAAGATGAATGCACATTTAATAAAGGAATCACCCCTAGCGCAAAACAATGTGGTGGATCAGGTATCTAATAAATGAAATATGAACAAAGAATGTATTTAAAAATTCAATTGTCATGTGCAACAAAGAGAAGTAGAGGAAAGAGGAATATCCCTACAATGGTGAAAGATGCAAGAGAAGACGACAAGCAGAGAGATTTATACTTAGAGAAGGAATCAGGGGAAGTGGTATATTGGTGGAACATCAAAGACGGAAATGTGTACCAGTGGGATTAATCCAAAAATTTTGAGAAAGGAAATGCCTGTAGAATCTACATATCTGAAAAAACTCATCATGTGGGTAATGGATGCCTAGTCATATGGCCAGAGAAGTTGAAGTTGGCTAGGTATCTAGAATAAGAAAGTAAGGAGTGTGATTCCTTGCAAGAAAGAATCAAAGGGTTTACCCATCAGGATCATCCACAATCCTCACGTTGAGGATTCCAGACTTTCCATTCTCGCTATGTATTTAAATGCTATTAAATGATGTTATTGTGTTTTATGTTCAATGGTAGATATGATTCAAGGGGAAGTGGCATCAAAATATTCAAATTAGTGATGTGATTTGATCCACAATGTCAACTAATTCAAATCAATTACCAAAGCTAGAGAAGGTATCTGGAAGAATTCAATGGTAGGAGTTAATGTTATATGGATGCATGAGACATGATGAAGAGTCTACATTGAAATTGAAGAGATGTCAAAGATATACATGGATTATGTAGTGGTACTGAGTTTCATTTTATATTTATTCATTGATATCATGACCCAGTTCAGGTGTTAGTCATCCACCAAGAGAATACAGATTGTCGTGAAGCAGCAACAATCATGCGCTTCATGATTATGTATTTCATTATAGTAATGTGGTATCAACTGACTGTTTTCAGGATACCAAAGAGATGTGAAATAATATCAACGATGTTTCAACAAGATGATCATCTGAATTGATGAAGTGGTGAGATAATCAGGAGGAGAATATGTGAAAATGTTGAATCAGAAGAAGACTCAAATGATGAGAACAAATTAGTGTCTCCCTATAGACCATCAAGAAGAGATTAAATTGATAGGTAGAAAATAATTAGTGATTTGATAGAACCAATGCAGAAAAGAAGGATGAAGTCTCTACAAAAAGCATCATACATATCACAAGTATAGCCTAAAAGCATCGGTGAAGTAGCTGGAGATGAGAATTGGGTTCAGGCAATGAATGAAGTTCTTGACAAAATTGAGAAGAATCAAACATGGGAAATTGTTTCGAGACCAGAAGACAAAATTTAATAGGGAAAATGTGTATTTCACATCAAAATTAATGAAGGAATTGTTGTGATTCGAATCAAAGCACGACTTGTGTGGAAAGGTTACTCCAAGATATATGGTACAGATTTCGATGAAACATTTTCACAAGTTGCAAGGCTGGGGACAATTAGAATATTCTTGGCCATAGCTATGAAACGTAAGATTAATGTTTTCCAGATGGATGTCAAGTCAAAATTTCTGAATAGTGTTCTGGAAGAACAAGTCTACATTGAGAAACTAGATGGTTTTCTCATTTATGAAGATGGTAGCATAGTTTGTCGATTGAAGAAGGCTTTATATAGTTTGAATCAAACAGTCTGAGCATATTATTCAATGATTGATCAGTTTCTAAAGAAGCTTGGTCTTCAATGCGGTGGAGATGATTTGAATTTTTATTACAAAAATGGAAATATTTAAAGGATGATGGTGCTGGTTTATGTTGGTGACATAATTTTTGGTGGATCAGATGAAGCACAATGCAAACAATTTTCTGAATTCATGAAAAGTAAGATCGAAATGTCAATGATTAGAGATCTGACATTTTTCCTTGGATTATAGGTGACTCAAGGAAGGTAGGGTACATTAATTTCTCAATATAAATATGCCAAGGAGGTTTTGAGAATGTTTGCAATGGATAATTACAAAGATATAAAAACTCTACTTGTTACCCAGTTGAAATTATCCCGACATAATAAAGGCAAGACAGTTAATATCACATAATACATTATAGCTACTCAAGCTTGCATGAAACTATTGTGGATGAAGCAGCAACATGAATATATGGGAATTTAAGTGAAGTCTCATATCAGAATCCATTGTAATAATTCAAGTGTTATAAATCTGTTAAAAAATCCAATCCATCACTCGAGGACCAAGAACATTGAAGTCAAATATCATTTTATCTAGTAGAAAGTGGTGAAATTTCTTGTGAAGTTGGAGTATGTGCCTACAGAACAACAAGTTTCATATATTCATACAAATTCCTTACTCAAAGAATCTTTTTAAAGGCATCAACTGGCTCTAGGAGTCCAACTGACTTTCTACACTTGAAAACATATAGATGTTGGATTCCCCTCTCCCTAAGGTATGATGTGTCATTACCTAGTGTGTTGATATTTGTTCTTTACCCTTGAGCAGACAACCTTGAAGTTCCCTTTGGGTTCATTGAAAAAGGTGGAGAAAGTGTGAATTCTAGGGGAGAAAAGACACATGGAGAAGTTGTTAAGTGGAGCAGTGAGATATGGGGAGTTGAAGTTGAGAAGAAGCTATTGGAGGAGCTCTAAGATAGTGGGAGCATTAAATCTGAAAATTCTAGAAGTGATCGATCAGTGAGTAGATATCATGATAGCTTATGATCATGATAAAAGCAAATGAGTGGTTTAAGAATGGTGTGAGAAGGTATCCAGGGATCAAAAATTGGTATAAGTTTAAGCAATTGGTATCAGTTTGGTGTCAAATGTTGATGATAGAAATGAAGTGATTATTGATGAACTTCTCATTTACTCATGTTTCTCATGTCATGTATTTCTAATGTGGGATTACATTATGTGTTGAGTGGATCCTTGATTGCTATCAGAATCTAAAGAGGCGAATGGTGGCAGCAGTTGGATAGAGCTTTATCAAGATATCAAAATAAAAAGAATTATTTTTTGAATATTTGTCAACAAACCCATAGGGGGAGATTGTTGGGGAAAAATCCATCAATGCATCCTCTCAGTATGTTTTGGGTGTGGTTGTGTTTGTTGACAAAGCCAGATGGTCATAAATGAGTATCGTTGGTGTTTTCCAAACACAGGTTTTAAAGGAGGCACAGTTTTCTAGTGATTTCCAAATTTTAGGACCTCAAAATCTGGAGTTTGATGTTGGTAGAGGAAGGATTTCTTCATAGGAGTGAATTGTATAAAGAATAATGAATAAAATCAGAAAAGGGTGAGAACCACATACTATGATACATGGGCTATGTACCATATTCCAAGAATGGTATGTGGATTGGAAAAAATGGTACGCAGGTGAATTTCTTAAAATCAAACATGGTTTGCAGTGGAAGGCGATGCGATATGCGAATGGTTTGGTGTCGATGGAGGAGGTCAACCACGTATGAGAAAAGGCGGTACGTAGAGCGCATAAGAAAATGGTTCGTAAATGGATTATGGTTTGCGGTGGCTGAAGAATCGGTAAGAGGTTGAGGAAAAATTAAAGAATTGGTAAGTGTAGATTTAGCAGATTAAGTAGGTATCTTAGACCATATAAGAATCTCTAAACTCACCAATTACTGAAGTTATAGAACATCATTAGAAAGAATATTTTCCTCTAGGAATTTTGCGAATACCAAAGGTAGTTCGCGAAGGAAGAAGTGGTTCATGCAGAAGGAATTCCACCGAAGGTGTTTTTGGGGTTTCTTAACCAACAAAGGAAGTCCGATATGTAGAAGAGGAATCCAGGTATGAGGTCGGAGTTGTCTCGGTACATGGAGGAGGAATCTCCGGTATTCGATATGGAGAGTTCCAGGAGAATATGTGGAGGGGGGATTCCACTACGCGGAAGCGAATGCTGTCCGTGAGCAAAGAATAGTTCTTATACCTGAGGGGTTTCATAGAGGAGGTTCGCTAAGTCGGTATGAAGTATCTATACGCGATATCCAAGGTGGAGGAAGTCCGTGAAAAAATGAGGATCACTAAAGAGGCAGTCCATGGAGAAAGGTGGTTCACAAAAGAGGTAGTTTGTGGATAGAGGTGGTTCGTGGAAGAGGTAGTAGTGCACATAGAATGTGTCCTGCATACCAAACCTGGTACTCAGTACGTGGGAGACACAAGGTGGTTCGTGATTTTCACTTTTGAAAGCATCAATTTCGTTTTTGAAAGTATTTTTCGGTACATAACTGTACTCAGGAAGGTGGAATTCATCTACGAGTGAAAACAGAACTTCAACAGAGCATCTCCCAAAAGTTGAGGATGCATGAATTTATGAAAATGAAGGGACTTACATGTCCATAAATCGTGTTTGACCTAAAAGTCTATAAAATGTGAGTGGATTCCTTTCCATGAGTTTTGAGCAAAGAAAGGGGAAGACAATTACCCTTTCCACTAATAGTGAGCTAGGGAAATAGGAATAGGGAGTGTCCCTTTAGAATGTAGTGATCAGTCCCTAAACCTTATAAAGGTATTAAGCATGGGCATAGAAGATCTGGCTTCTACATTGTAATCATTATTGGCAGTGAGCCTTAGAGAATTTGGAACATCATAACCTTGTCATTTTATAATCCTTGGATATAGCCTAGTGAGGGTAAACCAAGTAAAAATATTTGTGTCCTTATGCATGCTTTACTACTTTACTTTCAATGAATCATCATCCGATAAAATTGGAAAGGATGTTAACATTAGAGAGCATAACAAGTGACCCTTGTAATAAAGAGGTAAATATCCCATTGAGCAAAAAGAATTTGGAGAAGAATATTCATACCATGATTCACCCCCTCTCATGGTATCTAGGCCACTTTGGACCTAAAATTTGGGCTAAACAACACTAAACTAAAGATATAGAAGGTTCAAGCTAAAAGACCCAAAACTAATGTGATAGAATGTTCGAGTTAAAAGACCGTAATCTAAACCAATATAATGGGTAAGCTAAAATACCCAAAAATATAGTGATAGAAAGGTTCGAGATAAAATATCCTAAAATAAAAAAGATAAAAAGGTTCAAGTTAAAAGTAAATAAAATACAAATATAAAAGGTCTATGAAAAAAGACCCTAATCTGTAGCAATACAAAGTTCTGAGATAAAAGACCCTAAACAATAGTAATGGAATGGTCTGAGATAGATGACCCTAAACTACAAAATAAATTCAATTTAGTCCATAGGAATTGAAAATCTCTCAAGGACCATTATATTGCCTTAAAAAATAAATCTTTGCTCACAAAGCCTATCATATTTGAAAAAATAAGAGAGCTCTCCATCTGATAAATATATTCTACCCATTTATCTTTCTATAAATCGGGTGATTTTGATAATACTAGAACATATACATCTGTAGGTAATCTCATGATGGTGGGAACTCAGGAGCCCTTCTAAAAAATAATCTATTATCATTTAAATATTTATATCCATGCATCCGTGTTTTCTTGATATTTTGTAAAATATGGTTTGTGTTGACAATTCACATAATATCATGTCAATGAAAAGACACAAACATCATGAACAAAAAGAAAAATGGACATCAACATGAATAATTAATAATATTTATTCATTGATACCTGGTGATATGAGGAATCTTCATAATTTGGAGTATATATAGGAATGTCTTAAAAAAAGGTATCATATCAATACATTGAACTATAATAAAATTCAATTGGCTGAGCTAGTTACACCGACAAGAGTCTGGAGGCACTACTAAAAAAAAGGAAATTAGCGACCGCCCAGCGACCGCCATTGGCGGTCGCTTCTGCGCCGTCGCTGTAGGTCTTTAGCGACCGCCAATGGCGGTCGCTATAGGTGGCCCAAATGCCGCCGTAAGCGACCGCCTAGCAGTCGCTGTAGGCTGACTCGTGGGCACCATTAGGGACCGCCATTGGCGGTCGCTAATACTGCCCAGACGGCAAGCTAGAGCGACCGCCAATGGCAGTCGCTAATGCTGCCTGCCAGGCAGGCTATAGCGACCGCCAGAGGCGGTCGCTAAACTTGAAAAAAAAAATTTAAAAAAAATTCATACCATAATAAATATATATATATATATTTATTAAATGAAATATATATATATATAAAATAATGAAAATATTGATATATATATATTATTAAATAAAGTATGTATATTTATTTATTAAATAATATATATATATATATATTAATGAAAATATTTATATATATAATATTAAATAAAATATTTTTCATTTTTTAAATAAAATGTACAAATTGTGTTTTTTTCTTCATGGTGGAAAAGCAGACATAAAACAAAGGTAACAATCATAAAAAATAGAAAAACAATTAAGCCCGCGCAACACTTAAAGAACACATAATGAGCCCTACTGCGCAGACCGCACAGCCGATTGGCGTTCCGTCTGCGCGTACACATCACGAATAATAATTAGATTGTTTCTCTGTGATTTCAGGTCAATCCGATGTGGTCCGCTATGATTTTGAGCGTGACACGCCCGTTTTGGTCGTTTATGACACCAGAACGGCGTTCCCGGTCACCGCGGGAACACGGTGCGGCCAATTGACGTGTCGTCTGCTCGAACACGTCACAATTTACTCACCCTTTGATGTCGTCTGATTTTAGGTCATTCGGACCTCGTTCGGCCCATTTGGACCCCCCCACGCGCGTTTATCAAAAGCGCGCAACACTTAAAGAACGCATAATGAGCCCTACCGCGTAGACTGCACGTCTGATTGACATGCCGTCTGCGCGTACACATCACGAATAATAATTATATTGTTTCCTTGTGATTTCAGGTCAATCCGACGTCGTCCGCTATGACTTTGACCGTCAGACGTCCGTTTTGGCCATTTATGACACCGGAAACGCGTTTCTGGTCACCACGGTCAAACGACACATCCGATTGATGTGACCTCTTCTAGAACACGTCACAATTCACTCACCCTTTGATGTCGTCTGATTTCAGGCCATTCGGACCTCGTTCGGACCATTTTGACCCCCCAACGCGCCATTTCAGCGCGCGCCGAGCTGCTGAAAACGACGCATTCGGTCGTGCCGCGAGCACCGTACATCCGATGGACGTGTCGCCTCCTCGTGCATCTCAGGAATAATATTTATATCGTTCTCGTGCGGTTTCAGGTCTTTTGGAGCACGTTTTCTCTGAATTCGACCGCCGCATGCCGTTTTGGTGTTTTATGATTCCGGAAACGCGTTTCCGGCCTCCGCGGTCAAACAGAACCTCCGATTGACTTCTCGTCTGTCCGAACATTTCACAATTCATGCAACGGATGTTGTCGTGCGGTTTCGTGGAATTCGGAGGTCGTTCAGGTGGTTTTGACCCCCCAACGCGCCATTTCAGCGCGCGCTGAGCTGCTGAAAACGACGTATTCGGTCGTGCCGCGCGCAACGCATGTCTGATGGACGTGCCGTCTCCTCCTAAATCTCAGGAATAATATTCCTATCTATCTCGTGCGGTTTCAGGTTTTTCGGAGCACGGTTGCTCCGAATTGGACCGCCGCACGCCGTTTTGGTGTTTTGTGGCGCCAGAAACGCGTTTCCAGTCTCCGCGGTCAAATGGCACCTCCAAATGATGTGAGGTCTGCCCGACCATTTCACAATTCACGCACCGGCTGTTGTCGTGCGGTTTCGTGGCATTCGGAGGTCGTTCGGGTGGTTTTGACCCCCCAACGCGCCATTTCAGCACGCGCCGCGCTGCTGAAAACGACACATTCAGTCGTGCTGAGCGCACCGCACATCCGATGGATGTGAAGCCTCCTCCTGCATCTCAGGAATAATATTCCTAACGTTCTCATGTGGTTTCAGGTCGTTCTAAGCACGTTTGCTCCGAATTCGACCACCGCATGCCGTTTTGGTGTTTTTTGGCTCCGGAAACGCGTTTCCGGCCGCCGTGGTCAAACGGAACCTCCGATTGACGTGCTGTCTACCCGACCATTTTACAATTCACGCAACGGATGTTGTCGTGCGGTTTCGTGGCATTCGGAAGTCATTCGGGTGGTTTTGACCCCGCAACGCGCCATTTCAGCGCGCACCGAGCTGCTGAAAACGACGTATTCGGTCGTGCCGCGCGCACCGCACGTCCGATGGACGTGCCGCCTTCTCCTGCATCCTAGGAATAATATTCCTATTGTTCTTGTGTGGTTTCAGGTTTTTCGGAGCACGTTTTCTCTGAATTGGACCGCCGCACGCCGTTTTGGTGTTTTATGGCGCCGGAAACGCGTTTTCAGCCGCCGCGGTCAAACGGCACCTCCAAATGACGTGCCGTCTGCCCGACCATTTCAAAATTCGTGTACCGGCTATTGTCGTGCGGTTTTGTGGCATTCAGAGGTCGTTTGGGTGATTTTGACCCCCCAACGCGCCATTTCAGCGCGCGCCGCGCTGCTGAAAACGACACATTCGGTCGTGCCGAGCGCACCGCACATCCAATGGATGTGCCGCCTCCTCCTGCATCTCAGAAATAATATTCCTATCGTTCTCAGGCGGTTTCAGGTCGTTCGAAGCACGTTTTCTCCGAATTCGACCGCCGCACGCCGTTTTGGTGTTTTATAGCTCAGGAAACGCGTTTCCGGCCGCCGCGGTCAAAAGGCACCTCCGATTGACGTTCCGTCTTCCCGACCATTTCACAATTCATGCAACGGATGTTGTTGTAACACCCCAGGATTTCATAGTGTGTTATTTCTTAAAAATAATTCAATAACTAGCACTACACGCAACACCGAGTTCAATCACACCATTAAAAGAGGTCATGAATAGTATTAACTACAATTTTAAACTTTATATAATCCTTATAATTTTAGAATCCATATTATGAGTTTCTTAGTCATAATGCAAGAATAGATTCATTTTCAGTATTGCACTTTTATCAACTTTTGATAGTGAAACCTTTTTAAATACAATATTTTAAACTTTTTGACTAAATGGAGACATCAAAAAATTTAAAATGAAACATCACAAGCTTCCACGGTACGCTTTCCTTTGAATAAAACAGTAGCGTGTGTTGTATGCAACTTCGAGTTCTAACATACCGTAACCAATCAAACTAGCTGTTATGAATAGTAATACCTACTTTTTGAAGTTATATATATTTTATATTTTAAAATGGACTTCATTTTTGGATTCGGAATATCAAATGTAGCCTAAGGTGAAATTTTGGTACTTTTCGGATAACTTTCATATTTTGATGAATAGTGAAAATTACTAAATTTTAATTAAAAACAACTTTTTTTAATCAAAATAATTAATAGTGATAAATTATGAATTTGAGTGGTTTTAAAGTATATTTAGAATATATTTTTACTATTTAATATAATGTTGGTCATTGGACATAATTTTACAATTAAACCGAACATAAACAAGTGTCAATCTTTTGATAGTTATTATCTCTTAAAAACACGCTTTTTGTTTTGACAGCGGGAGTTAATTTTAAATTAATTTCTGCCACTTCTGTGTTTAGAATTTAGGAAAATGGATTCCATATTTGTAATCAGGATGTTCAAATTGGGTAAATAGGTAACTTTTATTTTTAGACATTTTGAATAATTACTGCGGTAAATATTTTATTTACCATGGTTAAGGGTAAATCCGGTAAATAAGGGTTAAAAAAATAATATTATAATAATACTAAATTACCCTAAAACGTGTCTTAACCCTATTGGTTGATAAATGGTCGACCATGGGCATCTTTGTGTCAATTTTGGGACCCCATGGATCCACTTGTAAGTGATAATGACACTTTATTTTAATTAAGTCAAAATGAATACAAAAATGACACAAGCATATAACTTTTAGAAAATCAATTGTTACATAGAGTTATATAAGTTGGATTTTAGATTATAAATATTCATTAGAAAGATAAAAAGATTTCCTACATAATGATATTTTATTTATAATTTTTAGACATTAAATAATATATTTTATTTATGACACAATGATGATGCAGTAATTACTATAATAGTGAAAAATTAAAATAATTGATATTATAAATACCCAAATAAATATAATATGAAACTTTTAATGAATTAAACTAATTTTCTAGGATAATATGATATATTAGGATTGATTTAATTGACTTTGTTAGAAGTAATCAATCTGTTATGAGTTTCACAAAAATCAACTATTGAATAGTGTCAAAATTGACATAAAAGAGTTCTTAAAACAAATATTATATTATTAATTGATATTAAATTCCTAAAAATCTAAGGTTCGGCCAAGAGACTTATATCATGATAGGTTCATCATTAATGGACCACTTGTGGGTCTCTTGGATGTATATAGTAAGTTTATTAACCATATTATATAAAAATACAAAGAGACATTGTAAAAGTGAAACTAATTAACTTAGAGTTAATACTTAAAGATAAGGTTAATATAAGTACCCAAACCTGTCTAAATTCTATTGGTTGAGTTGTTTTCGACCTATCCCCACCTTAACCTTTGAATAATAAGCTTTGGAGCCATTAGAAACCGAATATGAATTTATTATAAATTAATATTTCTAGCTTTTCCAAAGGTGCCCCACACCCCTCTTATAAAAGGGCACTCCTCCTTCTCATTTCCTCACACCTCTCAAGCCACTTGGCTCGTCCAAACTCTGCCCAACTAAGCTCCCCACATCCCTCTCCTCCTCCTTGAAGCTTCCCCTTAGGCAGAAAGCATTTCAAGAAGTCCTTTGGTTCCAACCAAAGTGAGTTACCTAAATTAAAGGAGGTTAACCTACCCCAACCAAGGAAAAGTACAAGGTAAGGGTTATTTCACAATCTCTTCATTATCCGAGGTTGTTTATACGTAATAATCTACTGGGATTTCTTTATCATCCACATCCATGTTTCTTCGAAATGTATTTCAAAACATATTTATTATTTACAAGAATATGGGTTAAATTCATTTATACCCTTGTTTGACTTTTTGTAAGAGGTTTATAAAGGAATCTTTCCGTCGTTTTCAAAACAAGGTCCTTTTTAACCTTTTCGACAGAATTAAGATAAGAATGTTTTTTTAACTTATACGGCGGGTGCGGTTATTTTCCGCCGTTATAAAATCGTCAAATCCTTCCTTACAAGCTTACAAGAATATTTTCAAGAAAATGTTTTATTTTATATGGCTCTTAAATGATTTCAAAAATAGAAAGAGATATTTCTCTAAAAAGTGTTTTGATTTCATCTATGTCAACATCCTTTAATGGATTTTTCGCTTATTTGAAGTTGATTTATTATAATACAAAACTTCTATATTGTATTGAAGGTTTTGTGATATGTTTGACTGTGGATGTGCTATTTTATACCATTCATAGTTTATGGTGAAACTATTGACATTTCGTATGCTAGTTTTAATCCGAATGTTTATGTTATATTTCAAACTTTTCTTCAGATGAATGTGCTAAACAAGTATGTTCCGGGTTGGGGACCGGTAAAAGTAAGCCCTCCAGGTTGGGGACTGGTTAAAGTAAGCCCTCCAGGTTAGGGACTGGTAAAAGTATGCCCTCCGGGTTGGTGTCCGGTTATTAGAGGCACTCCGGGTTGGTGTCCGGTTATTAGAGGCACTCCGGGTTGGTGTCCGGTTATTAGAGGCACTCCGGGTTGGGTTCCGGTTAGAAGTAACCCCTAGGTCTTGGGATGAGGCCTAGACAAAGAAATTAACGTTTATCATTATGCATTCCAACATTATGAAAGTGGTTATTGATTTTTGCATGTGATTATTCGATTAGTAGAATATCCATGTGAATAAGTAAATGGCATTATTTCATTTTATTTATGCCGTACCATATTGAAAGTTCATGTTTGAAAGGCTGTTGTTTTATTTATACATTGCCTTAAATGTTTATGCTTATTTTTGAATGTTCCGCTATATTGTTATCCTTACTGGGCATTTGAGCTCACCCCTTTTCTATGTTTTATTTTTCCCAGGAAGTGAAGAAGTAAATTATGAATGACCTGCAGGGATATTATATGGGGATATGAGTGTGGATTATGGAGACATTATGTTGTTGTAGAAGTTTTTCATGTAATGTAAAACTTATGAATATATCTAGTATTTCCAAGGCTACTAAACCAATCGGTCTTTCGAGATTTGATCTTTCTTGTGATCATACCAATGTTACGAAGTAATGCACCGACTCTGGGCAGCTGGGGTCGGGGCGTTACAGTTGGTATCAGAGGAAGTTTAGTACAAACCTTGGAAGCTAGATTTAGATAAACTCTAATTAGAGCACGTAGACCTAAGATGAACTTTGAGGATTAGTATAGAAGAACTTCCTAGAATTTTGGTATTGTAGAGATTTTGTGAGTTTTCTGAGCAATACATCCCTGTCTGGATACGAGCAGGTTGAGGTGGCTCTGGCACAGATGTACCTAGGGGTAAAACCCGAAAACACCGCTTTGAGCTAGACTTGAACGGGAACTGGTGCACGACAACGGGCCTTGCTGCACTCTTGGTTACGACACTCCCGGGGGATATGCTTAGGATAACTCTCATTTTCTTTACAAATCAATATGAAGGGTTTATGAGTATATACATCCTCAAAGAAAACATTTTTATGATTATGGATTATATCCATAAATAGTTCAATTTATGTTAAGTGTTTTATAAGTATGGGATTATGTATTTTGATTCATAAACTGATCTAGTGTATGCCATTGTTTAGAAATGGCGCCCAGTAGAAGGAATGAGAACTCCAGCAATGCACATGATCCAAAGAGAAAGAAGGATCATATCTTTCATGGTCTTAAGCCAGAATTTATAAGAGAAATAGTCTCCCATGTATTATCATCATATGAAGAAATAATATCATGTGTTGATAAGATAAGTAAGGATTTTACTGAGTCCTATGGATTTGAAGGGAATCAAGAGAAGAAAAGGATGGAAGAGAGAAAGATGGATAAACGGAAGAGGGAAAAGAAGAATTTTCCCATATGTGGTAACTGTGGAAAGAAACACCCTGGAACTTGCCTGAAAGGAATGGGAGTTTGTTATAAGTGTGGAGGAAAAGGGCACAAAGTACGTGACTGCAAGGGTAAGAAAATGGTTTTAAATGTACAATGCTTCATTTGCAAGGAGTTTGGACACTACGCGAACCTATGTCCCAGTCATCAGACTATACCGCAAATGATGTTATTGGATAATAATCAAGTTATGATACTACCGCAGATGAAGAGGGATGATTAGAGTTCTTATGTTGATTATGTCAATTGAGTATTGTATCAACAATGTACTTGATATAATAATTATGGAGTATATAAGGATTGTACTGCAGTACTATTTCATTAAGGACATGAGATTGTGTGGAACAAAGAAAAGTGACTCAATAGCAGGATAAATTTTTGGAAAATATATGGTTGAGAGAATGATAAATCATAATATAGTTCTGATACCGAGGTAGTGATTTTCGAATAATACATGATTATTTTGGAAAAATTATATTGGATATTCTTGACTACCTTGGAACTGATTAATGATTTGTATATTCCATCATTGTTGGGGCTTAAAACATTTTTGGATTAATGAAGTATATCCAGCATTCTATATGGAATAAGGGAGCATGAATGTAATCAATAAGGAATATGGTAATACATGATGAAGGTATTCATATGCTATTACGGGGTAAAAAGGATCTATATTATTTTTACCTTCCTTATAAATGTTGGACTGTGAGTTTGAACATAAGTATTTTGGATAGTTCTAGTTTGGATTATTTTGGATTGCCATAAAAGGACAACCCGGAAGTCGGGCGGCAACCAGTCGCGTCCGGCAAGGCTGTGAGACTTGAACCCGCAACCGAAGGGCGACAAGGGTGTATCACCTACCACTGGCCCACGATATGTCCTGGATTAAATAATGTAGTTTTTATTAAATGATCTTGTAGATGAATTAAAAATTCGTTTATTTTGGAACCCTATATGAATAGTGTAAATAGAATTTTTTTTAAATTCTATTATCTTTTAGAGTGAAATATGAGTTTGTGGTAGAAATTTATTAATGGATAAAACTGTAATTATAAAGTAAGTATATCTCCTTATGATCTTATCCAATCTCATAAATAAATTCCACAACATTAAGAAAAGGAACTTAGAACAAAAATGTTGTCCTAGATGGTACCTTAAATCATCACTAATTTATGGCTTTGGGATTGTTGGCCTTTTCATAGCCATGTTCTCTACCACTCTACATCAGATAATTGATGGTTAGATTTCTCTTCCATATCCATATTTTCCTACATGGAACCCTAGTATGTGTTATTTTCGGTAATCTTCATACTTTCCACTCTTTATTTTAAATAGAGGCCTCGTTAATTCATTTTTCGATGTGGGATTTCAACTATGATATTTTGAAACGTCAAAAATGTGTTATCCTAATACCCTATGTTTTGTTGAACCGATGGTATTTCAAATCATTATAGATTGATGAATTTAAGGACCTCAATTATACACTTGTTTGTGATTGATGACCTCAATCACTACCTATAAATATTTATGTTTTTCCTCCGATTATATGTCTCTAATTTCCACCAATGTTCTCCTAATCGAGATCATAATTTGGTTGTGACCCTTTGATTTCTCTTTCCCTCATATTAAGACTAAATTTTAGTAACCCAATTTCCGATGTGGGTTTTCCCACAAATATATTTTCTACTTTCAACCTTTTATTTTCGAAGAACAATTTCAAATTGCGAGGACGCAATTTATTGAAGGAGGGGAGAATGTAACACCCCAGGATTTCATAGTGTGTTATTTCTTAAAAATAATTCAATAACTAGCACTACACGCAACACCGAGTTCAATCACACCATTAAAAGAGGTCATGAATAGTATTAACTACAATTTTAAACTTTATATAATCCTTATAATTTTAGAATCCATATTATGAGTTTCTTAGTCATAATGCAAGAATAGATTCATTTTCAGTATTGCACTTTTATCAACTTTTGATAGTGAAACCTTTTTAAATACAATATTTTAAACTTTTTGACTAAATGGAGACATCAAAAAATTTAAAATGAAACATCACAAGCTTCCACGGTACGCTTTCCTTTGAATAAAACAGTAGCGTGTGTTGTACGCAACTTCGAGTTCTAACATACCGTAACCAATCAAACTAGCTGTTATGAATAGTAATACCTACTTTTTGAAGTTATATATATTTTATATTTTAAAATGGACTTCATTTTTGGATTCGGAATATCAAATGTAGCCTAAGGTGAAATTTTGGTACTTTTCGGATAACTTTCATATTTTGATGAATAGTGAAAATTACTAAATTTTAATTAAAAACAACTTTTTTTAATCAAAATAATTAATAGTGATAAATTATGAATTTGAGTGGTTTTAAAGTATATTTAGAATATATTTTTACTATTTAATATAATGTTGGTCATTGGACATAATTTTACAATTAAACCGAACATAAACAAGTGTCAATCTTTTGATAGTTATTATCTCTTAAAAACACGCTTTTTGTTTTGACAGCGGGAGTTAATTTTAAATTAATTTCTGCCACTTCTGTGTTTAGAATTTAGGAAAATGGATTCCATATTTGTAATCAGGATGTTCAAATTGTGTAAATAGGTAACTTTTATTTTTAGACATTTTGAATAATTACTGCGGTAAATATTTTATTTACCATGGTTAAGGGTAAATCCGGTAAATAAGGGTTAAAAAAATAATATTATAATAATACTAAATTACCCTAAAACGTGTCTTAACCCTATTGGTTGATAAATGGTCGACCATGGGCATCTTTGTGTCAATTTTGGGACCCCATGGATCCACTTGTAAGTGATAATGACACTTTATTTTAATTAAGTCAAAATGAATACAAAAATGACACAAGCATATATCTTTTAGAAAATCAATTGTTACATAGAGTTATATAAGATGGATTTTAGATTATAAATATTCATTAGAAAGATAAAAAGATTTCCTACATAATGATATTTTATTTATAATTTTTAGACATTAAATAATTTATTTTATTTATGACACAATGATGATGCAGTAATTACTATAATAGTGAAAAATTAAAATAATTGATATTATAAATACCCAAATAAATATAATATGAAACTTTTAATGAATTAAACTAATTTTCTAGGATAATATGATATATTAGGATTGATTTAATTGACTTTTTTCGAAGTAATCAATCTGTTATGAGTTTCACAAAAATCAACTATTGAATAGTGTCAAAATTGACATAAAAGAGTTCTTAAAACAAATATTATATTATTAATTGATATTAAATTCCTAAAAATCTAAGGTTCGGCCAAGAGACTTATATCATGATATGTTCATCATTAATGGACCACTTGTGGGTCGCTTGGATGTATATAGTAAGTTTATTAACCATATTATATAAAAATACAAAGAGACATTGTAAAAGTGAAACTAATTAACTTAGAGTTAATACTTAAAGATAAGGTTAATATAAGTACCCAAACCTGTCTAAATTCTATTGGTTGAGTGGTTTTCGACCTATACCCACCTTAACCTTTGAATAATAAGCTTTGGAGCCATTAGAAACCGAATATGAATTTATTATAAATTAATATTTCTAGCTTTTCCAAAGGTGCCCCTCACCCCTCTTATAAAAGGGCACTCCTCCTTCTCATTTCCTCACACCTCTCAAGCCACTTGGCTCGTCCAAACTCTGCCCAACTAAGCTCCCCACATCCCTCTCCTCCTCCTTGAAGCTTCCCCTTAGGCAGAAAGCATTTCAAGAAGTCCTTTGGTTCCAACCAAAGTGAGTTACCTAAATTAAAGGAGGTTAACCTACCCCAACCAAGGAAAAGTACAAGGTAAGGGTTATTTCACAATCTCTTCATTATCCGAGGTTGTTTATACGTAATAATCTACTGGGATTTCTTTATCATCCACATCCATGTTTCTTCGAAATGTATTTCAAAACATATTTATTATTTACAAGAATATGGGTTAAATTCATTTATACCCTTGTTTGACTTTTTGTAAGAGGTTTATAAAGGAATCTTTCCGTCGTTTTCAAAACAAGGTCCTTTTTAACCTTTTCGACAGAATTAAGATAAGAATGTTTTTTTAACTTATACGGCGGGTGCGGTTATTTTCCGCCGTTATAAAATCGTCAAATCTTTCCTTACAAGCTTACAAGAATATTTTCAAGAAAATGTTTTATTTTATATGACTCTTAAATGATTTCAAAAATAGAAAGAGATATTTCTCTAAAAAGTGTTTTGATTTCATCTATGTCAACATCCTTTAATGGATTTTTCTCTTATTTGAAGTTGATTTATTATAATACAAAACTTCTATATTGTATTGAAGGTTTTGTGATATGTTTGACTGTGGATGTGCTATTTTATACCATTCATAGTTTATGGTGAAACTATTGACATTTCGTATGCTAGTTTTAATCCGAATGTTTATGTTATATTTCAAACTTTTCTTCAGATGAATGTGCTAAACAAGTATGTTCCGGGTTGGGGACCGGTAAAAGTAAGCCCTCCAGGTTGGGGACTGGTTAAAGTAAGCCCTCCAGGTTAGGGACTGGTAAAAGTATGCCCTCCGGGTTGGTGTCCGGTTATTAGAGGCACTCCGGGTTGGTGTCCGGTTATTAGAGGCACTCCGGGTTGGTGTCCGGTTATTAGAGGCACTCCGGGTTGGGTTCCGGTTAGAAGTCACCCCTAGGTCTTGGGATGAGGCCTAGACAAAGAAATTAACGTTTATAATTATGCATTCCAACATTATGAAAGTGGTTATTGATTTTTGCATGTGATTATTCGATTAGTAGAATATCCATGTGAATAAGTAAATGGCATTATTTCATTTTATTTATGCCGTACCATATTGAAAGTTCATGTTTGAAAGGCTGTTGTTTTATTTATACATTGCCTTAAATGTTTATGCTTATTTTTGAATGTTCCGCTATATTGTTATCCTTACTGGCCATTTGAGCTCACCCCTTTTCTATGTTTTATTTTTCCCAAGAAGTGAAGAAGTAAATTATGAATGACCTGCAGGGATATTATATGGGGATATGAGTGTGGATTATGGAGACATTATGTTGTTGTAGTAGTTTTTCATGTAATGTAAAACTTATGAATATATCTAGTATTTCCAAGGCTACTAAACCAATCGGTCTTTCGAGATTTTATCTTTCTTGTGATCATACCAATGTTATGTAATAATGCACCGACTCTGGGTAACTGGGGTCGGGGCGTTACAGTTGTCGTGTGGTTTCGTGGCATTCGGAGGTCGTTGGGGTGGTTTTGACCCCCCAACGCGCAATTTCACTGCGCGCCGCGCTGCTGAAAACGACACATTCGGTCGTGTCGAGCGCACCACACGTCTGATGGACGTGCCGCCTCCTCATGCATCTCAGGAATAATATTCCTATCGTTCTCGTGCGATTTCAGGTTGTTCGAAGCACGTTTTCTCTGAATTCGACCGCCGCACGCCATTTTGGTGTTTTATGACTCTGGAAACGTTTTTCCAGCCGCCGCGGTCAAACGGCACCTCCGATTGACGTGCCGTCTGCCCGACCATTTTAAAATTCACGCAACGGATGTTGTCGTGCGGTTTCGTGGCATTCGGAGGTCGTTCAGGTGGTTTTGACCCCCCAACGCGCCATTTCAGCGCGTGCCGAGCTGCTGAAAACGACGCATTCGGTCGTGCCGTGAGCACCGCACGTATGATGGATGTTCTGCCTCCTCCTGCATCTCAGGAATAATATTCCTATCGTTCTCCTGCGGTTTCAGGTCTTTCGGAGCACGTTTGCTCCGAATTCGACCGCCGCACGCCGTTTTGGTGTTTTATGACTCCGAAAACGCGTTTCCGGCCACCGCGGTCAAACGGCACCTCCGATTGACATGACGTCTACCCGACCATTTCACAATTCACGCAAAAGATATTGTCGTGCGGTTTCATGGCATTCGGAGGTCGTTCGGGTGGTTCTGACCCCCCAACGCGCCATTTCAGCGCGCGCCGAGTTGCTGAAAACGACGTATTCGGTCGTGCAGCGCGCACCGCACGTCCGATGGATGTGATACCTTCTCTTCCATCCCAGGAATTATATTCCAATCGATCTCGTGCGGTTTCAGGTTTTTTGAAGCACGTTTGCTCCGAATTGGACCGCCGCACACCGTTTTGGTGTTTTATGGCGCCGGAAACGCGTTTCCGGCCGCCGCGGTTAAACGACACCTCCAAATGACGTGCCGTCTACCCGACCATTTCAAAATTCACTCACTGGCTGTTTTCGTGTGGTTTCGTGGCATTCGGAGGTCGTTCGGGTGGTTTTGACCCCCCAACCAGCCATTTCAGCGCGCGCCGAGCTGCTGAAAACAACGTATTCAGTCGTGCCGCACGCACCGCACGTTCGATGGCCGTGCCGCCTCCTCCTACATCTCAGGAATAATGTTCCTATCGTTCTCGTGCAGTTTCAGGTCGTTCGAAGCACGTTTGCTCTGAATTCGACCGACGCACGCCGTTTTGGTGTTTTATGGCTCCGGAAACGCGTTTCCGACCGCCGCGGTCAAACGGCACCTCCGATTGACGTGTCGTCTACCTTAACATTTCAAAATTCACACAACGGATGTTTTCGTGTGGTTTCGTGGCATTCGGAGGCTGTTCGGGTGGTTTTGACCCCCCAACGCGCCATTTCTGCGCGCGCCGAGCTGCTGAAAATGACGCATTTGGTCGTGCCGCATGCACTGCACGTCCGATGGACGTGCCGCCTCCTCCTGCATCTCAGGAATAATAATTCTATCGTTCTCGTGCGGTTTCAGGTCGTTCGAAGCACGTTTTCTCCGAATTCGATCGCCGCACGCTGTTTTGTTGTTTTATGGCTCCGGAAACGTGTTTCCGGCCGCCGCGGTCAAACGGCACCTCTGATTGACGTGCCTTCTACCCGACCATTTCACAATTCACACAACGGATGTTTCGTGCGGTTTCGTGGCATTCGGAGGTCATTCAGATGGTTTTGACCCCCCAACGTGCCATTTCAGCGCGCGTCGGGGGTGCGGGGGGCTCTACGGCGGTGCGGTGGGGGGGGGGGGGGGCTGTACGGGGGTGCGAGGGGGGGGCTGTACGGGGATGCGGGGGGGGGGGGGGGGCTGTACGGGGGTGCGGGGGGCTGTACGGGGGTGCAGGGGGCTGTACGGATGTGCGGGGGGTGTGTCTGGGGGTGCGGGGGGTTGTACGGGGGTGCGGGGTGGCTGTCCGGGGGGTGCGGGGGGCTGTACGGGGGTGCGGGGGGGGGGGGGGGGGGGGGGCTGTACGGGGGTGCGGGGGGCTGTACGGGGGTGCGGGGGGTTGTACGGGTGTGCGGGGGGGCTGTTCCGGGGTGCGAGGGGCTGTATGGGGGTGCGGGGGGGGGGGGGGGGGCTGTACGGGGGTGCGAGGGGGGGGGGGGCTGTACGGGGGTGCGGGGGGCTGTACGGGGGTGCGGGGGGGGGGGGGGGGGGGGGCTGTCTGGGGGTGCGGGGGGCTGTACGGGTGTGCGGGGGGGCTGTCTGGGGGTGCGGGGGGCTGTACGGGGGTGCGGGGGGGGGGGGGGGGGCTTTCTGGGGGTGCGGGGGGTTGTACGGTTGTGCGGGGGGCTGTTTGGGGGTGCGGGGGGGGGGGGGGGGGGGCTGTACGGGGGTGCGGGGGGTTAGAGTTTTTAAATGAACGCCTTCGATAATATTAGTTATCATATAATAAACAAGAAAAGAAAGAAATTATAAGTACACAACCTTCTAATTTAAATTAAATGAATACATACAGTACATCAATGTCAACCCCACCAATAAAAACAAAAAACATATCTCGGGAATATATGATGTGTCACGCGTTGTCATCAATGCTACCTCCTTCTGGTGGGCCAGGGGCCTACAACAAATAAATATTTTAATAACAAAAATAATTTAAATTAAATAAATAAATACAGTATATACCTACGTCGTATGATCCCCTGCACCATCACCTCGACGCAGATATTCCCGCAGTGCTCTAACCTCAGTTGTGAATTGCGCATTTGCCTCCTCGGAAGCACGCAACCGTGCCTCAAAATCTGACATCTGCTGTGTCATTTGAGCAACAGCAGGACCGACAACCGCAGCGCGTGACACTACAGAACGAGGAATCCCTACTCCATAGGTCAAACTATATCCATGCCCGTCCCGACCGACAATGCAATGAAAGATCTGATCCCGTCGCATGGGAAGCTGTCGCTGGTCCTCTGGAAGATGTTCTAACTCAGCTTCAAATTGAGCCTGTGAAATATTTAAATATATATAAATATATATATGTTAATATATAGATTTATGTAATTATTGGTAAGTACAGACACTTACTATCAATGCTGCAACCTCTGGATCATTGCGATCACGAGTCCTCATCCACACCGACATTTTATCAGTTGCTGCACCTTGCTCTCGCAACTGTATATTAAAAGAATATAAACACAGAACCATATTAATTAATAAATTAAAAAATGAATAATATATACCTCATGTCGGATCTGAGACACGTGACGACTCCCGAGCCTGTGAGGTGGTCCCTGCAACGCTCAATTCTCAGAATGGCGTGTTGACACCTCCTACATTCAATTCATTCAAATTTCAAACAAATCACATATTCTTGAAAATATATATACACCAAAATAATTATTATACAAACCGCAACACCCTCAGTAGACCAATATGCAACCATGTCACGCCACTGAGCTGGGAGGACACCTCTCGAGACTTTTTCCAAAATGTCTAGGGCACCCATATTTGGTACCCAGTGGTCCCTCTTCACTTTGCCTTTATAATCTTTCCACATCTTACAGCATTTGCTCATACACACGGGCCGAAACGCTTCAGGGAATACTTTCAAATTTTTCTATAAAGAAAATAATCAAACATATTAGTATTCTTTATACATAGAAAATAAAGAAAAATGATTTTCTTACCTGAACCTCCCTCCATAGACGATCTAATGTGTCCTGAGGGATAGAAGCCCAGTCACGCGTGGTCAATGGAAATCGATGTGGGTCACGTATGATATGACCCAGGTGACGAATAAATGCTGGGGCATTCGGTCCCACAGGATGAAAAACCTCATCAAATGAAACATCTATTGTCGTGTCGGAATTCCATGATAATATGCCACGACCAGGGCCTCTCCTGCGAGAGGAAGAAGCAGCCGAGTCTGATCCTGTTGAAAACAATTTTATATATAAATTGAAAAATGTTATATAAATATATATATGTATGTATGTAAATTACATAAAAAATATAGACAATGACATTTAAACATACCTCGACCCTGAGACGTAGATGCCTCAGATAGATGATGTGGATCTTCTGCCTCTTCCCCTGACATGTCTGCAGTCATAGAAAACATCAGTAATGAGTCCAAAGTGTTTAAAAGATAAATTGGATTGTTCTTAAAAAATCAAACTTGTACAACTGTTAATCAAACAAAAAATGGATTGAATAATTAGTTGTGAATGAATTTTAAAAAATCAGAAAGTTAACAAAACAGATATACAAATTATGTACAAAACCAGTCAATGCATAGCCAAATTTCAGATAGAACTAATAAAAATTCAAGCAGCACATGAATCAGATGAAGAATACCTCAAAGGGATGATACACTGACCATAAAATCAATAAATAAAGAGTAAAAACAACCTAAATATTTATGATTGAATTAAAACTTACAAAAGTGAGGATTAAAACTTATAAAGATTTATAAAATGATTAGATAATTTATGATATCCTAGGACATTCTACTGAATAGCGGGAAAACAATTATACCTTTCATTAAGCATGCAAATTGACCGTTTCTCCTTCAACAGCCGCTCTGACCCAATAAATATCTTCTTCACGTTGAACTACGGTATGTTGATCAAGTTGTTGGTAAACAAACGAAACAGTCTCGGGTTCATCTTCTTCAAATAAAAACACTCCTCGCCGAGACATTTTGACAACAAATTGCCAACTTGGATCCGAAGGCAAAGTAACGAATAATACTTGTTCCGCTTGTGATGTCAAAATGAAAGGTTCATTCTCAACTCGTTCATTATTTCTGTATAACATATATTTAAAATTCACCAATGAAAACTGATATTGATCGACTTTACATCCACGCACTGGATCAACCCAATTACACTTTAACAATATGTACTTCAAACTGTGTGTGTATACAACTTCAATGATGTCTATCAATTGACCATAGAAATAACCAAAATCGACAAAGGGACAACCGATGCCACTATTTTGTGTTGCTCGTTTTTCGTAAACATCTTTAATGCGAAATCGAAAACCATTAGCATCAATAGCTTTATAACGACGAGCCGTTATAGATGGACCCTCAGCCAGTTGGATAAATACTTCAGGTAGCGTGGGGTCCCCTAACTCCCTCAGCTTACGAACCTACATAATTTATAAAAATCAATACTGATATATGCATAAAAAATTAGTATAATACGTCACTCATAATGAAAATCAATTTATACATACATAATCCTTGAACCAATCATGAAATGACGCATAATGAGATTGTTGAATTTGCAACTCAGTCGCACGATGCATCGCTTCGTTTATCTCATTAATGTGTTTCATTCAAATGATAACGCGATGTTTAAAAGATCATCTTATGCAAACAAAACATGTAAACGTTATAAAAGCACATTGATAAGATACTTTCTGCATTAATGGTGCAACTGATGGAGTATTGAACTAGATATATCGATGTGCTTGTATCCACTCAATGTTGTCCATATCAAATGTGGTTCCTTCTCCAACTGGACCATCATGAATCCGAGAGGGCTTATCTAATTTTGTTTCAACATCCGTAAGATATTCTGCACAAAAGGTAGTACACTCATCCATCAAATAACCATTGGCTATTGATGCCTCTGGATGAGATTTGTTGCGTACAAATATTTTCAATGTACTCAAATACCGTTCAATAGGATACATCCACCTGAATTGCACTGGACCAGCAACCATTACTTTATCAGTTAGGTGCATTGTCATGTGGACCATCTGATCGAAAAAAGAGGGGGGGAAAGGTTTCTCAAAGTGACAAAGCGTAAGTACAATTCGGTCCTGCAAACTTTTTAAATCACTCATTCGTTGATTTCTTAAACAAAGCTGTCTAAAAAAATTACTCATCTCAATTAAGGGCTGAACAAAATTGGGGGATAAACAATCACAAATTGCGATTGGAATCAACTGCTGAAGTAATATGTGATTGTCATGACTTTTCAACCCTTGCAATTTCTTGCTCGTCAGATTCACACACTTCGAAATATTAGAAGAATAACCATCAGGCACCTTGACTATCTTCAAAATGGAAAGAAATGTTTCTTTCTCCTATTTAGTCATCGTATACTGTGCAGCAGACATATATGCCTTGTTTCCCTTAGCTAACTGTAAATGCAACTGTTTCCTTAAACCCATTTCTTCCAAATCACGGCGTGCATTAACATGGTCCTTTGATTTTCCACTGACACCTAAAATGGTCCACAATACGTTATCACAAATATTTTTTTCAATGTGCATGACATCCAAATTATGCCTCAACATGTTAGTTTTCCAATACGGAAGACTACAAAAAATACTTTTCTTTTTCCAATTGTGACTGCACTGCCTACACGCAGCACGAATATTACGTACTGGAGGAGGCACCAAATCCTGAATTTCATATACCGTGCGGATGTTTTCTTCCTCAATCTGCGATAACATTTCGACTCCTGTCATGATCTTTGGTGATGGGATGAACTCTCTAGAACCATCAAATGTCACTCTGTCCTTTATGAATCTGTGCTGAGGAGGGAGAAAACGCCTGTGACCCATGTATGCCCATTTTTTGGAATGTTTAAGCCATACAGATTTTTTACTTTTATTGCAACAAGGGCAAGAAAATTCCCCTTTTGTACTCCAGCCTGATAAATTTGCATAAGCTGGGAAGTCATTGATTGTCCACAATAAAGCAGCATGCAGTTTGAACATTTCATTCGTTTCGCAGTCATAAGTCATCACACCATCACCCCAAAATTCATTCAACTCATCAATCAATGGATGAAGGTAAACATCAATCTTATCCCCTGGACTTTTAGGTCCATCAATAAGAGTGGAAAGTAATATAAATTGTTGCTTTATACAAATCCACAGAGGAAGATTATATGGAACCAACACCACGGGCCATGTGATATGAGTTACACCAACAATAGACTTGAATGGATTGAAACCATCTGCTGCTAATCCCAATCGGACATTACGAACATCTTTAGCAAAGTCGGGATGTCTCTTATCAGATTCCTTCCATGCATGAGAGTCTGCCGGGTGGGTTAACATATCACTTTCATGAACTCTTTCTGCATTCCATCTCATTAAATTAGAAACTTTAGATGACATAAAAAATCTTTTCAACCTGGGTTTAAGGGGAAAGTAATGCATTTGCTTTACGGCAGTCGGTTTCCCCTGTATCACAATCTGACTTTGATGAGTATTATTTTCCCTGTTCTCTTTCCACCTGGAAGCACCACAAACCGTACAAATAGCCAAATGGGCAGTTTCTATTCTAAATAACATACAGTTGTTTGCACATGCATCTATAGTATCATATGTAAAACCTAAGTTCTCTGTCAACTTACGAGCATAGTAATACGACTCAGGAATCTTAGCGTTGACAGGAAGAACTTTTTTCAACAAAACCAAAAGCATGTCGAATGATGTGTCTGACCAATTATTCAATGTCTTCAAATGCAACAACTCCATGATAAACGATAGTTTATTGTAAGAATTACATCCAGGATATAATTCTGTTTTCGCATCATCAAGTGCTTCATAAAACCTCCTCGAATCACGATCTGCACCAGAGAAAAGATTTATCTCACCGGTCTCAAGATTCTGGATGTCAATGCCTTCAGGATCAAACACACGTACCATTTCAGTAAGCATTTCATGCATTAGATCAGTCATCCTTGCATCAAAATTCATCTGAGCTGCATCTGTATTTTGACAACGAACATATTCTTCTCCATGACGAGTCCAACACTTATAATTTTTCAGAAATCTATTAAAGAAAAGGTGCTCCCCCACAGTATCTCGTGTGAATTGATTTCTGTTAGCACATTTTCTACATGGACAACTAATATAGTCACTTCCAAATCCTCTCGTAAAGTCCATAAACTGCATAATGCCATTGAAATACTCTCTAGACGTTCGAGTTGGAAGATCAATCCAACTCTTATCCATAATAAGATCCCTATAACAAACATTTACATAAGACTTATAACATTTTCATTTTTGATATCAAATATATTTAAAATAAATACTAACTAATTGTTTGTGAACCATTTATAAAATAGTAATGTAAGTGAAAGCCCATGTCATACCTGATTGCGCTACAAACCTGGAAGGGAGGGGAGCCGACGACGGTGCTTTGAGGGAGAGGAGCGGTGGGGAGCCGGAGCCGGAGCTGGTGGGGCGAGGGAGGGGACGGTGAAGGAGGGGACGGGTGGCGGTGGTGCGGTGAGGGAGGGGACGAAGACAAATGGGACGGGGGTTGGCGGGGTGCGGGGGGGGGGGGTGTTCGGGGTGCTGGGGGGAGGGACGAGGGGGCGGAGGGCGGAGGGCGGAGGTCGGAGGCCGGAGGGGCTGGAGGCCGAAGGCCGGAGGGCTGACGGAGGGCTCCCGAGGGCTTCCGGGCTGCCGGAGGCGGGTGGCGGGAGGCCGCAGGGCGACCGTAGGGCAGAGGGCGGCTGGAGCCAGTGGGCAGAGGGTGGGGCCGGCAGAGGGCGGCCGGAGGGCTGCCGGAGGGCTGCCGGGCTTCTGGAGGCGGGTGGCGGGAGGCTCGAGGGCAGAGGGAGGTCGCAGGGCGGCCGCAGGGCGTAGGGCGGCCGGAGCCGAAGGGCGGAGGACGGCCGGAGGAGGGCGGACTGGCGGAGGGCGGTCGGAGGGCAGTCGGAGGGCAGCCGGAGGGCGGCCGGAGGGCGGAGGGTGGCCGGAGGGTGGTCGGCCGGAGGGCGGGCCGACGGAGGGTGGGGCTGCGGAGGGCGGGACGACGGAGGGCGGGCCGGCAGAGGGCGGACCGGCGGAGGGCGGGCCGGCGGAGGGCGGGGCGGCGGATGGTGGGCCGGCGGAGGGCGGGGCGCCAGGGAGGGCGCGCGACGACGGGGAGCGAGCGTGGCTACGGGGGGGGGGGGGGGGGCGATGGGGGGGAAGGGTTCGGGGGGGGGGGGACACGATCGAGTGGAGAGGGGGGGGGGGGGGGCGTCGAAGCCCCTTATTGTTTTTAAGGAGGCTTAGCGACCGCCATTGGCGGTCGCTATAGGTAACAGTGCTCAAATTCCCTGTTTTCTAGTAGTGAGGGAAGTGTTTATTGAATGTTGAGGTTCAGATCGACCTGCATATTTTACTTCTGAATGAGGATAAAGAGTCATGACCAAAGTGTTCAGTTCCTCTAATCTCTTCTGAGTAGTCTCCAATGAGGATGATGATGATGAATGATCAGACCACTAATGGGATATGATTTCCTTATGCCTCCATATTTTCATAGTCTAAGCATCCACCTGAGATTTTAGTTTAGCTATCAACTGGATACCCTACTCCAATGCCTCTGACATCTACTTCATCTAACAAACAAGGGGAGACTCGTCTATAAGATCATGCATGTCTCTATCATTGGTGGCCAAATCTTTTTGATTCCAAATGATTTTCTTCATGATTTCATACAATGGTTTCTAATCAAAACTACCCACCCCCATGTAATGAAATAGATAATAAAAGTGTTTTGCTTGATCATAGAATTCTTCCAATGTGTTCGTAGTAATCAAGGAATGAAACTATTTCTTGACCATCCTATGTTGTTTCTAAGCCTTTGTGACTGATTGAGCAGGTGTAATAGGAGGAGGAGTAACCAGTTGATTCGATAAGGAAGCAGGAGAAGAAGGATCATATTTTATTCTCTCTATAGGTGTATCATCCATACCTAGTGTTAGACTACTAATTTACTCAATATATTATTTCTCACTATTATGGTAGTCATCAATAAAATGAGGGTCCTTCCTTGAAATATCACATAGGTCTTCGATAAAATCTATCATCGCCACAAACAGAGGGGTTGGTGAGGTAAAAGGATTATCCACATGATGGAACAACTATATTAGCACACCATACAGATAAGCTTCTACCAATGCTTGGGAATAATCTTGGGCAAGGAAGTTGGGAGCATCGATAGGCCATAGAATGATCTCAACAACTGTATATTCACATGTCAGCATCATCCAAAACTAGTGGATGACCTTATCGTTCTACTCTTCTCTTATTCATTCCAAAGGAAGAGAAGAGGGCCTTTGGGTTCATACAATATGATGAGAAAACTAACAAGGTGTATAAGACTCACAAATGATCAGCTCTTCCCCCATGGATGTAATAACCCCATCTCGATGATAGATCACATACGACATTTCATCAAGGTAACCATAACTGTTGTCAATAATCAGCATATATGATGCATGGTAAGGGGTAAAGTCAGAGGTATAGGGTTATCTGAATGCATCATTAGCCTCATAAATGCATAAAACCATGGTTCTAACCCCAAAAAATGATTAGTTGTCTGGTATAGGAAAAGGCATTGAGGATCCTAGTGGAATTATAGTATTCATAACAATGGAAATTCTCCCCAATCTAGTCCAAAAACTAGAAAGGGCCACATATCCTATAGAGTATTCTACCTTGTTGAATGTGGCCCAGGAGTTGGTAAATGTGTGAAAGGACAAGAACTTTCATATTGAGGTTTTTTCCTTCCAAAAGTTGTGCCACCATCACCAACGTGCTGAAAAGGAGACTTGAACGCGCATCCCCAGCCAGGAAAAGACATCCATTAAAAAACCTGGCTATAAATCCCACCCACCTAAGTTTTAAGGAGATATTCAAGTTTACTCGATATCCCCACAATCTATTGTACCCATATATGAATATGGACTAATATGAGCTAGAAATTTCATAGAACTGCTCATAGAAACACCAATGTGGATGGATAATAGTTGTCCTAACCCCGATACAACAATAGAAAATATCAATCTAGTCCTTGAAAGAGATGAGTGAGTGAATCATCTAATCCTTTCTTTGCTTCTCATTCAAAATGTGCAGAATTTCCTATTCCAAAATCGGAGTCTATAAGGGACCATCCAAAACATATACAGTAGGGAGGAACTCATTATACATCTCTCTAGGAGAGGGAATACCACCCAGTTGGTAAATGTCTGACAGGAAGATTCCCACTTCATCATGGGACAAGTGGAATGTATAGGTACAAGGAAAAAAATGGATAATCAACTCTCAAAGAAGATCAGGCTGGAAATAGAAAATGAATTAAGAAATCCACAAGTCTTCAAAAACATGGACCCTATATAAGTAATCAGTGAACTCTATGAAGCACTGTATGATCCATAAGGGCCATGCCCATTCATCAAAAAGTTTCTGCTAGGATAAAAATCCCATTTCAAGGTCCATACACCACCTGGGTTTTTTAGATAATTTGAAAATATACTCAAGTAGTTATGATCAATATGTTAATGATAGATATCATAACAATCTATAACTAAATGAGAGTTTTCTAATATATAAGAAAAACTCAAGGGTTAAATTGTGACCAGCTGGCCTTCCTCGGTAATTTTCATCTGAATTTAGTGAGAATAACCTGACACCCAATGATATGATAGATTGAATTCTGAAGGAGGGATGAAAAAATAATCTTGAAAATTGATCCTATATAGAGGAAGATAGTGAGATAGAGAAAAATCGTGTAGTTAAGATGAGAGGAACCTATTTATAATCTCATTATTAGAAAACACATGATATTATGGGGGTAAACATTATTTTTATCCGAAACTTTGGATATCTTATAGGCCGTAACAGAGGAACCTCAATGAGAACTAAAAGCAATCTAAAAAATAATTAAGTTGAATATGTCAGACATATAAAACATAAAATTTGAAAAGGAAATACATAAAATTCTTACAGCATCATGTGAATCACATGAACAAAAAAAGGAATTCAAATATCACCATGAGGGATCATGAATCTCTTGGATCTTGAGGGTATCATGGGTTTTATAAACTCACATGATCTCAATATCATGAATCCTCATAGGTCTCATGATCACAAGACCTAAACATGGTAACACGATCCACATGATAGAAAATGGATAACATAATCAAGCCAACAAACCTTGTGAAAACCCCTAAGACATTTATGCATCTCCATAGATGAATTTCAAGAAATTACTAAAGGAAATATTGTAGTTGATTCGAATAGGTGCTGAAGTGAAATAGGCCTTGTGGAATACTTATTTTGAAACATAGGGCTCATTATGAGGTTCTATGAATCAGTCTTGTGATAAGGGCCCACAATGGATGTATAGTGAAAGTGATATAGATGAATGATTATCTGGTGAATTTATCCAATCTATACTCCCTTATATATAGGGATGTCCACAGAATAGCATGAATCACTTTGTAGACCGAATGTTTCCCAAGACACTGGTTCACGATGATGCCAAAGAATCAGGTGGGAATTTATTTCCTCAAAACTAAGGACTAATCCCTATAGATGTTACTCTTGAGGGGTTGGGGGGAATTATAGACACCCCTCATATTAGCATAAAAATCAAAAATAATGAAATACAGGAATATGGGTATTTTGTTCCTCACAAATACAAAAGAAGAAGAAGGTGGTAGCAACCCCCCGATTGTGTGGGCCACCCAAAGATACATGACCGTGTGACCATTTTGAGGTGACAAAAAAGAACCATGCATAGAGAATAACCTACAAATGGTCCCATGTTTTCCATTTGATGAAGTCCTTCTGCTCGCATGAAGGCGCCCTAGACAATCAGTGACCATGCGTCAACCTCTAGGAATAGATGCCCCAATTCATGTGGATTTCCTACTGGTGGGAACCTCATAAACCATCCAAAAATCCTAGTAAAATAGAAGGAAAATATCCAGAAGGTGGGAACCTATCGTGGTCATAAAATTCACATGACGAATCACCAATGGGGAGGATTATTTTCGTCAACAACATCCAAGAAAACCCATGATACCACCAAATTTTCCACAATAGTACAATGTATATAAAAAAGGAGGAGACGAGAGCCCATTGCAGTCATAAAAGACACACAATTTTCCCCTGGTGGTCCACAAGATAAAGAAAGCCCTTGATGACATGTCTGTCTCATATCACAAAATCCCAATGGCTTTTCATCCTCATCGCACGAAGGGAAGTGGGTATGTCCCGGAAACCTTGTTCTCCCCATTTAAATCATTAAAGGAAAGTAGATGGAATTGTCTATGAAATGATTTCACATCTCAATAAGACCTTTGTTGGTCATGAAATTCATCACCAAGAGGTAAGGCGATTGTCCCCGATGACACCCAAACAAGCTTGTGAGCTCCCCAACCTTTGTAAAATAAATAAATGAATAAAAATGGGGAAGAGGTGGAATCCTCTCATGGTCCTAAACTATTGAGACACTTTAATTATATTCATAGCATGGTCCCAAAATGCCCCTTGGAAAGTCATAATAATCCCATGAAGGCTCGTGATCAATCCAACATTGTCTCTTGGAAATTACCAGAAAAGTTCTTGATATGAACCATGATCTCACAATGTCCCTTTGATATGTTAATATGAAAATAAATAAGTCCTTAAGCATGACCTAATGATTCAAAAAGTTCATATTTATTGTAAATAATCCAGTAAAGGAGGAATTGATGGTATGGAATCTCGGTCACTAATATTCAGGTTTCGCCCTTAGAGTGATCCACGATAGAGACTCACGAAGGTGTGTGACGCTAAATCCCTTTGTCGATTCTAACCTGGATTTATGTGATATGCACTGCACAAAGAGGAGAACAATTTTTGTAGAGAAGCTAATAAATCCCACAACCTAACACAAAAAATGAGCCACTAATCTCTATATGAATAATTTTCATTCTCTCACCCAGATGTACCGATTCTAGAAAATATTTCATAGGGAAGCTGAGAATGCGACTGGAAAAACATCCCTTCAAGTAATATTTGTAAAAAAACATGAGAAATTATGCACAATGCATAAAGAACATCGTGTGATCACTCATAGATCACTTGAATAACTTCTGGTAGGTGACACGAGCAACATCCCACACATCTACTAGGTCAACTGATATTTAAAATAAACTGACACTAAACAAATCAAAGGAAATCTTAATATAAAGGCTATATGAAAGAATGAATGTTGGAAAATTACATGAAGAATATGAAATCTGACCATCATGAGATTCATGTAAACCACCTAAGACACATGAAAACACAGTGACATGTCACCTAGATCTCAGCAACACTCCTTTGATACACTATTTTGGTCATGCGATGTCTTCCAAAAATGTTTGAGTAAGTCACATGGTGCTCCTCGATCATTCCATAAAAGTCTCGTGAAACCCTCCAGGTTTGACATTCAAGAATCGTGATATTCTTTGTACAAGTCTCTTGAATCATATAATGCCACCAACACATGTTAGCTGAGTCTCATGGTATAACCCAGGTGTGTCAGTTGGCTCTTGTGATTCCCTCTGGGTGCACCATCCAAGTCTCAATATTCCCTGCAGACATGTCCTACAGAACATGCGAAACCCTATAAGACATGTGGCATCGACTCTCATGATTCCCTCCATGTGTGTCATCCATCTATCACGAGGACACCAGGGTAAGTCAACTGAATCATGCAGAACCCTCTAGACAATCCAACTAGGGTCATGCAATGGATTCTAGGGTCAATCAACTAGGTTTTGAGATGTCATATGGACGATTCATCCTTGATCATGTAACAACCCTCAGATGTTCCATCCAATATATGAGACATCCCTTATACAATTCTACTAGATTATATGATTTCATTAAGACATGTTAGGAATACCACCTCAGACATGTCAAGAAGACAATCAAGGCTGGTCAAGATGATAATAAACACATGTCAGGAATAAATCCAGCCCGACCATAAGGGAATCCTAGGACTTGGTAACATTATCCACCCTCAGTGTATAATCCCCAACCAAAGGGTATGTTTATAAGGCCCAATATAGATAACGACGAGGACTCTGATTCCTACCATGAACAGGGTACATAAAAAACCTCTTTGAGGCCTGAGCTCTATATTCAATATCCAAAGGTATGTATTATCACGTAAGTCCAACATCCATAAGTAGTGAAACTAATCATTTTCCATCCCTTATTTATCATATCGAGCATAGATCACCTGGGATTAGGGAGCTACAATGATCATTTCATTTTTATCGTAAGCCTCTACCAAGGCAAGGGCAATGTTAATGTTGAATCCCGAATCAACAAAACTATTAGAACTATGATTTCTTTTACTGACCTAGAAACATAGGATGCCTTCCTAAGGCCTAAGAAAAAATAAATATCAATTTCTATGTAATACCCTTGTAATTGAAATTTCAACCATTTAGACCCAATCATTACCTTGGTTTGATCACTCTACCTCATCCCAAAACAGAATGAGAAATAAAATGAACTACAATGAATCTAATTCCATCCATAATCGGGATATATAGGACACCTCTTCGAGGCATGATATGTATATTGATATCAAAGGTTTGTCTCAGTAGAAAAGTTCTACATCCATAGCAATTAAGCTAATCAATTGATATCCCATTATTCTCACATTGAGAATATATCACATGGGATTAGGGAGACTGAATAAAAACATCATTGGAATCATGACTATCAAAGAGTTAGAGAATTTCCATTATGTAATCCCCAATGAAAGGAATGAAATAAATACCCCTACACATATGGTCATCTACTTTAGGGACAATCCTAAGTGCGTGAGTGAACTATGATAACTCTAATTGTTTTCATAATCAGGATATGTAGGATGTCTCCCTGAGGCTCGAGATCAATCATAGAGTTCCTCAATTACCACACATATATCCTCTCTACATGATGTCAAACTACTCAGGTTTAACAAAATATGTGTATTTTGATTCCTGTAATAACCATGATATATATGATGCCTCATAACGGCGCAATCCTCACCTCGGAAAATTAACTACCTACCTTCATAGAAGTAAATCTCCAAGTACCTGGTTATATGGATTCGACACATAAGCAGTTACCCATTATTCCAAAATAGGTACATAACCTTAGATACATACAGATAGAGTCACATATGATATCCCCTTTCTTTTACTCATCAATGAGATACCCTTTCTTTTATATATAAAGATACTCAACCTATGATCATTTTGTTATGGTAACTGGTCCCATATCAACATTGGGAAGAGATTCATGAATATATCATAGATATATAAGAGAGTCCTGAAGTAGGAAATAATTCCAGATAAAAGGGTGTGATGAGCTTGAACTCCCATCCTCTCGAATAATATGAGTCCCTAAGCATTATTAGGTCTAAAACCCCAAGTGACCACATGCCTTGGGAAAGTAGGTTTCTACCTAGTTATGAATGAGGGACCATTTGAGATTTTCCATTAATAATGACCATGGTGTTCTGATGTTAAAGATTTTGAAATAAAGAAAACCCCTAATAATCAACTATTAGTCTATACAGAATTCACCTCAATGATGTTTCCCCGATCAGCTCTTTCCCGTAAAAAACTATATCAATGATAATATAAACCACATTTTCATAAAATCACTAATCATTTCAAAGGTCATCAATACTATCAAATTTAATTTATCCATATGAACCACCTCTTTATCCTAACTAAACACCATTATATCAACACCAGAAATATATTAAGGGTTATCTTTCCCTTAATCTTGTGTTTTATACAAAATACCACATTTCCCTTAAATCAATTTTCTAAGTCATTAGTGACATTCAACGTATTATTAATAATCCTAAATGAATTTTTATTCAGATCAATCCATTTATATTTCATGATTTAGATAAATATTAAGTTCCAATTAATAAACACTTCAATCATTCCACTTCATTCTTAACCATTAACTAGGATTCATCATATTATTCTTTAATACCTCCTTCCCTGGATATTTCATTTATAATATCTTCATAATTAATAAAAAAAATTAATCATACAATATTTTTGGACGTCTTCTTTATATTTTCCCATAGTTCATTGATTTTAATTATTCCCAAACCATATACATTTAAAATATTCAATCATTAATGATGCCTCCGGTAAACCATTATTCTCATCCATTGTGTAAACTTAACATTTCATTTTTCCTTAGCAATTAATTATTTTGTTCGCTTCTTCTCCACATATAAAATAACTTCTCATTCCTTTGATACATTCCCCTAAGTTCATTTTACAACATTCTTGAAATATAGGAAACCTGATCTTCTTTCCTCCATTGTATCCACCACTCGATATATCATAAAATTCTATCATTCTCTTCATTGTAGTGTCATAGAATTGGTTAAAATGTAAGTTATTAATCAAATATCATTATAAATGATTATAAATAATCACAATATACATCATTAAAGTCAT
Organism: Viscum album; assembly: GCA_963277665.1. Lineage (NCBI taxonomy): Eukaryota > Viridiplantae > Streptophyta > Magnoliopsida > Santalales > Viscaceae > Viscum > Viscum album. Next base: position 726,889,568 of record OY728130.1, on the reverse strand, counting down.
CATACAATTTTGTTTCTCATTAAAACATTATCTATCACATCCAATACTACCATAGTTCCTTATGGTTCCAAAATTTTCTAAAACCAAAAAACATAGTGTAAGAAATAATATTTGTAGTGAGTAACCACATAATCAGGAAAAATCATTTATAAGATGTATAAATCAGGACAAATGCTTTTCAATAAATGGAACCCTAGGTTTAACCTTGGTTATCTATGATCATAATCCATTCAAATATTTCATATTTGTTTATAAGGAAAATATGGATTAAACAAATAATATTTCTTGGGAGTGTCAAACAGGGTGTGTAGAAAGGCCTGTTCTCTATGTGATGATCAAGTACAAGATCAATGATCCCTTTTTAGAGTTATTACACTTAGATAAAACTATGATAGATTCAAATAAAATTGTATTTTATATAAAAGGATATAATTGATTAGAAGATCAAAATATCTCTTCCTTACCAATGCTTTAGAAAGTTATCATTTACTTAGACTCATCTCCAGGGTTGTGGCCAATGTCTTCTAACCTTAATCTATATGGGTTGACTAAACATATCCTTTAATACCAACTATAAAGTCCCATGATTTCCATTAATATATATTATATTATAATTGATTAATATTCATTTCATCTTATAAAAAAAATGAATGAGGCCCATAAAGTTTTAGTGTCTTTATAAACTTGGATATATAAGAAACTAGTTCATAAATGAACTATATCATCTCCAAAAATGTTATTCATTAATAGAAACCTTTTGATAAATACCTTATATGATACCTTTATTCATAACTTGGGAAAAAGAAACATAGGAAAGAGTGAGCTCATATGTTTAGTAAGGGTAAAAATGGTAGATATCAACATAACATGCGTATAAATGTATGAGAACATGAGCCTAACATTGGAAAATCATACCCTTCATTTCAAAGATCATAATATTGAGACACATAATAAAGTTTAGCAGTTCATAAGATATGAATCATAATGGAATCAAAGAAAATGAGACATGATAACATAAAATTTTCATAAGGCATATTTTTTGGAATATAGATAAGCATAGATAATCTTATGTCAAGGATACCCACCAATAAATTGATAATGTGTTTAGCTGGGGATAACCACCCATGTACCTGCTTTGATCTTGGGATGACCTCTCTTGTACAGTCCTATTTTTTTTCTTTGGATAACCTTATGTTTCCCCCGATGTTTCAGCCTTTGAATAACCTCCTATATACACTCTTATTTGATCTTGGGATAATCTCCCATGTACCCTCTTTTTTAGGCTTTGGATAATCACCCATATACATACTTTAGGATTTAGATTTCCTCATGTGTAACCTTTGAGCTCATAGATAATTAATATTCACCCAATTAATTTAAAGGAGATATATGACCCCCCGTTATATAATCTATACATTTGTGTGACACATGATTATAAAATATTCATCATATCATAACCTGTGAAATGGAAATGGGTTTCATAGAAATTCATCATAGTATAACCCATATAAAAGAAATGGGGTTCATAAATATATCTTATTAATAAACATAAACATAAACAACATAGATAATGAATAATAATTGAACCATTAGATCATATACATAGAAAAATATAAGTAACACCAAAGTTTGTTTTAATTGATGAATAAAAATTCCATTAAAAATCATTTAAACATTCTTCAAGAAATTATCCTTTATATTTTGAAATAAATTATTTAAAATATAAAAATTTACCAAATCTTAAAAAAAATCATTGAAAATAAACATGGAAACATGTAAATTTATCTTTAAATAATTGAGCGGTCATAATGGTAGGAAATATCATTCTTGTTGTACATGTTAAAATGATGATTCCTTTCACTTTTTTAGTAAAGTGTTAAAAGGGAATTGTTTGGAAAAAGATAAGAGAATTATTTTTATAAAAATTTATACACGGGTAAAAGTTTATTAAAACAATCATTTTATAGTAAAAACATTTTTTAAAACATTTTATGAAAACATAATCAGGGATGAAAAAGTATTTTCAACCGAAGAGAGAAATAAAGTCGGTTTTCCTAAAAACAATTATTTTGATCTCATGAGTACATATTGAGGGAAAATGAAAGTAAAAACTATATTTTCAAGAAATAACCATATGGGAAGAAAATTTATTAATTTATTGAGATATATTTCATAATATTTCTTTATCAGAACAGAATAATAATCAACCCCGATAAACAATAAAGTTGTAACATAATACCCTTTCTACATTAGTATCTTTTGAATAATATTACCCATGATATAAATATCATTATATGGTTATGTATATAACATAATATCTTGATAATAATCATATAATACATTCATGGAGAGTATATACACTACCTAAAAGAAACAAGTGGGGAATAAGACATGTTTCTCACCGAAATAAAAGTGAGACAAAAATGCGTTTCCACATTCAATTTTAAAAAAAATCTATGTTTAATAAAACATAAAATGAAATATTAAATTTCACAAAAATAAGTTAATTAATGATAAAAAAATTAAATGGTTTAGAATTTAAACCATATAAAATAAATGAGTGGTTAATATTACATATGTCTCCCAAAAATAAAAGAGAGACTAGAAACCCCCTACCTAAGTACTCAACTTAATTTTTACACATCAAGAAGCTCATGTATAAAAAATATAGTTTTATTGTAAATAAATTAAAAACATAATAATAAATATAATATGATATATTATTTACTTATTACATTTTACAACTTGTTTATTAACTTTTCTTTGTTAAATTCACTGTTTTGGGTTATAACTACTTTGTTTTTCATATATGGTTTGGTTTGATAGTTTTGGCCATATTAATTTGGTCATGGATCAATAATTTAAAATTTTTTAAACATGATATAAGTATCATATATATTAATTATATAAATATTTATATTAATTCATAAAAGTTATAATTGGAAAAGTGAATTATAGCATTCATGGAGACGGTTAGTTATACATACACATGAACACTATTACCATTTTCTAGAAGGATGGAATGAAATAAAGGTAAATAATGTATCAAATTTTAAAAATAATTTTTATTTAATATATATATCATATATATTTATTAACTCTATCCTTATTATCATCCATGTGAAAATATAATTAAAAACAAATCATATCTCTTCGTGGGGGTGGTAGTCTACACGTACGCACAAGAAAATATATCATTTTCCATTAGGTTGGAAGGTAAGAAGGTATATCTGATATTATATTTCTATAAGTATAATAATTTTATAAATTTCATATATAATAATTAAATCTGTCATTATCTTTATCTTTGAGAGGTGGTGATGGAAAATGAATTACATCGGCTCACCAGGTTGTCATCCACTATACAAAGGATAAAAAATTTAATTTCTTATTTGATGAAACAAGATATTTATAAAGGTTATTACATAAAGATAATAATATCTCAGTATATGGTAGATATTGGTGATATGACATTGTAATGATTAAATAATAATTGGCTGGTAAGAGATGTCACACCCCGACCTCACGGACCTTCTATTATTAATTACTTTAATTATTACCTTGGGTTCTAGACAATTTTCCACTGTTGCATGATCACACCGCGTGGTTAGAAGTAACAGCGCGGTGCCTGCACGGACTTCCAGGTGTGTCAGAGTTATGGCACGCGACTCACGCGCAATTTCTAGAACCGCGCGGTAGACACATGACATGACCCTGCAAGCGAGTAGTGTCGGGTGGTACGGTCTGAGCGTGGTTTGCTCAAATGCGCGCTCAGCGACACACGAGCCGTGCAATTGGCCAACTTTTAAAACGAATGAATTTGGTTTTTATTATTTACACTTGTTACTATTATCCTTTATATGTTAATATTTATATTATTTATATTGTTATTTATATTACTATTATAATCATTATTAATATTATATTATTATCATTTATATTATCATCATTATTATTGTATATTTATTTAGGATATTGAAGATTTTAATGACATTAGTATTATTAATGAATTATTAGTGTTTTTATTATTATTATTATCTTAATTTTTCTTTTGTTGTAATTTATATTATTATTATTATGGTATATTATTGTTATTATTATCTTATTGCTATTTTTAGTATTTAACTATTATATTATTATAATGAAATGAAAAAAAAGAAGAAAAAAAAACCTTCAAACCCTAATGTCCGCCGCGGGCCGCCCCCCCCCCCTGTTCTCTGCGCGAACCACCTCCCTCACCCACCTTTCCAGCGCCCCCTGGTTTGCGGCCTCCCCTGCCGAGCTCTCTCCACCTCTCCTCGCCGCGCCAACCTCCTGTTCCAGCAACCGCCGCCCGAACCAGCCCTCCTCTCCACCTCTCCTCGCCGCGCCGCCCTGCCCCTCTGGCACCCCGCCGTGACGGCCTCCTGCCTCGGCGAATCAGCCACCCCGAGCCGCCTCCTCACTGAGTCGAGCAGACTTCACCCCGCCGAGATCCGCCGACTCCCCTCCTTGTTCACTGCCCAGCCAGCTCCTCCCTCACCCGCCACTGCTCACGCTCCAGCCTCGCCTCTCTTTCCGGCCATACCTGCGATCCCGGACATCCGCTGTCCGGTGGTGTTCCAGTGTAAATCACAGCACCTCCACCTTCTCCCCGGCTGGCAGTTTCATCTCCGTCGGTGCTAATTCCTTGTGATTGTGCGTTTTTATCTCTCAATTTGATAGAACGTAAATCTTGAAGCTGGTAATTTGTTTGACTTGCTCTTTGTCTAGGGTGCGCGTTTGATCCATGGGTCATTGCTTTTACTTCCATTGATGTTTGTCACGCTCGCTATGCTTTGAGGTAGGCTAATCCGCTTACTCCTTTCCAAATAAGTCCATATGATGCTTTCATGTCTTTAATTAATTCATTTGCTTGATTCGTGCCTTTGCAAGTTAATTGGTCAATATGTTTTGATGATTTCAAGTTTGTTTAAATCTAAAATTGTGTTCTTTGTTTTTATTTTGTGGTGCGTTAGATGTTTTAAAGTGGTTTGGGTTTCTCTTTGTAAAATCGTTTTATAAATTTTAGTGTTTTGGGAAATACTGTAGATGGTGTGTTTTTCATTCTGGTCTTGTTTTGGTTACTTTATAGAAGTGTGTAATCAATTTGTTATTGGGTGTGAATTATATTTTTAAGGTGGTGAACATGTGTAAGTGCTGCGAACATTTCTTTTGAAAGCGGTGATGTTTTGTGTGTGCAAATGGGTGCGTTGTTTTATAAAATGTTTTATGGGTTGGTAGTTAGGTGTTGAGTCATGTTTTGGTGTGAAAATGTTGTGTGTTTTATTTTAAAGTGCTTTCTTATGTGAAATTGAGTATGATTTGATGTGAACCTTGGTTTCACCATCCGCAAATGTTTTATAAGTTATTCAAATGGTTTATTGTTTAAATCATGTGGTGTGTATGATATTTGAAAAGTGGTTAGTGTGTCTAAAGGTCGCGATTAGATTCAAATATAGAGTTTGGTTCTGTTTTGATACGTGCTTTGGATGGGATATTTTTCCAAACGTGTCTAGCTGGTTATTTTGCGTTGTTTGTTCATTTGGATTGTTTTAAGTCGGTGTTTACGTATTTCGGTTATCTTTGCGGTTGCAGCGTGTTGGCAAGGTCTTTCCACACTCATTCGATCGTCATCTGGCTCGCACGCTTGCGCGCCCATGCGAGGGGCGTTGCGCCGTTGTGTTTGGACAGCGAGTCGAGGTAGGTCCCCCATTGCACTCACCCTTAAATTTAGAATTTATTAATTGCTTGATGTTTTTGTTAATTTTAATGAATGATAAATAATATTAGATAATTAAATTTTAAGTGATTATTGATTGTGAAATGAACCGTTTATTTTATACCGAACACCTGGAACATTTTCTTGACGGGCGGACACCCAATTTTGAAAGAGTGCCCGTTTGGCCTTTAAACATAATTCACGGAATTTCAAACGTACTTCTAGTTTTAAAGATAAATAATTTCTTCTGAACAAGTGTTTTGAGCTTTTTGAGAAAAGAGGTTTTGCTTAAAAATTTGTGGAGGCCCGTTTGGCACTTTAATGAAATAGATTATTTTGGAAAACCCACTCGGGGGTGATCTTTGGTGTGCGTTGATGGCGTGAGCTGTATGTGATGTTTGTGCATTGTGACTGAATAATCTACATTTTGGACGCACCCCCCTTTTTATTGCTTGTGTTGACATGGGAACCTGGCATATTGAGTGAATTTTCTAAGAACGATTGCTGCACTAGTTTAGACCACGCACTGGCTAGTGGCCCCATAGCAGGGGAATACTGAGTTATTGCTGCTATGGGGATTGGGCCCCTCGGTTAGGCCATGCAGGGCTATGCCGGGTAGTATTATGGGCGTTATGACGTCATCGAGTTATGGCATGCCTCAGGATGAGTCACACGTATAGTACGTTCTGGATTGTTCACGATCTCCTAGGTTCGACCCATGTTTCTTTTAGTGTTTAGTTGTGTGTGGCGGACGATTGAGAGGTCGAGTTCGGTTGCTGACCCTTGTGTGCCACTTTACCATTGCCCTTAGTGTGCGTTGTGTGTGATTCTTATTTTGACTAACAACTAAAGTTTGGATTTCTAAATTGCTCATAAAATGTTTTGAAAATGCAATGCACCTGTTCTTTCAACATTAAACATGTTCTAAATTAAAAAGGGCGATGGACTGTTACTTGTTTTAGAAATGAAAGTGTGTGGAAAACCTATTTTGTATAATTTAGTTCAAACCTGGAATTGATAAACTCTTTATTTATTGGTATGTGCTTTGGGATAGAATTAGTCGGGCCTACCTACTGAGTTTTAATACTCACGCCTATAGTGTTTTCTTGTTTTTAGTTCTGTTGCAGGTTCCATCTTCAGTTGTTCGCCTTGAGCGACGTCGTTGGTGTTATTGGAGAGTGACCCACGAGGTCACGTGGATCTTTGGTCGTGGTCAGGTTAGTTGCGTTGTTGGTTCCTTTTCCCTTATTTACATTTGTTCTATTTATTTCTGCTGCTTAGTTTATTATATTTTGGGCCAAATCGTTCCCACCTGTTTACTTTTGATGCCCGGCACTAGTTGCCAGCCCGTGGGGATCGGGAACGCCCTTCGGGCCATGTCGCGAGCCGGCTCGGGTGACCGGTTCAGGGTCGAACCGGGTTGGTTCGTGACAAAATGGTATCAGAGGAGGCCCTTGTTATTTGGGATGTCTGGTAGATGGAGATTAGGATTGTCGGGACTTGAGAGGTAGGTACGGGAAGGACGTCATGAACCCTCGCCCGTTCTGCACCTCGAGTCACCAGGGATAGTCCGGGAATCGAGTCCTTGTTTCGTTCGGGTTTGTTTTGGATTGAGGGATGACAACGGAGGTAAACCGATGTTACATCGTGATCTCGCATGGAGTAGTGACCCATGTGGAGTCTGGGTACACGGTTTGAATTCCTCCTAGTGGTTGACGCTCACTTGGGGCATGACCCACTATCATGTCGCCATGTTAAGTGTGACCGCTGGTCCCTCACCCTGATGGTTTGATGCGAGTTGAGTGTCGTTTTCATTTTGGTTAGTGTAAGTGCATTTTTGGAAATGGAAAAAAAAGGGGGGCTTTGAAAATGAGACTGATTTCTTTTAAAGGACTTTAAATTTATGAAATGAGTTTTAAAAACTAAAAACATTTGGTTTGGAAAACTGATGTTTTCTTTGAAATTGGTCGAGAATGGTTTGGGGTGAAACCTCAGGTACTCCTTATGGACGTTTGCACATGTGAGAAGATGCGTGGAAAGTGCGCGTTGGTGCGTATGAATGAAAGTGGATGAATACATGTGCAACGATTCATGAGATTACCTGGGTGTGTTTGAAATTTAAGGCTTGACCTGGTTTTGTAAATTGGCTTTTAAAGAGGAAAATGGTTTTGGAGAGCGGTTTTGGTTTAAAAAGTGGAGTTGGTATTTGGAAAGTATCCTTGAAAGAAGGTGGTTTTGAAATATAAAGTGAAAAGCGGTTTTGGGGTTGTGTTTGTTTTTGTTTGGTTTTGAGCTTGTTGTTTTTGGATGAGGGTGCTTTATTGACGTTGCTTCGATTGATATAAGTTTCGTCTCGGTGTTCTATATGTTTTTCAAAAATGCCGCCCAGAAAGGTCCCTAGAGTTTTGATGAGTCATGCCCAGTTTTTGGTCCTTCTTGGACGTCGTCCGTACTTCGTGGTGATTGGAGCCTGTTAGAGACAGTGCAGTGGATTGAAGAGGTCGAGCGCATCTCCAGGGTATTGGGAACTCCCGAAGCAGTTAAAGTGTATGTGTTTTGGGTCTGTTCGAAGGACCAGCTCTGGGCGAGTAGGAGTTGTACGCCCGTCATTTCTGCAATTTGGGATGATGTGGAATTTCTTTAATGTCGTCTTCATTCAATGATTTATACTTGTGGAGGTGAGGATGAAGGAAATAGAAGAGCTCATGCGTGCTCAACATGGCCAGTAGATAGTGAGAGCATATGTTGACCATTTCAAGGATCTTGTGTCTCTTTTTCTGGGGATAGTGTCGCAGGACTGGGTGAAGGCTTCTCCCTTCATCAGGGGTCTTCGTCTAGAGATCAATGAGTGAGTCCTCCCTTTTTGGGAGCATCACTTTTGAGAAGTGGGTGCATGAGGTGTTCTTAGTTGAGTTGGTCTCCGGAGCGCAAACAGTTGACAATCCACTGTACCCAGTTGCCCGTGAAGGAATCCTATCTGACGAGCAGAGCATGTTAGGTAAATTTGTTTCTAAAGAGTTCTTTGCAGTGGCTCTAACTTCTAGTTCGTCGGACTGTCTAATGGTGTGCCGTCAGTGTGGACGTTTAGGGCACGCAAAGCCATAATGTCACACCCCACCGAGGACGTGCCATTATTATAGATGTCTAGGTCATCTAGAGAAGCTTTGCAGGAAGCGTCGTCTAAGGAAGACACCGTGACCTGAAGGATTCCAGTGCCTGACTGTGAGGCAGGATATGCTTCAGCCATCAGAGCCCCAGCCATAGGTCTTGGGGTGAAGCTCACGCGCAGTCAGGAGTTGTCGGGGGTGTGATGCCTCAGTTCGGGTTTCGCGTTCCATGCTGGCAACAGAACATTTAAGGTCTTCGGTTCTCGTCCTTCCACTGTTAAAGTTTTGGTGTTATTATAGGTTCATTGTGTCGTTGTAAGGTTGGGGATAAACGTGTTCGTTTGTAATCCAAACAGTCTTGTTTGTCGGATTATGGTGTTCTGGGTAATGCGTTTTCTTTTTCTTAAAAGTATGTTTGGACCTTGCATGGGTTAATCTTGGTTTAGCGGTATTCGTTTGGATATATAAATGGTTGTGGAGGGGTACAGGTTTGCGGTAATGCTCGAGTTTACTTCATGGGTTAAGTTTATCTCAGAGGTTTCTTTCTTGTGTTCAGGATTTTGGTCTATGCCTAGAGTTCCAAGTTTTAGCAGAGGTGTTATTTTGCTCGTGCTATAAAGGTTAGTTTGGGAGTTCCCGCTTCGCCCCCCCCCTTTTTCTGAGGTGGTATGGTCGAGTGTTAATTTTCACACTAGTTGAGTTCTTGTGGTGGGGAGAACCCTCTCGTGTTCTCATATTCTTTTATGTTGTGGTTTCTCTTGATTTTATTTGGGCATGAATTCTTGTTTGGTCTATCGTTTGACTGTGTGACTTTCTGGGGGCAGAAAGTGTCTGTGGTGGGGAGAATTGTCACACCCCGACCTGACGGACCTTCTATTATTAATTACTTTAATTATTACCTTGGGTTCTAGACAATTTTCCACTGTTGCATGATCACACCGCGTGGTTAGAAGTAACAGCGCGGTGCCTGCACGGACTTCCAGGTGTGTCAGAGTTATGGCACGCGACTCACGCGCAATTTCTAGAACCGCGCGGTAAACACATGACATGACCCTGCAAGCGAGTAGTGTCGGGTGGTACGGTCTGAGCGTGGTTTGCTCAAATGCGCGCTCAGCGACACACGAGCCGTGCAATTGGCCAACTTTTAAAACGAATGAATTTGGTTTTTATTATTTACACTTGTTACTATTATCCTTTATATGTTAATATTTATATTATTTATATTGTTATTTATATTACTATTATAATCATTATTAATATTATATTATTATCATTTATATTATCATCATTATTATTGTATGTTTATTTAGGATATTGAAGATTTTAATGACATTAGTATTATTAATGAATTATTAGTGTTTTTATTATTATTATTATCTTAATTTTTCTTTTGTTGTAATTTTTATTATTATTATTATGGTATATTATTGTTATTATTATCTTATTGCTATTTTTAGTATTTAACTATTATATTATTATAATGAAATGAAAAAAAAAGAAGAAAAAAAAACCTTCAAACCCTAATGTCCGCCGCGGGTCGCCCCCCCCTGTTCTCTGCGCGAACCGCCTCCCTCACCCACCTTTCCAGCGCCCCCTGGTTTGCGGCCTCCCCTGCCGAGCTCTCTCCACCTCTCCTCGCCACGCCAACCTCCTGTTCCAGCAACCGCCGCCCGAACCAGCCCTCCTCTCCACCTCTCCTCGCCGCGCCAACCTCCTGTTCCAGCAACCGCCGCCCGAACCAGCCCTCCTCTCCACCTCTCCTCGCCGCGCCGCCCTGCCCCTCTGGCACCCCGCCGTGACGGCCTCCTACCTCGGCGAATCAGCCACCCCGAGCCGCCTCCTCACTGAGTCGAGCAGACTTCACCCCGCCGAGATCCGCCGACTCCCCTCCTTGTTCACTGCCCAGCCAGCTCCTCCCTCACCCGCCACTGCTCACGCTCCAGCCTCGCCTCTCTTTCCGGCCATACCTGCGATCCCGGACATCCGCTGTCCGGTGGTGTTCCAGTGTAAATCACAGCACCTCCACCTTCTCCCCGGCTGGCAGTTTCATCTCCGTCGGTGCTAATTCCTTGTGATTGTGCGTTTTTATCTCTCAATTTGATAGAACGTAAATCTTGAAGCTGGTAATTTGTTTGACTTGCTCTTTGTCTAGGGTGCGCGTTTGATCCATGGGTCATTGCTTTTACTTCCATTGATGTTTGTCACGCTCGCTCTGCTTTGAGGTAGGCTAATCCGCTTACACCTTTCCAAATAAGTCCATATGATGCTTTCATGTCTTTAATTAATTCATTTGCTTGATTCGTGCCTTTGCAAGTTAATTGGTCAATATGTTTTGATGATTTCAAGTTTGTTTAAATCTAAAATTGTGTTCTTTGTTTTTATTTTGTGGTGCGTTAGATGTTTTAAAGTGGTTTGGGTTTCTCTTTGTAAAATCGTTTTATAAATTTTAGTGTTTTGGGAAATACTGTAGATGGTGTGTTTTTCATTCTGGTCTTGTTTTGGTTACTTTATAGAAGTGTGTAATCAATTTGTTATTGGGTGTGAATTATATTTTTAAGGTGGTGAACATGTGTAAGTGCTGCGAACATTTCTTTTGAAAGCGGTGATGTTTTGTGTGTGCAAATGGGTGCGTTGTTTTATAAAATGTTTTATGGGTTGGTAGTTAGGTGTTGAGTCATGTTTTGGTGTGAAAATGTTGTGTGTTTTATTTTAAAGTGCTTTCTTATGTGAAATTGAGTATGATTTGATGTGAACCTTGGTTTCACCATCCGCAAATGTTTTATAAGTTATTCAAATGGTTTATTGTTTAAATCATGTGGTGTGTATGATATTTGAAAAGTGGTTAGTGTGTCTAAAGGTCGCGATTAGATTCAAATATAGAGTTTGGTTCTGTTTTGATACGTGCTTTGGATGGGATATTTTTCCAAACGTGTCTAGCTGGTTATTTTGCGTTGTTTGTTCATTTGGATTGTTTTAAGTCGGTGTTTACGTATTTTGGTTATCTTTGCGGTTGCAGCGTGTTGGCAAGGTCTTTCCACACTCATTCGATCGTCATCTGGCGCGCACGCTTGCGCGCCCATGCGAGGGGCGTTGCGCCGTTGTGTTTGGACAGCGAGTCGAGGTAGGTCCCCCATTGCACTCACCCTTAAATTTAGAATTTATTAATTGCTTGATGTTTTTGTTAATTTTAATGAATGATAAATAATATTAGATAATTAAATTTTAAGTGATTATTGATTGTGAAATGAACCGTTTATTTTATACCGAACACCTAGAACATTTTCTTGACGGGCGGACACCCAATTTTGAAAGAGTGCCCGTTTGGCCTTTAAACATAATTCACGGAATTTCAAACGTACTTCTAGTTTTAAAGATAAATAATTTCTTCTGAACAAGTGTTTTGAGCTTTTTGAGAAAAGAGGTTTTGCTTAAAAATTTGTGGAGGCCCGTTTGGCACTTTAATGAAATAGATTATTTTGGAAAACCCACTCGGGGGTGATCTTTGGTGTGCGTTGATGGCATGAGCTGTATGTGATGTTTGTGCATTGTGACTGAATAATCTACATTTTGGACGCACCCCCTTTTTATTGCTTGTGTTGACATGGGAACCTGGCATATTGAGTGAATTTTCTGAGAACGATTGCTGCACTAGTTTAGACCACGCACTGGCTAGTGGCCCCATAGCAGGGGAATACTGAGTTATTGCTGCTATGGGGATTGGGCCCCTCGGTTAGGCCATGCAGGGCTATGCCGGGTAGTATTATGGGCGTTATGACGTCATCGAGTTATGGCATGCCTCAGGATGAGTCACACGTATAGTACGTTCTGGATTGTTCACGATCTCCTAGGTTCGACCCATGTTTCTTTTAGTGTTTAGTTGTGTGTGGCGGACGATTGAGAGGTCGAGTTCGGTTGCTGACCCTTGTGTGCCACTTTACCATTGCCCTTAGTGTGCGTTGTGTGTGATTCTTATTTTGACTAACAACTAAAGTTTGGATTTCTAAATTTCTCATAAAATGTTTTGAAAATGCAATGCACCTGTTCTTTCAACATTAAACATGTTCTAAATTAAAAAGGGCAATGGACTGTTACTTGTTTTAGAAATGAAAGTGTGTGGAAATCCTATTTTGTATAATTTAGTTCAAACCTGGAATTGATAAACTCTTTATTTATTGGTATGTGCTTTGGGATAGAATTAGTCGGGCCTACCTACTGAGTTTTAATACTCACGCCTATAGTGTTTTCTTGTTTTTAGTTCTGTTGCAGGTTCCATCTTCAGTTGTTCGCCTTGAGCGACGTCGTTGGTGTTATTGGAGAGTGACCCACGAGGTCACGTGGATCTTTGGTCGTGGTCAGGTTTGTTGCGTTGTTGGTTCCTTTTCCCTTATTTACATTTGTTCTATTTATTTCTGCTGCTTAGTTTATTATATTTTGGGCCAAATCGTTCCCACCTGTTTACTTTTGATGCCCGGCACTAGTTGCCAGCCCGTGGGGATCAGGAACGCCCTTCGGGCCATGTCGCGAGCCGGCTCGGGTGACCGGTTCCGGGTCGAACCGGGTTGGTTCGTGACAAGAGAAGATGTGAAAAGAAAGAGCTTAGTGAAGACAATTACATTATCTTAGAAAAACCTCTTTTTGATCACTTGTTAAGGACCCCAGGGTTGGTCTTTTGAGAATAATAATAAATATAGAAATTTTACAAGGATTTTATGAGATATTTAATCATGTTTTTTTACATCTAAATTGATTAAGAGGTGTGAAGAAGTGAGGAGAGGACATCCCTTTCTATACTTAAGGAGTGACATTTTTGTAAATGCCAAAAACATTCCAATAATGGGAAGTAAATGTCATCCCAAGTCCCCATAAAATTATAAATAATTTATTTCATGGAGTATATTTTCAATAATAACATCCAAAAAATTAAAAAACACATGTTTTAAAAATGTTATGCCTTAACATTTAAGTTCAGTTAATTTTTCCATCTCAGTTTTCACCATAGTAACTAGTTTTTTATATATTTACACAGTTAATTTATCATTTAGGAGTAAAAAAACGAGTATTATTATATATAATGGAAAAAATAACTCTAAATATTAAATAAGATTTATCAAATAAAATTAATATGTGTTTGGAAAATAAATTTTATCACAGGTGCCTATATTGCGCAGAACCTTGTTTTAAACTTAGCTGGGATAATTAGTTTTTTTACTATTTTTACTATACATTATAATTTTTTTTACCTTATTATATATTATTTAGTATTTTTTTACAAATTTTAAATACATTTTACCAAATTCAATTCATAGAAGTGGAATAATTAAATTTAAAATTTAACCTGCAAGCACGACGATAATGTCATTTTCCAAAGAAAAAGTTTTATTTTGTATAACAGGTGTTTATAAAAAAATAAAACAAAAAGTTCATAACAATGAAATAAATTATATTAATAAAAAATTAATTAAAACAATTTTAATTTTTATATAATTTTAAAATAAAATTATATTTTTTAAATGTTCTAAATGAAAAGGATGTCTTCAATAAAAATCTGTATGTTTCCTTATTTGTGAGAACATTAATATTCTCAGAAAATTATAAAAGATTCACTATAATATAATTTTGAAATTTTGATCAGGAAAATGAATTTCATTTTTTTTTTAAAAATGGAAATTTTATTTTAAAATAATTCCTCAAAACATGACAAAACCATTTTTTTAGAAAAATATAGTTTTTATACACAAAAATGAATTTATTCCAATCCCATGATTATAAAAAATATTAGATGAATGATACAAAAGAAAATTTAATATATAATATATAATTTTTTTATAATCATTGAACAGTTATACCTAATTCAATTTATTAAGATAAAAACACCTTACATGCCTAAAAGAAATTTTTTCAAAAAAAATATTTCTTTAATTTCGGATGATTTATTTTTCCACTTCCAATAAATTAATAAACAATGAATTTATTTATACATTTAAAAACCATATAGTTTTTATATTTTATCTTATAGTTTTTATAATCATTCAATTTAATAACTATCATATTAAATAGTAATATTTAAATAGTATATTATAGTTTATTTAAACACGATGTTTTATGTAATGTAAGATATTGAAGAAATTAAATTTATATAAAGATAAATATAATCTAAAATATATTGGTTTTACACTAACTATTTAGTTTTGGTTAATATTTAATTATATGAGGATTATCTTGATATCCTTGTGTGGATAATGATGTTTTTTTAGGGATTTAGGTAGGAAAAGTTCTTAAATAGTCATCGTTTGAAGAAAAAGAGAAGGTTGTGGTGGAAATTCATTAAAGGTTGAAATTAGACTCTTAAAGTAAGTATATTTTCTAATTTTATTTTTTATATATGATAAATTAATTCTTAAACTCTTATAAATGGATCTTGAAAACAATATTTTATCATATTACATTCATTTTCGATGAATCAATAGCATTTTTTAAAATGTAGTGATTTATGGTTTTCTAGTCAATAACTTTCTCATGACCATTTACATTCTTATGATAAATATTTTATATTTCTCTATATCATTATTTTTAAATTATTTTTTTCCTCCAAGTCAATATTTTCACTACCCACTAATGTTCACCTATTTGGAAGCCTAGTTATGTGTTATTTTAGAGAACCTTTATATTTACTTTTACCTTTTTCAAGATGAGGTTTTATGAACTGTTTTATGATGTTGGTTTCCAAAAAATAAATTTTCAAATATCAAATCCTTGATTACAAATAATAATTTTACATTTTTAGGATTAAATTTATTAAATGGAGAGAATGTGACACCCCTAATATTTTAATAGAACACTATGTTCGACAGCGTATAAAGCATGCAACACTAAGATTTAATAAACATTGAAATGATATTATTTTTTGAATGTTGTAACATTGCCATTGAATTTGAATGTATGACTAGATGTAACAGAATTATTAAATATATATAATGTTTATAATCAATAAAATTTTATCGATATATTCGGAGGAAATAACCATTCATTTTTTAGTAAATTCATTTTATTCATCATAATACGTTTTCTTAAAAAATAGTTTTTATATATTTTTTGGGAGAATATTATAAATAAATTATGGAAATATTAAAATTTATATTTTATAAAAATAACATAATTTTTTAAATCATCATATTAAAACTATTTTGGGATGAAAGTTTGGGATATTTCAGAAAAGCTTATTTTTTACAGAATAATGAAGGATAATGATTTTTTGTTGAAAACAATATTTTTGATTCAAGAATTATCAATGTTAAATTTGACTTTAAAATGGTTTAAAAGAAAAATTATTTATATTATATTATTAATAATAAAATTAAGTTAATTGGAATTAATTTTATGGATGAATTGTTATAATTGTTTTTACAGATAAACTGGTATTTTCTGGAAAAAATGCGTCTTTCGTTGCATTTATAGTTTTTATATAGTAATAATTTCTACCAATACTAGAAATATAATATTAATAAATGGATTCCATATTCATAATAATTAATTCCAAATTTGGTAAATAGGTCCCTTTTTAATTTTGGTCTTTATGAATAGTAAATATAGTAAATTTTTATTACCACAGTAATGGTAATTTGGGTTAATTTGGGTTAAAACTAAAGTGATAAGGATTGAAATTGTTTTGAAAACATTTTTTTCATTTTATTATTATATTTCATTTATAATTATAAAAAATTCAAAAATATCACCTTTTTCTCTTTGGATTTGATTTTGACCATTATAATTTTAATGTAAAAGATATTGTAAAAACGTCACTTTATTTGTTTTAATAAATATTATATTTTTTAGTGGGATAAAATAAATTTTTTTCGGTTATAAATTTTTATTTTAAATATGACTGATTTTTTATTTTTGTAATTTATTCTTAATTTTTAATAGAAGATTAATTACCTTAAATTCTTATGCAACGCAGACACAGTGCTTGTGCAAGTAGTAAAAAAAGCAAGTAAATGATTTTAAAAACTCTAAAAGTAATATATTTTTTGATTTAAATTATTAAATAGATTTTTATTAAAAATATAACATATATATATATATATATATATTAGAGTTTTATATTTGAACCCATTTACTATCATTTTATTTTCAAAGTTAGACAATCTGAATAGTTCTTAAATGACATTAATAGTATTTAATTTAAATATAGATTTTTAAATTATATAAAAATCATAAAAATATTAAAAGAGAAATATTAGGGTTAGAAATGGTCTAAAATTTCATCTCTTATACATTAATTTTCTAATTTTAACATTATATGTTAAATTATAACCCTTTAATATTATAAAAAATATCTACAATTATTAAGATTAAAATTAGTTAACCAAGGTGTTTAACCAAAATATAAGGGTTAAAATGCTATATAAACCTACAAATATTTGACATAATTATTATATTAATACTATATATTTATTATTGTTGAATCCATGTTATCTTGGAACCATTTATTATGAGACAAGCACTTATTATATTATAATATTTCATGTATTTCCAATAATTACATTAATGAAATTTTATTAAATAATTTAAAATTCATAAAAATCTTATATTAATCCAATTTAATAGTATATGTTTGATAATATCTAACATATTAACTTTATGGATTACTTTTACATTTATAGTAACTTTCTTGACCAATAATGAGTAAAAAAAGTAAATATCATAGTAATTGCCAAAAGAGTTAACAAAGAATTAAAACTAAGAGATAAGGGTGAAAATAGATCCAAATATAGTATAAATGTAATTATATGAGAGGGTTTAAACTAATACTATTATTATATTTTAATTATATCAAATTTTGACAATTTTTAGATGAAAATTAATTTATATTAATTTAATACTTTATGCAATTCAAAGAGTGACCCTCCACTCAGTTATAGAAGAAAACCTCATATCCTTAATTATTAATAATTATAAATCATTCTATCTTATATGAAACATTATAAATTCTCTTATAAACTTCTATATTAAAAAATAAGTTGTTCTCGTATTCTTAAAATACCATTCTAAGGGTCCTTAAGAAATAATATATAGGATGGATACCAAAGAGAAGGAAATTGTCTTCCTCGACCACTTTCAATTTATTTATTATCCTAAATAATATAAATCCATGGAAACCATTAAAAGACAATTAATTAATGTTATTAAATATAATTAATTTTCATTATTATGGAACATTCATAATCCACCTTCTTACCGTCCATTGAAAAATGATAATGTCTCTCGTGTGTACATGTTGACTACCACCACCACGAAGCGATGCGATTCACTTCTTATTTCCATTTTAATATAATGGTAATGTCGATAAATTTTATTGATATATAAAATATATATGATATAAATATGATCCTATAATGGTGAATTATTATTTACCTTTTTTCATTCCGTTCATTTAAAAATGAAAACAGTGTTTATGGGTACGTATGACCTACCATCTCCATGAATAGTGTAATTCATTATTTGGTCTATATATTTTATTTTTGAATATAAATATAAATATAATTAATATTTTTGATATTTATATATTGAATGATATTATTGATATGATTAACATTTGATCAAATTACAAGGATCAAAACTACCAAACCAAAACAATAATAAAAAACAAAACTGTTAACACCAAGAAACAATGATTTTAATATATAAATATTAATAAATGGGAGATGAAATGTTATAATTGGATCATATATAATATTAAATATTTTTAAATTATTATTTTATAGAATTATAATAAAATTTTGTTTTATTTTATAGTATGTTAGATCAGTTTCTATGAATATACAACTTACGGTAAAGATTTGTTGTGTAGCTTTTATTTCGATGAGACTTATTCCACATTCACCACTTGTTTATTTTATATGGTGTATATAATACCAACTAATGTATCCCTTGATGTAGTAATTAAAATTATTAGGATATAAAAATCCATCTATGGTAATCTTTTGGTTGATGTTTTGATATGGTTATTACTAATATGGTAAGGGTTTTATGTTACAATCTCATTATTTATTAGGATTGTATATGATGATGGAATTTTATGAACTACCTTTCAATAATGTTATATATTTTCTTATCTAATTTTAATTTTTTAATATTACCATTTTTACATTGATTTTTACTTCTTTTAGTCAAGAGACTGTTAGAATATTTTTATTGAAAGCCAAATCTATTTCTCTCTTCGGTTGAAAATAATTTTTCTTCCGTATCAATATTTTCCAAAAAATACTTTTAATAATGTTTTTAATATTGTACTTTTTTTTATTAAATCTACTTTCACCAATTATTTAATTTTTATAAATTTTTTTAAAATTAATATTCTTGAATTTTTCATGATGAAGTAATTTTGAATTTTTACTGAAAATGTGAAAAGAATCTTTCTTTTAGCATACATGCCATAAATAGAATTTATATATGTTATAAATTTTCAATGATTTAAATCATAATTAAAAATTTTCCATGTTTCTTTTCAGATAAAATATTTTTTTATAATATTTTAAATTTTTTTATATTTTGAATAATTTATTTCGAAATGGAAAATTATTTTCCTAAAGAATTATTTCAAGTAATCTTATGAAGGATTTTTGGATCTAGGGAAACATCCTTTGATGTTATTTGTAGTTTAATAGGGGTATTATTCAATGATATCATACCTAATATTTATCTGGATGTTTTATGATTATAATGATGATTTATTTATGAAACCCATTTATTTTCCTTGGGGTATCCTATGATTCAATGTTGAAATGTTTATGAAACCAATTTCTGTTATTTAGGTTATGTTATATGATAAATTATTTATGATCGTGTGGAACACATATTAATGATTTTAATTATGTGGTGGGTGGTCAGAAAATTATATATCCATCCATTTTATTGGGTGATTATGCATATCTCATGATATAATATAGATTGGAATGGGGATAGAACCTAGTTATGTAAGGTAATTCCTTCCACTATGACAGTCTTGGGAGTGAACCTTGATTAAGGATACTATAGAATGGGTAGTGACCCCAAAAAATATGAGTCATGGAAATAACACTTGACTAAGGAAATGATTTTCTATGATTTTGTGTATTCCAAAAACCTTTTTATTATGAAAATATTATTCTATCAAGGATCATGTTATTTGGTTTATTTATGATTCAGGCCATATTAACTACCAATATATATGCCACAACTCATTAATATAATCTATGATATTATGGTCTTGGTTTTCAATTTTTAAAATCATGTTCTTATACTCTTATGATTATCCTATAATTTAATTTGATCATCAATTGATATCTCCCATGTTTACTCTTAATGACTATCTGAGATCAACCTATATTTTATTTTATTTACACAAGTTATAAGGAAAACATTCTTGATTGATATGTCTATTAAGTGTGTTAGTTATGAATATATTAGTGGGATATGATGTAGATATATTATGAATAATCTTTTTATGTATCCATGTTTACAATGACACTAATGCTTTAGAATTATGAAATGGATCATAATGTTATGTATTGAATACCCATTTAATAAGATATAAAATTTATGTTTGAAAGGTTTGGTTTGCTATAGTACCAGAGTCAGAAACAAGATTCCTAGAGAGATAATTTGACTCCTCATCATTTCATTAAAAAAGGTGATATTTTCACAACCCTAGTTTATTGGGAATCCAATTTCTTTTAGAATATGGGTGATTCATGGGATATATAAAGAACTAAAATGGGACTGTGAGAATGGTATTTCAAAAAGAAAAATCATGAAATCAATGTGAAATCCTTTACTCATGATGGAGATTGATTAACCATGCACCGTTACTTGTGATATTTCATTGATGGGTTTCTTTTTTGAATTTTCTCCATTATTTTTAACCTTATATTTAAATTTATGTTTTAGTGAATGTTCCAAATGGAATTAAATTACCTCTCCAAAATACCAGTGTTAATAAGACAAATTATGGTTTTGAGAGTCACTAGTAATCTTTCCACAGGAAATATTATATCAGACCAATAACATCGAAGAACATTGTCATTTAATCTGAGTCTTTATCTTTAGGTATTCAAAACCATGGTACATTAATACGTTCACAACAAAATCATACCAATACTAGAGATATCCTATGTATACTTGGAAGAGGCCCCATTGACTATCATATAAATTGCATAGAAATATAGAGATGATTACCCATATCGCTATATCCAACTACATTGGGCTCTTGTCCTTGAAGTTTAATAATACCCATATCACAAATATTAAGGAAGTGGGGGAGGATTACCACTATGTCCCAATGACCACTCATTAGCTACCTTGGGGGATCATTCTAACATTGGTCATTATTATCATCATAATTTAGCCTCAATACCGTAGTAAAATACTAAGAGAGATATTATTACACAATCTATCCAAACTAGGGACTCTAGGAAAAGGGACCAAAGACAACTATAAACCATAAAGACCCCAGATAAGGTCCCTTCCATAGATTCTGATAATGTTACTAATGTTTTCCATTATATCTCAATAGTAACTTGGGGATGATTTGAGTTCATTATCAAGAGGAAGACTTAGATATTATTGAGGAAAGAGCCAATGAATACCTCAAATGACCCCTCATCAGTGATGAGAAACAATAACTACTATGGAAATCCTCCCCATAGTAATATATAAAGAATCTATAGAGTTCCTCTATATAGAACGCATCATAAAAGACCACCTTGTGATGATATGGATACTGACCATAGAAGTACTACCCATTTTAACCATCAAAAAATCAATATTCATATAGGTTCTCCCAATTCTTAGTCATAAAAATATAACTCTATATTTTCTCTATAGTGTCATCACATTGGAGATCCTCATAAAAAAATTTGAAGATTAACTATCGAGGTCCTCCTTACGATAAGGAACCATCCATAAATCATGGAGGTCCTCCCCATGGTGTCAGTTATGAAGGTCTTTCTAGAAGCATGATAATTATCTAGAGTGAAGGTCCTCCCCATGATAAAAAAAGATATCATGGATGAACTCTTAATGAAGAATAAAAAATTAACATAAGTAGTGGTCCTCCATATGACAATGAAAAAATACTCTTACCATGGAGGTCCTCCCCATGGAATTAAAGACTATGGTTGTTTTTGTTTTATCCATTAAAAAAATACACTATTCGGAAGGTACTACATTGGATTATCATTATAGAGGTACTCCCCATAGCAATATAATAAATAATATCATTGGAGGTCATATTAGAGGAACCCTATGTGGAGGTCCTCCTAATATTGAAACACCCTCCCAATATGAATGTTCTACACAAGCCACCAACCAAGAAATTAGTAGCCATGGAATTCCTCCCCATGGTAATTAAGATAGGACTCTAGAGGTCCTACCCAGAGTATGTGATGAAAAGATCCTCCCTATACCAAAATCATACCAAAGTTTCCCTCTTACTTAGAGGTGATTTAGAAGTTTAATCTAGCTATATTATGGATTCAACCATTAATAGGAAGTTTCCTATATGAACTAAGTTCTAAGATCTCTTGAAGGGTTAATGATTCTAATATGGTGAGGGGGATCAGTGTCCCTAAATTTCATAACCACTTTGTTAAAACTCTGATGATTTTTCAACATACCACTCCCAAGTTTATCATCGATGAAAAAAAAGTATCAAGTCTATTAATGAGTGTTTCCTCATTTAATGGATGAATATATCCCCAATGTTTCATAGTTATTACCCCACAAACACTACTCCCTTATTATTTTAAATAGGAATAAGATCAAGGGTATAAACTTAAACTCATTGAAATAACTATCCTCAACTAGTTACTATCTTGCATAAATATAATTGACTATACCTCCTTGAATAAAGATTACTAATGAATCTTTGAGAGTCCAGAAAAACTCCAAAGATGATAAAATTCATTCTCTCCTCTTTAAAATGGTCTTCATTAACTATTATCAATAAATGGTTTTTCTCACCATTATCAATCCAATAACATATTCCTCATTTTTATTCTTTTATATTCAAATTACCTCATGGATGTTGTATTTTAAATTTCTATGATATTCATCATTAAATTACCTTGAATCTTGGGTGTTAAAACTCAATTATCCTGAAATTCCTTTCTAGTAGGATTATCCTTTTTTAGTCTTCCCAATAACTCAATATAATTTAATTCCTATCAATATATATAAATATCATAGTACTATTTTTCCCATAAAATATTCACTTTTAAATCCATTTTAATTTCTCATCCCCTTGTGCATAAAAAGAAGTGTGGATATAGATCCACTTCTTATTGAATAGAACATATTTCAAAAACCCATCACTTTCCTCAGATGTTCCTCCTTTCATATTAGCATGAATCATGTTGCATGTGTGATGGTGATGTTTTATATATAAAGAATAGAGAACTTTCATCATTAGATTTTATTAAGAATAATCTCATTATGAATTATCTCAATTTTCCAGTATTTTTTAATCCTTTGAAAGTCCTAGAAGTTTTAAAAAGTAAAAAATATAATATTATGATATCAATAATAATATACTGACATAAATTTATTACCAAAATATACAAATCCTATGAACTTCTCAAATATTATATGTAGAACCAATATTCACACAAAAGTTTTCAAATATCACATGTGAAATGAAACCATCCATACATGGTATTGAAAGTAGAAAACACAGGTATCCTACGTGTAATTGAAATAAATTTTTAATATTGAAAATATAAAAAATATAGTAAAACTTTATTTTGTTTATGAGGTTTTAATTCATCAATTTTGGCCTACTGAAAACAACCATGGAAGAACTGAATTTTCTAAAATGAATAAAACATATGATTCACAGAGGAAAAAATCCTTATGATTATAATGATTCCTTTTTCTAATTTTTAGTTATTATTATAGTCTAAGAAATGTCTTACAAGGACCATAATTACCCAGAAATGGCTCAATTCTCCTACACTATGAGAAAATATATTAAGTGTAGGATAATTTTCTTTGAAAATTTTCATCTTCAATTATGAAATTTTGGATTTCACACCGCTATGAATAGAATCTCTTTAGCTCACCTCCAAGGCATATAAACTACTCAAAACTCATTCAAAATCATCTTAGAATTTCAAAATCCCTTGAAATATGTTACTGATAGTGAATTCTATATCAACACATATCTTTTGACCCGAATATCAACTCAAACAATCATCAAACTGAGAAATATAATTTTTAAAAATACTTCAACATAGCTAAATGTTAAGAAATATCCCCATTATATTTTTAGAAACACTTCACATCTATAACATAATTATTGATAGTAAAACCAATTATAATAGAAGAATTTAATAATATATAACTTTATCAAAGGAAACAGTCATGAAATAATCATCTTTAAGTCTATGTGAGTGAGGTCATTATAACAATAGGAGTGACTAGATAATACATTAATGTTATCTGTAAATATTCATATCAACATTAAAGCTTCAATCCAGAAGAGTAAATTGTACTTTATTAAGTAGAAATGTTTATTTTTCACTCAAAAAACACATTAAAACATATTACAATCAGTAGAAAACTTTTTCCCAACATAATTAAATATGATAAAATATAGATGAAACTCATGGATTTTAATACCTCAATGTAAGGGAGTCTGTTTCACTCCCAAATGCTGCATCAACTTATCAAAATGTTCAGTTGTTAGGAATTTTGTGAGAATATTGGGAAACAATTCCTTGGAAGGAATAAAATCCAATCGCATGGATCTACATCTATTGTTATATGTTCTATATCAATGGTACCATCCATATTTATCAGATATTCTCCATAAAAGGTACCATCTATATCCATTAGTGGCTCTCTATAATTGTTTTATTATTACTTAGTGATGCTTGTTTTATTGTTCTATGGTTTACAACCAAAAAAATGGGTGTTATGATGTTATATTCAATCAAGGTAAGCGATGGATGTCATTGGTGTTGGGATTGTGCCCATAATATGGTATTCCTATGCATCCTTTTAAAATGAATCGAAAACCTTATAGTTTGATACCACTTAATAAGACACATTATTCATTTTAAGTACATTTCATAAGGAAAGTTACATGTTGTTTAATGTCTTTTGGTAAGGATGTCTAGGTGAAATATGCCTAACAATGGTTGGTGTTGGATATATGAATGAGTGTCCTTTTCTTGTTAACCTCAGAGAGAATATGAACCAATGAAGAGTATCATAGGGAATATTTACTAGTGAGGGAATGGTTATAATACCAAGAAGGGATGTGGTTCTCTAGATGAGGGGCATAATATCATTGGTAATGTGGTCCAATGATGTATTTTTATAATGACCCATACTTTACATACATTGTTATTACTTAAAAATTGAAGAACACTTATTACAACATATAACAAAACCATGAAAGGACCGTATATGTATAGTGTCTTTTGAAACTGGGAAACATAAACAACTAGTTCATAAAGCAGCTACAATGTCTCCCATTTATTTCATCATATTTAGAGTCCCTTTTAGCATATCCTACTTAATAACCTTCTTCCTAACCTGGGGAAAAGAAAACATACAACAGGGTGAGGTCAAATGCTCAGTAAGGGTAAACAAAAGAAATATTAATCATATCATATTCATAAGAACATAACATTTTGAAAATCTTAACCTGCAAAAGAGATTATAATATCATAAAATGGAATAAATCATGGTAGTGAAATGTAATCCCAAAAATCATAACATGAATGTTTTTGTCTTACACACATAATCATAGAGAATCAGTTCTTACTAGTCAAGACTCATTACCAGGACTATCTTAGCGGGAAAAGTCCATTTCTGAACCGAGTTCACTCCTCATTTCAGTCCTGTTTCACTGAACCGGATTAACATGCCGTCCCAGCCATGTCTATATCATGAGATATAAATCTTTACCCAATTAATTGGTGGGAGATATAGGTCCCACCCATCTCATAATGAAACCATTATTATGTGTGCCACAAAAATCATAAATCATACATTACAACATAACCCATGTAATAAAAATGGGATTCTTAAACATCATGCCATCATAACATAATCCATATAAGATAAAAGGACATAATAAAAATAATTCCATCATAAAATAAACAAATCAATGTAAAAATAGGGATAGAAACAGAACCCCATATTATCTTAGATGGAAAATAATTTTGATAAAACACTTGAACTCCATTATTGAGGAAAATATCCTTTCTACTTCAAAAACATTTTTCCTTTCTTAAAATGTCATACAATTTTAAACTAAAAGATGTTGATTAAAAATAAACCTGAAAACTTGTAAAGTATGCATCATGTAAATAATGTTCTAAAAATCCATTCAGGTTGTATAAGTTAAAAAAACATTTTTCTCGTACTTTGGCCGAAAAAGTCAAAAAGTACCTCGTACTAAAAACGACAAAAGATTCATTTCATATCTTTTACTAAAAAATCACCAATGGGTAAAATTGGATTTAAAAAATTGTATGAGGATAGAAATAATATTACGCATTGAGGAAACATGGATGTGGAAGATAAATATTCCCCAGTAAATTCAGAAGTATAAACAATCTCGGATAAAAATGAGATTGCAAGATTTTCCCTTACCTAAGGTCTGATATTATTTTTACAAGTCCAAACCTCCTGTATAATGATTTAAATAATTTCATTGACTTATTACAGAATCATATTCATTGTTATGATATCATATACGGTCATATTCTTATCTTCTTATTAGTTATATTTGATTGCAACTTGTTATTCAGGTGTTGATTGCTTTATGTTCTTATGCATGTCTTGTCGAATAAATTCTTATTATTCTTTTTAGTTTATAGATACCTCATTTTCAGAATGGTATTAGTGTAACATATATCATATTTATCCATTAAATCCATTTATATAATCATTATTCAATGAAGATCATTTAGAACGATTCACATCATATCGTGGAGACGGTAGGCCGTACGTACGCACGAGCGATGATATCGTTCCCATGATCATGTAATTGTATTGAAGTGTATGTATACTATTTCATAATAAATATCAATTTACAATAATCATATTCAGTTATTATTTACACCATTATACCCATCCAATTAAGGTGGTGGTGGAAAACCGATTACGCCACGGCGTGGAGACGGTATTCCGTACGTACGCACGCGCGGTGATTACGTGTTCTGTAGGATGGATAGAAGGTGAAATAGGGTTGTTTAATATTTATAATAAAATATCAGTATATGAGTGATACTGATGT
Source organism: Viscum album (assembly GCA_963277665.1). Taxonomy (NCBI): domain Eukaryota; kingdom Viridiplantae; phylum Streptophyta; class Magnoliopsida; order Santalales; family Viscaceae; genus Viscum; species Viscum album. Next base: position 726,862,432 of record OY728130.1, on the reverse strand, counting down.
TATTACTTCATAATGAAACAATTAAATATGAGGAAGTAGAAGAAGAAATAAATTTGAAGGAATCAGAAACAAACATTACCTCTTCTTTGAAGCGCCTCTTCTTAATCTTCTCTTAGGGAACTAAAGATGGTCTTTGAAGAAGACCATGACCTCTAGGATGTTTTTAGGGAAGTGTAGAAGAGAAATAGGCAGGGGTTGGCCGAGCTTTGAAGGCTCAAAGTGGTGTGAGGAGGAGAGGGAGGAGGTGCCCTTTAATAAGAGAGGAGAGAGGTACCTTCGGAAAAACTTAAAATATTATTTTATTATAAAGTCATATTAGGTTTTTAATAGCTCTAAATTGATTTATTATTTAGATAAGGTGGTTATGGTTAGAAATACTCTCAACCAATAGATTTTATACAATTTTAGGTTACTATTTTAACATTATCATTTAGATTTAACTCTAAGTTAAATAATTTTACTTTTACGATGTCTTCTTGTTTTCTTACACTATATGGTCAATAAACTTACTATAACAAGCCAAAAGAATACCAAGTTGTTCATTATTAAAATATATAACCTTATCTAAGTCATTTTTCCGAACAATATATTTTTAGGAATAAAATAACAATTAATAATTTAATATTTGTTTTTAAAAACTATTTTATGTCAATTTTGACACTATTTTGTAATTTATTTTTGTGAAAATCATAAAAACATGATTTGTTAAAAAAACGTTAATTAAATAAATACTTACATGTCATATTAACCTATAAAAATATTTTAATTCATAAAAAGTCTCAAATTACATTTATTTGGGTATTTATAATATCAAATATATTAATATTTCACTAATAAGGTAATTAAATCATCATCATTGTGTCATAAATAAATTATATTATTTAATGTCTAAAAATTATAAATAAAATACTATTACTTAGGAAATCGTTTTAGCTTTCTAATGAATATTTAATAGTTGAATTTATCTTATGTATAACCCTATATTAAAAATGTTTTATTTATTAAACATTTTTTAAACTCTTTTAACTCTTCTTTTAATAAAATAATAATAAGTTTCCTAATCTAATCGAAGTGGACCTAAATGGTCATATTTTATTCCTAAGGTTGTTCTTGGTCTAATTAAACTTATCCTATAGAATTAGGACATGTGTTCGGGTAATAATAATAATATCATTTTTACCCTTAATTAGCCTATTTACTTTTAACCGTGGTAAATAAAAGTAAAAAGTTACTATTCAACAAAAATTATTTTTGACTTATTGAACCACATTTTACTCCTTTATATTAACTGTGTGTCTCTGTGTTTTGAAATTCCACTCACATAAGTGGTAAAATTTTGTTTTATGTAAAATTTCAAATTCTCCTAGGAGCTGGGTAAAAGACAATGAAATGTTCAATAAAATTTTTATATATCTAAAATTATTATAAAATGACTCAAATGAATTACATTGAAATTATATTGGTATTATTTATCAATTTTGAACTAAAATAAATTTAAATAAAATAAATAATTATTTAAATAAAAGTCAGTTTTTAAATAGTAACCTAGTGTTTTCACTATTCATAAAAAATTAAATGTTTTCAGAAAAATACAAAAAATTAACCCTAGGCTAATTTCGAATTCCAAATCTAAAAATGAAGTCCATTTTGAAAGATAAAATTTCAAAAATTGGGTATTACTATTCATAACATCTAGTTTATATAATATTTTAATAACATATCATTGTTTAGTGAAACTCAGTATTGCGTACAATGCAAGCTATCGAGGAAGGTTTCTCTTGCATGTAACGCAAGCCAAGACAGTGTTGTGTGCAGTGAAAGATTCCATTATACATAAAAACAAAATATTTCTCATAAAATCATAGCTGTTATATTATACCCCCCTTAAAATGAATTTCGCCCTCGAAATTCATCACTTTGTAACAAACAGATGAGGATAATTCTCCCTCATCATATCTTCAAGTTCCCATGTAGCTTCTTCTAATTTGTGGTTCCTCCATAAAACTTTCACCAAGCGAGTGGTCTTGTTCCATAGGACTTTTTCACTACGATCCAGAATCTCTATCGGTTGTTCTTTATAAGAAAGATCTTTCTCCAGCGGTACAACTTATGAGCTGAGTGCATGGGAAGGATCCGGTATGTACTTTACCAGGAGAGATACATGGAGCACATCATGAAATTGAGAGAGATTCAAAGGAATCTCCATTCGGTAAGCTACCTTCCCAACACGATCCAATATTTCAAAAGGACAAATATACCTAGGGTTCAGCTTGCCCTTCTTTCCAAATCTCATTACTCTCTTCCAAGGAGATATTCGTAGGAACTCTTTATCACCCACTTCAAACTCTAGGTATTTTCTTCTTTTATCGACATAACTTTTTTGTCGACTCCGAGCAGCTCTTATGTGTTGTTGAATAGATTTGACCTTTTATTCCATCTCATCCACAAGATCAGGTCCTAATAGATTTCTTTCCGCAACTTCATCCCAACAAGTTGGAGTCCTGCATTTATTTCCATATAGAGATTCATATGGAGCCATCTAAATACGGGAGTGAAAGCTATAATTATAAGAAAATCCCACCAAAGGTGGGTGTTGATCCTAACCACCTTTGAAATCCATAGAGAAAGCTCTTAACATATCTTCTTGAGTTTGAATTGTTCTCTCAGACTGACCGTCTATCTAATGATGATAAGAAGGACTGAAACTCAACTATGTATCCAGAGTATACTGAATACTTCTCCAAAACTTTGAGGTAAACCTCGGATCCCAATCAGTTATAATGGAAAGTGGTACTCCAGGAAATATTACCACTTCCTTTACATATATCCTGGCAAGAAGATCAAGAGAGAAGTCTTCTCTAATAGAAATGAAGTGTGCCGACTTTGTAAGATGATCAACTATAACCCAGATAGCATTATTGCCTTTGGATGTTTTAGGAAGTCCAGTGACAAAGTACATAGTGATGTTTTCCTATTTCCATTCTGGTATTGGTAATGGTTGAAACATCCCCTTAGACTTCTTTCTCTCAGCTTTAACTTGCTGAAAAACCAAGCATCGAGAGACATATTCAACAACATCTCTTTTCATGCCATCCCACTAGAAGTACTCTTTCAGGTCCCTATACATCTTCATGCTTCCAGGATGAATAGAGAATGAAGAACTATGAGCCTCATCCAGTATATCCTTCTTTAATTCTGGGATAGGAGGAACACAAACCCGATTCCGGAACTTTATTATCCCATCACAATCAAGGTTGAATTCAGGAATATTTCTCACCTTCTTTTGTAACTCTACATCTTCTTTCTGTGCCTCTATAATCTTCACATGTATAGATGGTTGAACATTCATTTGAGAAAGATTAGTTTTTCCCCTTCCATTATAATCCCAAGATCCATCCTTTGTAAATCCATAAATATTGGATCTTTTGTGATCCTCGTCATGGATAAGCTAGCATGGTCTTGTCGACATAATGCATCTGCCACCTTCTTTTCTTTCCCAGGGTGGTAATGAATTGAGCAGTCTTACTTCTTAATCAGATCCAACCATATTATTCGGCGCATATTCAGCTCCTTTTGTGTGAAAATATACTTTAAACTTTTATGATGAGTATAAATATCACATCTTTCACCATAAAGATAATGCCTCCAAATATTTAATACAAAGATTACCGCAGCTATCTCCAAATCATGAGTTGGGTAATTTTTCTCATGAATTTTCATCTTTTGTGAGGTATAAGCTATCACCATATCATTTTCCTTGAGAACACACCCCAATCCCTTCTTGGATACATCACTATAGATCACAAACCTTTCACCATTATAAGGCAGTGTGAGCACATGTGCACTAGATAACCTTCTTTTTAACTCCTTGAAATTCTCTTCACACTCCTCCATCCAAACGAACTTAACTCCTTTTCGAGTCAACCTGGTGAGTGGATTATATAATCGTGAAAAATATTTCACAAAATGTCGATAATATCCATCCAAACCGATAAAACTTCGGATCTCAGTTACTGTTGTTCGTCTCGACCATCTTTCGATAAACTCTGTTTTTGCTGGATCCACAGATATCCCCTCTTTCGAGATTATATGACCCAAAAATGAATCTTTTTGAAGCCAAAATTCACACTTGGTAAATTTGGTATAAATATTATACTTTATTAGGGTCTTTAATACAATTCTAAAGTGCTCTTCATGTTATTCCTTTCTCTTTGAGTAGACAAGAATATCATCTATAAAGACTACCACAAACTGATCAAGATAGTCTCTAAAGACTCTATTCATTAGATCCATAAAGATAGAAGGGTCATTAGTAAGACCAATTGGCATCATTATAAATTCATAGTGTTCATACCTTGTACAGAAATCCGTCTTTGGTATATCCTCCCTTTTGACCCTTAATTGATGATACCCTGAATGAGGATCAATCTTGGAAAAGTATTGAGCTCCGTGTAGTTGGTCAAATAAGTCATTAATGCATGGGAGATGATATTTGTTCTTGATAGTGATCTTGTAAAGTTATCTATAATCAATGAAGAGTCTCATTGATCCATCTTTCTTATTAACAAACAGAACAGGTGCTCCCCAAGGTGATGCACTAGGGCGTATGAATCCCTTATCAAGATTCTCTTAGAGTTGCTTCTTCAATTCCTGAAAATCAATAGGGGACATTCTATAAGGATTCTTGGAAATGGGTATAGCACCCAGTATGATTTCTATTGAAAACTAAACTTCACGATTTGGTGGAAGACCTAGAAATTCCTCTGGAAATACATCATTAAACTCCCATAAAATGGGTGTATTCTTAATCGTGAGTTTCTCTCCAACTATTTGAGATAAATAACCATCATTTAGTGGAATCAAGACCCATAAGATGGAAGAAATTTCCACGGGATGGTTATGTTCATCCTTGCATCGATAGACGATCATAGATTGATCTGGAATATGAAATGTGACTTCCCTTATTTGGAAATTAATATGATCTCCATAAAAAGATATCCAATAAATGCCAAGAATCACATAAATTTCCACTATAGGAAGGATCACAAGATTTGCAGGAAGCACTTTCCCACAAACTTCATTCGGAGAAGAATTATAAAATTTTGATGTGACTGTTGTGCCATTAGTGGTTGTCACAGCGAACTCAACATCTAATTGTTGAGGTAATACGGTGATACCCTTAGAAAATTCTTCAGAAATAAAAGAGTGGGTGGATGCAGAATCAAATAAAAAAATTTCTACTTTATAGTGGATGGTAATTGTACCTTTCACCACTTCGTTATCACACTCCACATCGCTAATAGAAATTTCATGTGACTTTCCTTTATCTTTATCCTTAAGAGTTTATTGACATCGATCATCATAAACAACCCTTGGATTAGGGCATTGATTATCATAATGCCCCATTTCCTTGCACTTTTAACATTGAAGTGTAGGAGGTGCACTCTGTGTAGCCTTTTATTTGTTCACATCAATAGACATATTCTTCCCATCATTGCGGCATTAAAATTCCCTATGACCTTCTTTTCCACATTTTAAACATTTACTTGTCCCTTTAAGACAACTCCCTCCATGTTTCATTCCACACATTGAGCACAAGGGAAAACTCATCTTCTTTTCAGTGTTCTCTTTAGATTTTCCTTTGAATTCCATTTTCCTCTTCTTATCAAATGCATATGACTGATGGGTTACTCCAATATCTGTCTCAACCTTGAGAGCACATCAAACGATTTCCTCATAGCTATTGAAGTCCCTTTTGGCTAACACCCTTCAAAGACTTGGTTTTAAGCCACTAAAGAATCGATCGATTTTACTCTCAGGTTGGATAATAATTTCGCAATCATACCTTGAATGTCTTGTAAAATTTTCTTCATAGGTACCAACATATTCATCATACTTTTGCTTTAGTTCAATAAACTCCTTCTCTATCTTTGTTCGAAGAATAGTTTGGAAGTACTTACTGAAAAATAAGTTCTTGAACCGATCCCATTCCATGAACTCAATTTCTTCCCTTTACCTCGTATTTTTGATAAGTTTCCACCATTGATCAGCTTCACCTTCAAACAATATACTGCTAATATGACTTTATCATGTTTAGAACATTGAAGAACTGAAAATATCATTTCAGTAGTACTAATCCATTGTTTAGAAACTAATGGATCAGTAGACCCACTGAATGAGGGTGGATGCCATCTCATGAATGATTAAAATGAATGTTTCTCCTTCCTTTGCTCATTTGGAAGTCCTGTATGATTCATAGCTTGAGAATGTTGTGTGAGCATGGCTAGAAGATTTTGCATTCCAGCTCCCATAACGTTTGGTTGCTCAGGGGGACAATGATTGCATTGCCCATCATATTCATCATTAACATAGTTCCTTTAGGTTCCAACCATTGACTAAAACCAATAAGAATAGTATGAGAAACACTAATCATAATACGAAAACCACATAATCAAGAATAAAATTTCACACTTAAGGTCTTATCATAGGTTATTCATGGCCATTTCTAAAACACTAATATTGTGTTTTATGCTTAGACTTATCCTAAGGGTTCTTACTAAGGATTTCACATCCTAGTTTCCAAAGGATGACTATACCTTTCCTCTGATAGAAAATATAATGTCCCATACTTTACATACATTTTCATTACTTCAAAATTGAAGCACACTTATTACAACATATAACAAAACCATGAAAGGACCATATAGGTATAGTGTATTTAGAAACTGGGAAACATAAAAAACTAGTTCATAAAGCAGCTACATTGTCTCCCATTTATTTGTTCATATTTAGAGTCCCTTTTGGCATATCTTACGTAATACCCTTCTTCCTGACATGTGGAAAAGAAAACATACAACAACGTGAGCTCAAATTCTCATTAAGGGTAAACAAAAGAAATATTAATCATATCGTATTCATAAGAACATAACATTTTAAAAATATTAACCTACAAAAGAGATTATAATATCATAACATGGAATAAATCATGGTAGTGAAATGTAATCCCAATAATCATAACATGAAACTTTGGGGAATACACACATAATCATAGAGAATCATTTCTTAGTAGTCAGGACTCATTGCCAAGACTATCTTAGCATAAAACGTCTATTTATGAACCGTGTTCATTCCTCATTTCAGTCCTGTTTCACTGAACCAGATTAATCTTCCATTCCATCCATGTCTATCTCATGAGATATAAATCATTAACCAATGCATTGGAGGGAGATATAGGTCCCACCCAAATCATAATGAAACCATTCTTATGTGTGCCACAAAAATCATAAATCATACATTACAACATATCCCATGTAATAAAAAAGGGATTCTTAAACATCATTTCGTCATAACATAATCCATAAAAGATAATAGGACATCATAAAAATAATTCCATCATAACATAAACAAATCAATGTAAAAATAGGGATAGAAACAGAACCCTATATTATTTTAGATGGAAAATAATTTTGATAAAACACTTGAAATCCATTCTTGAGGAAAATATCCTTTCTACTTCAAAAACATTTTTCCTTTCTTAAAATGTCAAAAAATTTTAAACTAAAAGAAGTTGATTAAAAATAAACTTGAAAAATTGTAAAGGAAGCTTCATGTAAATAATGTTCTAAAAATCCATTCAGTCCGTATAACTTAAAAAAACATTCTTCTCGTACTTTGGCTGGAAAAGTAAAAAAGTACCTCATACTAGAAACGACAAAAGATTGCTTTCATATATTTTACTAAAAACTCACCAGTTGGTAAAATTGGATTTAAAAATTTTTAGGAGGATATAAATAATATTACATATTGAGGAAACATGGATGTGAATGATAAATATTCCCCAGTAAATTCTGAAGTATAAACAATCTCGAATAAAAATGAGATTGCGAGATTTTCCCATACCTTAGGTCTGATATGCTTTGTACATGTCCGAACCTCCTGTATAATGATTTAAATAACACCATTTACTTATTAAATAATCATATTCATTGTTATTATATCATATATGGTCATATTGTTACCTTATTATTAGTAATATTTGATTGCTACTTGTTATTCAGGTGTTCATTGGTTTATGTTCTTATGCATGACTTGTCGAATAAATTCTTATTATTATTTTTAGGTTATAGATACCTCATTTCCAGAATTCTATTAGTGTAACATACATCATATTTATTCATTCAATATATTTATATAATCATTATTCAATGAAGATGATGTAGAATGAGCCGCATCACATCATGGAGACGGTAGGCCGTACGTACACACGAGCGATGATATCATTCCCATGATCGTGGAATTGTATTGAAGTATATTTATACTATTTAAGAATCAATATAACTTTACAATATTCATATATAGTTATTATTTACACCATTATACCCATCCAAGTAAGGTGGTGGTGGAAAACAGATTACACCACGGCGTGGAGACGATATTCCGTACGTACGCATGCGCGGTGATTTCCTTTTCCGTAGGATGGATAGAAAGTGAAATAGGTTTGTTTCATATTTATAATAAAATATCAGTATATGAGTGATACTGATGTTATTAATTTATAATGAAACAACTAAATAAGAGGAAGTAGAAGAAGAAATAAATTTGAAAGAATCGGTAACAAACATTACCTCTTCTTTGAAGCGCCTCTTCCTAATCTCCTCTTAGGGCACTAAAGATGGTCTTTGAAGAAGTCCGGGACCTCTATGATGTTTCTATGGAAGTGTAGAAGAGAAATTGGTAGGGTTTGGTTGAGCTTTGAATGCTCAACGTTGTCTGAGGAGGATAGGGAGGAGGTGCCCTTTTATAAGGGAGGATAAGGGCACCTTAGGAAAAACTTAAAATACTATTTTATTATAAAGTCATATTCAGTTTTAATAGCTCCAAATTGATTTATTTCGAAGCTAAGGTGGGGATGGGTAGAAATCATCTCAACCAATAGATTTTAGAAAAGTTTATGTTACTATTTTAACCTTATCATTTAAATTTAACTGTAAGTTAAATAATTTTTCATTTACCGTTTCTTCTTGTTTTCTTACACTATATGGTTAATAAACTTACCATAACAAGACAAATGAACCTCAAGTTGTTCATTATTAATATATATAACCTTATCTAAGTCATTTTGATGAACTTTATATTTTTAAAAATAAAATAACAATTAATAATATAATATTTGTTTTAAAAACTATTTTATGTAAATTTTGACACTATTTGGTAATTTATTTTTTTGAAAATCATCACAACATGATTAGTTCGAAAAACGTTAATTAAATCAATAATAACATGTAATATTAACCTATAAAATTAGTTTAATTCATAAAAAGTTTCAAATTACATTTATTTGGGTATTTATAATATAAATTATGTTAATATTTCAGTAATAAGGTAATTACTGTATCATCATTGTGTCATAAATAAGTTAAATTATTTAACATCTAAAAATTATAAAGAAAATTACATTATGTAGGAAATATTTTTATCTTTCTAATTAATAATTATAGTAGAATTTATCTTATGTATAACCCAATATTAAAAATTTCTTAGTTCTTAAACATTGTTTTTAACTAATTTAACTCTTCTTTTAATAAAATAATAATATGTGACCTAATGTAATCCAAGTGGACCTAAATGGTCATATTTTATTTCTATGTTTGTTCTTGGTCGAATTAAACTTATCCAATAGAATTTGGACATGTGTTAGGGTAATAATAATAATATCATTTTTACCCTTAATTACCCTATTTACTTTTAATTGTGGTAAATAAAAGTAAAAAGTTATTATTCACCAAAAAATATATTTATCTTATTGAACCACATTTTACTCCTTGATATTAACCATGTCTCTCGGATTTTTGAATTTTCACTCACAGAAGCGGTAAAATTATGTTATATGTAAATTTTCAAATTCTCCTAGAAGGTGGGTAAAACACGGTGAAAAGTTTAATAAAATTTTTATATTTCTAGAATTATTATAAAATGACTCCAATGAATTAAATTAAAATTATATAGGTATTATGTATCAATTTTGACCTAAAATAAATTCAAATAATATAAATAATTATTTAAATAAAAGTAGGTTTTTTAATAGTAACCTAGTATTTTAACTATTCATCAAAAATTGAATGTTTTCAGAAAAATACAAAAAATTTACCCTAGGCTAATTTCGATATTCCGAATTTAAAAATTAAGTCCATTTTGAAAGATAAAATTTCAAAAATTGGGTATTACTATTCATAGCGGCTAGTTAATATAATATTTTAATAACATATCGTTGTTTAGTGAAACTCAGTATTGCGTACAACGCAAGCTATCGAGGAAGGTTTCTCTTGCGTGTAACGCAAGACAATACAATGTTGTGTGTAGTGAAAGATTCCATTATACATGAAAAAAAATTTTCTCATAAAATCTCGGGCGTTACAATTTTTACCATGGGGTATATCACTAGAGAAAGTGACATCCTCGATGGTGGAAATATAGCTATGTTCGGGATGATATAAGTGATAAAATATGGAATATTTGCCCATTAAAATGAAATAGCAGATTGATGATGTTAGGCTTGAACCTTAAAAGGCATCCCATATATCCCATTAAAATAAGAATAGAATCCCACATAGTTTGAAGGACATAGTTTAAGGTCATGTGATGGTATAATAGATTTCATTGTCGAGCACATCAAATTAGATATTGTTTTTATTAGAATTTACATATTATAGCCCGAACCCAAGGTCATATATCAAAGGAGCCTTAGACCATTTATTAGAAAAATGGGGTTTTTATGTTTTTATGAAATAGAAAATAGGATAATGTTTTGGGGTTTTTTTTATTTTAACACATGAATTGAAACTATGTTACTAAGTAGGAAAAACTAGTTTGAGAAATTTTTATCAACCTGGTTGAGTGTCCCTTGATGCTCAACCATCATTGATATCATGGAAAATGGTAAGTATCTTTGATTACTTGATTTATAAATAATGAATCTAGTATGGTATGTGAGTTATTACTTGTTTACCACCAAGGATTATATAGATCAATGATATTGATTACCAGTGACCACTCACAATAAATTAAATTATGTGGAGGTAAGATCTGAACTCAATCCTGGAATAAAATAAAAAACATGATGAGATGTATATAATTAGGTATATCAAAAAAATGTTCTAAAGAAAAAAATTTCATAATTTTGGGTTATACCAACACATTTAATTGGAACACTCATGAATGAAAAGAGGTGAGAAAAGAGGCAAGTGTGCTGAAATCATCACAAGATCCAGTTTATGTATGGAAGCATAAGGATCATGTTCCTTTTATTTTTATTTTATCATACCAGAAAAAAAGAAAAATAAAAAGTTATAAATGAAGAAAAATAACCTAAAAACCTATAAATTACATAACCTTTTAAATATTACAAGTGTGGATCTCAGGATCACAACCATGAACACCCGCCAAATCAATCACTAAGAGGTTTAGAAGTACATTATGTATAATAGGAAGAAAATAGATGAAAGAAGTAATAAAATTAGAATCACCCTTAAAGCTGGTAATTAAAAGATTTCTAATTATCCATGGAGTTATTTTAAAGGGAAATTTGGAAAGTTGGATCCATGAAAATCAATGGTCTATGGGTGTAGGTGGGATATTGATGATATATTTTTCCACCAAGTGGATTCGGCTTTTTGGATAAAAATATATATTTAAATTGTCCTTAAATTGTTTTTATATATGGAAATTTGAGTTATCATTCCAATGAATGTAGAATCATCAAAATTGTAGGTCTGAGTCCCGATTTATGTCTGAAATACAGAAGGGTGTTCCAATCTAGCCTGCCAATGATTTCTCCACATTGTTGGAAACTTTTATTCCTCAAAAAGGATGAATTGGGATCCATGGTCAATTAAAGAAATTTAGAACACAAAAGTTTACACTTATAAACCTATTTTAATCCCTAATTGATTAAAATATTATATATAGGAAATATTGAAGTCCACAAGTGTGCTCAATAACTCACATAGTTTGGCCCATTTTTCTTGAATTCTACTATGGGGTCTCTAAATCACCACTACCTACAATACAATAATTAAAGCAATTAAAATTTTCCTATTTAAGAGTGATAAAAAATAAATTATTTAATAAAAGATTATGTGAAATTTTTTGTTATATTTTTAATTTTCAATAAAAAATTATTTTAAAACAGTGGTGTAAGGGTGGAAATAAATAGCGAATCGCTATGCAATCACACCCCCAAACCTAAGCATTTTCATTCTTGGGAAAATTTACACTTCCAATTAAAAAATTAATTTTTTATATATTACCAAATTAAATAATATTTAACATTCAATGAAATTTTAATTCAGTATAGAAATGTGGTCAAATAAAAAACCACGCCAATGAGTTATTCATTGTGATCATGGAAAAAGATATCTCAAAAACTGTATCAGAATGAAATTCAGATATTTTCATGATATTAATATGATAATGTAAATAAAAATAAAACCCTTCCAATAACTCTCCACATGTGTTTGTGTGTTTGAAAACCATTTCTTGCTATTATTTCCACTTTCTATCCAGTAAATATAGGTTATTTTAAACAATTTATTCTTACTTGATTCTTTCCACCGAACGTGCCCTAAATCCTTTATATTAAAATTTCAACAGAAACTCACTTAAACATTCCCAAAAGTAAAATCATAATCTAATTACCAATATATCTCAATTTTTTGTAAATTTCATCACTCCCCTCATTACTATTATTTTTTTTATTATTTTTTTTTATTTTTTTGAGGTCATACAACAACTGGATAATTAGTACACATACATAGGATAATATAGTATAATAATGAAATATTTAAGATAAGGAATGAATGTATGAATAAATAATTTTATGAAGTTGATAAATCTTAACTTAACTTATATTTACCTTCTATTATGTATGAAATATTCACACTTCATGGTTTTGTGAAAAATTGTGTAGAGATATTAATTGGATCAATTTTCCAAAAAAAAACTACTTACACGAGGGGTATTGATAATCCTAATGGTTGCATAGTGATAAAACCATTTCAATCATTTTAAAACAACCAATTTACTAAAAATCACTCCCTAGTGTTAAATTCATGAAAAAGTCATTCTATAAATGAGAGAAATTTTCATTAATTGTTATAAAAACATAGAATCATGAATTTTGACATCCATTTTTAGTATGTTCATTTATGTGGTTAGAATGACAGGGAGTGAGATAAAAATACTATACATTAAGAGAAAAAGAGTAGAAACATGGTGAAAATAAAATGAACCTAGGAATACAGCCACCCCACACCTAGAGTGTGCATTTTTCTCACTGTAATAAAATAGAATATGGTAAGGTAGGATAAAACCTGGTCTATTTGACTGATCTATTTATTCTATAATGTGGATTTCCTCTAATATATTATTTGTAAAATCCTTGTAAATGAGTTCAATTATATTCCCATTGACAGTAAAACTTCGACCAACATGCTCATGCAAGACCTGTATTGCACCAAAAGGGTAAACATTACAAATAGTGTAAGGACCGAGCCAGCATGAAATAAGCTTACCTAAGTGGAGTTATAGACTTGAATTTTACATGAGGACCATCTCACTAATATTAAATTTCCAATGATGAATCATCTCTTCATGGATATCCTTTTAATTCTCTTTATAGATCCATTAGTTCTTATACGAATCACATAGAATTTCTTCTATCTCATAAATCTGTAACTTCATATTCTCACCTTCATATGAAATATTCATATTACATTGTTTAGAAACCCTATATACATGATTATATACCCCCATTGGGAGGTGAAAATACTTTAAAAACATAATCTTTTATGGGGACATTCCGGTTGGTATTTTAAAAGATGTTTGGTATGACCAGAGTGCATCATCTAAGAGAGAAATCCAATCTTTCATATTGGGTTGTATCATTTTTTCCAAGATTTTATTAACTTGAACATTTGATATTTCTTCTTGTCTATTAGTTTGGGGTGATATGAAGTGGATAATTTTTGAACAATACTAAACTTAATGTAACATCCCAGATAAATGAAGAATAAGAAATATTTCATATTTATTAATATTTGTGAATTAAATATTAATTTTACTTTAAAGGGGTTGCTATATTCGATAACGTACCCGATACGCAACAACGGGTTTCTTTGAAATCTTACGTTGCACACTAATAATATAATATTATTATTTTAAATGGTATTCAAATCAGAGTCATTGTATTGGAAGTAATTAACAAAACTAAATAAAATATGATTATACATGTTTGTTAAAGGTATTTACATTTATCCAATAAATGTTAGAGGCTTAAAATGTGAATGAATCTAATTTTAAGCATAATTTACATTAAAAGGTAGATTTATCGCCTTTTAATGGAGAACCCTTTTTAAATCTAGTTTTTGTCACTTTAATACATTCTATATGACGAAATAAAATCCTTCTTTAGAATGGGGACATAAAAATTTACTTTGTGTAAATTTTTTGAATTTTTCCGATAATGTTCATTTTTTATGAATAGTGACAAATATTGTATTTTAATTCAAAAGTGTCGTTTAATAAAATTTATTTATATGGTTAGATTATCTTTTTAATTGGTTTTAAAGTGAAATTAACATATATTTTTATCATTTAATCTAATGTGGGTCATTGGAATTAATTTCACTTTGATGTTGGACATAAACAAATATCAATCTTTTGATAGTTATTGTTTCTTAAAAACACGCTATTTATTTTGATAACGGGAATTAATTTTAATGTCAATTAATGCCACTTAAATTTTTATAATTTGGCATATCATGCATCATTTTTGGATTCGGGATATCAAATATAGCTTAGGCTGAATTTTGGGTATTTTTCTGAAAAACATCAATTTTTGATGAATCTGGAAACCACTTAGTGGTAGTTAAAAAAACTGAATTATTCATTTAAATGAAATTTTACAACTTCTATGAATTTAATTTAAAAAATACGACATACATGGTTTTCATAAAGAATTAAAATCTCATTCATTAAGAAGAAAATAATTTTTGGTGAATATCAACTTTTGACTTTTATTTACCGCGGTTAAAGGTAAATAAAGTAATTCAAGGTTAAAAGAATATTATAATAATTCAAAATTACCTTAACAGTTGTAATAACCTTATTGGTTGAGTCATTATCGACCATGGGCATCTTTGGGTCTATTTTGGGACCCCTTTGATCCACTTGGAAGTGATAATGACAATTTAGATTAATTAATTTTAAGTAAAGGCCAAAATGACATAAAAACAATCTTTTAGTAATTAATTTTTATATGGTGTTGTATAAGTCCTATTTTCGACTATAATTATTATTTGGAAAGATAAAAATATTTCCTATATCATTGTATTTTTTTTATAATTTTTAGACATCAAATAAATTAACTTATTTATGACACAATAATGATGCAGTATTTACCTCACTAATAAATGATTTAAATAAATAAGATTATAATGATTAAAATATTATCCCAAACATGTCAAATTATAATTGGATGATTTTATTTTGACCATGACTCATATTAGCTTTGAATATAATGATTTTTTGACCATTAGAAACCGAATATCATTATATAATAAAATAATAGTTTCACACTTTTCTAAAGAGCCCCTCCTCCCCCTTATAAAAAGAGACCACTTCAAACCAATTCCACACACCTCTAAAGACATTTGGATCATCCAAAATCTGCCCAATTAAGCTCTTAACATCCATATACTCCTCTTATAATACTTACCTTAGGAATAAGGCACTTCAAGAAGTCCTTTGGTTCAATCCAAATGGAGTTACCCATATTAAAGGTAACAGTTTCTCTTAAATTATTTTATTTTATTTTACCTCTCCAACCCCTAAAATATTTTTATTTATTTTTTTTGTAACAACACAAGTATACTAAATATACTAGTATGTTTTTATAATAATTATTTGAACTACACATACATACACCTCCATCTAATGTATGAAGAACATAATGTTTCTCTGGATGGAAAACTAACGCCTCACGAAACGATGATTGTTCAATTACATCTTACCACCTCTCATGGTGGCCATTATGATGGAAATATATTAATATATGATATATGTTATGTTTATGATTTCATTATACTTATGTACTTCCCAATTATATCAAACCATTTTGGTTTCCATAGTGGGTAAATACGATAATCTCATTTGAGGAAGTGCGGACTACCGCCCCCTCAAAGTGATGTGACTCGTTAATGCCTTATGTGGGATGTATAAAGAATAGATTTAAGGATATTATATATGTTATTATACTGGAATTATAATATACCTATTTTTAATTATGTTTTATTTAAATTAAAATAAAAAATATAAATGAAAGTAGCGTTCATGCGTACGTACGGCTTACCGTCTCCATGAACGATGCATTTCATTTCTTACCTCTAAATGTTATGTATTATTATAAATACGTGTATATACTGGATATATATGATATATATGATATCTAAATCATTAATATAATTCTGGATATAATGAAACTATGACCACATGAACAACATGTAATTATAAGAAGTTTATTTTTGACTCAAGTACCAAATATCGACAAAACGAACATTATTAACTTAAATGATTACATAATGTATATAACATGGTAATAAGTGATATAAAAGGAATAATAAAATTTAAAAAGGTTATTAAGCAATTAGAAATTAACTTTAGTTTATTATTCAGGAGATTAAAGAATGATCAAGTCAAGTCGGACACGAGGTAAGGGATTCGACCTCTCTCTTTCTTTCAAGTACTCTCTTTTATGTCATTTATTTTATGCTCAATGTTATTATGTTGGAGGATGTTATTTTATATTCACCATAATTTAATTTGTATTTTAATATTATGAGAGACCCTATCTTACTCTCATCAATTAATTTTAATAATCTTTAGGTGGCGCTGTTAGGCTGCCGAGTTTTTATAAGGGATTTTCTTATCTTACTTTTAATTCTGTGAGATTTCCATTGTTAGCCACTTATTCATTGCATGTGGTGTATTTGGTACTACCATTCGATATATATTATCATGGTTATAATTATATTCATGGTATTATATGATTAATTTTTTGTCTAATAACTTTTTGTCATACGACTCGATTGAATTATAACGTGGTAAGGGGTCTTCATCTCACTTGTTTTTATTCCTGTGAGATTCATGCTATATTTACCACTGTAACATTTTTTATGGTGTATGTACTGCCCATGATTGTATTATTTGTGTAATATACTTTCATTTATGAGTATTTACATCTTCAATGGATTATCCTTCTTTCATGTGGCATATGTTTTGTATGTTACCAAATCGGTAAGGGAACTCCTTAACCCAATTCCCATTCTTTGGGTTGATCTTCTATTTTTTATGTATGCCATCCTATGAATATGTGTGAATGACATATTATTTTTGTATACTTAATATCAACCTCTATTGGGTGTATTTATATTTTTCACACATAATTCTGATATTGATTTGTCCTAAATTTAAGGATACCATCTTTATAAGGGATTTAATCTCAATTGACATTTCCATTGAGACTTCATTGTTTTTATGCGCCAATTCACTCTTATATGGTGTATATACTGTACTTTTACATATTATATTATTAATCCTTTTATTCTCATGATATTATAAAGTTTTTATTAAAAGTTATTTCTCAATTTTTTGTATTATAGCATCTCTATTTTTGTTAAAAACTCTTTAACTAAAATATCATTTTAAATGTTTTAAAGATTTATTCTTCTAAGTATTTCTAATTAATTTCCATGTTTTAAAAATGGGTTTTAGGATTTATTTATATGGACATTAATGTTTTCAAATGAAAATTACTTTAAATTATTCAATGTAGTATGGGACACTTTGATTCAAAAATCTCTTTTTAAATGGTTCTTGAAAATATTTTGATAAAGAATTATTTACTTAAATATCTTGATTTGATATAGTGGAATGTGGAAATTTTATCTTTCCTTTATACTTGTGTTATGTGTTATGATTATGTTATGGTTATTGGACATTGTTTACATATACTGGTGGTTCCGTGATAATTCTAGGGTGGGTGAGCCCGAGATAGATCTCCAATGCATTGGGTAACATGAAGGAGGTAAACGTGATGTTTCTCCTAAGAGATTTAGGGAATATACCATGATGGGTATTCCAAGTGTAACTCCCAATGTAGCTGTGATAGGTACAATGTAAGTTTGATATGGGTTCCATAAGTAACCTTTATGATTTATGATTTGTGTTTGTTATTCATAAATCTTATGATTTCATAAGGTATTTTATGATTGAAAAGTATGGTTTCATGGATTTGTATTTATTGTTGGGATAATGTTTTACTTACTTATTTTATAACCCTTACTGAGCTTTTTATGCTCATCCAAATTTTTTGAAATTTTTTCCACATGACTTAAAGATGAATAGGTTCAAGGATGGAATCATGGAAAATTCATGCTGTTTAAAACATGTAACTAGACATGTGTCTTTTTGTCAGAGTTTTTATTTTATGAAAAAATGGATACTGAGTAGTAGTGTCTACTTTTAATATTCAAGTGTTATGTTATGGCCTAATTATCTAAAACTCTAAACCTGAAAAGATCCTCAATGTGAATTATCCATTTAATTCAATATTATGTAATTTTTAAGGCTGAGTCCTTATACTTATGAATCATGTTTTTCCTTGCACGATTTAAAAAATGTGAAATCTGATCAATAATGATGAATTATGGAAAACCAAATCTACTGAAAATTTGGGACCTCACAAAATCAACAACCACTCGAGAGACATCGGTCCTAATATCCTTTTGTTCCACCCATTTAGATACATATTCAATATCTAGTAAGATTCACCTAAAACCAAATGAATTTTGATAAGGCACCATGAATTCAATGCCCCATGCATTGAAGATTTCATAAAATAATATGGGTTGTTGGGGCATTTCATTCCTCTTGGAGATATTCCATGTGAATTGAAATCATGTACATGGATTCAAAAAATGATGGTAATCTCTAATAAATGTTGGAAAATAATGTCCTGAGTCAAGGACCCTTTGAGATATATGTTGTGATCCAAAGTGGACCCCACTATCCATAGTCTGGTAGAATCTCAAAATAGAGGTGAAATCACGGTCATGGACACACTGATGAAAAACCTAGTCACTAAAAATTCTCTAAAAGTATGTGTCATCCCAAATGAACCATTACGAATCATTCTTAAGACTTTTGGATTGATAGGTGATAAAATTAACGGGGACCCAAAATGCCGCTAGAAAATTCATATTGCCTGTGTACTATGAGGTAAGGTCAATAATATCACAAAGGATCTCATGAGAAATGAATTTTACAATGGGGAGGGAGGATTTAACATGGTGGTCTAATGATGGGGAAATATTTCTAACATGGTTATATTCCACATTTCCCATTAATCTCTTATCTTGAATTTCAAGGTCAAACTCCTAGAGGAGGAGCATCGACTGAATGAGGCAGGGCTTAGCTTCAGGTTTCCTAAGGATAAAACAAAGGTCAACATGATCAACAAACACAATAATATTTTTCCCAAGAAGATATGAATGAAATTTTTCCAAGGAAAACACAATATAAATATGTTCTTTTTCAGTGGTCGTGTAGTTTTCATGGGCATGGTCAAGGGTATGTGAGGCATAAAAAATGACATGAGGATACTTCTCAACCCTTTTTGATAAGACTGTATGATCTACAAAGTTGGAGTAATCCCACAAAATTTAGAAGAGGAGATACCATATTGGATGTTGGATTATGAGAGGTGATGTGAAACTATTTTTTAGAAAATTGAAAGAATCATAATATTTTTTTATAAAAAAAACATTGAATATTTTTGTAACAACCAAGATAAGGGAAGTGTGATCTTATTAATATATTTAATAAATTAACAATAAAAACTAGCATGACCCAAGAAAGGTCACAACTCACAAACACATTTTGGATATATAAGGGATGAAATTAATTAAATTTTTTATTTATCCACTAGAATTTACTCATTTGAAATACGACACCCAATAAATATCCCCCATTATACCTTAAAATGGAATTTATCATCATTTAAGATGAGATATTTGTCAATGAAATGTTGGAGGATAAAACTTATGTGTTCCAAACAGTCATCAAAGGGAGATTAATAAATAGTGAAATCATCTATAAAAACTTCCATACATTTCTCAAGAAACTCAGAAAATATTCTTGTAACGTCCCGGATCCGGGTTCCACTCCACGGGTGCCCCGAACCCAGTTGGTCACATGACCTCAAGCGCATTTACCCAAACGCCAGATGCTGTCGACTAGTAGTGAGGGCCCGGGTGTGATAGTGGGGAAACTATGCCATCATTTGTCAAAGTGTAGCGCAACGGAATAAAATATAAAACATACAACAACAGCGGAAGCAATAAACCATAAACATTTAAAATAAACAACTGCAGTAAAAGATAACCAATAGTTATATAGATAATGATGGAACATGTCTTATGTTCTAAGAAAACAGCCAGAACATGTTACACAATAATAAAATACAATACAATACAGAGTACATCAAACAAAACAGAACATACAGCAATATCGTGAGCCTAATCTCGGTCCCATGCTCCCCTACCCCTTAGCAATAATCATGTACCTATATAGGGACCATTTCCATTATCCACATCGGCTGCAACATAGTCTGTTTGGGATGAAGACATGACCCAAACAGGGTGTGAAAAATAAATCCTAGTAGGCACCCGCCAAAGGCCCGTGCCCAACTATGTGAAAATATGCAACAACAATGTGCAGTAGTAAAATGAAATAAACAAAGTAGTACTAAAAAGAAACTATCCTTACCAATTATATGGCCATTTTCTTATTCATTTAGCCATTTAATTTAATAACATTCGGTGCTCATCATAATCATGCCCTCAGGCCAAACAGAATCTCACCCTTAGGCTAATATAGTAAAACCACGCCCTCAGGATATAAAACATCCACGCCCTCATGATATATCATATATTGACATTAGGCCTTGCCCTCAGGCCACATAGTATCTCACCCTCATGCATAATAAGTAACCACGACCTCATGCATATAAAGTAATCACGCCCTCGGGCATATAAAGTAACCACACCCTCTGGCATATAAAGTAACCAGGCCCTCAGGCATATTTAGTAACCACAACCTCAGGCATATATAGTAACCACACCCTCAGGCATATAACCGGGCCGAGCCCAAAGCATAAACATGAAATTATTTACAATTCCTATCAAGGGAAAAGTAATGCACAGAATAAACATGGAATACCCTCGGGTATCCTGACCAAACGGCTAAACAGAGGAATACACCCTCGGGGTGGTCCTGGATCCAAGCAGCGATCCCAAACAACATTTTAATATCACATTTAATTACCTATACAATTCTAGGTAATTAAAATAGTCAATGCCTCAGCCACACGACACCCCAACATGGGTTCGTATAACAACGGAACACAAAATGCACAACAATTGGAATTTAAACACCAAGCCACCTACCTTAAATGCCCCTGAACAGTATACGAGAACGATGATCCTTGAGTCATCCAAGAACGACATAGATCTGAAAAGAAATAAAACCTCGTTCAAACTCAAATAACCTCCCTTAGAGGAAGATTGGAAAGAACTCCGCAAGGATGAGGAAGAAATCACTCGTGCGGTTCCAGGTAGATCGACGGGGTAGAAAACAGATTCTCAATACTCGATCAGGGGATCTCCAATGTTCTAGCCCTCTCTTCCAACCCCTTCCTCCGGTTATAAGACAATAATGTGAAAAGGGTTGGATACTTCCCATTTTAAGTGAAAAAAATAAACTACACGGCGTGTACTTATTTAGTACATGATGTGTACATTTCATTTAACTATTTCTATAGCGTCTACATGGCATTGTTCATCAGTCGACATGAGTACACGACATGTAATACACGAGTACACAGCTTTTAATGATGCTCAGCTAGCGGCTACCTACACCACCTTACTGTATGCCTGCTGACTGACTACACGGTGTGTAGTCGGTTTTTACACCCTTCATCGCCAACATGGCTACACACCCTATGTACTCATTCCACACAGCCAAAGTACACAGTGTGTGGAACAGTACACAGTGTGTAGTCCCATAATTTAGGCTTTTTCCCCACTTTAATTATTTTCTCAAAAACACTTAAGGAAAAGAGAAAAGAAGAAACCCGTACCTCAAAAATAAGAACTGGGTTCTTACAAAATTCCCCCTTAAATAAATTCATCCCCGAATTGCCCTTCCATGGGTAGTGAAGATAAAGATCAGAAAAGATCTGGCTACTGAGCATGTACGTCAGTCTCCTGATCCCAGGTTTCGTGCTACACTCAGCCATGCTGCCATAGCACCCATATGAGAGGAACTGACCGACCTCTAAGAACCATTGTTCTCCTATCCATGATACGAATCAGATTCACTTCAAGGGATGCATTGACCAGATGCTCAAAATCCTCTGGCTAAAAGACGTGAGATGGGTTTGAATGGTAGCGGCACAATTGAGATATATGGATGACGTCGTTCATGGCCCGGTACCTCTGTGGTAACTGCAACCGATATGCAACCATCCCGACTCTCTCCAAAATCTCAAATGGCCCCACATACCATAGTGAAAGTTTACCCTATATCCTGATCCGTTTGTGTCCTAACCTCAACAAAACACACAAGAAAACCTGATCCCTGACCATGAACTCCAAGGGTCATCTGCAACGATCAAAATAAGATTTCTGATGAGACTGTGTGGTAGCCATCGGCTTCTGAATCAACTGGATCTTCTCAGAAGTCTCCTACACGAGACATGGTCCCAGTAAAGCTGCCTCACCCACCTCTAACTAGCACAAGGGTGATCGGCATGGCCTACCATATAGAGCCTCATAAGGTTCCATCTTGATAGAGTTAATATTTTCATTATTATTTATATGTTTTTAAATTATTTAATCCCTCCTAATTATTCAATGTGAGTGTATTTGCATCATTTATGTGTTTTTGGTGTATTTTGGGCTTAAATGTGAAAATGGGGTAATTCTGTAAAATTGTCAGTTTTATATAGCTTCTGTTTTTCGGTCATAACTTTTATAATATGGGTCCAATTGAAGTGAATATTTTTTCGTAGGATTCCTATACTTGTGGTCTTAAAATGGTCCTTCTGGACCAAGACCCAATTCGAATCCCAATGGTGCAGAAAATTAAATCAAGTTGAGAAATCAGTTTGGAAGGCAGAATGGACCCCACTTCATTAAATATGAAATATCTCCTTCAGCCGACCTTAGAATGAGGTTATTCCAGCTGGTGTCTACAGAGGACTTCAAAAGGACGTCTCACAATAAATTTCATAAATTATTGAGCTCATTAATGTATCCTTTTGGCGCGTCCAAATGGAGTGGGTGAAACAGTGTTTGGCGTCCAGAAAGGTAATGGTCATTGATTCGGCCATATCTTTCCTTAAACCTGTCCAATGACTCTCAAATTTTAAGGGTCGATAGAAAACTTCATTTACAACATTCTATAAGAAGGGACCGCAGTGAGTTTCGGCCGGATGGTGGGCAGAACAGAGGCAAACTTTTGGAAGACAGATTCTGGAGGATCAAATTTCTGTTCTTTCTTTTCTCTCTTTTGTTCTTCTTAGTTTTGTAATGAATTCTTCTTTCCCCTTAGTCACAATTACCCTTACCATGGTGGGGTAAACTTCTGTGTGATTGGGGAAGGAGAGGTTTTCCATTTTGTATTTCATGAGTTCCTTCTCTTAATGTTTTAAAATCCTTTTCTCTTCTGCGAATCTGTTTCAATTTCTTATAACAGTTTTTATTATCATGTACGATTGTATCTGATTTTAGATTCTGTTGTTCATTTTTATTTGGTCAATGATCATTATCTCCGTCCACTAGGTTCTGGTTTATAAACAATGGAATAGACCGGTATTTAGTGGTGTAGTACTCGGTGATCACCGGTACGTGTGTGAGGAGTAGTGAATGTTCTTGATTACTTGGGATAAACAAGACCCGATTGGGGATTGCCTAAGATAATTGAGGGTATTTTCTACAACTCTATTACACATTATAAGGAGAGTAGACCAACCTAAGATTTTAGTAAGGTTTATTCTCACGTTTTTAATTGACCAAGGGAGTGAGAATAAACGATTGTGGATTCTCACTCTTAACGATTTAGCAGAGGAGAATTGGGTAAAATGAACAATGATAGAATTAAAATTAGAAAACTGACCCTAACTTGATCACCATTTCATATCACTGATTTAGATCACATCATTTGTCAATTTGTTTCAAAACTTTCACTTAATTACTTTACTTTATTTAGTTTCTTTCTTGTATTTTCTAAATCAAACAATTTCTAAAAACAACCTCACTTCTTTCTATTTTAAGGTGACAGCTTAATTGTTGTGCACTCCTCTCTGGAGACAACCTAGGTAATCCACTCTACTACATTTTAACTTAGGTAATATTTGTTTTTGTCACACCCCACGACAGTCATGTGTCAAAACTTGGCGCCGTTGCCGGGGAGGTAGTGCCAACATTTCTTTTCTTTTCTTTTCTCTCTTTTCATCTTTTCTCTTCAAAATTGCATGAATCAAACCTCAAAAACTGAACCTTTACCCATAGATCCTGAAATTGAAAGAACATTGATGAATAGACTTAGAAACATTAATTTAGAATCTGAATTTGAGGATGTTCCCCTTGAAGACTCAAGTGAAACTTCAAGTGTTCACTCTGAGCCTGTCATCATGGCTGAAAATCAAAACCAAACACTTAGAGACCTCTGTGCACCACAATTCCTTAATCAAAACAATCAACTTGTCATGCCAGTGTTACAAAATGATTTTGAAATGAAACCTAACATGATTCCTTTGCTTCCAAAGTTTCATGGTTTGGCTGGTGAAGATCCAAACAAACACATTAAAGAGTTCACACATGTTTTCTCAACTTTCAGACCCCGTGGAATTACCGAGGAGCAGGTAAAGTGGAAGGCATTTCCATTTTCATTAGATGGAGCTGCTAAAGAATGGTTGTACGGCCTACAACTAGGAGACTTACATGACTGGAATGACCTGGTAAGATGTTTTATGCAAATATTCTTCCCCACCTCTAGAAGCACAGCCATTCGGAAGGAAATCTATGTCATACGACAATCATCTGGAGAAACTCTTTATGAGTACTGGGAGAGATTTAAGAAGCTATGTGCCAGCTGTCCACATCAAGACATTGAGGAACACCACTTTCTTGTCTTCTTCTATCAAGGACTACTGGACAATGACAGAAACCTTCTTGATGCATCATCTGGAGGTGCCTTGGTTGACAAGTCACCAGAAGAAGCCAAGGGCTTGATTGAGAAGATTTCCCAAAACTCGCAGAAATTTGGAACAATAGGTATTGGAACAAGAGGTATTCATGAGGTACGCACTTCTCACCCATCACCCTTATTAGAAACTAAGATTGAAGAGCTTACTAGTTTGGTGAGGCAGATGGCCTTGAAGCAAGTTAGTGACCAACAAGCACCAGCTAAGGTATGTGGTTTATGCGCATCTCCTGATCATTTCACTGACCAGTGTGCTGAAATACAGGGAATGGAAACATGTGCAGCAGCCTTTCAGCCAAGGCAGTTCCAGCAAAATCAAGGATGGAGAGCGCCTATCCAAGTCCAATATGGATTTCGAAATCAACAGAATCAAGCTAGGCCCCCGTACCAAAATCAGTTTCAAAACCAACCCCCATTCCAGAATCAATTCCAGAACCCTCCACCATTTCAACAAAAACCATCTTATAACCAGCCTTCTTACCAAAAACCAACCAATATCCAAAGAACCTATGAGCAACCATCCACTAGTTCCCAACCTCCAATTCAAAACCAACAAAAATCTGAGTTTGAAGGACTAAAAGACACTGTTAAAGATTTGTCCAATAAGTTTGAGAGTTTCATGGACTTTCTGACCAAAAATCCAGGTAAACTCCCTTCCCAAACAATCCCAAACCCAAAAGAGAATGTTA
This sequence comes from Viscum album, assembly GCA_963277665.1. Lineage (NCBI taxonomy): Eukaryota > Viridiplantae > Streptophyta > Magnoliopsida > Santalales > Viscaceae > Viscum > Viscum album. The sequence continues at coordinate 726,836,363 of OY728130.1, read as the reverse complement.
GTATTATTACTACATAAAGTGGAAAATAACTTCAACCACCATCCACCATTGAACCTGAAACAAGAAAAACTAATATGGGCGAGAATGAAGTTAGAAATGATGAAAATTCTTTGAAAATGCATCGGGAAGAAGATAAGAAAGAGGAGGATGATAATGATAGGACAAGAAGGAAGAAACAAGAAACACCATTTAAAAGGAAACAAAGGGAGAAGAAAGATATACCACCACCATTTCCATCAAGGATGATTGAATCAAAGAGGTTACAAGAAGAAGCACTGCAAAAAGAAATTCTGGACACCATTCAGAAAGTGGAAATCAACATACCTCTGCTTGAAGCACTCAAACAAATTCCAAAGTATGCTAAGTTTTTGAAGGATCTTTGTACCAAGAAAAGGAGACTTCAAGGGAATGAGAGGATCAATTTGGGAAGAAGCATCTCAGCCCTTATCACACCACAATTTCCAACCAAATGTCAAGATCCAGGGACGTTTTCTATTCCATGCACCATTGGTTCATTAAATTTCTCTAATGCTTTGTGCGATTTAGGTGCATCAATTAATGTATTGCCTCACTCAGTATATACTTCTTTGCAGATGGGAGACTTGAATCCCACAAGAGTGGTGGTCTATCTTGCAAATAGATCCACAGTTTTCCTAGCAGGAGTTCTGGAGGATGTCCTGGTAAAAGTCAAAGATCTTTTATTCCCTGCTGACTTTTATGTGTTGAATATGGAAGATGATAGGATCCCATCACACTCACCCATCATTTTGGGGAGACCATTCTTAAAGACGGCCAAAACCATCATCAATGTCCATGAAGGGACACTTACCATGGAGTTTGGAGATAGCACTGTCCACTTCAATATTTTTGAATCCATGAGGCACCCATCAGATGATCATTCACTCTTCGCACTCTCCCATGAAGATGACATAGAACCAATTGAAGAATCAGGTATGTTTCATGAATTTTTATCATTAGGAGAGAATTTTTCCATTAAAGATATCACTGAACATATGGATTCCCAAACTCTTGGAGGTTCTGATTTCCTGTTGGAAGAAGAGGTAAAATCTGATTTCTTTGATAATTTGTTAAATGATGATGAAAATGATTTGATTTCTTGTGTCCAGGATGTCAAATCATTGGAAGTGGAGAACCTAAATTTAGTTTCATCTCTTGAGCATCCTCCTGATCTAGAATTAAAACCACTCCCCACTGATTTAAAATATGTTTACCTTATGGAGGGGGAGAAATTACCAGTAATAATTGCTAATAATCTATCTAAAACTCAAGAAAAATCATTGATTGAGCTTTTGAGAGAGAATTTCCAAGCAATAGGGTGGAGCTTAGGTGATATCCCAGGAATAAACCCAAAAATTTGCTCACATAGAATTTTTCTTGAGGGAGATTCCAAACCTGTCAGACAACCCCAAAGGAGGCTGAACCCTACCCTGATGGAGGTTGTAAAAAAAGAGATTGAGAAGTTATTAGAAGCCGGGATCATCTATCCCATATCAGATTCGCAATGGGTTCGCCCCATCCATGTAGTCCCAAAGAAAACTGGCCTAACCATTGTGAGGAATGAAAAGAATGAATTAGTCCCTGTGAGAATTCAGAATAGCTGGAGAGTATGCATCGATTTTAGGAAGCTGAATCAGGTCACTCGAAAAGATCATTTCCCTATCCCGTTTATTGACCAGATGTTAGAGAGATTGGCAGGGAGAACTCATTATTGCTTTTTGGATGGATTGTCAGGTTATTTTCAGGTACCCATTGCCCCCGAGGATCAAGAGAAGACTACCTTTACTTGTCCTTTCGGTACTTTTGCATACAAAAGAATGCCATTTGGATTGTGTAATGCTCCAGGTAAATTTCAGAGGTGTATGGTAAGTATATTTTCTGATCACATTGAAGATTGCTTGGAGGTTTTCTTGGATGACTTCACAGTTTTTGGAAATTCGTTTGACCATTGTTTGAAAAATCTGGAAAAAGTTTTGAAAACTTGCATTGAAAAGAACCTTGTTTTGAATTTTGAAAAGTGTCATTTTATGGTTGAGAGAGGAATTGTCCTTGGGCATGTCATTTCAAAGAAAGGCATTGAGGTTGATAAATCAAAAATTGAAGTGATAAATTCTTTTCCTTACCCAACTTGTGTGAAACATGTTAGATCATTTTTAGGACATGCAGGATTCTACAGGAGGTTTATAAAAGATTTCAGTAAGATTTCTCTCCCTCTCCCTAGATTACTTTTGAAAGATGCTGATTTTGATTTCAATGGTTCATGTAGGGAAGCATTTGATGAGTTGAAGAAGAAATTGATTACACCACCAGTGATGCAGCCACCAAATTGGGAAGAACCATTTGAGCTACTTTGTGATGCTTCAAACCAAGAAGTTGGAGCTTTCCTTTCTCAGCGAATTGAGGGCAGGCCACAAGTCATTGCATATGCCTCGAAAACCTTAGATGCGGCCCAATTCAACTACACAACAACAGAAAAAGAGTTTTTAGCAGTTTTTTTTTTTGCTTTAGAAAGATTTAGATCGTATCTGCTTGGAACTAAAGTCATTGTGTTTTCTGATCATGCAGCTCTTAGGTACTTGATGAAGAAGGCTGAAGCAAAACCAAGGCTAGTGAGATGGATACTACTACTACAGGAGTTCAACATAGAAATCAAAGATAAGAAGGGATCTGAGAACCAAGTGGCTGATCACTTAAGTAGACTACCCAACACCGCTGAAGTTGAGATTCCAGACACTGAACCACTAAATGATCGCCTTCCAGGAGAGCAGTTGTACTTGATTGAAGGAGAAGTACCTTGGTATGCTGACATGGTCAATTATCTGGTAACATCTCAGGTCCCATCTCATTTAAATTCTCACCAAATTCACAAATTGAAATCTGAATCTAAATATTACATCTGGGATGATCCATTTCTTTGGAAGATTTGCAATGACCAAATGATCAGAAGATGTTTGCCTAAAAATGAAATTGAATCAGTCTTTAGGTTTTTTCATGCATTAGCTTGTGGAGGCCACTTTGGACCTCAAAGGACTGCAAGAAAGGTTTTAGAATCTGGACTTTATTGTCCAACACTTTTCAAAGATTCTCATGAATTTTGTAAACGGTGTGAAAAATGTCAGTTTACAGGAAATATTTCAAAGAGACAAGAAATGCCCCAAAAGCCACTTAATTTTTGTGAAATATTTGAAGTTTGGGGGATAGATTTTATGGGACCTTTCCCAATGTCATTTGGAAATTCTTATATTCTTCTTGCTGTTGATTATGTTTCCAAATGGGTGGAAGCAAAAGCCACCAGGACTGACGATGCTAAAGTTGTTTGTGATTTTGTCAGGGCTAACATATTTGGTAGGTTTGGAGTTCCTAGAGCCATCATTAGTGATCAAGGGACTCACTTTTGTAATTGGAGAATGGCGGATTTGTTGAAAAAGTATGGGGTGCATCATAAAACATCAACTCCCTATCATCCACAGACTAATGGGAAAGCTGAAGTGTCCAATAGGGAAATCAAAGGAATTTTGGAAAAGACTGTTAATCCAAATAGGAAGGATTGGAGCCAAAGGTTAGAAGACACGTTATGGGCTTACAGGACAGCCTACAAAACTCCAATTGGAATGAGTCCATATAGGCTGATTTATGGGAAAAGTTGTCACCTACCTGTGGAATTGGAACACAAGGCATACTGGGCTGTGAGGAAGATGAATCTGGATCTTGAAAGTGCTAGGAAAGAGAGAAGGTTGCAGTTACAAGAGCTGGAAGAAATTAGAAGGGAAGCATTTGAAAATTCCTGGATTTACAAAGAGAGAACAAGAGTGGCTCATGACAAACTGATCCAACCAAAGGACTTCCATCCAGGAGACAAAGTGTTGTTATTCAATTCAAGACTCAAGCTGATGCCAGGTAAACTTCGTTCCAGGTGGGATGGTCCATTTATAGTTACTCATGTATATCCATTTGGTGCTGTGCAGATTGTGAAGGATGGAGTGAAGTATCCATTCACTGTTAATGGGCACAGATTGAAGAAATTCCTTGGGACCATGCCATCAGAGCCAATGGAGGAGATCACACTCCTCCAACCTGTTTATCAATAAAATCTATCAGGTCGTACCTCTCCTTTATATTTTCATGATTGTTGTGATTCAATTTCCAATATTCTTACATGTTAAATACATTTGAATGCATTGTGGACAATGCATCATTTAAGTGTGGGGGAGGGAACCTTTGTAGTGTAGGATTTTTATGTGTTGTTTGTTTTCCTAATATTTTTTTAAACATGTGAGTGTCTAAAATTTTGTGTGCTTATTTTTAAATTTTTGTGTGTTTTTGAAACTTTTGAGCTGAAATGATTATCATTGATTTTTTTGAAACCCATCTCCATGAGTGAAATAATTTATTCCTTGAAACTGAGCTTAAATGAATGCTGAAAATGACATTGTTTCAAGTTCAATTATTTGGGAATTTCATGAAAAATACTCTATTTTTTTGAATCCCATGCCATATATCACTGTCTTTATATTTGAAATCACATTCCCGTGAGGCTTCTAAACCTATTATTTTCATATTCTTTACATTCACCTCACTTCTTGAGAGAACCAAATCATGCTTGATTTAACCAGAATTTGATTTATTCCTGTCAAAACTTGAGGGTTTGAGGTACTTGTGTTTTAAATGATTGAGGAATTTCTTTGGTTTGAAAGCCCCCTTTTCAAGATAATCCCTTTCATAATGGCCTACCTTGAACATTTAATCCTTGTAGCCCATAGAATCCATGAAAATCCTGTTAGTTTAGCCACATTACAAGCCAATATTCCCTATCCAACCTGCTCTTGAAGTGAAATTGCATGATCTATTTGAACATAAGTGTGGAGGGAAGATGTCTTGTATTGTACTACCTTATTTGGGGATACTTTGGGTGAAAAAAAAATGTTGAAGAGATGTTATTGCTGTAAAAAAAATCATTCTGCTGAAAGTTGTGCCTTTTCTGGAGCTTTCATGATGAGAGAAGCTGTGCCTTTCTGGAGCTTCTAATGTAAAAAGGAAGTTGTGCCTTTTCTGGAGCTTTCAAGAAATATTATATTTGAGAAGATTGAAATGTTTGCTGCTGAAATGATGAACTATGGGAACATTCCTTGATATTCCATGGAGAAGGAGTTTATTTTCAACTAAAGGGAGTGAAGATAAGACCATACTTTTGTGAAAATTAGAGTAATGCAATTTTGCTTCAAAAAGAGCCAATCCCTCTTCATTCAGCCTCAGAATTTTCACATATAAATCCTACCAACCTAAAGCCACAGAACAACCTTAACAAGTCCTCATGATAAACATATGTCTTTGACTCACATCGGGTGGAGAGGTAGGAATTTATCAAGCCTATGGTGACCCTTGTATGAGTTTGGATGAGAAAGACATTGCTAAAAAATTGAGATTTGTATAATGAGAGATAATGAAAGTTAGGTAAGTGTTTTGTGTGCATGGGAGGAGAAATGAAGAGTAAATTTATTGAATTATCCTAACTTATGAATATGAAATAATAGAGTTTGAGGAGGCATGATATATTTTGTTTCTTGTTTTCAAATTAGTGGATCTCATGGATATGTGTTTTGAATTTACTTTGAATTTATTTAGATTCTGACTTGTCCAGGAGTCCAAGTGATAAGTGTGGGGAAATTGATAGAGTTAATATTTTCATTATTATTTATATGTTTTTCAATTATTTAATCCCTCCTAATTATTCAAGGTGAGTGTATTTGCATCATTTATGTGTTTTTGGTGTATTTTGGGCTTAAATGTGAAAATGGGGTAATTCTGTAAAATTGTTAGTTTTATATAGCTTCTGTTTTTCGGTCATAACTTTTATAATATGGGTCCAATTGAAGTGAATCTTTTTTTTAGGATTCCTATACTTGTGGGATTAAAATGTTACTTCTAGACCAAGACCCAATTCGAATCCCAATGGTGCAGAAAATTAAATCAAGTTGAGAAATCAGTTTGGAAGGCAGAATGGACCCCACTTCATTAAATATGAAATATCCCCTTCATCCGACCTTAGAATGAGGTGATTCCAGCTGGTGTCGACAGAGGACTTCAAAAGGACGGCTCACAATAAATATCATAAATTATTGAGCTCATTAATGTATCCTTTTGGCGCGTCCAAATGGAGTGGGTGAAACAGTGTTTGGCGGCCAGAAAAGTAATGGTCATTGATTCGGCCATATCGTTCTTTACACCTGTCCAATGACTCTCAAATTTTAAGGGTCGATAGAAAACGTCATTTACAACATTCTATAAGAAGGGACCGCAGTGAGTTTCGGCCGGCCGGTGGGCAGAACAGAGGCAAACATTTGGAAGACAGATTCTGGAGGATCAAATTTCTGTTCTTTCTTTTCTCTCTTTTGTTCTTGTTAGTTTTGTAATGAATTATTCTTTCCCCTTAGTCACAATTACCCTTACCATGGTGGGGTAAACTTATATGTGATTGGGGAAGGAGAGGTTTTCCATTTTGTATTTCATGAGTTCCTTCTCTTAATGTTTTAAAATCCTTTTCTCTTCTGCGAATCTGTTTCAATTTCTTATAACAGTTTTTATTATCATGTATGATTGTATCTGATTTTAGATTCTGTTGTTCATTTTTATTTGGTCAATGATCAATATCTCCCTCCACTAGGTTCTGGTTTATAAACAATGGAATAGACCGGTATTTAGTGGTGTAGTACTCGGTGATCACCGGTACGTGTGTGAGGAGTAGTGAATGTTCTTGATTACTTGGGATAAACAAGACCCGATTGGGGATTGCCTAAGATAATTGAGGGTATTTTCTACAACTCTATTACACATTAGAAGGAGAGTAGACCAACCTAAGATTTTAGTAAGATTTATTCTTACATTTTTAATTGACCAAGGGAGTGAGAAGAAACGATTGTGGATTCTCACTCTTAACGATTTAGCAGAGGAGAATTGGTTAAAATGAACAATGATAGAATTACAATTGGAAAACTGACCCTAACCTGATCACCATATCATATCACTGATTTAGATCACATCATTTGTCAACTTGTTTCAAAACTTTCACTTAATTACTTTACTTTATTTAGTTTCTTTCTTGTATTTTCTAAATCAAACAATTTCTAAAAACAACCTCACTTCTTTCTATTTTAAGGTGACAGCTTAATTGTTGTGCACTCCTCTCTGGAGAAAACCTAGGTAATCCACTCTACTACATTTTAACTTAGGTAATATTTGTTTTTGTCACACCCCACGACAGGCACGTGTCACATCTCAATAGTTGCCTGAATACTGTTATTATAGACAAACTAGACTAGGGGTATATTCTTTTCCTAAGAGCCCCCAAAGTCCACGACACATGCACACAACATTTCCTCTAGCACCTGTATCGTACGCTCTGACTGGCCATCGGTCTGAGGGAGGTAAGTTGTGCTCATAAGCACCTGTGTACCCAGTGACCACTGAAAAATCTACCTGAAACGAGATGTAAAGAGGGTGTCCCTATCTGAAACGATAGAATGAGGAACCCCATGAAGATGTATGAGCTCTCAGATATATAGCTTCCCGATCTCGTCAACACTGAAGGTCTCCTTGATCGGCAGAAAGTGAGATACCTTTGTGAGTCTATCCACAACTACCCACATGAAATTATTTTCTCGAGGTGACCTCGGAAACCCAGTCAAGAAGTCCATCGTGACATCATCCCATTTCCACTCTATAATAGGTAACTGTTGTAATAGTCTGGCTGGCCTCTGATGCTCCGCCTTCACCTGCTGATAGGTGGAACATCTCGTAACAGAAACATCTACATCTATCTTCATACCCGGCCACCAATATTGACGTCTCAAGTCACAGTACATTTTGGTAACTCCGGGATGAACTGCCCGAGATGAAGCATGAAACTCCCGCATCAGCTTCTCACGTATATCACCTGGAACCCACACTCATCAATGGAAATTCAGAATTTCATTATCGCTTATTGTCCATCCAGGAGGAGGGTCCTCACTTTCCACCGACTCCAGTAGAACTAGGCCTTCTAAATTAGATAGTTGTCTCATTATCACTCTATCTAGAAGGGTAGAGGTCACAACTAAAGAATAAATATAGGTCTACCCCTGACTGTCGTGCAACTCCAAATGCAACACAGAGAACAAAGCCATAAGCTGCCACTCACCACTGGCCTCCTGCACAGCCTGCATCTAAGTCCTCCTGCTCAGTGCATCAACTACTGCATTACCTTTACCAGGTGTATAGGAAAGCTCAAATCCGAAGGACTGAAGGTATTCAACCCACCTTCGCTGTCTCAGATTCAAGTCACACTAAGTAAAGATGTACTTGAGACTGTTGTGATCGGTGAAAACCACAAAATGCTCTCCCAAGAGAAAATGTATCCAACAACACAACTCATGAATAACTATAGCCAACTTGAGATCATGTGTCGGGAGATTCCTCTCATGTGGCCTCAACTGCAGAGAACTGTATGAAAAAACTCGATCACCCTGCATCAACACATCTCCCAGCCCAATAACTGATGCATCACAGTAAACTGTATAGATCTTTCCATACTCTGGGAGTATCAGGATTGGTGCTGATTTAAACTTTCCCTTTAGCTCTTGAAAGGCTATCTCGCAACTTATGACCAAAATAACTTCATAACCTTCTTAGTCAAACCCGTCAACGGCGCTACCGAGTGGGATAAGTCCTGGATGAAGTGTCTATAGTAACTAGCCAGCCCCAAGAAACTCCGTATCTCAAACACGGTCTTAGGATGCTCCCAAGAAGCTACTTCTCTCACCTTATCTGGGTCCACGGAAACTCCTACCTCTAAGATCATATGACCCAGGAAGTGAATCTGTTCCATCCAAAAGTGGCACTTTGAGAGCTTAGCATATAGCTTGTTCTCTCTCAGTGTACTCAATACGATCTCAAGATGGGTGGCATGGTCGTGTCACGTGTGAGAGTTCACCAAGACGTCGTCCAAAAATACTACCACAAAAGAATCCAGATATGGATGGAACACACGATTCATCAGAGCCATGAAAACTGCTGGCGTGTTCGTGAGTCCAAAAGGCATAACCAAGTACTCGTATAGACCATATCTGCTTCTAAAGGCTATAAGTGGTATGTACGATGGTCTCACGCATAGCTGGTGATATAATTATCTCAAGTAAATATTCGAGGACAATCGTTATCCCCGAAGTTGATCAAAAAGATGATCAATCCTTGGCAAGGGATATCGGTTCTTGACCGTCAATTGGTTCAACTTCTGATAATCCACACAGAGTCTGAGGGTACCGTCCGCCTTCTTAGCAAACAGGACTGGAGAACCCAAAGGAGAAGTAATGGGTTAGAAGAAACCCTTTGACTGTAACTCCTCTAACTACCTCTTGATCTCTTGAAACTCTAGTGTAGCCATCCTATAGGGAGGAATGGACATCGGTGCTCCTCCTAACACAAGCTCAATAGAGAAGTCCACCTCACGCTCCGGAGGTAGACCTGAAAAGTCATCCAGGAAAACATCCCTAAAATAGTCAACCACGGGAGAGAAATCCTTCTGACAAGTTCCTTGATCATATAGATATAAGCTCGCAATCTGGGCTGTGACACCACCTCGCCCATGATGCTATGGTCCAGCTCGACTTTCCTGAACATCCCACTCACCTTTGTATAGAAAATCTCCACCCTCTGGTGACGTGAAACTCTCCCTGCGACGATAGAAATACAAAAAGTCTCTAAAGGGAACCAACCAGTCCATCCCAAGAATGACATCATAGCTCATCATCTCTAAGACATAGAGGTCCCATAGAAAGTGACATCCACCAACATCAAGGGATCACTCCTTGCACTAACGCACACATGTCGTTCTTATCCCCAACGGAGTGTATAGAATCAAAATAGTAGAAGAAGAAGAATCACAATGGGTACAAATATGAAACTATGCGTGGAACCCATATCGAAAAGTACAAAAGATAATACAGAAGCTACTAGAATAGTACATCTGACAATAGAAGGTCTGGGATCATGCTCCTGTCGGGTCTGTTGCAATGCATATGCCTGCCCAGTGCCGCGACCCTATGACATAGCCTGGATACACTGAGTTATCCCACCCTTTTGCCTCTATGATCCCAGTTTTTGCATACCACAACCACGACCACCACCTCTACCTATACGTCTTGATGTATCATGGTTTCCCGACTAGTAAGAAGCTGCGAGTCCTACTCCGGCACGCAGAGTCTTCATGGAACCCCTCTCACAAGACACTGGTAGTAACGCCCTACAAAAGCGCTACAGTTGACCCATCTTTCCTCAAGCTCATCACTCCATTAGGTCACGTGGACACTACGACCTCTTGTGCCCCTATTTACCACACTAGTAGCATCTGATCGGGCCACCTGAAGTAATCGCCTGGCTAGTACTGCCACCATCAGAGAAACTCATCTGTCGCTTCCTCTTCCTGGTAGAAATGGTACCAGAAACTGGTGTTTAACCGATCATTCCCACACCACTAGCCACCTAAAGGTCCCTCTCTGTAATCAGTGCCTAGTTCACAATCGCATGTACTGTAGGCAACCTGAAAACATTCACATGTGCTTGGATGTCGTATCAAAGTCCACCCTCAAAGTGTCTGGAACTCAACGACATATCACCCACCATAACGAGTGCAAAACGCTGAATCCCAGAAAAGCGAGAAGAGTAGTCCATCACTGAAATATCGCCATACTGCATATTCATGAACTCTCGAGCTCTATATTCCCTCAGCATCTCTGGGAAGAAGAAGTCATAAAAGACTATCTAAATATATTCCCACATTGTGTCTCTATGATGCACATTCTGAGTGCTAACATCCCACCACCTCTTGGTGGAATCACACATCATATAAGTTGTGAGCTTGACCCTCCACCCTGAATGCGTCTCAAGATGCTCGAAAATAGTCTATAGAGAATCAAACCACGACTCCGCAGCCTATGATCCGCCATCCCCTGAAAACGTAGGCAGATGCTGCTGCTAGAATATATGAGTTAGATCAGCCATAGATGTAGCAGCCAGTGATGCTCTCTGAAAGGTCTACATGAATCGTATGAAGCCTTCACGGAACTGCACATCCGCACCTGTTTCCGGTATAACGGTTGGCGCCGCATCTGGCTCTGTGTGACTATCCACTGGTAGGCCATGCCCCACCATCTCTAAAGTATAATCGTTGCCAATCTCTTTGTGAACAACACATGGTCGTCTCGGTGGCATGACTCTATAAGGTCAAACGCACACCTTAGATCGAGATTATCAAAGACTGAAATGAGGGGAAAAAAGGGAACAAGAGGAACAAGGCATTTCATGATTTTCAAAACATGTCTACATAGCGTGTATACTAACTACACGGCATATACTTGAATTTTCTTCCCCTTTCCGGGTCCTCTTACACGACTAAGCTACACATCTCTCGTTGACCAAGAATACACGACGCGTATAACATCCACACGGTGTGTATGGTGTAAATTCCAACTGCCCGTGTCGTTCGTGACACGACTGACTGCTCAGCTTAAACTACACATCGTGTTACACCCGAACACGACATGTACACCACCCCGTTTCCCCAACCACATGGATAAATCCACATGGTCTGTCCTCGGACAAGACTACATGGTGTGTCGCACAGGTACACACGTGTGTACTAGACGAGCTTCGACGACCTGTGTTGTTAGTTACATGGTCAGATACATGGCTCACACTACACAGCCTATTCCAGATTGACACAGCGTGTACACAAAAGGATTACACTGACCCGTGTTGTTAATTACACATCTGGTTCCCAGATCAGGCTACACGGCGTGTTCTATAGTGGACACGATGTGAATTTCTTAAGGTCCCCTCTGTCCGTGTTGTTAGTTACACGGCCGGACTCTGGTTCAACACTACACGGCGTGTAAATATGGTACACGATGTGTTTTCTTCAAGCATTTCCCTTCCCAGTGTCCCTGCCCACATGGTCCTTGACACCGGATGTGACTACACATCGTGTACTGATGGTACACGGTGTGTAATAACAAATTTTTCTTTTCTTCCCGAATAGAAGAACACACTGCGTGTGTCCGAGGAACTACACTGCATTTATACTGGGTTTTCCAGACAGTACGCCTCTGGAACTACTCCGGAACCCAGAAAATACTGAAAACAATACCTAAGTGCCAAATTCCGACCTGTGAGGGCCCATACTCCCCGTGAATCAAAGTTTGACATCTTATATGTGTTATAACAAGATAACAGTCAATGATCCACAAAATTCCGGTCAATGAGGGCCCATACTCCCCAATAACCAATGTTTGGTGTCCATTCTATCAACAAATCACACAAAAATACCCTATCACATAGCAGGTATTTATCAAAGCAGCTATCACAACAACATTCTTTTCTATCACAACAACTATCACAACAACATGCAATTTCTAATGCGCCTACATGGAATGGAACTATGCATGGCATGTGATTCCTAGAATGTGCCTAAATGATGCATGAGATGGCATACCCTCATCTTATCAGGTTGCAACTAAAATGGAACCCATGGATAAAATATAAATAGCATACCACAAGTGTGTCACCCAATGGTGAAAATCAAATCAATAGTAAAATTTGCAGAATCAGAAGAAAAATTGCAAAAATATGAGGTAGAATGTCTTTTCCCTATACACGGGTTAGCTATGCCCGGAAACAACTTATTACCAAGTACCGTTTCCATCCTATCCCTGACTAAGGCTCCAAATAGTAAGTCATAGAAAAGAACCTCCCTCTGATACCACTTTGTAACGTCCCGGATCCGGGTGCCACTCCACGAGTTCCCTGAACCCGGTTGGTCACATGACCTCAAGCACATTTCCCCAAACTCTATAGGCTGCCGACTAGCAGCGAGGGACCCGGTATGATAGTGGGGAAACTATACCCTCATTTTTAAAAGTGTAGCACAACGGAATAAAATATACAAAAAACAACAATAGTGGAAGAAATAAACCATACACATTTAAAATAAACAACTGTAGTAAAAGATAACTAACAGTTATATAGATAATGATGCAAAATGTATCAAGGTCAAAGAATACAGCCAGAACATGTTACAAAAAAATACAGTACAGTATAATATAGATCACATCAAACAAAACAAAATAGCCACTAGCATCGTGAGCCTAATATCGTTCCCATGTTCCCTTACTCCTCAGCAACAATCATGTACCTGTATAGGGACCCTTTCCCTTATCCACACCTGCAGCAACATAGTCTGATTGGGCCGAAGACATGACCCAAATAGGTTTTGAGAAATAAATCCCAGCAGGTACCCACCAAAGGACTGTGCCCAACTGTGTGAAAATATGCAATAATAGTGTGCAGTAGTAAAATACAATAAACCAAGAAGTACTCAAAATAAACTAACTTTACTATTTATATTTCCATTTTCTTATTCATTTATCCATTTAATTTAATAACATTCTATGCTCATCAGAACCATTCCCTTAGGCCAAACAAAATCTTTCCCTCAGTCTAATTTAGTAAAACCATGCCCTCAGGCTGTATAATATTTCTCCCTTAGTCCTTGAACTCATGCCACATAATATCTCACCCTCAGGCATAATAAGTAACCACGCCCCAGGCATATAAAGTAAGCACGCCCTTAGGCATATAAAGTAACCACACTCTCAGGAATATAAAGTAACCACGCCCTCAGGAATATAAAGTAACCACGCCCTCAGGAATATATAGTAACCATGCCCTCAGGCATATAACCGGGCAGCGCCCAAATCATAAACATGCAATTATTTACAATTCCTCTCAAGGAAAAAGTGATGCACAAAATAAACATGGCATACCCTCGAGTATCCTGGCGAAACGGCTAAACAGAGGAACGCACCCCCGGGGTGGTCCTGGATCCAAGCAGCGATCCCAAACAATAGTTTAATATCACATTTAATTAATTATACATTTCTAGGTATTTAAAACAGTCAAGGCCTCAGCCACACGACACACCAATATGGGTTCTTATCACAACGGAACACAAAACGCACAACAGTTGGAATTTAAACACCAAACAACCTACCTTAAATTCCCCGGAATGGTATACGCGAACGATGACCCTCGAATCGTCCAAGAACAACGTAGATCTGACATGAAAGAAAACCTCATTCAAACTCAAATAACTTCCCTTATAGAAATATTGGCAAGAACTATGCGAGGAGGAGGAAGAACTCACTCGTGTGATTCCAGGGAGATCGATGGTGTAGAAAACGGATTCCCGATACTCGATCGGGGGATCTCCAAATTTCCATCCCCCTCTTCCGACTCCTTCCTCCAGTTCTCAGCCAACCCTATGAATAGGGTTGGATACTACCCATTTTATAAAAAAAAACTACATGGCGTGTACTTCTTAAGTACATGGCGTGTACTTTTTATTTAACTATTCCTCTAGCGGCTACCCAGTACTATTCATCAGTCGACATGAGTACACGACGTGTAATACATGAGTACACGACGTATAATGACTATCAGCTGGAGGCTGCCTCCACTAACTTACTATATTCCTACCAACTGACTACACGGTGTGTACATACCCACTACACGGCATGTAGTTTGATTTTACACCCTTTATCGCCATCATGGCTACACACCCTGTGTACCCATTCCACTTGGCCAAAGTACACGACGTGTGGAATTGTACACGGCGTGTAGTCCCAAAATTTAGGATTTTTCCTACTTTCCTTATTTTCTCAAAAACAATTAAGGAATAGAGAAAAGAAGAAACCCGTACCTCAAAAATAAGAATTGGGTTCTTACAATTCTCAACTTACATCGATGAAAAATATGTGGAGCATTACATAGACCCAAAGGCATCATCTTGTATGAAAATGTGACAAATAGATAGATAAATTTTATCTTTTCATAATCCTCATAGGATATATGGAATTCAAAATAACCTTAATATCCATCAAAGAAACAATAATGGTACTTAAGAACTAATATTTATAACATTAAGTCAATGAAAGGTAGAGAAAAGTGGTCCTTTCATGTTGATTGACTTTGTTGATGGTGGTCAATATAGTCTCACTAAATATTGTTTACATGTGTTAGAACCAATTCATTCCTTTAATTTGACACTACCATTATTCCAATTTTTAAGGCATAATTTTCACTGGGCTAACCCATTTACTATCATATATGGGTTATGTGATCCCAAGAGAAATCATTTTACTAACTTCCAATTTTACGACTTCAAGGAGGGTGGGATTAAACCGGAATTGAGATTTCTTTAAGTGGTTAGATGAATCATCTAAAAGTATATGGTGTATAAAAATATATAAGATAATCCCAATAATATTATACAATTCCCATCCTATCACGTTTTTACACTCTCTCAAAAGATCTTGTAGTTTTGATTCATGTTGTGGAGAGTGGTTGTTAGAAATAATGTTTAGAAATTGGTCAATGCCCTCAAGATATGAATATTTTAAACCAGATAGAAGTGGTTTTAATTCCAATACTAGTGGTTTTTTTCTTTCAGGTGGGGATTTATGTGGATTAAGGTCTATGAAACTGCATATCTACTCATGCTTATTCTCTAATGAATGAGAATCAATGGAAACAAGATTTGTAGAATCATCAATGGTAATGGGTAACACAGAATGAACACACTCATTAATTAAGTAAAATAAATTTACACTTTTTTGAACCCAAAAAATACTCAGAACATGAATCAAAACTCAAATCATCCAAGAGTTAAGAAGAGAAAAATAAATCAGAATATGGTTCAAGGAGAGAATTTTGTGTGTGTGTGTGTATCATTAGAGAGAACTTCCATTAAAGGGATAGAAAGAGTGGTTTTATCTTCAATGGTGCATATCATAGCATTGTGGATATTGAAACATACCTTTTCTCCATTGAACTCCATGGATAGCATACCATTTTTCCATTTATTATCATCTTTTCTATTTTTAGGAATGCCATTCCAATTATGAGAGGAGCATATTCTTGGGTTTTGGTATCTTCCATCTTAATAATATTGAAGTATGTAGGGAAGATGGGATTCTTCACACTTATGAGTATTCCCTCAATCACTCTTAATGGGTGTGTTGTTCTATGGTTGGAATGTTGCATGATTATTATCATTGGTTAAATCTCTTCTACTGGTATATAAGTATATATAGAGTGAGGCATTATATTAATGTAAGAATCTAAATCAATCATTGATTATAGAAAGTATCCCCTATGGTGAAAGGTATCATTAAATTGAACTGATCCCTACATTTTTTTATAAATAATTTTATCAAGGCTGAGACATTCCTTCCAGGTTTGAATCTCTCATTCCCCTTCAACCTTAGTTAATGGGTGCAAAGTTTTTATGAAATTTGGCATAATAACGAATTTGATTATCTTCATGAAATAAATAATGTTAACTTGTAAATTTTTAACTGTATTCGTTATTTCATTATAAATATCATTATCAAAAATTTTCTTATATTTAGAGTGTCTTTGAGGGAAAGAAATAGGAATGGGTTGCTCAGTGGAATCCTTAATGATATTTTTTTACCCTTTTTATTTTGTTTTTCTTCATTGGAATCTATTGTGGGTAGAGAAATAGATTTGTTTAGAGGGGGCATACATGTTGGGTGGAGTCATTGGAAAATGAAACTTATTTACCACTACATAGTTTTATTATACAAAAAAAACACATTTATCCATTGGAAAAATAATAGGTTGGGATGATATTTGTCCAGAACCTTACATATTTATTTCACTGATGGAATTTTCTAATTCTCCCATTAGATTTTTTATTTCCTGAATAGCCAAGTGTGTGTTATGTTTGAACAAGATTGTTTTGGTTTCCTTCCCTTCACCGTATCTCAGAGTCTTTATTTAGACTTGGGATAAGGAGTATTTTTCTGAGTAGGTTAAGGATAAGAAGATTCATTCTTTTTCCTTGTTGATACCAATTCTGTTTGTGGTAGCCTGATTTTCCTCTTTGTAAGTAATGTGGTTGTTCTTTCTATTAGAGGTTTGGATTTGAAATGAATGGTTCTTCCTTGAAGGTAGATTCTTGTTAGATTTTACTCCATAGAATACTTCTAAACAAGTCTCACAGGAAACGGGAAGTTGTGAGAACTAGTCAAAAAAATGTGTGTTATCATAACAAGTACCAAAATATAATGGAAGGGGAGGAGAGTGTGAATTACCATAATTTAGAGATAAATATTTTAGAATGGTATGTATCACTTCATATTTAATACCTATATTTTTCTTTTGGGATGCGTGACTTACTTGATGGACTCCTTGAGTGGGTGAAATTTCCCATATACCAAATTATTTTGCATTTTTAGCCATGTTTTATATTATATCATGATAGATAGAAGAAGTTTTATCAAGAAGGGAACTACCAAATGCAACATCTATCATACAACAATACAAGGGGATGGGTCCCTCATAAAATTATTGAATTATAAATTTTTCATTAAATTAATGGTTGGGGAAATTTGAACAAAATGTTTTGAATCCCTTTTAATATTCATAAAGGGACTCTTTTTCTGACAGCTTAATTCCATTGATTTATTTTCAAATTGATATAGTTTGGGAGGTAGGGTAAACATTATCTATAATGATTCATTTAATGAAATTACATCTCCCAATTATGGTAGTAATATAGTCAACCAATTCATTGGCTACATAGTCAAGGGAGAGATGAAAGGTCCTAAAATTTATGAGGCCCTTAATCATATCTTGGGGTTTTGTGGTGGATAAAACGATGTGAAACTCCTTGATATATTTGTGAGGATTCTATCTAGAAATAAAATATAATTTTGTAAGGATATGTATTAGGGATGATCTCAGTTCAATGTTGTATGCTTCCTTAGGGTGATGGATGTTTGTAGGTTGGTACTCCACATAAGGGGTGGTCAGTTGTTTTATTGTTATATTATTTTTATCCATGATTTATGGGGTTTGATTTGGATAATTTTTTGATTATTTTGGTACCAATTAAGGTTTCATAATGGGTTCCTCGGTGCTACTTTACTGTCCTACATTATGTGATCTAATTTTTGAGTGAAGTGTATTTTCAATTTTTTGGTCAATTTGAAGAAATATTTCTTTACGAGATATTTTCATGAAGCAGTGGTGTATAGTCTATTCGTGTTTTAATGAAATATGAATAAAATAAAATCACTTAATAATAATTAATGGAGAAAATGAATGAGAATGTTATACTATAGAATTAGATAGAGAGAGAGAGAGAGAAGAAGAAGAAACCCACACAAAAAAATAAAACAAAATGTAAGGGTTAAAAATTTTAATGGGTAATAAATGAAAAAGAAGATGAAAAAAAGAATAAATGATCTTGTATCCCAGTAAATGACACCAAAAAATTATCTCATTGTTGAGCACATCAAATTAGATGTTGTTTTTATTCTAATTTCTATAGTATAGTAGGAACCCTATGTCATATCTTGAAGGAGACATAGATCATTGATTAGATGAAACAGTTTTTATTAGATTTTTATAAAATAGAAAATTGGATCAGGTGTTTTTTGGTATTATTATTTTAACACATGAATTGAAACTATGTTATTATGTGAGAAAAACTCGTTAGAGAAATCATGATCAACCCTATGGAGTATCCCTTGAAACTCAACCATCATCGCACTCAAGGGAAACGGGAAGGATAATTGATTCATCAATTTATACACACTAAAATCAGTATGTTATGTGTGTTATCACATGGTTACCACCTAGGATTTGATCTATCAATGATATTGGTTACCAGTAATGGCTCATAATTAATAAAATTATGTCGATGTAAGAACCTAACTCAATCAAGGAATCACATCAAAAATGTGATGAGATGTCTAGATTTGGGTCTATCACAAAATATTTCTCAATAAAAAATATTTCATAATCATGTTTTATACCAAAACAATCCATATAAACACTCATGAAAGAGAATTGGTAAGAATAGAGGCAATCACACTCAAATCATCACAAGATCTTATTTATACATGAAATCATGAGGATTATTATTAAATTTATTTTTATTATATAATACATGAATTAAAAAAGATAAAAATTTATAAATGAATAAAAATATAAAAAAAACCAAGAAATTTAATCACCTTCCAAATATTACAAGAGTGGAGATCTAGATTACAACAACCCCCCCCCCCCAAATTGATGAATAATAGGTTTAGAAGTACATGATGTAGAAGGGGAAGAAAATGGATTAAGGAATATCTAAAATTCGACTCATACATACCCCTAATAGTGAAAATATTTACAATGATCCATGGATGGATTTTTAAGTTAAATTTGTAATGTTGGATCGAAGAATAGTCAATGGTCTATGGGTGTAGGTGATCCACTCATGAATGTTTTTTCAATCATGTTTATTCAGTTTTTTGATAAAATAAAAAGTGTTAAATTATTTAACACTTTTTTGGAGATGTGTAAAATCTAGTTGTATATCCAAAAAATGAATAATTAGACCAATTGGAGGTTCTACTCTTGAGTTATGGTCGAAATACAGAATTGGGGTCCAATCTAGCCTACCGAAAATATATTTATATTATGGGATACTTTTGTGACATAAAATGGAAATATTTCGATCTATGGTATTTATACTAAATTTATCCCACAAATTTTTACACTCTTACTTAAATTTTATCCCAATTTAATGAAAGTGTAATCCATAGTAAGTATTTAAGTCCAAAAGTGTGCTCTGGATCTCGCACAGTTTTGCCTATTTTCCTTGAATTCCATTGCAGGATCTCAAAATCACAATTCCTACAATTTGATAATTAAAAAAGTAAAATTTACCTATTTAAAAGTGATAAAAATTAAATTAATTAATCAAAAATGAATTTATATATTGTTATTATATTTGAAATTTTCAATACCAAACCAGTTTAAAACAGTGGTGTAAGGGTGTAAATAAAAAATGAACCGCTATGAGATCAACCATACCATTTAGTTCAACCATATGAGGTAATGATGTTTATTACCCATTTTAATTTCATGTGAATAGAATTTTGTAGTATTGTATTATGTAATGTGACTAGGTTTAAGTCATGCAGTTTTACGTCATGTGAATATGATGATTGTTTCAAGAAAGGTGCATCATTAGAGGATCAAAAAGAGAATAAGTATATGGTGATTCACTAAGGTGACTAACCCAATGAGTGGTATAGGTAATGGAATTGAATGTTTTGGGTTAGACCTAATTGGAGGCCCATAGGTGAATGTGGGTAAGGCTTACACCTAAGGAGGAGGCCCATCATCCCATCATCCTTCTTATTAGTTGGTCAGGGTGTGATATAGAGTCATGTGGAGTGGAATCATTGATGAATGATTGTGGCATTAATCCAATAAGGATTAAATATGGGGAATTACTCGTTTAATAGGGAATAATTCAAGGATTGGTTTGATAGTTTGTTAGGACCAACACATAGATGAATGTCCACCCTCCTATCTTCCTACCTATTTCAAAGAAAGGGTGGATGAAGGAGGCACACTCTTAGTTAAGATATTGGGATGGTAAATATATGGTTTATTTCACCTTTTTCTACTTCTTTCATTATGTATACCTATGTGCCTACCAAGTTCCCAGTATAATCTAGCTGGGTCATGGGTCAACAAAGTCTTTCTACATGATCTTGGTGAATACTTCTATGGTGTCCTCCCACAATGGACCCTTTTTAATATAGGAATCCATAATTGTGGTTACCCTGAGGATTATACCAATCCAGAATGAAGTCATGGAGCCGCTTTTTATAAATGAAATTGAAGATCAAAGGTGTACATGCTTCCATGTTTTCTTGGATCATGTACATCTAGTGATCTTAGGGGAGGTCTCAAATTTCCTTCTTCAGGTTTTTACAGAAAATATTCTCTATAAATTATTGGATACCCAAAATGGATTTTTTTAGTGGAATTAAGGGATTAAAACCCCTAAAAGGGTTCTCATACATGGTAGGTCCAAAAAAGAGGCTAATCCTTCTGGTTAGATTGTGGTGAGTACTGAACCATATTGTATGTATGCTGTAGAGGGGACCTGGTTCACCTAAGGCTCTCATTGAGGGCTCGTTCTATTGAGTAGGTAAATGAGAGTATAACATGGTAACAAAATAATATTTCTATGAAGTTTAGTCTTCTTTTTAGATGCCTGATATAGGGAGGTCCACATGACTGGAATGTGGAAGTCCTAATCCATATAGTTTATTGATGTGTGAGAGTCTAATCTATGTCTTATCCTTGAAAATTTAGGATCTAAAGAATGAGGTAAATAATAAATTACAAGGGGGTGAATTATGAGTTTAAAAACATTTATTATTAACCTTAATGAAGAACTATGTTTAACAAAGTTAAACAAGATAAATTCACTAGACCTATTTTATTTTTATAAACATTCTAGGATCTAGAAATATGGTTCTGGAAATGAAACTTAAGGAAAGTTGACAAGGAAAAGATTCTACCTTAAAGTTTATAGAATCTTACTTATCAAAGTATAAAAAATAACAAGAAAGAATAAGAAGATTATACTTTCATCCTTTATCAAAAACATCATAAATTTACTTGAACCAAAACAATTAACAAGTATGAAATATTTTAACCCAAATAGAAGGGTATCAAAAAACCGTAGATAAAGGTCCCCGGATTTACACTTTCATTAAAGTCTCTCTTACCCACAGTAGGGTAATCCCTCGATTGGAATATCGGAATATTTCTTACTATCCCCACAAACCCTCAAACTTTTACATAGTTGGAACCTCTATATTCCTATCCTCGAAAGTCCTCTAACATTAAGGTAGCTGACACCTTTGTCTTCCTATCCCTAGAATCCCTCGATTGGTGACAACAACAATTGGAGTTTCATGAAGAAATCTAAATAAGATATTCAGTATGTACAAGGTATGAGAGTATATATCTCTAGAAATTACTTCAACACCATGCAATCTCTAGTGTGATCAACCGATATTGGTCTCATTCAAATGAACTCCTATTTATAGGCAATTCTTCAATAGTTGACTCCCTCCTCCAACAATCATATTTTTCTGTGAATCTCAGAGGGACCTATACATGTGTGAATCAAACAATGGTTAGTTAGAAACAAAGTTTACAAAATCATTTAATAATAAATGTTAAGAAAAATAAAGTTGTTTAACCAAATTTATATTTTGGAGTCTAGGAAAAAATAAATTTTGAAGTCTAAGAAAAAAACATTCAGAGTCTATAAGACATGGATATTCGGATTCTAGTTTCCAAGGAATTGGAACCTGAATTCTATAGATTTCAGAGTCTGAATTCTACAGAATTAGGATTATGGATAATAAGGAATTCAGAGTCAAAATTCTAAGGAATTCAGAGTCTAAATTCTGAGAAATCCAGAGTGTGAATTTTGAGGAATTTGGATTCTGAATTTTGAGGAATTTGGAGTTTGAATTTGGAGGAATTCAATGTCTAAATACTAAGGAATTCAGAGTTTGAATTTTAAGAAATTCGGGGTCTAAATTCGGGGTAATTTGGAACCTGAATTTCAGGGAATTATGAGTCTGAATTTCAGATAATTTGGAGTCTGAATTTTAGAGAATTTGGATCCTAAAAATAGAATAATCTATAACCATGTATTTATAGTATTCCAAGGTTTTAGATGTGAAACCAAATTTTATACTTAGTAATGAAATGAGAGAGATTTAGAGAGGCTATAAAATGAATAATTAAAACATAGGTAAGGATAACATTTCCTTAGAGAAATGAAAATTTCCTTATGTAAATAATCTAAAGGGAAAAACTATTTGCCTTATGATAAGGTGTTTGTGAATTTCAAAACATATAGTAATGTGAAAGTCATAAAAATACCTTATTGAGTCAACAATCTCCCCCTTTTTGGAAATCAAAAACATCCTTACAAAAAAGAACATAAGGACTTAGAAAATTTTCTTTATGAACTTGAAAATAAAAACTTATCTCCATTTACTTATGAATCATGATGAATACGACTAACTCCCCCTTATATTTTGAAATCCCTAAGGACCGTATTCTTGATTTCTTGAAAGATATTTTACTTTCTCTTGAATAAAGAAATCTTCTTAGAAAACAACTCCCCCTTATATTGACCCCCTACTTTGGGAATTATATTCTTTACTTTGTATTAAATTTATCATTCCTTTCTCTACCTTGTTGATTTTCAAAAAGGAATTATGGGAATGGAAAATATAGTACCTAGAATATTAGTACTATACAACAAAAGACATGAAGAACAACCAAAATTTTGTTATGATTGAAAGAATTTGTACAAGTAAGAAAATAAAACAAAATATCAAATTGGGAAAAAATTATCCTTCTTTCCCTTTTGGAATTAATATCTTCACGATGGTTTTCAAATTCTTATGTTCCTTATGATCCTTTTCAAAACACATGATCATCTGATCATGATCCTCAATTTTCTTCTCCAAGGATTTGATATTTTCTTTTTGAGCCTTAACAAATTCTTCTTGAGCCTTCAAAAGTTCTTCTTTCTTACTGAGCTTTTTTTCAAACTCAATTATAAGATATCTTTTTCTTTTCAAATTCAAAGAAACTAAATTAAGTTTAACATTTAGATCTTTTACTTCCTTCTTCTGGGTTGTCTGTTCTAGACTTAGCTTCCCCTCAAATCATTTAGTAATATCTTTTACCTTTCCATCTTCTGTGTCAAAAACATCCTTCACACTTTTTAGAAAATCATCATGTATTCTCATCGCTTCAAATGTTTTCCTTTACCACTTTGTGATTTCCTTTCATGATCTCTTGTGATCTTCATAGCAAGTGATGTAGGATTTGAAATCGGCCTCAAGCCTAAAAAACATATCCATAAGAATGGAAACTGAATCCAATTTCTAATTAAATGAGTGTTGAAGCATCTGGAACCTTGATTTTATAGTTGGAAGCAAGGGAATGGTGTCAACCCATTTCTTAAAATATTGGACTATAATGTCATGTCCTAGAGAGGATGATTCCGAATAAATTTTTTTGGTGGGTGATGATTTTTTTTCTATCTCTTCATATTTCTTTTGGACGAACCACCAACACCTTTATTTATGATCACATATTTTATAGGTGTATCAACCAACACCTATTTTACCTTATCATCTTTCAGAATACACTCTGCTACTTTTGGAAATTAATGTTCACTATCTGATAGTTGAACTATCTTATCTTCCTGTACTTTTTCTTTTTCTATATCTGCCACTAGATCCTCTTGCTGAATGAATTCATGGATGATGATTTCATCATCAGATGGTTTGTTCACTTCTTCATACTCCTCATCCTCTTTTACATGTGAAGGAATTTTGGTTGATTGAACTTTAGAAGTTTGGATTGAAAACTTTTCAGAAAGACTCTCCTTCTTATGATATTCTCCCACTTGTCTTATCATGTAATCTGTACCACCACTTCCTTCTTCTTTTTTTTCTTCAACTTCCACTTCATGAACTATTTCTTCTTATTATGGTTCCGGAATTACCTTCTTATTTCCCAGAGTCAGTGGGAGTGATTCTTGTAAAAACGATTCCAGTACCTAAACTTGTTCAGAATCTTTTTCAGAAGCCTTGAGAAGAGATTGAACAATATCGGCTTTATACATTTTCTTCTATTTCATCTTTCCTTTTTCTTGCTTCTCAAGATCCTCAATAGCCTTCAACTCTAAATCTTTTTCATTTATAGGGTCCAAGACAAAAATAGGATCCCCTTCTTTCTTATTATTCTTGTATTCTATCTACTTGGGAACCACTTCATCTAGATAAGTCTTTTGATTGTTTTTCTTAGGTGGTGATGATTGAGTTTACTTAATAGCTGAATATTTTTCTCTCTATTCTGGTTCCTTCACCTTCCACTTCTTACAACCCTTCTTGGAAGTCTCACCCACTTCTAGTTTCTTTGATAAAGATTCTATTTCTGATTCAGACAAATCATAGAATTCTCCAGATTTACTAAAAAAACCAACCTTAATTATTCTCAGTGTATCATCACTCAAAAAAATAACCATCAAATAACTTGGCGTAGAACTATAGTAGATTTGGAACGATTATTAAAAAATAAATATGATCTTGGAAAAAATAACTGGATACATGATGATTTGAGATTTGAGAGTCCCATTCTTGATATTAATGATTGTAATCAATACATACTTTATCAAATTTTTCTTCCTGAGGTTCACCAAAAAATATAGAATATAAATATCACTCTTCTTTAAGGAGTCATTGTCTCCTTTTCTCGGAATGAGAAATCCCTAGACCCATAACTCTGTGATAAGAAAATTTGTTGAAAGATGATTAATCTTCAGAGTCTTCACCAAAGATAGACCACGAAATTCTATGGATTTCTCCTTATCAAAAGATCCTGAAACATCAGGAAACTTGTGAGGGCATAACTCAACTCTCCCTCATAAGAAATTATATGTATGTTGGGTACCATACTATTGGAAAGTGAATAGGTTTTCCCATAAATTTTAAAGGAAAACATGTCTCTCCTACCTTCATTGAAGAAGTTTACAAACTCATAAAACTCTACCAACAATTCTAGATAAACCGGATCTTGTGCCTTCATTTTGGATATACACAAATATCCCACCTATTCAACATGATGTTCTTTGAAATAAGGGAATCATATATGGGAAAGGCCTTCAGATCTACTAACCTTTCCCTATAGATATTCCATTCAAATATTTCCTTGACAAACAACATTTGTTTCTGAGGATATGTATCCAAAGACATTCATAATTAAGAAACCATGGAAAATCAGAATGGGCCTTAAGTAGAGAAGCACGGTTTCAGCTTGCCAAATCATTGAAAACCGATGTGGGATAACCATCGAGGGGTCTTTATATAGGTGTTTTAGGAGATATTTCATATTCCGAAAAAGATCCAATGGTGGAAACACTTTGATCAGATCTAACAGTTGAGATGATAGACGAAGGAGGAATTTTGTAGTTTCTGATCTTTTGATGTATTTAAGATAAAAAATCAGATTTATGTAAAAGTGAATCCGAAAAAAATTCCTAAACAGGATGAAAATACCATCATGTAAAAAATTTATTATGAAAAGTTTATAAAGGAAACATGCATTTCGGAATGATAGGAAAATTATCCATAATCAAGAAAAATCTTTATGAAGAACATTAGATTTCAAAAAATTTTCTTAAATATTTTTTTTTTGAAATTTATATTTTTTGACTAAAAACGTTTTTATTAAAAAAAATTTGACTAAAAAAATTAGATTAAGAAAATTTTGTTTATGAAAATATTTATTAAGATAATTTTAATTACAAATATTTTGATTAATAAAATTTTGATTAAGAAAATTTTGACTACAAAAAATTAGATTAATAAAATTTTGACTACTCAAGAAAATTTACTCCCCCTATGAAAAGGAGTATCTTACTATAAGGAGATAGGTTTCAACAAGAAGTTAATATGGAATATTACCTTATAGTTATCATCAATAACATTTTTTTAATGTCTTCCAATATATCGGAGAGTAATGTTTTTGTGAAAATATCAGCAAGTTGATCTTGCGTTCCTAAAAATAGAAGAATAATATCTCCTTTTTGTGTATAAACCCTAAGATAGTGATATATAATATCTCTGTGTTTTTCATGAGAGTGATGTGTATAGTTTCTACTTAGGGAAATGACACTACTGTTATCACATAATATCTGTGTTTTGGTAAAAACTCATACCATATTTTGTGAGTGTGTGTTGAATCCATAACACTTGAGCACAAAAAATTCCAGCTGCTATATATTCAGCTTCAGTAGTGGAATGTTCTACTGAGTTTTTCTTTTTTGAATGACCAAGAAATTAATTAATCTTATAAGAAATGACATGTTCTATAAGTAATTTTCCTATCCATTCTATATCCTCCAAAGAAAACATATGAATTTTTTTAAAACAAAGTAATTTTAAGAAGTATAAAAGAGTCCAAAATCCACGGTTCTCTTTTTATAGAAAAAAAATTATTTTTACTACCGTTAAATGAGATTTTATAGGATTGGATTGATATCTTGAACATAAGAATACTAAAAACATTAAGTCTGGAAGACTAGATGTCAAGTATAACAGACTTTCTATCATAACTATAAATGTTGTTTGATCTACTAGTTTCCTAGTTTAATCAAGATCAATAGAATTTGAGGTACCCATGGTAGTACTTATACTCTTTGTGTTGTCAAATCCATTTTTTTAAGAAGAACTTTAATATAATTATGTTGGGTAGTAAAAGTTCCTTCTGGTTTTTGATAAATTTGAAAACCTTGGAAAAATGTTAACTCAACCATCATATTAATTTCAAACTCATATTTCATTAGATTTGAAAATGAATCAGTTAAATATTGTTGAGTTGAACCAAATATAATGTCAGTATCATAAAATTTAACAATCAAAATATTTTTCTTATCTTTCTTTATAAAAAGAGTTGGAACAATATTTCCCTTAACATAATTATTTTGTAACAAAAATCTTGTAAGTCTATCATACGAGGCTCTAGGGGCTTCTTTAAGTCCATATAAAGGTTTTTTAAGTTTGAAAAGATGTTCAGGATGTTTTTTGTCCTAAAAACCAATAGGTTTCTCAACATACACATCCTTTTGAACATATCCATTAAAGAAATCACATTTTACATCAATTTTAAAAAGTTTAAAATTAAAGAATTCTATAGAAGAAAGTAAAATATGAATAGATTATTGTCTAACTACTAGAGAATAGGTTTATTTATATTTTATTCATTTTTGTTTATTATAGATTTTATCAACTAATCTAGCCTAATTTCGTACCATGAATCAATTTTTATCATACTTATTTTTGAAGACTCATTTTACTCCAATAACAGAAGTTTCCTTAGGTGTTTCAACCACGGTCCATACTTTATTCATTTCGAATTCATTTTCCCATCTTGTATTGATTTAATAAAATCATTATCACCAAAATATTCATCACTGATTTTTGGTTCTAATTAGGAACAAAATGCTAGATGTTCTACTTCATTTCTTATGGAACATCTAGTACTTATCTGTTGATTTACATCACCAAAGGTACTATCACTAAAATGATTCTTAAGGAAAAACTGATTTGGGTTTTGTGAAACCTATTCATCAACATATGGTAGAAAATATTCTGAGGTAAATGCTTTAGAAACATCTTATTGAACATTTTCCTTATTAGAATGATATTCTATCAAGGTTTGATAATCAGTTTTTTAAAATACATCCAAGGATATAGGTTGAGGTTGTTTAAAAACTAAAGGATCAATTTCATCAAATTAAATGTGCACTATTTCTTCAATAGTACAAGTGTTTTTATTGAAAACTCTATAATCTTTAGAATTTGTGGAGTAGCCTATGAAAATTCCATCATCATATTTGGGTGGTAATTTTGGTAAATTTTATTTAGTAGTCAAAATGAATAATTTTCAACTAAATAATTTAAAGTAGGAAATTCTTGGTTTTCTACCATTCCACAATTCATAGGGGGTTTTATTAAGAAAATGTCATATTAGGACACGATTTATAGAAAATATACCCATGTAAATAAGAAAAATAATTAGATTTATTTTCTAGAAAATATACCCATGTAAATCTAGTGTAATCATAAAATAAGACAAATATATAATATTTTCCTCTAATGCTTTCGGTTTGTGTTGATCCAAAAAGGTCCATATGCACTAACTGTAATGCATCAATAGTTGAGACTTCACCGATTTATTTAAAACATGGTTTATATTTCTTTCAATATTGACAAGGATCACAAACTTTTATAGAATCAAGTCTATGCTCCGATAGATACTTAAATAGTATTTTCATTGAGATTTTACATAGGTTTCTAAGGTTAAAATGTCTTAACATTCTATGCCATAACGAAGAATGATCTTCCATTGTACTAAGGCAAGGATGATTTTGGCTCCTAAGGTCTTTCATGTTTAGTGTGTATACATTCTCTTGCATATGGGTAGAAAGAATAAACTCATCATCGGAATTGTGTACTAAGCATTTATCATTCCTAAAATTCAGAAGGTAACGTTCACCACATAATTGAATTATGATAATGAGGTTGTGCATAAGAACTTAAAAAAATAATTCATTGAAATTAATGTTTTTTCAAGAATAACTATGTTACCAATACCAAAAATTTATCCATGAGCATTATCTCTGAAAGTTTCTCTTTCTCCTTTCATCTTGATAATGTTCTCAAAGAAGTTTTTTACCATTCATATGATGGGAATTTATAATATCCATGTACCATATATTATTGTTGTTACTGTCTTTATTTTCCTGAAAATAAGC
Organism: Viscum album; assembly: GCA_963277665.1. NCBI lineage: Eukaryota > Viridiplantae > Streptophyta > Magnoliopsida > Santalales > Viscaceae > Viscum > Viscum album. The sequence continues at coordinate 726,807,016 of OY728130.1, read as the reverse complement.
GTGTTAGACTTTTGGATTCCAAACTTTCATGGTCTCAAAAAATTCGGGAAGAACTATTTTAGGAATCCAAATTTTTCGAAGAAAAATAGGATTTATGAAAACCTAATGAATGGGTTTTATTTAATGAAGAAAGTTTTCCCAATGTCCACCACACTGAAATTTAGTACAGAATGAAGCAATTTTAGGAAGAAAATAGTTATTACTAAAAAATGGTTTAGAATGAGTATAACCAAATCCAAAACTATTTCTTCAAGGTCGAATCTGGGAATACATCTTGTCAAAAAAAAATTTTCCAGAGGTAAAGTTTGAAAAAAAAACTTCCTCAATGAAAATATTTTTGACTTTAGTTTTATAAACAAATTTTAATCTCAAAATATCTTATTTTTAGATCTAGAGTTCATCTCTAAAATATTTTTCTTATAAATTACATTTTCAAGATCCTTAGAATGTTTAATATTCTCAGAATTAACTTTCTCATGGTTTTTGGAAATAATTTTAAAATCATAAATTTTCTTATCAAGATCTTTAGAAAGGTCTGATACTTCTTTAGTTAAAATAAAAATTCTAGAATTTTCTTTATCAAGCCTTTTCTTGAGTTTATAATTAACCTAGAAACTTGTTGATAAGTGTAACACCCCAAGATTTCATAGCGTGTTATTTCTTCAAAATAATTCAATAACATGCACTACACGCAACACCGAGTTCAACCGCACCATGACTTACCAAAAAAATCCATTCAAAAGAGGTTATGAATAGTATTAACCAAATTTTAAACTTTATATAATCCTTATATTTTTAGAATCCATATTATGAGTTTCTTAGATATAATGAAAGAACAAATTCATTTTCAGTATTGCACTATTATCAACGTTTAATAGTGAACCCTTTTTAAATACAATATTTTAAACTTTTTGACTAAATGGGGACATCAAAAATCTAAAATGAAACATCCCAAGCTTCCACGGTACACTTTCTTTGAATAATACAGTAGCGTGTGTTGTACGCAACCTTGAGTTTTAACAGACACCATAACCAATCAAACTAGCCGTTATGAATAGTAATACCTACTTTTTGAAATTATATATATTTTATATTTTAAAATGGACTTCATTTTTGGTTTCGGAATATCGAATTTAGCCTAAGGTGAAATTTTGGTACATTTCGGATAACTTTCATATTTTGATGAATAGTGAAAATTACTAAATTTTAATTAAAAACAACTTTTTTAATCAAAATAAATAATAGTGATAAATTATGAATTTGAGTGGTTTTAAAGTATATTTACAATATATTTTTACAATTTAATATAATGTTGGTCATTAGACATAATTTTACAATTAAACCGAACATAAACAAGTGTCAATCTTTTGATAGTTATTATCTCTTAAAAAACACGCTTTTTGTTTTGACAGTGGGAATTAATTTTAAATTAATTTCTGCCACTTCTATGTTTTGAATTTAGGAAAATGGATTCCATATTTGGAATTAGGATGTTCAAATTGTGTAAATAGGTAACTTTTATTTTTAGACATTTTGAAAAATTACTGCGGTAAATATTTTATTTACCATGGTTAAGGGTAAATCCGGTAAATAAGGGTTAAAAAAAATATTATAATAATACTAAATTACCCTAAAACGTGTCTTAACCCTAATGGATGATACATGGTCGACCATGGGAATCTTTGGGTCTATTTTGGGACCCCATGGATCCACTTGTAAGTGATAATGACACTTTATTTTAATTAAGTTAAAATGAATACAAAAATGACATAAGCATATATCTTTTAGAAAAACAATTGTTACATAGGGTTATATATGTTGGATTTTAGATTATAAATATTCATTAGAAAGATAAACAGATTTCCTACATAATGATATTTTATTTATAATTTTGAGACATTAAATAATTTATTTTATTTATGACACAATGATGATGCAGTAATTACCATAATAGTGGAAAATTAAAATAATTGATATTATAAATACCCAAATAAATATAATATGAAACTTTTAATGAATTAAACTAATTTTCTATGATAATATGATATATTAGTATTGATTTAATTGAATTTGTTAGAAGTAATCAATCTGTTATGAGTTTCACAAAAATCAACTATTGAATAGTGTCAAAATTGACATAAAAGAGTTCTTAAAACAAATATTATATTATTAATTGATATTAAATTTTTAAAAATCTAAGGTTCGGCCAAGAGACTTATATAATGATAGGATCATCATTAATGGACCACTTGGGGTCGCTTGTATGTATATGGTAAGTCTAATAACCATATAATATAAAAATACAAAGAGACATTGTAAAAGTGAAACTAATTAACTTAGAGTTAATACTTAAAGATAAGGTTAATATAAGTACCCAAACCTGTCTAAATTCTATTGGTTGAGTTGTTTTCGACCTATCCCCACCTTAACATTTGAATAGTCAATTTTGGAGCCATTAGAAACCGAATATGAATTTATTATAAATTAATATTTCTAGCTTTTCCAAAGGTGCCCCTCACCCCTCTTATAAAAGGGAACTCCTCCTTCTCATTTCTTCACACCTCTAAAGCCTTTTGGTTCGGCCAAACTCTGCCCAAATACTCTCCCAACATCCCTCGCTACAACCTAGAGGCCTTAGTTTGATCAGAAAGCCAACCTAAGGAGCCCTTTTGATCAAATAAAAAGGAAGAACCCGAAGAATAGGTAATGATTTCACCACCCTTTTCTAAGTTCATTTCTTCTTCCACTTCTTCTTACTTTGTTCTTACCATTCAAAAATAATAACTCCAGTATCTCACATATACTGTGATGTTATTATAAGTATGGTACAACCATATTCAGTATCTATCCACCCTTTGAATAACATGTCACCATACGTGCGTACGTACGGCTTACCGTCTCCACGTCGTGGTGTAATTGTTATTCAATATATTATTATTTGGATGGGTATAATAATGATGTGTAACTCATGTAAATAATAAATATAACATGTTAATGATTCTGTATATATGATATACCATCCATTTATATATTATTTTAATATCAAAAGAATGAAATTGTCGCTCGTGCGTACGTACGGACTACCGTCTCCACGAATGCGATGAGATTCATTCTCCATCGTATCCATTCAAGTATAATTATCATTTGATGATTTAAAAATGATGTTTAAGGACTTGATATCATTCTGGATATGAATAATATACAACCTATCCTTTACAAACATGTCTTACGTAACAAAACATATAAAAGAAAACAAGTAAGTTAACACCCGATATAATGATAATACTAAGATATTATTATCAAATCAATATTAAAAGATCATATATGATATCATATTAATGTATATGATTCTTGTATAATTAAATAAAAATTATTTCACCATTATACAGGAGGTTAACCTACCCCAACCAAGGAAAAGTACAAGGTAAGGGATTCTCTTATCTCACTTTCAATTTCGTGAGATTTCCATTATTCGCCACTAAATTATTGAAAGTGATGTATTGTGTATGGCCATTTGATATATATTATCATGATTCTCTTTATATTCATGTTATTCTGTAAATCATTTGGTGGTTATTAACTTTTGGCCATAAGACTCAGTCGATTAACGTGGTAAGGGATTTTCTTATCTCACATTCAATTCCGTGAGATTTCCATTGTTCGCCACTAAATTATTGAAAGTGGTGTATTGTGTACTGCCATTTGATATATATTATCATGATTCTCTTTATATTCATGTTATTCTGTAAATCATTTGGTGGTTATAAACTTTTGTCCAAACGACTCAGTTGATTAACGTGGTAAGGGTTTTCATCTCACTCCTTATTCCCGTGAGATTCATGCCATATTGCCACCATTACCTTTTGTGTGGTGTATGTACTGCCCATAATTATATCCTTTGTGTAATACACTCTAATTTATGTGTACTTACATATTCATTGTATGATACCTCTTTCATGGGTTGTATGTTTCATAAGTTACCAAACTGGTAAGGGTTATTTCACAATCTCTTCATTATCCGAGGTTGTTTATACGTAATAATCTACTGGGATTTCTTTATCATCCACATCCATGTTTCTTTGAAATGTATTTCAAAACATATTTATTATTTACAAGAATATGGGTTAAATTCATTTATACCCTTGTTTGACTTTTTGTAAGAGGTTTATAAAGGAATCTTTCCGTCGTTTTCAAAACAAGGTCCTTTTTGACCTTTTCGACAGAATTAAGATAAGAATGTTTTTTTTACTTATACGGCGGGTGCGGTTATTTTCCGCCGTTATAAAATCGTCAAAGCTTTCCTTACAAGCTTACAATAATATTTTCAAGAAAATGTTTTATTTTATATGGCTCTTAAATGATTTCAAAAATAGAAAGATATATTTCTCTAAAAAGTGTTTTGATTTCATCTATGTCAACATCCTTTAATGGATTTTACGCTTATTTGAAGTTGATTTATTATAATACAAAACTTCTATATTGTATTGAAGGTTTTGTGATATGTTTGACTGTGGATGTGCTATTTTATACCATTCATAGTTTATGGTGAAACTATTGACATTTCGTATGCTAGTTTTAATCCGAATGTTTATGTTATATTTCAAACTTTTCTTCAGATGAATGTGCTAAAAAAGTATGTTCCGGGTTGGGGACCGGTAAAAGTAAGCCCTCCAGGTTGGGGACTGGTAAAAGTAAGCCCTCCAGGTTGGGGACTGGTTAAAGTAAGCCCTCCAGGTTAGAGACTGGTAAAACTATGCCCTCCGGGTTGGTGTCCGGTTATTAGAGGCACTCCGGGTTGGTGTCCGGTTATTAGAGGCACTCCGGGTTGGTGTCCGGTTATTAGAGGCACTCCGGGTTGGGTTCCGGTTACAGTTAGCCCCAAGGTCTTGGGACGAGGCCTTGAAAAGTAATTAAATTTTAGCATTATGCATTCCAATATTATAAAAGTGGTTATTGATTTTTGCATGTGATTATTCGATTAGTAGAATATCCATGTGAGTAAGTAAATGGCATTATTTCATTTTATTTATGCCATACCATGTTGAAAGTTCATGTTTGAAAGGCTTTTGTTTTAGTTATACATTGACTTAAAAGTTTATTCTTATTTATGAAAGTTTCCGTTATATTGTTATCCTTACTGGGCATTTGAGCTCACCCCTTTTCTATGTTTTATTTTTCCCAGGAAGTGAAGAAGTAAGTTATGAATGACCTGCAGGGATATTATGTGGGGATATGAGTGTGTCTTATGGAGACAATATGTTGTTGTAGTAGTTTTTCGTTTAATGATGTAATGTAAAACTTATGAATATATCTAGTGTTTCCAAGGCTACTAAACCAATCGGTCTTTCGAGATTTGATCTTTCTTGTGATCATGCCAATGTTATGTAATAATGCACCGACTCTGGGTAACTGGGGTCGGGGCGTTACAGTTGGTATCAGAGGAAGTTTAGTACAAACCTTGGAAGCTAGATTTAGATAAACTCTGATTAGAGCACGTAGACCTAAGATGAACTTTGAGGATTAGTATAGAAGAACTTCCTAGAATTTTGGTATTGTAGAGATTTTGTGAGTTTTCCGAGCAATACATCCCTGTCTGGATACGAGCAGGTAGAGGTGGCTCTGGCACAGATGTACCTAGGGGTAAAACCCGAAAACACCGCTTTGAGCTAGACTCGAACGGGAACTGGTGCACGACAACGGGCCTTGCTGCACTCTTGGTTACGACACTCCCGGGGGATATGCTTAGGATAACTCTCATTTTATTTACAAATCTTTATGAAGGGTTTATGAGTATATACATCCTCAAAGGAGACATTTTTATGATTATGGATTATATCCATAAATAGTTCAATTTATGTTAAGTGTTTTATAAGAATGGGATTATGTATTTTGATTCATAAACTGATCTAGTGTTTTCCATTGTTTAGAAATGGCGCCCAGTAGAAGGAATGAGAACTCCAGAAATGCACATGATCCAATGAGAAGGAAGGATCATATCTTTCATGGTCTTAAGCTAGAATTTATAAGAGAAATAGTCTCCCATGTATTATCATCATATGAAGAAATAATATCATGTGTTGATAAGATAAGTAAAGAGTTTACTGAGTCCTATGGCTTTGAAGGGAAGCAAGAGAAGAAAAGGATGGAAGAGAGAAAGATGGATAAAAGTAAGAGGGAAAAGAAGAATTTTCCCATATGTGGTAACTGTGGAAAGAAACACCCTGGAACTTGCCTGAAAGGAATGGGAGTTTGTTATAAGTTTGGAGGAAAAGGGCACAAAGTACGTGACTGCAAGGGTAAGAAAATGGTTTCAAATGTACAATGCTTCATTTGCAAGGAGTTTGGACCCTACGCGAACCTATGTCCCAGTCATCAGACTATGCCGCAAATGATGTTATTGGATAATAATCATGTTATGATACTACCACAGATGAAGAGGGATGATTAGAGTTCTTATGTTGATTATGTCAATTGAGTGTTGTATCAACAATGTACTTGTTACAATAATCATGGAGTATATAAGGATTGTACTGCAGTACTATTTCATTAAGGACTTGAGATTTTGTGGAACAAAGAAAAGTGACTCAATAGCAGGATTTTTTTTGGAAAATATATGGTTGAGAGAAAGATAAACCATAATATGGTTCTGATACCGAGTTAGTGATTTTAAAATAATACATGATTATTTTGGAAAAATTATATTGGATATTCTTGACTACCTTGGAACTGTTTAATGATTTGTATATTCCATCATTGTTGGGGTTTAAAACATTTTTGGATTAATGAAGTATATCCATCTTTCTATATGGAATAAGGGAGCATGAATGTAATCAATAAGGAATATGGTAATTCAGGATGTTTCGGTGTATTAAAAGAATACATGATGAAGGTATTCATATGCTATTACGGGGTAAAAAGGTTCTACATTATGTTTACCTTACTTATAAATGTTGGACTGTGAGTATGGATAGAAGTATTTTGGATAGTTCTAGTTTGGATTATTTTGGATTGCCATAAAAGGACAACCCGGAGGTCGGGCGGCAACCCGTCGCGTCCGGCAAGGCTGCGAGACTTGAACCCGCAACCGAAGGGTGACAAGGGTGTATCACCTACCACTGGCCCACCAGATGTCTTAGATTAAATAATGTAGTTTTTATTAAAAGATCTTGTAGATGAATTATAAATTCGTTTATTTTGGAACCCTATACGAATAGTGTAAATAGAATTTTTTTTACATTCTATTATCTTTTAGAGTGAAAGATGAGTTTGTGGTAGAAATTTATTAATGGATAAAACTCTAATTATAAAGTAAGTATATCTCCTTATGATCTTAACCAATCTCATAAATAAATTCCTCAATATTAAGAAAAGAAACTTAGAACAAAAATGTTTTCCTAGATGGTACCTTAAATCGTCACTAATTTATGGCTTTGGGATTGTTGGCCTTTTCATAGCCATGTTCTCTACCACTCTCCATCAGATAATTGATGGTTAGATTTTTCTTCCATATCCATATTTTCTTACATGGAACCCTAGTATGTGTTATTTTCGGTAATCTTCATACTTTCGACTCTTTATTTTAAATAGAGGCCTCATTAATTCATTTTTCGATGTGGGATTTCAACTAAGATATTTTGAAACGTCAAAAATGTGTTATCCTAATACCCTATGTTTTGTTGAACCAATGGTATTTCAAATCATCATAGATTGATGAATTTAAGGACCTCAATTTTATACTTGTTTGTGATTGATGACCTCAATCACTACCTATAAATATTTACGTTTTTCCTCCAATTAGATGTCTCTAAATGCCACCAATGTTCTCCTAATCGAGATCATAATTTGGTGGTGACCCTTTCATTTCTCTTTTCCTCATATTAAGACTAAATTTTAGTAACCCAATTTCCGATGTGGGTTTTCCCACAAATATATTTTCTATTTTCAACCTTTTATTTTCGAAGAACAATTTCAAATTGCGAGGACGCAATTTATTGAAGGAGGAGAGAATGTAACACCCCAAGATTACATAGCGTGTTACTTCTTCAAAATAATTCAATAACATGCACTACACGCAACATCGAGTTCAACCGCACCATGACTTACCAAAAAAATCCATTCAAAAGAGGTTATGAATAGTATTAACCAAATTTTAAACTTTATATAATCCTTATATTTTTAGAATCCATATTATGAGTTTCTTAGATATAATGCAAGAACAAATTCATTTTCAGTATTGCACTATTATCAACGTTTAATAGTGAACCCTTTTTAAATACAATATTTTAAACTTTTTGACTAAATGGGGACATCAAAAATCTAAAATGAAACATCCCAAGCTTCCACGGTACACTTTCTTTGAATAATACAGTAGCGTGTGTTGTACGCAACCTTGAGTTTTAACACACACCATAACCAATCAAACTAGCCGTTATGAATAGTAATACCTACTTTTTGAAATTATATATATTTTATATTTTAAAATGGACTTCATTTTTGGTTTCGTAATATCGAATTTAGCCTAAGGTGAAATTTTGGTACATTTCGGATAACTTTCATATTTTGATGAATAGTGAAAATTACTAAATTTTAATTAAAAACAACTTTTTTAATGAAAATAATTAATAGTGATAAATTATGAATTTGAGTGGTTTTAAAGTATATTTACAATATATTTTTAAAATTTAATATAATGTTGGTCATTAGACATAATTTTACAATTAAACCGAACATAAACAAGTGTCAATCTTTTGATAGTTATTATCTCTTAAAAAACATGCTTTTTGATTTGACAGCGGGAATTAATTTTAAATTAATTTCTGCCACTTCTGTGTTTTGAATTTAGGAAAATGGATTCCATATTTGGAATCAGGATTTTCAAATTGTGTAAATAGGTAACTTTTATTTTTAGACATTTTGAAAAATTACTGCGGTAAATATTTTATTTACCATGGTTAAGGGTAAATCCGGTAAATAAGGGTTAAAAAAAATATTATAGTAATACTAAATTACCCTAAAACGTGTCTTAACCCTACTGGATGATACATGGTCGACCATGGGAATCATTGGGTCTATTTTGGGACCCCATGGATCCACTTGTAAGTGATAATGACACTTTATTTTAATTAAGTTAAAATGAATACAAAAATGACATAAGCATATATCGTTTAGAAAAACAATTGTTACATAGGGTTATATATGTTGGATTTTAGATTATAAATATTCATTAGAAAGCTAAAACGATTTCCTACATAATGATATTTTGTTTATAATTTTGAGACATTAAATAAGTTATTTTACTAATGACACAATGATGATGCAGTAATTACCATAATAGTGAAAAATTAAAATAATTGATATTATAAATACCCAAATAAATATAATATGAACCTTTTAATGAATTAAACTAATTTTCTATGATAATATGATATATTAGGATTGATTTAATGGACTTTGTTCGAAGTAATCAATCTGTTATGAGTTTCACAAAAATCAACTATTGAATAGTGTCAAAATTGACATAAAAGAGTTCTTAAAACAAATATTATATTATTAATTGATATTAAATTTTTAAAAATCTAAGGTTCGGCCAAGAGACTTATATAATGATAGGATCATCATTAATGGACCACTTGGGGGTCGCTTGTATGTATATGGTAAGTCTATTAACCATATAATATAAAAATACAAAGAGACATTGTAAAAGTGAAACTAATTAACTTAGAGTTAATACTTAATGATAAGGTTAATATAAGTACCCAAACCTGTCTAACTTCTATTGGTTGAGTTTTTTTCGACCTATCCCCACCTTAACCATTGAATATTCAATTTTGGAGCCATTAGAAACCGAATATGAATTTATTATAAATTAATATTTCTAGCTTTTCCAAAGGTGCCCCTCACCCCTCTTATAAAAGGGCACTCCTCCTTCTCATTTCTTCACACCTCTAAAGCCTTTTGGTTCGGCCAAAATCTGCACAAATACTCTCCCAACATCCCTCACTACAACCTAGAGGCCTTAGTTTGATCAGAAAGCCAACCTAAGGAGCCCTTTTGATCAAATCAAAAGGAAGAACCCGAAGAAGAGGTAATGATTTCACCACCCTTTTCTAAGTTCATTTCTTCTTCCACTTCTTCTTCCTTTGTTCTTACCATTCAAAAATAATAACTCCAGTATCTCACATATACTGTGATGTTATTATTAGTATGGTACAACCATATTCAGTATTCTATCCACCCTTTGAATAACATGTCCCCATACGTGCGTACGTACGGCTTACTGTCTCCACGTCGTGGTGTAATTGTTATTCAATATATTATTATTTGGATGGGTATAATAATGATGTGTAACTCATGTAAATAATAAATATAACATGTTAATGATTCTGTATATATGATATACCATCCATTTATATATTATTTTAATATCAAAAGAATGATATTGTCGCTCGTGCGTACGTACGGACTACCGTCTCCACGAACGCGATGAGATTCATTCTCCACCGTATCCATTCAAGTATAATTATCATTTGATGATTTAAAAATGATGTTTAAGGACTTGATATCATTCTGGATATGAATAATATACAACCTATCCTTTACAAACATGTCTTACGTAACAAAACATATAAAAGAAAACAAGTAAGTTAACACCCGATATAATGATAATACTAAGATATTATTATCAAATCAATATTAAAAGATCATATATGATATCATATTAATGTATATGATTCTTGTATAATTAAATAACAATTATTTAACCATTATACAGGAGGTTAACCTACCCCAACCAAGGAAAAGTACAAGGTAAGGGATTCTCTTATCTCACTTTCAATTTCGTGAGATTTCCATTATTCGCCACTAAATTATTGAAAGTGGTGTATTGTGTATGGCCATTTGATATATATTATCATGATTCTCTTTATTTTCATGTTATTCTGTAAATCATTTGGTGGTTATTAACTTTTGGCCATACGACTCAGTGGATTAACTTGGTAAGGGATTTTCTTATCTCACATTCAATTCCGTGAGATTTCCATTGTTCGCCACTAAATTATTGAAAGTGGTGTATTGTGTACTGCCATTTGATATATATTATCATGATTCTCTTTATATTCATGTTAATCTGTAAATCATTTGGTGGTTATAAACTTTTGTCCAAACGACTCAGTTGATTAACGTGGTAAGGGGTTTTCATCTCACTCCTTATTCCCGTGAGATTCATGCCATATTGCCACCATTACCTTTTGTGTGGTGTATGTACTGCCCATAGTTATATCCTTTGTGTAATACACTCTAATTTTTGTGTACTTACATATTCATTGTATGATACCTCTTTCATGGGTTGTATGTTTCATAAGTTACCAAACTGGTAAGGGTTATTTCACAATCTCTTCATTATCTGAGGTTGTTTATACGTAATAATCTACTGGGATTTCTTTATCATCCACATCCATGTTTCTTCGAAATGTATTTCAAAACATATTTATTATTTACAAGAATATGGGTTAAATTCATTTATACCCTTGTTTGAATTTTTTTAAGAGGTTTATAAAGGAATCTTTCCGTCGTTTTCAAAACAAGGTCCTTTTTGACCTTTTCGACAGAATTAAGATAAGAATGTTTTTTTTACTTATACAGCGGGTGCGGTTATTTTCTGCCGTTATAAAATCGTCAAAGCTTTCCTTAAAAGCTTACAAGAATATTTTCAAGAAAATGTTTTATTTTATATGGCTCTTAAATGATTTCAAAAATAGAAAGAGATATTTCTCTAAAAAGTGTTTTGATTTCATCTATGTCAACATCCTTTAATGGATTTTACGCTTATTTGAAGTTGATTTATTATAATACAAAACTTCTATATTGTATTGAAGGTTTTGTGATATGTTTGACTGTGGATGTGCTATTTTATACCATTCATATTTTATGGTGAAACTATTGACATTTCGTATGCTAGTTTTAATCCGAATGTTTATGTTATATTTCAAACTTTTCTTCAGATGAATGTGCTAAACAAGTATGTTCCGGGTTGGGGACCGGTAAAAGTAAGCCCTCCAGGTTGGGGACTAGTAAAAGTAAGCCCTCCAGGTTGGGGACTGGTTAAAGTAAGCCCTCCAGGTTAGGGACTGGTAAAAGTATGCCCTCCGGGTTGGTGTCCGGTTATTAGAGGCACTCCGGGTTGGTGTCCGGTTATTAGAGGCACTCCGGGTTGGTGTCCTGTTATTAGAGGCACTCCGGGTTGGGTTCCGGTTACAGTTAGCCCCAAGGTCTTGGGACGAGGCCTTGAAAAGTAATTAAAGTTTAGCATTATGCATTCCAACATTATGAAAGTGGTTATTGATTTTTTCATGTGATTATTCGATTAGTAGAATATCCATGTGAGTAAGTAAATGGCATTATTTCATTTTATTTATGCCATACCATGTTGAAAGTTCATGTTTGAAAGGCTTTTGTTTTAGTTATACATTGCCTTAAAAGTTTATTCTTATTTATGAAAGTTTCCGTTATATTGTTATCCTTACTGGGCATTTGAGCTCACCCCTTTTCTATGTTTTATTTTTCCCAGGAAGTGAAGAAGTAAGTTATGAATGGCCTGCAGGGATATTATGTGGGGATATGAGTGTGGCTTATGGAGACAATATGTTGTTGTAGTAGTTTTTCGTTTAATGATGTAATGTAAAACTTATGAATATATCTAGTGTTTCCAAGGCTACTAAACCAATCGGTCTTTCGATATTTGATCTTTCTTGTGATCATGCCAATGTTATGTAATAATGCACCGACTCTGGGTAACTAGGGTCGGGGCGTTACAATAAGAAGGTAATTTATTATCTTTATCAAAAGAAGATTCTTCATCTTAAGATTCATAATATTTATCATCAGTATAATTTTCATTTAAAGACACATTAGTGATGGATTCATCATTGTGTACCTTGGCGATGAAACAATATTTTTAAATTGGTATATTTGCGAGAGGAACAAGATTATTCTGACCAGATGATTCATACTATGAGGATTCATCATAAGAGTCTCCACCACTGGGACTTCTGGAGTCATTGGATTTCAAAAATTTCATATCTTTTTTCCTTATTGTACTTCTTTCTATTCCTCTCAGAATTCTTTTACTTTCTATCATTTTTCTTAAGCATAGGCCAATCTAGCCTGATATGCCCTACTGTTTTGAATTTATAGCAAGTAACTTATGAATCTTTTGTGTCTTTTATATCTTTCTTCTTATATATATACTGAAATAATTTCTTTCCAAATATCTTTTCATCCTTTGAGAAAGATTATCTATCTCATTCTCACTAAGTTTACTTTCACTAAATTTAGATAAAATAGTGACTTTCTTATACTTGGATATTGTAATGCTTCCTGAAGTCGTGGATTTAGTAGTAGTAAAGGCTACACTTCTATTTCCAATTTTATTCATATTCATATCAGAATAACATTTCATTCTTATCTCTTGTTGAAGAAGTGTTTCCAAACACTCATCAAGAGTAATTTGAGATACCTTCCTATTCTCATCGGTAGTTGTTCTCTTAGATTCCCACTGATTAGGCATGATATCTATAATCTTGTCTACAAGTGCTTAATCATCAGAAAATTTCTCACCCATAGATTGTAGGCTCTTAACAATAGTCATAAACCTTTGTTTCACCTTTCATACTGGTTCTCCATAAGTAAATAGAAATCCATGATATTTTTCTCCAATCATAGCTCTTCTACTTTCTATAACATTGGATATACCAAAATGTGTAACCTTCAATTTCTTCCAAATACAGTTAACAGCATCACAAAAAGAAATATGACTATATATATTATTTTTCATGGAACACACAAAATATTAAGTACCTTGTAGTTTAGTGGATATTATGACTTTTCTTGATTAGTGATGTTTTTAACTTCCTTATCAGGAATCTTGTAATCTCCAGTAAGCATAACAAAATTGTCCACTCCAGTATTAATAAAAAAATTATTCATACGATCTATCCAATATTCATAATCATTGCCATAAAATATAGGTGGTCTTGTTGGATTTAATTTGTTAATCGAACCAAAATTCATTCCTAACATTCTAGAAGAAAATATCTTTCCAAATAATCTTGTTAATAGTAAATGTTTATAAACAAGTATAAAAATCCTTAAACATGAAAAATATTTAGTATAATGAAAACTTGAGCAAGAAAAATTATAAGTGAATATATGTATTTTAGAAACCTCTTCTGATACAAATTGAAGGATTGAAATAATGTTGTATATGCTCAATTTAAAATTGGGGGGATTGTATGTTTAAAAACTTTTGTTTTTAACCTTAAGGAAAAGCTATGTTTAAAAAAGTTTAACAAGATATATTAACAAGACCACTTTTAGTTCAACTAAATTTATAGGTTATACAAATATGGTTCCGGAAATAAAACATAAGGAAAGTTTACAAGGAAAATATTATACATTAAAGCATATAGAATCATACTTATCAAATTATACAAAAGAACAAGAAAGTATTAGAATATTATACTCTCTTTGTTAATAAAAATAGCAGAAATTAACATGAATAAAAACTAGTAACAAGTATGAAATCTTTTAACCCAAAGAGAAGTGTGTACAACAACCATGGAAAAAGTTCCCTTAATTTATACTTTCTAGAAATTATGTATTATCCAAACTAGGGTAATCCTTTGATTGGAATATAGGCATCTATCTTGTTATCCCCACAATAACTCAAACTTTTAAGTTGTCGGTACCTCTGTCTTGTTGTCCATGGAAGTCCTTGAACATTAAGGTAGCTAGAACCTCTATCTTCTTATCCCCAGAAGCCCTCGATTGGTCATAACAATAATTAGAGTCTTATGAATCAATATAAACAAGATGTTTAGTACTCACAGGGAATGAGAGTCTGTCTCTCTAGAAATCACATAAACAACATGTAATCTATAGAGTTATCAAATGGTATTTGGATCGTTCAAATCAACTCCCATTTATTAGAACTTATTCAATGGTTGACTCCCTCCTCCAATAGTCAAATTTTCCTTAAATCTTGGTGGGACCTGTACACATGCCACTCAAACAATAGTAAGTTAGAAACATATTGTATGATATTGTTTCATAATATGTGTAAGGAAAATAAAGTTGTTTAACCGAATTTATTTTTTAGAGTCTAGGAAAAAATAAAGTTCGGATTCTAAGAAAAAAACATTCAGAGTATATAAGACATGGATATTAGGATTTGGTTTTCCAAGGAATTTGGAAACTGAATTCTATAGATTTCAAAGTCTGAATTCCAATGAATTCGAAATTTTAATTCTAATGAATTCAGAGTCTAAATTACAAGGATGTGGGAGTCTAAATTCTGAGTAATTCAGAGTCTGAATTCTGAGGAATTTAGATTCTAAATTCCAAGGAATTCGGAGTACAAAATTCTAAGGAATTCGGAGTTTCAATTATATGGAATTTGATGTTCGAATTGTGAGGAATTCAGATTCAGAATTCTAAGTAATTCTGAGTCTTAATTATGAGGAATTCAATGTTTGAATTATCAGAAATTCAGAATCTGAATTCTGTGGAATTCTGAATTTGAATTTCAAATAATTCAGAGTCTAAATTTCAAAGAATTTGGGATTTGAATTTCAGAGAATTTGGATTTTGAAAACGGAATACTCTATAACTAAGGATTTATAGTATTCTGAGGTTTTAGTGGTGAAAAATAATTAATTACATGGGAATAAAATGATTTATATTTAGATATACTATAAAATGAATAATGAAAACATAAGGAAAACATTTCCTTAGAGAAAGGAAATTTTCTTTATGAAAATAATCCTAAGGGAAAACAACTTTTCTTATGATAAAGTGTTTGTGATTTTCAAAATATAGAGGAATAGAAAATGCAAAAGGAAACCTTATTGACTAACCAGAACACAAGACTGTTCCTCTTAGGAGATGAGGAACAAAAGGTAGTCCACATGATTAGTAGGCAGAAGGCTCAATCCCTTGTTATTAGTCAGTACACAACTGGTTGAGATGAGAGAAAACCATGTATGTAAGGCCAATTCACCTATGATATTCATGATATAAGTGGATACATGTGGTAACTGGGTGGGAAAGGACCCATGCACAAGGCTAATTATTAATCCCTTATGGAAAAGGATTTAGAAGAAAAATAAATTATCCCGACTCCTGTTTTTTTTGAGTTACCTTAAAAAGGATATTTCTCTGATTCTCCTCATAGTATCTTCTTTTCATCATCTCTATTTTTTTGACGAAAAGTGGAATATTTATGAGGTAGTACTTATTCAACCATTTTCTAGGTAAGGCAGTCACATTGAAAGGAGGAATGTGACGATGTGGTTTCATCCATCATTGAGCCATGTAATTTCCACGCAATTTCATGGTGACAACTAAATATGTATTACACCAATAGAGTTAGCAATATTATGATTATTCTATGTTGATGTTGAAGGTTATATGCATGGAATATATGGCTGATGGAGTTCTAGATAGTGTATTGAGGGCCACCTATTGGTTTTTCTCAAAACCACATAGGAGGTCATCCATCATGTGGTATATGGGTGAAGATATAGTTTCCATGTGTAAAATATTCTCCCCTCATAAGTAAATACAAGTGGCATATAGAGGAGTTTATTCCATGTAAATTGGTAAAAATCCATGTGGATAACTTCATGCCCCACATAATGTGGCCTACGATGCATGTTTATGGCACACACTGGGAAGATAAAAAGACATAAAACCACCTATAAATTGGTGGAAACCCCATATCATTTTCATTTGTTTCTTGGTGAATTTTGTTCTTGAAGATTGGAAAATCTCCCATATGCTTAAGGAATCTTAATTTTATTGAGAACAGATAGATTCCATGATATTGGTGAGTGACTTAGTTCCTATGTATTCATATCATTTTATAGACATGGTTGTTTGGATAAATTATCATGACAATATAGTTTCATAGTGGTATTCACACATCTACGTGGTTAACCTACAATCCACCAGGTCAATGTGTGTTATCAACTGAGGCTAGATTTATTCTTGAGGTTTTGTATGGTAACCACACAATTTCTATTTGGTAACTACATAGTTTCTTGTACTTTTTATATTAAGGGATTCTAGATCTGAATATTTGATTTTTCCTGTACAATTTTTTTGGGAGAAAAATTATCAATCTCAAGTTTTACCCATGAGGTGGGCCACTATGATAGATTGTTTCAAGATTTTTCATCATCAAATACTCTAGGAAAATCACGAACTCCTATCATAGTTGATGGTACCATGACTTTGGGAATATTTTCTTTCAGATAAGATACCACTATATATATTTATTCTACTAAGTGAAAAATTAATTCATGTGCCACATGTGGATAATCTCCCTATTCAGTGGATCAAAAAATACCAAGAGCTTCCACATGCCAATATATCATTGGTATGCTGATTCATTAAGTAGATCAATCATTTGAGGGTTATGTTTGGGGTATAACCAATTAACTATAAAGGACCATCCACACATGTTGTAATTTAAGATGTATAGTTATGGGTTGATCTTGAGGATTTTAATATCAAATTATAAGTTGGGTTTGTCAACTAGTTGATAACATTGATCCAAAGGGGATTTTTTCAAACCCCAGGTCTTGGAATTTTGGGTATGTTGGTTTCTAAAGTATTTTGAATGAGAGATATTGGCTATGGGTCTATATGAGGTCATTTGGGTTTTTTACACCTCCAATCATCAAAATCAATACTTGATTTAGGACATTATCATTAAGTGGGTCCCATATACTAGTACCTCCCATATAGTTTATAGATAAGTAAGAATCACCTTATGGGATGTGAAAATTATTAGGGGTTGTGGTCTTAAGAGATATGTAGGTTGTGTTTCTCTCTGCATCCTTTGTATAAGAAGTTGATGAAATAACACCACCACTCATTAAGGTTCTACATAATATTTTAAAAGGAGTGGTGTCAGAAATCCTTTATCCCAATAGAAAAATCCATTTTATAGTATGGATGGATCTATTTATCAAGGTAACGAAGCATGTTCTTGAAAAAAAGAGGCCTAAAACATATAAAAATCTAAGAAGAATAGGGATATTAGTTCTTGTTGTCCAATATAGAAAGATGGTAAATTATAAAAAGCAGTCTCATAAGTGATTTTCACAACTAACATGTTGGTAAAATTTATAGATTTTTTGGTAACCAACATCTATGGATACCTCCTACCAATTCATGAGCCAATGATCAATGTCAGAGTTGGGGGTTTCATGATGGATTCCCAACTAGTGACTGGTATTCAATTTATCATAAATTTTCTAGTGTTTTATAATATTTATCAAAATATTGGGAATTTTTATAAAGGTAATTCCCCATTTCAAATTATTGTTTTATATCAAGATCTATGGGTATAAATAATTTCCCATGCTGGTTGGTATGATTTTATCAATTCGCAAGAGATCACATGTGTTGAATTTATACCCTA
The DNA here is from genome assembly GCA_963277665.1 of Viscum album. NCBI lineage: Eukaryota > Viridiplantae > Streptophyta > Magnoliopsida > Santalales > Viscaceae > Viscum > Viscum album. The sequence goes on along the minus strand of OY728130.1, from coordinate 726,788,532 downwards.
CATACAAAGCATCAGTGGAGTAACACCAATATTATTAATGGAATGATGTGTGGAGGAAAAGATAAACCACAATTCATAGTTTATATATATAGTGTGTCTCCCTCATGTTAGTGCTATTATTGATGATGAAAATGCAATTCTCGAGGTGAATTATGTTTTATTATCCTTGTGAGTGGCATATTGGTTTCTATGGTTGATGGAAATGTCATTTTAGGGGTGAATTTCCTAAATGTTTTGAATGAAGTTTAATTTCATTTATAAAATGTTTACCACCCATATATCTAGTTGCAGTATGAAAAACATCCAATGGAAGTGCATAAATTTTGGTTAATGTTATCATACGATGATATGAGAGTATATGTGACTTTTCATATATATGATTCTATTAAGGGGATTATAACAGACTATGATGAATCCTTGATCCACTAATACCATGATGGGAAACTAGGTGATCTAGTTCTGAAATTTGAAGGATCATTGGAAGTTGATAATAAAGATGACTAACAACCCACAACAAAGAAGGTGGGGCCCATAGAGACATTGAGGGATGGGCAGCGCCTTGTATAAAACTTTTGGGAAGTAGAGGGAACCAGTATTATAGTCACTTATAATAGTAAATGATCATATGTTCTATCAAAATAATTCAATGTGCCAGTTAGTTTCTCCATCCATAGTGAGAGGGGAAGTTGTCCTACCATCAGTCCCTACTAATTCTTACTATCCTAATGATTATGTATAATGTGAATATTGGAAGTATTTTTTTTCAATTGAAGAGATTTTACACTCTCTCAGGGTGATGAAGATTTCACTTCTATGGTTTATCCAAGTCATAGACACTATATTCATGTCCTTTGAAGAATGAACCTAGGAGGTCAATGATTATATCAAAGAACAGTATGAATATATTCAAGCACTAGAGGGTGTGTCTCCTCAAAAATATTGGTTAACATTGTTATTAGGACACAATTCAAGTGAAAGGAATAACATCAATGGTCCAAATTCTTCCCAAGAAGAGGTATGTATGATATGACTACATTATCATACATATTAATGTTGATGTTTTATCATCACTAACTATTTTACTCAACAATTATATGAATTTTCATGGGTTTTACCACCTATATTATCTCTATTATGTGATTTTAAAGAAATAATAAAGGCATCATATAGTCATTCCGACATTATAGATGTAGGTTTAGTGGGTTCTCCTAGTTTTATGCAGCACATCGAGAGAGAAATCACCAACCCCTGTGAGGATATCCCTATAATTATGCCAACAAGTTCCTATAGGAGTTTAATAATTGTATATACCCATAAAACTAAGCTGGTTAATTCATAAGAAATATAATATCACCAAAGGCTAGTAGGTAGTGTTAATTTTACCTTTTCACATGAATATTTAACGATGGTTCATTAACGAAACAATGATTTGTGTAGATAGCATTCTAGAATGTCTATATCTAGAGGAAGTAGTTTCTTAGGAGGATAAACCGATTTTACCTCTCTAGGGGTGGATATAAAAGTGGCTGTAGGTGGATTTTTTGAAGGGATTGACTTAAAACCTAGGTTGAGTCTCATAGATGTTGATTCTTCTGGTGGAGTAAGAGATGGTATAGGTACTCTTAAAGAAATAAAATTTAATCTTTGAACACATCTACGAACATTTCTAGTTGTAATATGGTTAACTACATTGTTTGAGGAATTAAAAATGATGGAATATGATTTTTTTGATATCGATATCCATAATACCCTATAAGAATTTATGAATTTAAACAAGGAGATGTAAGGGAGTAATTATCCCTATTAGTTCATGATTTGGATATATTATCATATGGTTGGATAACCAGTATTTCTAAATTTTGCAACCTTATCTACTAAAAATATAATCAAACCACTCTATCAATAAGAAGAAAAACTTTACACTATTCCTATAGTAGAGGGGTCACTGGACCAAGGTACAGAAATGGTGGACTTTTGAGGGTCATTGGAGGTGGATCCCATAGGTCCATGAGAAGGCATGCCTCCTTAGGATGCTTCAACCTCACTGGTTAATGAGGATACTGACATAAATTATAGCCTGATCACACTAAATTATCTAGGTTTAATGAGAGATAAGGATTCCATCATGGTTCTAGGTGATAATCTAGCATTGGCAGTTGTGGTTCTGACACATGCATAGAGTAGGAAAACAATTGGGAAAGAATCCCAAAATACTCTTTTACAGGAGTATATGGACATTATAGAGTCCTAGAACATAGTATTAAGTAAGTATTTATATTATACTTAATTCACTTCATATTCCCATTTTTCACTGAGGTATTTTGTTTCTCCTTATTCCTAAGATAATTTGTCTAAGAAACAAGTCCTGTTGAAGATATTCTTATCCGAATATATCTATTAGAGCATGAAAGGGATGAGATTAAATTAGAGTACACCATCTCTATGTATGAAATTCACGTTTTTCTTGGATTGAGTTAATTCTCGGGTGCATAAACTCTTCTATGAGTAGCTCTGAATCTTACCTTGAGGCTCAAGACACTTTCTGTGTAGCTTGTAATTTCTTTTAGCATGATATATTTAGGATAATCTTAGATACTACCCTATAATGAATGTCCTCACAATTATCTAAGCCTATTTTCCGCTTAAAAAAAATATGTTACACTGTTTTTGATTACCATACTATCCATTTTGTTGTGATGAAGACTATTATATGATGATACAGATATGAAACATTATAAAAACTTATTTTCCATGTGATATTACAAGAACTACCTATTAAACTCTGGGTTATAATGTCTCAGATAGAGTCACATTATTCTGATGAAAAGTAGAGAAATAATTTTAAATTTATGAATAGAACCCCCATAAAATCCATTTTGAATAACAGATAGATAATATTAATGAGATATTATTAGTTTGACACCCTTAATTTTTAAAATGGAAAATTACCTTTGATAGTGTATATGACACGCAACACCAAATCCAAACAAACCATGATAATTTAAATTACCATTATAAACTAGCCAATAAACTAGTTGGAATGAATAATATTTACTAATTTCAGACACAATTATAAATTTTATATTCAAATTATAAATTCTTAGGAAATAATTACCCATTTTTTAATAAATACTTTTATTTCTAAAAAAATATTTTCTTGAAAAATGATTTTATTACTTTTTGTAAAAAATATATTATAATTATTTTTTTGTAAATTTTAGAAATTTTATTTTATAAAACTGACATAATTTTTTAATTTATCGTATTGATATCAATTTAGGGAGAAATTTTATTATTTTTCAGAAAATATTTATTTTTTCAGTGAATAATGAAAATACCAATTTTTTTTGTAAATATTTCATTTAATTAAAATAAATTCATTAATTTAAAATTACCATAAATATATAATATGATTTAAAAGTAAAATAATTTTTATTTAGTTTGATTAAATTAAATTAATTACATTTAAATCAAATTTATATTGGATTTTAATGTAAGTTTATTTTTAGGCTTTAAATTTTTATTTCTTCTTATGAAAGCTGTTTTAAAGTGCATAATGTTTCTCCATTATATCTAATTAAAATAATACATAATTAAGAATTATTTTAATAAAATCAAAATATGAAGTATCTATAAAAATAAATTTAAATTCATTTATTTATAATTAGTTGTCATATAATTATTATATGATTATCCTGTTCTAGAAAAATACATTTCTTGAAAATTCTTTTTGAAAAATATGTATGTTTAATTTTAAAATATATTATACCACTTTTATGAATTGTGTAACACCCGAGAATTTTATGAGAAATATTTTGTTTTTATGTTATACAAATCATCAAAGGAATCATTCACTATACACAGCACTATCTTGGCTTGCTTTACACGCAACCGCGGCCTTCCTCGATAGCTTGTGTCGTACACAATACCGAGTTTCACTAAACAATGGTGTGCTATTAAAATATTATTAAAACTAGCCGTTATGGATAGTAATAACCACTTTATGAAATTTTGTAAATTTTATTTTTCAAAATGGACTTCATTTTTATATTCGGAATATTGAAATTAGCCTAGGGTGAAATTTTGGTATTTTTCTGAAAACTTTCAATTTTTGATGAATAGTGAAACCACTAAGTGGTAGTTAAAAAACTGAATTTTTCATAAAACTTAATTTTACCGGTTCTATGAGTGGAATTTCGAAAATCCGAGATTCATGGTTGATGTCAGTAAGTAAAATGTGTTTCAATGAGATGAAAACAATTTTTTGGTGAATAGTAACTTTTTACTTTTATTTACCACAGTTAAAAGTAAATAGGGTAATTAAGGGTAAAAATGATATTATTATTACCCTAAAACATGTCCTATTTCTATTGGATAAGTGTAATTTGACCAAAAAAAATCTTAGGAATAAAATATGACCATTTAGGCCCACTTGGATTAGATTAGGACATTTATTATCAATTTACTTAAAGAATGGTTAAAATAGTTAAAATAAATGTTTAATAAGTAAATAATTTTTAATATGGGGTTATACATAATATAAATTCGACTGTAAATGTTCATTAGAAAGATAAAAATATTTCCAACATAATGGTATTTTATTTATAATTTTTAGACATTATATAATTTAATTTATTTATGACACAACGATGATGTAGTAATTATCTTATTAATGAAATATTGACATAATTGATGTTATAAATACCCAAATAAATGTAATTTGAGACTTTTTATGAAGTCCAATAATTTTCTAGGTTAATATGAAATGTTATTATTTATTTAATTATATTTTTTCGAACTAATCATTCTGTTATGAGTTTCAAAAAAATCAATTACTAAATAGTGTCAAAATTGACATAAAATAGTTTTTAAAACAAATATTATATTATTAATTGTTATTTTATTCCTAAAAATCTTAGGTTCGGCCAAATGACTTAGATAAGGTTTTATATATTAATAATAAACAACATGGGGTTCGTTGGTCTTGTTATAGTAAGTTTATTAACCTTATAGTATAAGAACACAAGAAGACATGGTAAAAGTAAAATTATTTAACTTAATGTTAAATCTAAATGATAAGGTTAAAATATAAACCTAAAATTGTCTAAATTATATTGGATGAGAGTATTTATACCCATCCCCACCTTAGCTTCGAGAAAAATCAATTTGGAGCTATTTAAAACTGAACATGACCTTATAATAAAATAATATTTTTTGTTATTCCAAAGGTGCCCCTCTCCTCCATTATAAAAGGGAACCTCCTCCCTCTCTTCCTCACACAACTTTGAGCCTTCATGCTTGGCCAACCTCTGCCAATTTGTTCTCTCCACTTCCCTAGATACATCCTAGAGGTCCTGGTCTTCTTCAAAGACCAAGTTTAGTGCCCTAAAAGGAGGTCTCAAAGAAACGCTTCAAAGAAGAGGTAATGTCTGTTACCGATTCTTTCATCTTTATTTATTCTTCCACTTATCCTTATTTAGTTGTTTCATTATGAAGTAATAACATCAGTATCAATCATATACTTATATGTTATTATAAGTATGAAACAACCCTATTTCACCATCTATCCATCCTACGGAAAATGAAATCACCACGCGTGCATACGTACAGAATACCGTCTCCACGCCGTGGTGTAATCTATTTTCCACCACCACCTTACTTGGATGGGTATAATGGTGTAAATAATATATATATATGATTATATAAATTGATATTGATTCTGAAATAGTATACATACACTCCAATACAATTCCACGATCATGGGAACGATATCATCGCTCGTGCGTACGTACGGAATACCATCTCCACGATGTGATGCGACTCGTTCTACCTGATCTTCATTGCATAATGATTATATAAATGAATTGAATGAATGAATATGATATAAATTACACTAATACCATTCTGGAAATGAGGTATCTATAACCTAAAAATAAGAATACGAATTTATTCGACAAAACACTCATAAGAACAAAAAGTAATAAACACCCGAATAACAAGTAGCAATGAAATATTACTAATAATAAGATAAGAATATGACCATATATTATATCATAACAATTCATATGATTCTGGAATAAGTCAATAACATTATTTAAATCATTATACAAGTGGTTCAGACACTTACGAAGCAAATCAGACCTAAGGTAAGGGAAAATATCACAATCTCATTTTTATCCGAGATTGTTTATACTTTGGAATTTACTGGGGTGTATTTTATCATCCACATCCATGTTTCCTCAATATTTAATATTTATATCCTTCTAAAATAGTTTATATCCAATTTTACCCTTCGGTGAGTTTTTAGTAAAAGATATGAAAGGAATCTTTTTTCGTTTTTCGTACGAGGTAATTTTTGACTTTTCCGACAAAAGTACGGGAAGAATGTTTTTTTAACTTATACGGCATGAATGGATTTTTAAAACATTATTTCCAAGAAGATTACTTTACATGTTTCAAGTTTATTTTTAATCAACTTCTTTTAGTTTAAAATTGTATAACATGTTAAGAAAGGAAAAATGTTTTAGAAAGGATATTTTCCTCAAGAATGGAGTTCAAGTGTTTTATCAAAATTATTTTACATCTAAGATAATATAGGGTTCTGTTTCTATCCCTATTATTACATTGATTTGATTATGTTGTGATGGAATTATTTTTCTGAATTCCTTTTTCTTATATGAATTTTTTTATGATGTCATGTTGTTTGAGAATCCCATTTTTACTACATGGGTTATGCAATGATGTATGATTTATGATTTTGTGGAACACATAAGAATGGTATCATTATGAGATGGGTGGGACCTATATATACCTCCAATGCATTGGGTAAAGATTTTATATCTCATGAGATAGACATGGCTGGAACTTCGGGTTAAACCGGTTCAGTGAAATAGGACAGAAACGGGGAGTGAACTCGGTTCAGAAATGGACTTTGTCCGCTAAGATAGTCTTGGAAATGATTCTTGACTACTAAGAAATGATTATATATGATTATGTGTGTATGACACTAAGTTTCATGTTTTATGTTATGATTATTGGGATTAGATTTCACTACTATGATTTACCCCATGTTATGAATTTATGATCTCTTTTGCAGGTTAAGATTTCCAAAAGTTATGTTCTTATGAAAATTATGTAATTGAGATTTATTTTGTTTACCCTTACTGAGAATTTGAGCTCACCCTTTTGTATGTTTTCTTTCCCTAGGTCAGGAAGAAGGTTATTAAGTAAGATATGCCAAAAGGGACTATATATATGATGAAATAAATGGGAGACAATGTAGATGCTTTATGAACCAGTTGTTTATGTTTCCCAGTTTCTAAAGACACTATACCTATACGGTCCTTTCCTGGTTTGTTATATGTTGTAATAAGTGTCCTTCAATTTTGAAGTAATAACAATGTATGTAATGTATGGGTCGTTATAGTTGGTATCAGAGGAAAGGTATAGTCAACCTTTGGAAACTAGGATGTGAAAGCCTTAGTAAGAACCCTAAGGATAAGTCTAAGCATAGAACACAATCTTAGTGTTTTAAAAATAGTCATGAATAACCTAGGATAATACCTTATGTGTGAAATTTTATTCTTTATTATGTGGTTTTCCTATTATAATTAGTGTTGCTCACACTATTCTACTTTGTTTTAGTCAATGGTTGGAACTCAAAGGAACTGTGTTAATGCGGAATCCGATGGGAAATGCAATGATTGTCCCCCTGAGCAACCAAATGTCATGGGAGCTGGAATGAAAAATCTTATAGCCATGCTGACACAACTTTCTGAAGCTATGAATCATGGAGGACTTCCAAATGAGCAAATGAAGGAGCAAAATTCTGTTGAATCCTTCATGAGGCAGCGTCCACCTTCTTTCAATGGGTCTACTGATCCATTAGTTATTGAAAAATGGATTAGTACCACTAAAAAGATATTTTCAGTAATTCAATGTTCTGAACATGATAAAGTCATCCTAGCAGTGTATCGTTTGGAAGGATATGCTGATCAATGGTGGAATCTTATTAAGAATATGAGGCAAAGGGATGAAATTGAGTCCATGGATTGGGACAAGTTCAAGAACTTATTTTTCAATAAGTACTTCCCTCATATTCTCCGAACAAAGATGGAGAAAGAGTTTCTTGAACTGAAGTAAAAGGATGATGAATTTGTTGGTACCTATGAAGAGAATTTTACAAGACTTGCAAGGTACGCTTCTGGTATTATTATCCAACCTGAGTGTAAGATCGATCGATTCTTTAGTGGATTAAAACCAAGTCTTCGAAGGGCCTTAGCCATAAGGGACTTCAATAGCTACGAGGAAATCGTTTGATGTGCTCTCAAAGTTGAGATGGAGATTGGAGTAACCCATCAGTCATATGGGTTTGATAAGAAGAGGAAAATGGAATTCAAAGGAAAATCTAAAGAGCACATTGAAAAGAATATGAGCTTTCCCTTATGCTCAAAGTGTGGAAAGAAACATGGAGGGAGTTGTCTTAAAGGGACAAATAAATGTTTCAAATGTGGAAAGGAAGGTCATCGGGCATTTGAATGCTGCAATGATGGGAAGAAGATGAAAATGATGCAAACAAAGGAAGGGACACACAGAATGAAACTAATACACTTCAATGTTTCAAGGGAAAGGAGATGGGGCATTATGCCAATAAATGCCCTAATCCAAGGGTTGCTGATGATGATCGACATCAACAAAATCTAGAGGCTAAAGACAAAGGAACGTCACATGCAATTTCTATCAGCGATGTGGAGTACGATAATGATGTGGTGAAAGGTACACTTACCATCCACTCTAAAGTAGAAAATGTTTTATTTGATTCTGGATCCACCCACTCTTTTATTTCGGAATATTTTTCTAAGGGTATCACCGTTTTACCTCAACAATTAGATGTTGAGTTAGTTGTGGCAACACCTAATGGCACAACAGTTGCATCAAAAGTTTATAATTCTTCCCCGATTGAAGTTTGTGGGAAAGTGCTTCCTACAAATCTTGTGATCCTTCCTATAGTAAAATTTTATGTGATTCTTGGCATGGATTGTCTTTCTTTATATGGAGCTCATATCAATTTCCAAAGAATGGAATTCACATTTCATATTCCAGATCAATCTATGATCGTCTATCGATGCAAGGATGAACATAACCTTCTAGTGGAAATTTCTTCCATCTTATGGATATTGATTCCACTTAATGAAGGTTATTTATCTCAAATGGTTGGTGAGAAACTCACAATTAAGAATATTCCCATTGTACGGGAGTTTGATGATGTCTTTCAGGAGGAATTTCCGGGTCTTCCACCAAATCGTGAAGTTGAGTTTTCAATAGAACTCGTTCCAGGTGCTTTGCCTACTTCAAAGACCCCTTATAGAATGGACCCAATTGAGTTGCAGAAATTGAAGAAGCAACTCCAAGAGAATCTTGATAAGGGATTCATATGACCTAGTGCGTCACCTTGGGGAGAAACTGTTCTGTTTGTTAAGAAGAAAGATGGATCAATGAGACTCTGCATTGATTATCGAGAACTTAACAAGATCACTATCAAGAAAAAATATCATCTCCCTTGCATTGATGACCTATTTGACCAACTACGCGGAGCTCAATACTTTTCCAAGATTGATCTTCATTCAGGGTATCATCAATTAAAGGTCAAAAGGGAGGATATACCAAAGACGGCTTTCCGTACAAGGTATGGACACTATGAATTTATAGTGATTCCATTGGGTCTTACTAATTCTCATGATATCTTCATGGATCTGATGAATAGAGTCTTTAGAGACTACCTTGATCAATTTGTGGTAGTCTTTATAGAAGATATTCTTGTCTATTCAAAGATCAAGGAAGAACATGAAGATCACATGAGAATCATATTGAAGACTCTGAGAAAGGAGAATATTTATGCCAAATTTACCATGTGTGAATTTTGGCTTCAAAAAGTTACATTTTTGGGTCACATAATCTCAAAAGAGGGGATATCTATGGATCCAGCAAAAACAGAGGTTATAGAAAGATGTTCGAGACCAACAACAATAACTGAGATCCAGAGTTTTCTTGTTTTGGCTGGATATTATCGACGTTTTGTGAAAGATTTTTCACGATTATCTAATCCACTCACCAGGTTGACTCGAAAAGGAGTTAAGTTCGTGTGGACGGAAGAATGTGAAGAGAATTTCAAGGAGTTGAAAAGAAGGTTACCCAATGAACCTGTACTCACACTTCCTTGTAGTGGAGAAAGGTTTGTGATCTATAGAGATGCATCCAAGAAGGGGCTGGGATGTGTTCTCATGCAAAATGATATGGTGATAGCTTATACCTCACGACAGTTGAAAATCCATGAGCAAAATTACCCAACTCATGATTTGGAGTTAGATGCGGTAATCTTTGCATTAAAGATTTGGAGGCATTACCTTTATAGTGAAAGGTGTGATATTTATACTGATCATAAAAGTTTAAAGTATATTTTCACACAAAAGGATCTGAATATTCGTCAAAGAAGATGGTTGGAGATGATTAAGGATTACAAAAACTCAATTCATTACTACCCTGGGAAAGCAAACAAGGTGGAAGATGCATTATGTCGACAAAAACATGCCAGTTTATCCATGATGAGGATCACAAAAGATCCAATATTTATGGATTTACAAAGGATAGCTCTTGGAATTATAATGGAAGGGGGAAAATTATATCCTTCTCAAATGAATGTTCAACCATCTATACATGTGAAGATTAAAGAGGCACAGAAAGAAGATGTAGAGTTACAAAAGAAGGTGAGAAATGTTCCTGAATTCAACCTTGATTGTGATGGGATAATAATGTTCAGGAATCGGGTTTGTGTTCCTCCCATCCCCAAATTAAATAAGGAGCTGCTGGATGAGGCTCATAGTCCTTCATTATCTATTCATCCTAGAAGCATGAAGATGTATAGGGACCTGAAAGAGTACTTCTGGTGGGATGGGATGAAAAGAGATGTTGCTGAATATGTCTCTCGATGCTTGGTTTGTCAGCAAGTTAAAGCTGAGAGATAGAAGTCTAAGGGGATGTTACAACCATTACCCATACCCGAATGGAAATGGGAAAACATCACTATGGACTTTGTCACAAGACTTCCTAAAACATCCAAATGCAATAATGCTATCTGGGTCATAGTTGATCGTCTTACAATGTATGCACACTTCATTGCTATTAGCGAGGATTTCTCTCTGGATCAGCTTGCCAAGATATATGTAAAGGAAGTGGTAAGATTTCATGGAGTACCACTTTCTATTATATCTGATCGGGATCTGAGATTTACCTCGAAGTTCTGGCAAAGTCTTCAGCATACTCTGGATACAGAGTTGAGTTTCAGCACTACTTATCATCCTCAGAGATATGGTCAGTCTGAGAGAACAATTCAAACTCTAGAAGATATGTTGAGAGCTTTCTCTATGGATTTCAAAGGTGGTAGGGATCAACACCTACCTTTGGTGTAATTTTCTTATAATAATAGCTTTCACTCCAGTATTCAGATGGCTCCTTATGAAGCTCTCTAGGGAAAGAAATGCAGGACTCCAACTTGCTGGGATGAAGTTGGGGAATGAAAGCTATTAGGACCTGATCTCGTTGATGAAATGGCAGAAAAGGTCAGATCTATTCAACAACAGATAAGAGCAGCTTAGAGTCGACAGAAAAGTTATGCCGACAACCGAAGAAAAGACCTAGTGTTTGAAGTGGGTGATAAAGTGTTGTAACGAATATCTCCCTGGAAGAGGGTCATGAGATTTGGAAAGAAGGGGAAGTTGAGCCCTAGATATATCGGTCCTTTCGAAATACTGGATCGTGTTGGGAAGGTAGCTTACCGATTGGCACTTCCAATGAATCTCTCTAAAGTACACGATGTGTTCTATGTATCTCTCATGAGAAAGTACATACGTGACCCTTCACTTGTACTCAGCTCAGAAGTTGTACCGCTGGAGCAAGATCTTTCTTATGAAGAACAACCGATAGAGATTCTGGATCATGGCGAAAAAGTCCTACAAAACAAGACCACTCGCTTGGTGAAAGTTTTATGCAGGAACCACCAATTAGAAGAAGCTACATGGGAGCTTGAGGATATGAAGAGGGAGAGGTATCCTCATCTGTTTGTTACAAAGTGACGAATTTCGAGGGAAAAATTCATTTCAAGGTGGGTAGAATGTAACACCTGAGACTTTTATGAGAAATATTTTGTTTCTATGTTATATAAATCATCAAAGGAATCTTTCACTACACACAACAGTAGCTTGGATTGCTTTACACGCAACTACGGCCTTCCTCGATAGCTTGCATCGTACGCAATACCGAGTTTCACTAAACAACGATATGCTATTAAAATATTATTAAAACTAGCCATTATGAATAGTAATAACCACTTTTTGAAATTTTGTAAATTTTATTTTTAAAATGGACTTCATTTTTGGATTCAGAATATCTAAATTAGCCTAGGGTGAAATTTTTTGTATTTTTCTGAAAACATTCAATTTTTGATGAATAGTGAAACCACTAAGTGGTAGTTAAAAAACTGATTTTTTCATAAAATTTAATTTTACCGCTTCTATGAGTGGAATTTAGAAAATCCGAGAGACACAGTTGATGTCAGTAAGTAAAATGTGGTTCAATGAGATGAAAATAATTTTTTGGTGAATAGTAACATTTTACTTTTATTTACCACGGTTAAAAGTAAATAGGGTAATTAAGGGTAAAAATGATATTATTATTACCCTAACACATGTCCTAATTCTATTGGATAAGTGTAATTCTACCAAAAACAATCTTAGGAATATAATATGACCATTTAGGCCCACATGGATTAGATTAGGACATTTATTATCAATTTACTTAAAGAAGGGTTAAAATAGTTAAAATCAATGTTTTATAAGTAAATCATTTTTAATATGGGTTTATATATAAGATAAATTCGACTATAAATATTAATTAGAAAGCTAAAACGATTTCCAACATAATGGTATTTTATTTATAATTTTTAGACATTAAATAATTTAATTTATTTATGACACAACGATGATGCAGTAATTATCTTATTAATGAAATATTGACATAATTGCTGTTATAAATACCCAAATAAATGTAATTTGAGACTTTTTATGAATTAAAATAATTTTATAGGTTAATATTACATGATAGTATTGATTTAATTAACTTTTTTAGAACTTATCATTCAGTTCTGATTTTCACAAAAATCAATTACTATATAGTGTCAAAATTGACATAAAATAGTGTTTAAAACAAATATTATATTATTAATTGTTATTTTATTCATAAAAATATAAGGTTCTATCAAATGACTTAGATAAGGTTATATATATTAATAATAAAAAACTTGGGGTTTTTTGGGCTTGTTATAGTATGTTTATTAACCTTATAGTATAAAAACACAAGAAGACACAGTAAAAGTAAAATTATTTAACTTAATGTTAAATCTAAATGATAAGGTTAAAATAGGAACCTAAACTTGTCTAAATTATATTGGATGAGATGATTTCGACCCATACCTACCTTATCTTCGAAATAAATCAATTTGGAGCTATTTAAAACCGAACTTGACCTTATAATAAAATAATATTTTTAGTTATTCCAAAGGTGCCCCTCTCCTCCCTTATAAAAGGCACCTCCTCCCTCTCTTCCTCACACCACTTTGAGCCTTCAAGCTCGGCCAAACTCTGCCAATTTCTTCTCTCCACTTCCCTAGAGACATCCTAGATGTCCCGGTCTTTTTCAAAGACCAATTTTAGTGCCCTAAAAGGAGGTCTCAAAGAAACGATTCAAAGAAGAGGTAATGTCCATTACCGATTCTTTCATCTTTATTTCTTCTTCCACTTCTCCTCAATTAGTTGTTTCATTATTAAGTAATTACATTAGTAACACTCATATACTTATATGTTATTATATTAAGAAACAACCCCATTTCACCATCTATCCATCCTACGGAAAATGAAATCACCGCGCGTGCGTACATACGGAATACCGTCTCCACGCCGTGGTGTAATCTATTTTCCACCACCACCTTACTTGGATGGGTATAATGGTGTAAAGAATGAATATATATTATTATTGTAAATTTATATTGATTCTGAAATAGTATACATACACTCCAATACAATTACACGATCATGGGAATGATATCATCGCTCGTGCGTACGTACGGAATACCGTCTCCACGATGTGATGCGACTCGTTCTACATGATTTTCATTGCATAATGATTATATAAATGAATTGAATGAATTAATATGTTATATATTAAACTAATACCATTCTGTAAATGAGGTATCTATAACCTAAAAAGAAGAATAAGAATTTATTCGACAAAACACGCATAAGAACAAAAAGTAATAAACACCCGAATAACAAGTAGCAATGAAATATTACTAATAATAAGCTAAGAATATGACCATATATGATATCATAACAATGAGTATGATTCTGGAATAAGTCAATAAAATTACTTAAATCATTATACAGGAGTTTGGGACACTTACGAAGCAAATCGGACCTAAGGTAAGGGAAAATATCACAATCTCATTTTTATCTGAGATTGTTTATACTTTGGAATTTACTGGGGTGTATTTTATCATCCACATCCATTTTTACTCATTATGTAATATTTATATCCTTCTATAATAGTTTATATCCAATTTTACCCTTTGGTGAGTTTTTAGTAAAAGATATGAAAGGAATCTTTTGTCGTTTTTCGTACGAGGTAATTTTTGAATTTTCCGACAAAAGTACGGGAAGAATGTTTTTTTAACTTATACTGCATGAATGGATTTTTAAAACATTATTTCAAAGAAGCTTCCTTTACATGTTTCAAGTTTATTTTTCATCAAATTCTTTTAGTTTAAAATTTTATGACATGTTAAGAAAGGAAAAATGTTTTAGAAAGGATATTTTCCTCAAGAATGGAGTTCAAGTGTTTTATCAAAATTATTTTCCATATAAGATAATATAGGGTTCTGTTTCTATCCCTATTATTACATTGATTTGATTATGTTGTGATGGAATTATTTTTATGAATTCCTTTATCTTATATGAATTTTTTTATGATGTCATGTTGTTTAAGAATCCCATTTTTACTACATGGGTTATTCAATGATGAATGATTTATTATTTTGTGGCACACATAAGAATGGTATCATTATGAGATGGGTGGGAACTATATCTCCCCCCAATTCATTGGGTAAAGATTTTATATCTCATGAGATAGACATGGATGGAACGGCGGGTTAAACCGGTTCAGTGAAATAGGACTAAAACGAGGAGTGAACTCAGTTCAGAAACAGACTTTGTGCGCTAAGATGGTCTTGGAAATGAGTCTTGACTACTAAGAAATGATTCTCTATGATTTTGTGTGTATGACACTAAGTTTCATGTTTTAAGTTATGATTATTGGGATTAAATTTCACTACTATGATTTTCCCCAGGTTATGAATTTATGATCTTTTTTGTAGGTTAAGATTTCCAAAAGTTATGTTCTTATGAAAATGATGTAATTGAGATTTATTTTGTTTACCCTTACTGAGGATTTGAGCTGACCCTTTTGTATGTTTTCTTTCCCCAGGTCAGGAAGAAGGTTATTAAGTAAGATATTCCAAAAGGGACTATAGATATGATGAAATAAATGGGAGACAGTGTAGACGCTTTATGAACTAGTTGTTTATGTTTCCCAGTTTCTAATGACACTATACCTTTACGGTCCTTTCCGGGTTTTGTTATATGTTGTAATAAGTGTGCTTCAATTTTGAAGTAATAACAATGTATGTAAAGTATGGGTTGTTATAAATTGAATATGATAAAATGGATTATATATTTTTAATAATAAAAATTTATATTATATAAAATGGTCAACTTAATTTTTTGGCCATAATTAATAGTAAAAATAGTAAAAAAAATAATTACCATGTTAAAAAAATTAAAAGGGTAACAGTGATCAACATTAGTGGAAAAGTGGATAAAATGTGTAAAAAATATATATTTTAAATCACATAGGTGTTTATTGGCCTTATATATCATCCAATAATTTATTTTTTAATTATAGAGGCTCTTGTGTTGAGTCTCACTTCTCATTATTGAATTGTTTTGGGTATTTACAAGAATGTCAGTCCTCCTCCTTTAAAAAGGGAACCCACTCTCCTATCCTTTACACACTTACAATAACCATTGGTTTTGAAAATACCTACACAAATAAATTATCTAATTTAATATTTTAATCCTAGAATCATTGGTTTGATCATAAATCCAATATTGGAAGGCATTAGGTATAATCCTAAATAAGTGGTCTGAAGAAGAGGTAACATTCTTAACCGAGCATCCTTGTTTTATTTTTTATTCCACCTTCTTAAATATTACTCAATTAAGATCATATAATAACATCAGTATATAACCTAATTTTTTATTATTTCTATTTAATAATTTAAATTCATCTCCATTTCTATCAAATGAAAAAAACAGTCCATCGAGTGTACGACAGACTGCAGCCTCACGAACTGATGTAATTTTTTTCCATCATTGCATATCACAACTATTAATAATGTTTTATTTATTACTTAAAAATAATAATAATGAAATATGAACCATTATTGTAAATGATTATATCATATAATTTCTTTCCTTGCCATCCATTGAAAATGATAATGTTGTTCATGTGTACGGAAAATGACCTCCTTGCAAAGCGATGTGATTTTGTTTATCTTGTTAATAAATCATGTCGATGGTATATGTAAGTTTATTTAATGAAAAAATTTAATATTTATGATATAATTATATTTTTTGGAAAAATAAAATAACAGTTACCTTATTTCTAACATGCCTTTTCAAAAATAGAAATGTTACGCATGCTTATGTACGACCTATCATTTCCATGATTGTAACAAAGTTAATTTTTCAAAACCACCCTATATGATAGGTTTGAAATATATAATTTATGTATTAAAAATTATAATTATTTCATGATTATTATTATAGATATGATTAATTAATAATCTCTTTGATCCAAGTAAACTTACCACATTATTTTTAGACATATGAAATGAACATCATCAAAACATCCATCATGAATGTAACGACCCAAAATTATTTCAATAGAAATTCCCTTATTAAAAATATTTCATATATTATAATCACATAAAATCACATTTAGAAGAAAATAAATTCTTTATAAATGATGAATGAATTAAATAATAAGTGTTTCTATAAGTAAAAGAACATATACTGATGAAATCATATTGTAACCTTTAAAATAGTAACGTAACCCTTATGAATAGTAAACTATCCAATTTAATAGTAATCTTATAGTGATAGTATAAATAAAATTAATCCGTCTCATTAATGATGATATGATATAATTATATCATAGTACATGTAAATAAATATTTAATTTTATTTAATTAATTGTTGATATAATTTGTAAGTTATAAATATATAATCCTAATTTTAAAACCAATTTAATAATTTAAAAGAAAATTTATTTCAATAAATTTATTTCATAAATTTTTTTTTTATTTCTTATGATTAAAATATAATTTTATGTGACCTTACTTAAATTTTCAATGTGATGTAAAATCAATTATAATTTAAAATATTTATTTTTTCTATTAAATTATGATTTTAAATAAAAATTAAATTTCTCATATTTAGAAAATTATTAAAAAAAAATTAGTTCATTTTTTAATTCTATAAGTCAAAAAATGGATAGGGTTTATTTTTGGGATTTTTATGAAATACATGATTTTTTAGTGAATAGTAAAATACAATAATTTGCGGTATATATTTACTATACGTTAAATGTACTTTTCATTGAGTAATAACTAATATAAGAAAAATTAGTTAAAACTCACATGAACTAATTACTAAATGTAGTATCAATTATCAACACTATTAAATATATTTATAAAAATAATAAAATTTTGAGTAAAACGATGAGAAAACACCCCTCTCCTACACTATAAATACCACCCCTCACCACCTCTTCTCCTCACACCTCTCAAACCATGAGCATTGTTCAAATTTTTCCCTATACTCATACTAGACTTATCCACTATCCTCCTGAGATTTTTTTCTTAACAAAAGACCAAAATAGAATCTCCTAAGGATGTTCTAAAAAAGAATGAACCAAGAGGTAAAACCCTCTTCCATTTTCTTACAATTTCTTTTCAAGTGCCTTTATTTTCTTTTTCTATACTCACCTCCACTCATCCAAGTGGAATGAAAACCCCAATATTATACATATAATATAATGTTATCATGTTTATGGAATAATTCTTCATCAAATATCTTCTCCACTCTCGTTTACTTTAAGAATGAAAACATCGTCAGTGAGGTGCTTATTTACCACTTTGGTGGATGATATGTTCCCTCGTTCAATTAAATATTAAAGGATCGTCATGAAACCATTATTATGGTTAAAAAAGATTATAATAATTTTATAATTTATTATTTAATATTCTAGAATCATTTTGTAAAAATGATATTAATTTATAAAAAATGGATCTTGATGTGACTAAAAAACACTAAATTTATGTAAATGAATATCATTAACGGATTATCAAATGAATCATCCACACTTATGGAAACCAAATGATATTTTAATATTATATATGATCATTAATAACAAATAATTTCTGTTTTGTGAAATTGTCCTCACCCTACATGATATTCTATACACTTATATAGGTAAACCGATAATGGAAACCAAGGAAATAAATTCTCTCAAACAATGAAATAAAATATCTTAACCTATCAAAAAGACCATTAATGAACTTATCAAAGTTATAATAAATAAAATACATTTATAAATTGTTTTTAAAATCTTAATTTATGAATCTAATTTTATTATTTAGGACATTAAGATCAAGTACATAATCGTTTTGGGAATAAGGTGAGAGATTCTACCCGAACCTCAATTATTCCTTCAGGTTACTCTTTCTCTCTTTTTAACCAAATGGAATTCACTTTTATTTTCATGTAAATATTATTAATTCTATTGATATGTTACTAAATCTTGTATTAAGATCTATTTTTTTAACACAATAATAAATTTATTTTATTAAAGAGAAGGAGAAAGGGGAAAGGTGAAAGTTGAAGTACAAAACTCAAGGAGGTCTGGAGAAGTAGAGACCAAGAGAATCCACAATATCCACTTCCATTCTGCCTGGGGGGGGGAGCCAAGAGAGTCAATGTCCATAAGAGGAAAGGACTGGGAAGCACTAGAGGACAGAAAGTATGCCAATCGGTTTCCCTGATGCCATGTATGAGAAATCGCAATGCCATTAGGGAGGAGAGCCTTGCACGTGATGTGCCAAGGAGGGGCGACGTCGCCCTTAAGAGAACTCCAAATAATTTTAGAATAAGTCTCCACCATATTGACGGTAATGTTTCTATAACTTCATATTTCTAAGCCATCAAGCATTGACCTTACCTCAACCAACGAAGAATCTCTAATCCCATAATATGCACTGAATGCTAGGCAAGCCGAGCCAACCTAGTTGCGAGCTGATCCACCCCCCCCCCCTCATGATCCCCTGTCCGCAAGCACCATCAGTATTTAGTTTAAAGCCTTGAGAGGGGGTCCATCCAACCCAAAAAACCATTCTTCATAAGGCTAGGGGAACTAGATGAATGCCTTCCATCCAAAAGGTGATATGCATGTATTTAAAAGGTTTCATATTCAATTCTCTCCGATAAGCAATCCAAATTTAAGGGAACTTCCTAAATTCATAACCAATTTTAGTTGTACTCTATAATGTATTTTAAGAAACAACTATTTTTATAAAATTGATAATTTTATTATGAAAAAATTCATGGTTCACATTTGGTTTTATATAAAATATAATTAACTTTTATGCTGTAAATTCTCTTTAATATTTTCCTTAAACTGTAATAATTTTTTTTAATTCTAATGTTTCTTAAATACTATATTTACATTTTATCAATTCAGTTTTACATCACAAATCATGATCTATTACTATTTTACCTTATCAATGTACATTTATGATTTAAATCCTTTCTTTCATGGACACAATTGTGAAATTCCCTTATGTTATTCCTTTGGACAAGATTATGATAACCAAATCTCACCATGGGTAACCCTTATGTTTATGATTGATTCCTTATATAGGATTTTTTATGAGTAAAAAATATTTTTAACATGTTATGATGGTTATGACCAGATATCACTCCAATGCATTGGGTAATGTTTAGTCTCCTGATATGTTATGTGCAACAGTCTTGGTGGTTAACTTTAACTCATGCTCTTCTAAGTGTAATGAGACTTAACTCATTATCCTCTCTGTGTAAGAAGCCTCGAAACATGATCCTATATGTGAAAAGAGCCTTTAATCATGACAAATTAATGTTTTTTTATTTCTACCATGTTACCATGAATCCATGATTATATGATCCCATGTTATGATTTCTTTTGTTTAATTATGTTCCATGATATTTTATCTCATTATGTAATGAATTTTAACCCTTGTGATAAACTTTATTTTTATGTTTATTCCCTTACTGAGATTTTTGAGATCATGCCTTTGTTTGTGTTATCCCCATGTTATCCTATACAAATGTAGGGCTCAAAGGTATTTTGGAGATCATAATGGATGACAAATAAAGAAAAGATTTATTTAGTCCCATGTTTTCAGTTTTATATACTTAGTCTTCCCAAACAGAGGACTTTACGATCTATGCCATGTAATTTTATGTTTAATTAAGCATAAAATCATGTAATGAGACTTGTAAAAGACTAGGGTCTCTATACTTGGTATCATAAAAATAGTTTGGTTATTTTTAAAGACTATAAATACATAACCTCGATAATAAATTTTGGTATAATACTAAGTCAAATAAAACATCCCTAAATTTTGGAAAGTATTTAGAAAGTGGTTTATCAAACAAATGCATCCCTATATGGATACTACAAGTGGATGTGTTTCTAGAAAATATTTAACAAGTCGTAACAACTATGACAAGGTGTTCTGGACCTAACTAGGCTTAACCTAGTACGTGATAATGAGCCTTACTGCACACCTAGACTGACACTCTTGGGGGATATGCTTTGATAAATTCATAAGCTCCTTATAAACCATTATTAAGGGAACAAAGAAAATTCCCATATGAATATATGTTAGGAAAAAGATCATGGAAAACTGATATTGAAACCTTGGGAATCAGAAGTTAGGATATACTTTTCCTTGAAGGGTTTATCATTTTATATTTAATGTTTACTTTTCATGATTATTAGGTAAGTATTCAAGACCCCTAATTTTAATTTATTTTTATTAATTAACAGAGGGAAATATAAGAATACATGACAACAGTCAATGTGATAAGAAATGTGACAATTTTTCTATTAATATGCCAAATATGATAGAAATGGGCTCTCAAAACTTCATGATAGTACTTTCTCAATTGGATAAATTTATTACTAATAACATGAATTACGTGGAACATCCTCATTATCGAAGAAAATAGAATGTTTCCTTCAAACCCTTCATGTGGAAAAGGCCTTCCATGTTTTGTCAATCTTCTGATCCCCTCTTCCTGGAAAAGTGGATTAACTCTATTGAAAATATATTCTCTATCCTCCATTGTTCAAAATAAGAGAAATTTGTGATAGTGGTCTATCACTTTAATGGGAAGTAGATCAGTGGGGGACACTAATCATGAATATGATTTCCATGGAGGAAATTGATTCCCTGGATTGAATGGAATTCAGGAAAATGTTTCCCAATAAATTTTTGCAACCACTTGGTGTATGAAGATTGTATTTGCCGTCAGTAGTTGTCAATGCTAGTAAAAATAAGGAAGGAGATGATGAACGAATCCAATGTTAATGGAGACCGGTTGAAGTGAGGATTTCTGAGAGAATTGATATGAAATCATAGCATTGAATTTCATCCTTGGGAAATTATCCACGAATAAAATTCAGATGATTGTGGAGCTGATCCCATGTTCAAAGTACGTGTATCAAAGGTGATATATTGTCTACAACAATAATTAATTGTGATAAAATCAGACGATGCATTCCTGATTTGTATTTCACAAATATCATAAGTTAGGATAACTTTTGATGCAAGATTAATGAAAGAAAGGGGGGTATAGGTGCTTCTAGTCATATACAGTTTTGATTTTAAGGAATGATATTGGTCGAGTTCATGATGAAATTAAGAGAGTTGTTGAAGACACCACATCATAAAGAAGAAGCCTGAAGATTATGGCCGAAGCATATATGGAAGGTGGCACTGTTTTCCAGTGCTTTCCAAAATTTTGGGCCTAAAAAATGGGAGATGGGGACATCTGTTTTTGGTAAATGATGGTTCATGAAAGTTCAGGGTTGTGTGTGAAAGATTAGGGTTGTGCGCAAAAAAATCAAGTTTGTGTGTGAAAGATTGTTCATGCGTGCAATATTGGCTTGTAATTTTATATGCCAGTGGAGTTCCAAGGTCGGCACTAGAAATTATGGAAAAGGCATGGAATACATGAAAGATTGGACAAAGTGTGTGAAAAATGAGGTCGCATTAAAGATAGGATTTGCGTGTAATATGAAACATAGTTTAGAATTTTGTGTGAAAATGGTTTTTTGAAATCAGAATGAAGAAAATGGAAAAGGAAGGGAGTGCACAAAAAATTAGGCAAAGTGCGTGAAAAATTATGATGCACGAAAGATTGGTTTTTAATAAAATATGGAATACAGTGTGGAATTTTGCACGTAATTTGTGTATCGTGATTAGAATGTTTAAAATTGGTAATGTCAAGAGGCACCCAAAAAATCTGAGATTCTCGCACAATGTGTGCGAAACATATGACTAGTGCTCATAAAATTGGTTGGGTGCACAATGTAGATTTGATGTTTTCCATGCAAGAGAGACATCATGTTCAGAATGAGGAAAAATGAAAAAGTTATGAGGTGCATGAAAAATCCAGGTGGTGCATGAAAATAAAGGAAGGTGTGCGTAATATAAAGAAGTGAGACATTATTTTACGCGTAGGAAGTAATTTTAAGAATAAGAAGGGATTTTACCCGTAGGGTCAAAAATACCTATAAATATGAGGTGACCCCCTCTCATTTGTTTAGGATGGACACTGAGGAAAATTCTGAGCTCTGATGCGTAGAAAAATTGAAGTATATAGTAGAGTGCGAGAAAGGATGTGCTGCGTGAAAAGGGATCTTCTACGCAAAAAATTAGAGTTGTGCGAAAAGGCATTTTCATGCCAAAATGTGTTTTTATGTGTAAGCCACCAAGAAGGGTTAGTGATAAATTCGAGGGTCCCATAGGCCTTTAACAAGTTCTATACACTATTGAAGTGTATCATAAATAAAGAGAGTTGCACCATTTGTGTAAAGAAGAAAGCACAAATAAGTGACATGTTTTCTCAAAACCTCACTGTGTTTCATGAAGGAGATCCCATGATTACACAACCGGTGAATACTGAATCTTGTAGTGCTTCACGAAGGTAGATTCACAAATCATCCCTAGTTCTATAAAGAAGAATCACATTTTTTTTGCGTGAAGAAGTAGACCTGTGGAACTTTATTCTTGCATGAGGTGTCAATCAGAAGTAAGAGAAGAAGAAGAAGATAGTGACCAATGAATATTCAGTTATTCAGGCCCTAAAAAATTTGATTATGCTAAGATAATAGTATCTTCATTGTTTTGATAACCACAAAGAGATTTTGTGATTCTAGTAGGCAGAAGCAGAAGTCATAGTGCAACTGGTTTTGCACTGAAGAAGAAGGGGAAGAAGAGTGTGAAACTTTCTGGTTTTCTATAAGGAAATAAGTGGGTGTTTACACTCCTACTGCTAGGCAAGTAAAAATTGATGATAGGAAGAAGAACGTAGCACTATGACAACCAAAAAGTCTCAACAGGTGGAAGACTCTATTGGTGTTGAAAACCCTTATAAAACAGAGTTAAGACTATCCTTAGAGACAATATAATGAACCAGCTAAAGGCTACAAAAGACTGTCTATAATGGAAGTATAAAGAACCAGTGGGTGTAAGGTAATATCCAACTCAGTGCAAGTTAGAATAGGATTGTTTCTCTCCCCCCCTCCATGTGTCAGGAGAAACCCTGGGAAGCGATTATCTCCTTCCCTCCTCCAAGTGTAGAGAGCCACACTAACTAGAGTATTTTTTTCCTAGTCAACCCATTATAATAGCATATCACATTATAGTGTATAATTCTTGCACAGGTCATTCCCATGCATGACAAGGATGTAACTGCTCTTATTGTGTAGTGAACCTTGTAAAAATATGGTGTGCATATTTTTACAGCTTTCTATTATTGCATGCGACAAGGAAAAGAGAATAAGAGATTCAAGATCTAAATAGGCCAAGTGGTATAGGGATAAAAAGTTTGAATTGGTATCAAAAGTCCCCAACACTAATTCACCCCACTCTCAGAGTTAGGTATATCCCAAACTCGTCCTATCAATTGGTATTAGAGGGATAAGTTCACCTATTTGGGATTCTCTATTGTGAAGTTATTCTCTTTTGAAAACTTGAGATTCGTTCATGAGTCAACAATGAAGGGCAGTTTTGATGAAGAGTCAGTTATCTCGGAGCCGAATTCTATATCTACCAAAACCATGATGAATAGGAAAAATAAGGATAAGAGAATGTTTAAGAATAAGTACCTCTTATCTAAATAAGAGTAAGCTTCTGGTTCTCCATATCAAGATGTCATTGAAGACACAAAAAACAAATAATGTAATGATTAGATAGCTCAGGTCCCCACCAAGAAGATGAAAAACCTTCCTACCTCAACTGATCAAAACGTATGTGTTAATATATTAATGAATTATTCTCTAAATGAAAATGCTAGCACTAGCGGCAATGATCAATCTACAACTTATCAAGAAATATTATTTGATAGATTAAGAATGATTCTTCATGGCATTCTTGAAGAAAGTACATCCCTGGTTTGTGGAGTATTTCAATGCATTCCGGAAAATATTACTCAACCGGAAGAAGAAACTGATGTTTTGAAGAATGTTTTACTAAAAAATATTGTTGAGTGTTTAAACCTCTCAAGATAGGTTGGGACCATTGACACAACAAAGATGATAATTTGAATTATATTCTTCAAAGTTTCTCAAATATGTTGACGAAAGAGATGGAGTCAACAAGACTCTAGAATATAAGATCCATTCAATTGATGATGAGTTGAAAAGGAGCAACTAATTCAATGAGGTATATTTGGAAGAAGACTCTAAGAAGATAAAAGAACTTGACTCTTTGTTACAAAACAAAGTAAAGATGCATGAATATGAAGATGAAAGATTTAAATAGGATTATGAAGATAACATGACTACGATTTAAGACAAAAAATTCATCCTCAATATTAGATGTCTAGATTTGGAAACTCAGTTGACTAATCTTGAGAAGACACATATTGAGTATCCACAAAAGTAGGAAACAATTGATGCAAGTACTCAATGTTCCCTGGAAGATTCTAATATTTTTGAAATTGATTCTACAAAAAGTGCAGGTTGGAGGAAAATGTCTAAACAAGTATGGATGAAGAAAAGTGAGAAGAACCCTACCACACTGTATTGTGTGGATAGGGGAAAGAGTGTGGATGATTGATAACTACAAAAACACAACATACCAAGAAGAAGACTTACCAACATTATCAAGATGATGACAAGAAGTCAAGGTTTGTTGGAAAATTCCGGTGCTGCAGTAGATTTGGGAATTGTGTATTGTATTGTTGGTACAATCCCTTAAATATAAAAGCATAGAGAAAGCCCATCTCAAGGGGAAGAAATCCAGAGAATAAGAAGAAACATCCACAGATCCAGAAGCATATGTATACTAAAACCCGATTTGAAATGTTAGATAACATCTATGACGTATGAAATAGGAGTGGTCACATGACTGGTGCATGTTCATTTCAATAGGTACCCAAAGATGATATGAAAAGAAGATCACAAGATCAGGTTATGAATGAAAATCATTCTTGTGAAGTAGTCAAAATAATGTTGGAAAATAGAACACTTCCAAGAATACTATAAGGAGGAAATTTGATAAGTCATTGGATTTTAAATCCAAGAAGGTGAACGGTTGTGCGTCCTAAAGAACTAAAAATAAGGATTCCACTCAGAATAAGGCATATAGAAGATCCAATCTTGATACCTTAGTCCCTAATGATATATTGGTGGTTTGGCTAGAAGATTTGGAATTAATGAGAAAGATGGAAGATGCACTGGCTAAGGCTAGTGATAAAATCAAAAAAAAATCTACATGAGGAAAAAGAAGTTTTGTCTGTGAGGTGTAACAAGGATGGTCACAAGATTAGAAGATTCTTTGAATTTACTCCATCCCAACGAGAATTCCTTAAGAAGAATAATGTTGCATAAGGATATTCCAGTGCTTTGAAATCCCTTCAAGAGAGAATACTTACTCACAACGAAATGGAAGATGTACTAAGGCCCACACAATCACAATTAACATTGAATATCAGTTGTGAAAGTGTGAAGAATGGGTCATCTTGGTTGGGAAAATCATCTCAACTTTATTGTTCACATTTATGGGGAAAGAAGGATCCACCTTATTGCATTAAATATTTTTGTATTTTATTTCTTCTTATATTACAGGGAATTGAAGGTGAATAAATCTCTTAGGGGGAGAACTTGAGATTCAGTGATTATAAGTGTTACCCTGAGGGGGAGACACATGAAGAAGATTTCAGAGTCATTATAACAATCAGTATCAACATTAGTTGGTATAAAATTCAATTACTCTGAATATTGTCTGATGATCATGTCATTAGAAAAGGTATGTTATTTTGAAATCTCGCATCATTGGTTACTCAAAATAAAGATCATTACATAAAGGTGGATTAATAAAGATAATCAGTGACCTAAGAAGAGTGAAAGTTCTGTAAGGCCACTTATTCTGCCAATTGCACTTGAATGTTTTTGATCTGTTTGTTGAAGTAAGTGCAGAAATTTTAGGTTGATTATTTTATGTTACACCTATTATCTAAATCCTGGAATGAATGTGTAAGTACCTTGAAGACAAGTGTATGAGTTCTCATCTTATGAGGTGTAATATTCAGTGGGTAATGGACAACATTGTTGTCTAAATTAAATCCTAATGTTTTCTACATAGAGAATTACTCAAGTAGACTTAGTGTGAAAGGATTGATAGAACATTACTTAAGTATGAAATGATACCTTCCCATCCATGACCTTTTACTTCTTGTAAATAAGGGAGAGGGAAGTGAAATGAAAGTCTAGGGAAAACAATGAAGTTAGGGGAGAGAGAAGAATCTCATTTTGACATTGAAACATTAATTTCAGGAGAAGTCTTAAGGTATTGACAACAAAATACAAAGGGACAGATTGTTGGGACCACTTTGTGTATGAAGATTGTATTTTTTTTCAATAGTTTTCAATGCTGGTCAAAATGTGTAAGAAGATGTATAAGGACTCCAAAGTTAATGGATATCGGTTGAAGTGAGGATTCTTGGAGTATTGTTATGAATTCATAGCATTGAATGTCATCCTTTGGAAATTCTCCATGACATAAATTCATAGGATTGATGAGATGATCCTAAGTTCAAAGAACGTGTATCAAAGGTTATACATTGTCTATAACAATGAATAATGGTGATAAAATCAGATGATGCTTTACGGATTTTTATTTCACAAATATCATAAGTTAGGAAAACTTTTGATGCAATCTTTGTGAAGGAAAGAGGGAGTAAAGGTACTACCTATCATATAAAGTTTTGTTTGGAAGGAAATATGCTGGTGGAGTTCGTGATGAAAGCAGGAGAGTTGTTCAAGATGCCACATCATAGAGAAGAATCATGAAGGTTATGGCTGAAGCATATATTGAAGGTGGTGTTGTTATCCAGTGTTTGCCAAAATGTTGGGCTTGAAAAACAGGAGATGGAGACATTAGTTTTTGGTAAAGGATGGTGGGTGAAATATCTAGGTTGTGAACTAACGATTGGGGTTGTGCGTGAAAAATATGGTTTGTGTGTGAAATATTGTCCATGCGCGCAATTTTGCCTTGGATTTTTATATTCTAACGGAGTTCCAAGACTGTCAAAGGAAAATATGGAAATGGCATGGACTGCGCGAAATATTGGACAAAGTGTGCAAAAAAAGAGGTTGCGTGAAAGATAGGTTTTTCGTGAAATATGGAATGTAGTTTATAATTTTGTGTGCAAATGGTGTTTTGAAATCAGAATAAAGAAAAATGGAAAAGTTAGAAAGTGAACAAAAAATTGGGCAATGTGTGCAAAAATTGATGATTCACGAAATATTGGTTTTGCATGAAATGTGGAACATGGTGTGGAATTTTGCGTGAAATTGGTGTATCATGATTAGAACATCAAAAAATGAAAAAGTCAATAGGCACATGAAAAATCATATATGCTTTCACAATGTGCACAAAACATCCAACTTGTGCGCGTAAAATTGCTTGGGCGCAAAATGTGGGTTTGATGTTTTTCGCACAAGGGAGGCTTCATGTCTAGAATGATGAAAAACAACAAAGTCATGAGGTGCATGAAAAATACAGGTGTTGCATGAAAATAAAAGAAGGTGCACATAATATAAAGATGTGGGAGACAGTTTTACATGCTGGAAGGTCTTTTACCATCATGAAGGGCTTTTACACGCCAAAAGGTGTTTTTATGTGGAACGTTTGAACTTTACATGCAAGACTGTAAGAAGGGTGCGTGAAAAATTTGAGGGTCCTATAGGCCTCTAAAAAGTTCTATGCACTCTTGAAGTGTCTTGTGAATAAGGATAACCACACCCTCTGTGTGAAGAAGAAACCACAAATAAGTGTCTAGTTTTCTCAGACCCTCATTGTGTTTTGTGAAGGAGATACTATGAGTACAGAACTGGTGAATACTCACACTTGTAGTGCTTCACGAAGATAGATCCACAAACCATCCTTGGTTATATAAAGAAGAATCACACGTCCTCTTCATGAAGAAGTAAACCCATAGAGCTCTCTGCTTGTACAAAGATTCAATCAGAAGTAAGAGAAGAACAAGAAGATAGTGGCCAATCTATATTCAGTTATTCCGGCCATAACAACTCTGATGATGCTAAGCTGAGATAATCTTCATTGTTCTAATAATCAAAAAGGGAGTTTGTGATTCTAGATGGTTGAAGCAGAAGTCTTAGTGCAACTAGTTTTTCACTGAAGAATAAGGGCAAGAAGAGTGTGCAACTTTCAGGTTTGATACAGAGAAATAAGTGGGTGTTTAATTGCCTGATACTTGTTATGTAAAAAGTAAAGATAGAAAGAACAAAGTAGCACTATGACATCCAACATGACTCAATAGGTGGTGGAATTTATTGGTGTTGAAAAACCTTATCAATAGAGTTAAGACTGCCTTCATAGGTAGTACAAAGAATCATGTAAAGGCTACAAGAGACTGTCTATAATGGCAGTATAAAGATCCAGGGAGTTTAAGGGAATATCCTAATCATTGTAAGTTAGAATAGGATTGTTTCCTTTCCCCCTCCAATTATAGGGAGAAACACTAGGAAGTGATTACCTCATTCCCTCATCCATGTTTAGGGAGCGACATTGACTAGAATACTATTTTCCTAGACAACCCACTATAACAACATATCACATTATAGTGGACAATCCATGCACTGGTCATTCCCATACACGGCAAGAATTTAGATTCTCTTATTGAGTGGTGAACCATGTAAAAATATCATGTGTATATTTTTATATCTTTATATTATTGCATGCGACAGAGAAAAGATAATAAGAGAATCAAGATCCTAATTGGTCAAGAAGTACAGGGATAAAAAGTTTGAATTAGTATAAAAATTCCCCAACATTGATTCACCCCCCTCTCGGTGTTAGGTATATACAAAACTGGTCCTCTCATAAATATTTCGCCAAACCCGCTGTCTCAAGAGATAAAGAGAGTTTTTTGGTATTAAGTAGATGGAATATGAATCTTTCAGATTGTATAAAGAAAAATTTACATGGATTTCAAGATACACCCTTATCTTTTTCATGAACATTGAATGAATTGTGGATATCTTTTTTAGTGTAATAAATATGAGTCTATGAAAAAGTTTTGGAAATTTGAGACTTTGATATTTATGAGGATATTTTGTATTGTTCCCTCAAGGTTGAAATGGAAATTGGATACCCTCAATGGTATTATGGGACCAATGAAAACATGTGAAAAAAGTAGTGTAATATTGGTGGATTATAAAATAAATCCCATTATAGAATAAGGCTGAATATCCTATGTGTCAAAATTGTGGGAAGAAGAATCCAGGGGACTATATTAAGTGAACTAGGATAAGATTAAAATGTGGATGAATGGAGAATCTAGATAATAACTTCCAAATGTATATGAAGAATCCTAGTAACATTGAAGAAGAAAGGAAGGTTTATATCATTGCTCAACCAATCGAGCAATGTTTCAACTACAAGAAATATGTTCATTTTGTGAACCAATGCCTTAAGATGGAAGTTTTAATAGGAAATCCACAACAATCTGAATGGAAACAAGGTATGGATTAGGATATCACTAATGATGATGTGGTGTTGGACAATGATGTGGTGACATGTTCATTGATTACTTATTCAATAATAGAGAACATACTATTTGATTTTAGTTCTATGCATTCTTTCATATCATTAAAGTTTAGTATAACTATTAAAACCCCACCTAAAAATTTGGAGGATGATTGAAAGAGCACTGTCGTGGGATCCCTCAAATGATTAATGTGATTTTGGGGTACTTACGTGCAGCAGAGTGGCTGACCAAGGTCGTCTCTCAAAGGAGGAAGTGAATTTAACAACTTATTAAAGGTATTCTAAAAATAAAATAAAAGAGAATAAAATAAAAACACTACTTTAAAGGATTGGGTTTTTTATATTTTATGAATCTAGAAGAATTTTTCTGGTAGAATATTGTATTTTTTTTTGTTTTTAGTTTTGAAATGAATTTCGATTAAAATGACACAACAATAAGATGTTTTTTTAGAAATCTATTTTCAAAGGCGTAATCAATCTAACTCTACATATTCATTAACTTATTAATCATTATCATTTAAATAAATATCCACTTAATTATTGTCCCCTAATTTGTTATCCCTCAAACCCTATGAGAGTTAACTTAACCACAAAGATGAAATTACTTAAACCCTAGGCTAGCTTCGGAACATGCAATCACAACACCCTGCTTTGATTGTTGTTATAAGGATAGATTATAGTCAGTGTTTAATTAGAGAACATATCCATTCTGGAAATTAGGATGAATTATGTTTAGGGATTATATTTTAACTCTACAAATTTATCCCGTGTGGTCTTGTATTACCGATTAAGATTACGCTCTCACAATTCACACAAAATCCCAACCTCGCGTGTTTTTGTGTTAGTTGTTCAATTGTTTGATTAGTTTCTTGTAATTTAAAAACACAATTCATGGATCATTTAATGTGAATTACAGTATCTCATTGATTCAAAATAATTAAATGAAGAGGGTAGAAGATAGATCGATTACTAAAAGACTACTCTTCCATCGGTGGCGTAATCTTCATAGAAGCGTTTTTCATGTGCAAAGGTTTATAATGGGTATAACCCAATAACGCTTCTACTCAAGAATTAAAGACCAAAGAGGAAGATTAAGAGAAGATACAATTTAAACAAAACATAATAAAAGAGAAGAAATAAATGAATAACAAAGAAGTTTATTACACAAACAAAATCATTACAACATGAAGGAGAAGAAGAAGGCTTCGTCGAAGGGATCCTTGCTTCAAGCGAAACCCTTAATGACATGGTTGGATAATTGGATTGAATCCACTTATACTCTACCCTAAACTTTCCAAATCACGTCCCAAACCCACCAAATGGGAAAAACACCAATTTATAGAGTAGTGGAGAGGCTAGGTTCAATGTAGTTTCAAGTGTGAATGGGGAATCTCGGCCAAATATTTTATGCCACCTTTCACAGCCCATTTGACCCCCAAAACGCGTGAAATGGACGGCCTTAAATAAGGATAAAATGTGGGGATATGGGTCCTATATCTCCTCTCAAAATATGGGCTTAATATAGGCCCATATGAAGGAGTTATGGCCGCAATACAGAAGCTTCTCCATTCTGGCGAGTCCAGCCCAACTTTGACTTCATGACCCATTTTCAACAACCAAATGCACTCTTTATCTCTAGTGTCCTAACTAAAAGTTGTAGATAATTATGTTAGGAACATCGTTAGAAAATTTCCAATTCATATAATAAATATAAAAATATTTACCTTCAAAATACTACAGTGAACTATAAAGGGTAAAACTGGAATTTGCATCAAAATATTCAAATGAATGATCTAATCCAAAATACTTTCTAATTAAACATATTTAACACAATTTGAGGAAATTATATCATTTATTATCAATAAAATATTCAATAAAATATTGTTTTATAAAATCCCTCACACTTACCCTTTTGCACTCCTGAGAAAAACCTGATATCAAGTAAACATTAATATCAAATCAAAACCAATTTTAAAACACATATCCTTGAGATCAAACAATTACACACCAAGAAAAAGAAGATATCATGCCTCATAAAAAACCATTATTTTAAGTTCTTCATTTATATCATTCAATATATTTCCACTTTATTTATCCTCCCATGCACAAAACACTTACCTCGCTTGAATTTTCTGTCATCACTCAAATATCAATTTTTTTTGCAATGTCTTTCTCATCCAAACTCATACAAGGGTCACCATAGGCTTGATAAATTCCTACATTGCTACCTGATGTGAGTCAAGGACATATTTTTATCATGAGGACTTTTTAGGGTTGTTCTGTGGCTTTCGGTTTGTAGGATTAAGATGTGAAAAACTCTGAGGCTGAATGAGGAGGGCTTGAATATTTTTTTGAAGCAAAATTGCATTAATCTAATTTTCACTTAAATATGGTCTTCTCCTCAATCCCCATAGTATCAATTCAGCTCCATCATCATGAAAAGTCATGAAAAGATTACAACATTCATCATTTCATCATAAAAAATGTCAATCTTCTCAAACATGATTTTCTTGAAAGCCCCAGATGGGCACAACTTTCCACCTCAATTAGAAGCTCCAGAAAAGGCA
This sequence comes from Viscum album, assembly GCA_963277665.1. Lineage (NCBI taxonomy): Eukaryota > Viridiplantae > Streptophyta > Magnoliopsida > Santalales > Viscaceae > Viscum > Viscum album. The sequence goes on along the minus strand of OY728130.1, from coordinate 726,755,397 downwards.
CAGCTTCACTTGTCATGAAAGCTACAGAAAAGGTGCAGCTTTCAATATAATGACTTTCTTCAGCAGCAAACACATCTCCTAAGAATTTAATTTTCCACCCAATGTATCACAAAATGTGGTATCAAAACACAAGACAGCTTCCCCCACACTTAAGCTCAACTAGATTATGCAATTTCACTTCAAGAGTTGGTTGGATAGGGAAAATTGGCTTGTAATGTGGCTAACATAACAGGTTGTGCATGGATTCTAAGGTCTACAAGGATTTAATATTCAAGGTATTCCATTATAAAAAAGGATTCTTTTAAATATGGGATTTAATACCATACAAATTCCTCAATCATTTAAACATAAGTACCTCACACCATCAAGTTTTGACCGGAATAGATCAAATTGTGGTTAAATCAAGCATGGTTTGGTTCTCTCCTCAAGTGAGGTGAATGTACATAATATGAAAATAATGGTTTATAAGCCTCATAGTAAAGTGATTTCAAATATAAAGATAGTGAGATGTGGCATGGCATTCAAAATTCAGCGTACTTTTCAAGAAATTATTAAATATTTGAACTTGAAACAAAGTCATTTCAGCATTCATTTAAGCTTAGTTTCAAGGGATAAATCGTTTCACTCATTGATTTGCATTTAAAAATTGTGATGAGAATCATTTCAGCTGCAAAGTTTCAAAAACACAATGAAAATTGAAAAAATAAACACACAAAATTTGAAAAAACACACAATTTTTTTGTTTTCTTTTTTAAACAGGGAAAATAATTGAAATTACTAAACTAAAAGGTTCCCTACTCCCCCACACTTAAAATATTGAATTGTCCTCAATGTGAACCCATGAGATGATATATGCACATGAAATGAAGAATTTTTAAATAGGACAAATAATATAAAAGTGAAAGGGTTAGGAACAGCCTGATGTGCTCAAGTGATGATGGGGTCATGCAGTGTGATAAAATCAACTGCATCGGTAGGAAGTCCCTCGATGTATCTCTTCAAACGTTTTTCATTGATTATAAAGCTCCTTCCAGTGTCCTCTTGTGTGATCTCCACTGCACCATAAAGAAAAACATTAGACACAATATAAGGACCTAACCATCTGGAACGCAACTTACCAGGCATCATATTGAGTCGTGAACTATAGATAAGGACTTTCTCTCCAACATGAAACTCCCTTTGTTGGATCATTTTGTTATGAGATGCTTTTGATATTTCCTTCTAGAGCCTTGAGTTCTCATATGATGATAGTCGAATCTCCTCAAGCTCTTGAATTTGCAACTTTATTTGAATTCCAGCTTGGTCCAAATCCATGTTGCATTTCTTTATAGCCCAATATGCCCGATGCTCAACTTCCACTGGGAGATGACATGATTTCCCAAAAACAATCCTAAATGGGGACATAACAACGGGTGTCTTGTATGCTATCCTATAATCCCACAATGCATCATCCAAGCGCTTGCTCCAATCTTTTCTATTTGGCTGCACAGTTTTCTCTAATATTTGTTTCAACTCATGATTTGAAACCTCAGCCTGGCCATTTATTTGGGGTGGTATGGTGTTGATTTTTGTGTGTCACCCCATACTTCCGAAGGAGGGAAGAAAAATTCCTATTGCAAAAGTGTGTCCCTTAGTTAGTGATGATGGCCTTTGGTACTCCAAACCTGCAAAAAATCTATGCTTTGACAAAGTCCGCAACAACATGAGAATCGTCAGTCCTGATGGCCTTGGCCTCCACCCATTTACTCACATAATCAACAGCAACCAAAATATACAAAAATCCAAATGAACTAGGAAAAGGACCCATAAAATCAATGCCTCATACATAAAAAATCTCACAGAATAGTATGGGTTGTTGGGTCATCTCATGTCTCTTAGAAATATTCCCAGTGTGTTGGCAATGTGAGCATGACTTACAAAACACATGGGCATCATCGAACAAGCTAGGCCAATATAATCCAGAGTACAAAACCTTCCTAGCTGTCCTTTGGGGTCTAAAGTGTCCACCACAAGCAAGTGTATGACAGAAATGCAAAACAGTCTCAAACTCATGATCGGGAAAACACCTCCTAATGAATTGGTCACTACACATGCACCAGAGGTAAGGATCATCCCACACATAATACCTAGACTCACTTTTTAATTTTTGGAATTGATGCTTCTTCAAATTTGCTGGGATTTCAGAGGAAACAATGTAATTAACTAAATCAGCTTACCAAGGATGTGTACCTGAGATGGTATAGAGATGCTCATCGGGGAAACTGTCCCGAAGTGGTACCTGGTCCAAGGTGCCATCCTCTAGTGTGTGAGTCAGCCTACTCATGTGGTCTGCCACCGAATTCTCTGATCCCTTCTTTTCCTTTATCTCAATATCAAATTCTTGAAGAAGGATTATCCAACTGATAAGTCGTGGCTTTGCATCTTGCTTCTTTAGGAGGTACCTCAAAGCTGCATGGTCAGAAAAAAAACTACTTTAGAGCCCAATAAATATGAACAGAATTTATCTAAAGAAAATATGACAGCAAGAAAATCCTTTTATGTGGTTGTGTAATTTTATTGGGCTGAATCCAGTGTCCTTGATGCATAGGAGATCACATGTGAACGTCCCTCCACCCTCTGAGATAAGACCGCTCTAACCGCGAAGTTGGAGGCGTCACACATAAGATCAAAAAGAAATCTCCCACCGTGGGGGCTGTATGATAGGTGGAGTGGTCAGAAACTTCTTTAGCTCATCAAAGGAAGTCCTACAAGAATCTTCAAACACAAAATCAGAATCTATTTGAAGTAATCGTGACATAGGAAGAGCGATCTTACTAAAATCTATGATGAAGCGCCGATAAAATCCTGCATGCCCTAGGAATGATCTATAATCACGCACACATGAAGGATAGGGTAAGGATGAAATAATGTCAACCTTAGATCTATCAACCTCTATCCCATGTTTTGACACTACATGCCCTATGAAAATTCCATGCTCTACCATAAAATGATACTTTTCAAAGTTCAGGACAAGATTCTTCTCAATAAAACGATTCAACACCTTTCCCAAACTACTTAGAAATTCATCAAATGAAGACCCATACACTGTAAAATCATCCATAAATACCTCCATTCAAGTCTCAATAAAATCAGAAAAAATTCTCACCATGCATATTTGGAAGGTACCTGGGGCATTGCAAAGTCCAAATGGCATCCTTCGGTAAGAAAAGGTACCGAATGGGCAGGTGAATGTTGTCTTTTCCTGGTCCTCCGGAGCTATAGGAACCTGAAAATATCCAGAAAATCCATCCAAGAAACAATAGTGTGTCTTCCTAGCTAGTCTCTCAAGCATCTGATCAATAAACAGGAGGGGGAAATGGTCCTTGCGAGTGTAACGATTCAGTTTCCTATAATCAATACACACACGCCAACTTTTTTGCACCCTCATTTGAACTAACTCATCATTCTCATTTTTAACAACAGTAACACCACTCTTCTTAGGCACAACCTGAATTAGACTTACCCACTGAGAATCTGAAATGGGAAAGATTATACCTGCCTTGAGAAATTTCTCAACTTCTTTTTTAACAACTTCCAGGAGGGTGGGATTGAGTCTCCTTTGTGGCTGTCTCATCGGTTTAGCCCCATCCTCCAAGAGAATCATATGCATGAAAATGCAGGGGATGATACCTGATATGTCAGCCAAGGTCCACCCAATCGCCCTGATGTTCTCCCTCAAAATATTCAAAAGCTTTTCTTCATTTTCAAAAGGGAGATTTTTAGCAATGATAACAGGTAATCTATCACCACTCAATAAGTATGAGTATTTCAGATTTTGTGGCAATGGCTTGAGTTCTAATGAAGGAGGGTGTAGTATGGATGGAGAGATTGAAGGAACCGAAATATGTGCACAAAGAGAATCGGTATCAGAATATACATCATCAAAATCCGAGAAAAAAGCATCAAATCCATTAGCATACTCTATAGCCATGTCATAATTAAAGTTCACATGATCAAAATCAGAATATGATTCCATTTCAAAATCAAATCATAGAGAGTCTTGTTCCTTAGAAATGGGCGTGGAAGTACTTTTAGATATCAAACTAGAAACAATACTCATAATCTCCCTAAGCATAGGACAATCCAATTCCATGGAGTTTTTATTTGGTGGTTCGAAATTGGAGATAACAAATGCAGAATGATCCTCTGAGGGGTATTTCATGGAATCCATAATATTAAACATCACAACTTCATCCCCAAATTCCATGGAAAGTGTACCCTCATTGACATTTATGATAGTTTTTGTAGTTTTGAGGAAGGGTATACCTAAGATTATGGGGGCATGAGAACTTACCTGATCGTCCTCCATGTTAAGAATATAGAAATCAGCTGGAAAGATCATGTCTCTTACCCGGACAAGTACATCCTCAAGAACTCCCGCTGGATATGCCGTATATCTATTTTCCAACCGCACCACTACTCTTGTTGGCTTCAACTCACCAACCTACAAGGAAGAGAATACATAGGGAGGCATCACATTTATTGAATCTCCTAAATCACAAAGAGCCTCAGAGAAGTGCAACTCCCCTATGGTACATGGGATGGTGAATGTCACGGGATCCTTGCACTTTGTTGGCATTGCTAGAGTTGGTGTAATGAGTGTCGAGACATTCCTTCCAAGGTTGATCCTCTCATTTCCCTTGGGCCCTCTTCGATTGGTGCAGAGTTCTTTTAAGAATTTGGCATACCTTGGGATTTGATTAATGGCTTCAAGTAAAGGAATGTTGATCTCCACACGCTTGAATGTGTCCAAAACCTCCTCTTGCATTACTTCTTCAGCCATCTTCTTGGATTGAACAACCCTTTTGGGAAAAGTAAGGGGTTTAGGAGGAACATCAAAATTATTTTTCTTACCTTTATCTTTCTCCTTCGATTGCTCATCAGTTGGTTTGGAATGCGGCTACTCCGGAGTTGAGGTGAATCCCAGTGGAATGGTAGGTACAGATGTACCATTCATTTGCTTCCCACTTCTCAATGTGATGGCACTGACATTCCCCTTTGGATTTGGAGTGGGTTGGGAAGGTCGATTTCCAGAATTCTTACTCACAAGTTCATGGAGGGCGGCGGAAATCTGGCTCATTTGAGTCTTAAATTCCCTCAACTCTGAACCTCGACTCTTCAGTTCATTCTGTTGATTAATAAAAATTTGCTTCAAAAGACCATTAGTGTTAGAATCTACCTTAGGTGGGGGATTCCCTTGTTGGATTGTTGATGTTTGAGCTTCAAATCTCCTTTGGGGTTGTTGGAAACCCTGCTGGTAAGGCGGAGGCTGCTGGAAGTTTTGTTGAAAAGGGGCCTTTGTTGTTGTCCAGATCCATACCTCATGTCTAATTGATCCTTCAAACCTTGGTTTTATATTGGAGCAAATGAATCAAACTTATTTTGGGGATATGGTTGTTGCTGCTGCTGAAATGGTGTCCCAGGGAATACTGCTACACAATCCTCTGTCTCTTATAGTTGTGGGAAATAGTCATTTGGATGGCTTGTCTCAGTGAAAATGACACAAGGCCTTGAAGGAATGGGTTGGGATGTATTTTGAGCCAAAGAAATCTTCCTCACCATAGTGGTCAATTATTCCAACTTTGTATCAATCAAATGACTTTCAAGAGAAGAAGTACTTACCTGCTATACTCCCCTGACATGTGGTGTACCTCTATCGCCAAATTGTTGGGAGTTTTGTTCCATTTTGTTGATCAATGCTCATGCAGCTACTGGTGTCTTGTCCACTAATTCTACTCCAGCTGCAGAATCCACCATGGTTCTCTCCATAGGTGTGAGTCCTTCATAAAAGTACTGAATGAGTAATTGCTCACTGATTTGGTGATGTGGGCCGCTTGCACACAACTTCTTGAATCGCTCCCAATACTCATACATTAACTCCCCTTTTTCTTTCTTGATCCCCGATATCTCCTTTCGAATGGATGTGTTCCTTGATGCTGGAAAAAATATTTGCAAGAAAAGACGTTTCAAATCATTCCAACATGTTAGATCTTCAGGTTGCAAATAATACATCCAATCTTTTGCAGCTCCATCAAGTGAGAATTGGAATGCTCTTAATTTAATTTGATATTCAGAAAAATTTCTTGGTTTTAAAGTTAAGAAAACCATATTAAATTCCTTAAGGTGTTTGTTGGGATCCTCACCAGATAATCCATGAAACTTTGGAAGAAGGTGAATTAATCCAGATTTCAATTCAAAGACCGATTCGAGATTTGGGTATGCAATACAATTTGGTTGATAGTTAATATCTGGTTCAGCCAATTCTCAAATGGTTATATTAACTTCATTTCCATTATTTCCAGCCATTGGTTCTTCTTTTATGTTTTAATTTTAATAACATCCAATTCCAATGTTTCCAGAAGAGAATAATTCACCAACTGGTTGAATATTGAAACTTCCCGTAGACTGAGAGTGTCTGATTCATGCCCTAAGGATGCGTTCAATCTTAGGGTCAAGATCTAAGAGGTCTTCAGGATTAGTTCGTATCATAAATCAATGAAAGATGAAAAGAAGTAAATTGGACCATAGTAAAATAAAAATTAGAAGTTTGAGTTGATGGTCCAAAAATAAGTATAAGAAAATAAAAGAATAAGAAGAAGAATCAGATTGGGTAAAGAAGGAAGAAAGAACAGAGGAAGAGAATAAAATGTAATATAAAATAAATACCTCTAATTGGTTGAAATAATTACTTGCCTCCCCGGAAACGACTCCAATTTGAAAGAGCTTTGTCGTGGGCACCCTCAAATGATTAATTTGATTTTGGGGTACTTAGGTGCAGCAGAGTGGCTGACCAATGTCATCTCTCAAAGTAGGATGTGAATTTAACAACTTATTAAAGGTATTATAAAAATAAAATAAAAGTGAATAAAATAAAAACACTACTTTAAAGGATTGGGTTTTTTTATAGTTTATGAATCTAGAAGAAGTTTGTTGGAAGAAGATATTATATTTTTTTTGTCTTTAGTTTTGAAATGAATTTCGATTAAAATGACACAACAAGAAGATGTTTTTTTTAGAAATCTATTTTAAAAAGGCGTAATCGATCTAACTATACCTCTTCATTCACTTATTAATCATTATCATTTAAATCAATATCCACTTAATTATGATCCCCTAATTTGTTATCCCTCGAACCCTGTGAGAGTTAACTTAACCACAAATATGAAATTACTTAAGCCGTAGGCTAGCTTAGGAACACACAATCAGAACACCCTGCTTTGATTGTTGTTCTAAGGATAGCTTATGGTTAGTGGTTAATTATATCAAATATCCATTCTGGAAATGAGGATGAATTATGTTTAGGTATTATATTTGAACTCTACAAATTTATCCTGTGAGGTCTTGTATTACCGATTAAGATTACGCTCTCACAATTTACACAAAATCCCGACCTCGCGTGTTTTTGTGTTAATTGATCAATTGCTTGCTTAGTTTCTTGTATTTTAAAAACAAAATTCATGGATCATATTATGTGAATTACAGTAGCTCATTGATTCCAAATAATTAAATAAAGAGGGTAGAAGATATATTGATTACTAAAAGACTACTCTTCCATGGGTGGCGTAATCATCGTAGAAGCGTTTCGCATGTGCAAAGGTTTATAATCGGTATAACCCAATAACGCTTATACTAAAGAATTCCAGACCAAAGAGGAAGATTAAGAGAAGAATAAATTTAAACAAAACAGAAGAAAATAGAAGAAATAAAATAAGAACAAATAAGATTATTACACAAACAAAATCATTACAACATGAAGGAGAAGAGGAAGGCTTTGTCAAAGGGATCCTTGCTTCAAGAGCTACCCTTATTTAAATGGTTGGAGAATTGGAGTGGATCCACTTATCCTCTTCCCTAAACTTCCCAAATCATGTCCCAACCCCACCAAATGATAAAAACACCAATTTATAGAGTGGTGGGGAGGCTAGGTTCAAAGTGGTTTCAAGTGTGAATGGGGAATCTCGTCCAAATATTTTATGCCAACTTGCACCGCCAATTTTACAACCACAAAGCGTGAATTGGCCGGCCTTCCAGAAGGATACAATGTGTGGATATGGGTCCTCTATATCCTCTCCAATTTTGGGCTTAATCCAGGACAATATGAAGGATTTATGGCCGAAATACAGAAGATTCTCCATTCTGGCGAGTGCAGCCCAACTTTGACTTCATGGCCCATTTTCAACAACCAAATGCACTCTTTAGATCTAGAGTCCTGAATACAAGTTGTAGATAATTAAGTTATGAACACTATTACAAAATTTCCAATTCAAATAATAAATATAAAAATATTAACTTTGAAATACTCTAGTGAACTATAATGGGTAAAACTGGAATTTTCATCAAATATTCAAATGAATGATCTAATCCCAAATACTTTCTTATTAAACATATTTAACACAATTTGAGGAAACTATATCATTTATTATCAATAAAATATTCAATAAAATAGTGTTTTATCAATGAGTTATCTGTAAGAACAACTAGTAGAGAAATTATTGCATTAAAAGTACATAAATCCTCCTTGGTTAATGTTTTTGGATTGAACCACCCAAAAAATATTGTCATACTCGCTTTGGAAGAGTTTAATTCTATTTTTTTCATGGATTGGGTACATTTATACAAAGAAAATGTCAACTATCCAGAAAGGGAGATCACTGTTCACGTCTCAAAGAATCCTCTAATTATTTTCTAGTGTAAGGTGGAAGATGAATCTCTTTAAGAATCATCAACTCGTGTTTGGATATTAATTCCTTATGAGCAAGCATATCATGCACAAATGACTTAGACAAAGAAGATGACGATGCTTGAATATATGACCATTTTGAGGGATTATACAGATTTATTTATAAATGAGTTTCATGGCTTTCCCATTGACCTAGAAGTTGATTTCTCAATTGAACTTATTCCTAGATCTTTTCGTATATCAAATACACCTTATAGAATTTCCATTGATGATCTAGAAGAACTAAAGAAGAAGTTACATGGGAATCTGGACTAGGGTTTTATATACTCGAGTGCTTCACCATGGGGTGCGCCAATCCTCTTCATTAAGAAGAAGGATGGATTAATGCACCTCTACATTTATTTTATTGATCTATATAAAATCATGATAAAGAACAAGTATCCCATGACACATATATATGAATTGTTAGATCAGCTACATGGGGTCTGTTATTTATTTAAGGTGGACCTTCAGTCAGGATATCACCAATTAAAGGTGTAGAAGGAATATATTCCCAAGAATGCCTTTAGAATGTGTTATGAACATTATGAGTTCATAGTGATGCCCTTTGGACTCACTAATTCTCCAAAACATTTCATGGATTTAATGAATAGAGTATTTATAGATTACCTAGCCAAATTTTTGGTAGTATTTATCAATGATATAAGGATATACTCTAAGAGAAAATAGAAAAATGAGGAGCATTTGAATACTATGCTAAAGAATTTGAGAAGGGAGAAATTATATGAAAATTATAGTAAATTTGAGTTCTGGATGGAGGAAGTATCATTACTTGGGCGTGTTATTAGTAGGAAAAGAATATCTATGGACCCTTCCAAGATAAAGGTAATCGAAGCATGTCCTATGCCACCATCAGTAATAGAGATATGCATGTTTTATTGTCAAGATGGTTATTATCAGCGATTTGTGAAGAAATTAATATGATTTTAAAACTCAATAACCAAGTTTAAAGAGAATTGAGTGAAGTTTTTTTTGACTCGTGACTGTGAGTAAGTCTTTAAGGAGCTCAAAAATTGGCCTTTCCCTATGTTAATACTCACAACCCGATAAGTAGAGAGATATTTGTATTATAAAATGATTCTAAAAAAGTATTAGGATATTTATTGAAACAAAATTATAAAGTGATTTCCTACCCCTGAAAGTAGTTGAAAATTTATTGGAAAAACTATCCTACTCATGTTCTAGAGTTGGCAGTTGTGATCTTTACACTTAAAATATGGCTGCATTATCACTATTAAGAGAGGTGTGAGATAAATACTGATCACAGGAGTCTAAAATATATATTTATATAGAATGAGATTAATATGTGCCAGTGAATATGGTTAGATATCATCAATGATTACAACTGCTCAATCCACTACCATCCTGGTAAGGGAAAAAGGTAGAAGATGATCTAGGTAGAAAAAATCATGCACCTTTATCAATGATGAGAATTGATAAGGATCCAATGTTTTTATAATTAAAAAGTATGTACATGGGAATCATTAAAGGATGAACATTATCAATACTTTCTCAAATGATTGATCAACCATCCCTTGTAGAGAAAATAATGGATGTTCAAAGAAATGATGTGGAAATTCAAAAAAGTGTGGAAGCTATCCAAAATAGAAAATATTCCATGTTAAAGGTTGGTCAGGATGTATTCATAATATTTGGGTCATAACTATGTGTACCATACAATCTATATATAAAGAAAGAGATTTTGAATGATGCACATAGCTCAACATTCACTATTCAACCAAGGAACACAAATATGTATCGAGATCTCCGAGAGAACTTTTGGTGGGATAATATGAAAATGGAGATCACTCAATATACATCAAAGTTCTTGGTATGTCAACAAGTGAAGTCTGGAAGGAAAATGTCTAAAGGGATGATGCAACCATTACCCATACCAATATGAAAATGGTAAAACATCACCATGTACTTTATCACTAGGCTTCCAAAAACACCCAGAGGAAACAATACTTTATGTGTTATTGTGGATAATCTTACAAGAACATATCACTTTATCCCAATTTTAGAGGGCTTATCATTGTATCATATTGCATAGATATACATAAAAGAAGTTCTAAGGATGCATGGAGTACATTATATATTATATCCGACCAAGATCCACGATTCCCCTCAATGTTCTGGAAAAGTGTCAATAATGCTCTGAACAATTATCAAAACATCATTATGGCCTATAATCCTCAAACAGATGGTCAATATGAGTGAACTATTCCAAAACTAGAAGACATGTTTAGAGCACATTTCATGGACTTCAAAAGAGGATGGGATGAATATATTCCTCTGGTTGAGTTATCCTATAACAATAGATTCCACTTGATCACCCAAATAGATCCATATGATGCCCTTTATTGGAAAATATGTAGAAAACCAACATGATGGGATGATTTTGGTGAACATAAGTAGTTAGGATCTGAAATGTTTGATGAAATAGTGGAGAAGTTAAAGGCCATTAAGAAGCACATCAAGTCATCCCAAATTTGAAAAAAGAGTTATGAAGACAATAATCGATGAGACCTTGAGTTTAAATTTGGATACATTGAATTCTTTTACATATCCCCATGGAAGAGAATCATGAGATTCAGGAAGAATGGGAATCTAAGTCCTAGGTACATCAAGCCCTTTAAGGTCCTTGATCATGTCACAGTTATTCCCTATCCACTATCCCTTCCACCAACCATGTCTAAAGTACGCGATGTATTCCACGTATCCTTCTTATGGAAGTATATACTTGATCCTTCAAATGTACATACTACAGAGGTGGTAAATTTAGTGAATGTTCTTTCTTATGAAGATCATCTAGTGAAGATCTTGGATTGTAGATATAAAGTTCCACACAACAGGACTACTCAACTGGGCAATGTACAATGGTCGAACCATAAGTATGAAGGGGAAACATGGGAGACAGAGGAAGATATAAAGGAAACAAACACACACCTATTTTCAACATAGAATGTCACATGAAAATTTGTGGAAAAATTTAATAAAGTGGGAAGAATGTAACAACTCAAAATTATTTTAATGGAAATTCCCTTCATATAAATATTTCATATATTATAATCACAAAAAATAACATTGAGAACATAATACATGATTTATAAATAATGAATGCATGAAATAAAATGTTTTTCTCGAAGTAAAGGAACATATACCTATGAAACAATTACTTGACCTTTGTAATATTAATGTGACCCTTTTGAATAACAAACTGACCAATGGAATAATAACCACAACAATGAGAGAATAAATAAAATTTGTCCATATTATAAGTGACAATATTATATAATTATATCATAGTATAAGTAAATAAATATTTCAAAAATTATTAATTAAGTGGTGGTACTTTTATAAGACATGAATATTTTAAATTAATTTTATGAGACCTTAGTTAATTTTTCAAAGTGATATAAAAGAAGTTATAATTTAAAATATGTATTTTTTCTAGTATATTATTATTTTAAATAAAAATTAAAATTCTCATATTTAGAAAATTATTTTCATAAAAATAGAGTTCATTTTCTAATTCTACACATCATGAAATTAGAAGGTTGAATTTTTGTGTTTTTTCTATAGTACTTGAATTTTTGGTGAATAGTAAAATACAATAATTTATGGTATATATACATTATAAGTTAAATAAAATATTCATTGCATCACAGATGTTTTAAGAAAAATTAGTTCTAAATAACATGATATTGTTACTTTATTTAGTCTCAAGAATCAACATTATTTCTTTTCTTGAGAAAAATAATAAAATCTTGAGTAAAATAATGAGAAAACTCCCATCATCTCCACTATAAATAACACGCCTCACTACATCTTCTCCTCACACCTATAAAGACTTGATCATTTTAAAAATTCTTCCAAATACTCTTCCCAAACTTGCCCCTGACTTTCATGAGCTTTTGTTATTAGAAAAAGACCAAAATCAATCCCCTAAGGAGGTTCTCAAAAAGAAGGAATCAAGATGTAAAACCCGATTCCATTTTCTTTTAATTTTTTTATGTCATTTTGTTTTATTTTTATATCGTCACCTATACTCATAAAAATGGTATGAAAAATTCATTATCTTATATATACTATAATTTTTTACTGATTATGGAATAATTATTCATCAAATCTCTTCTCCTCTCTCTTTTACTTTAAGAATGAAAACATCATCCGTGAGGTTCCGATTTACCACCTTCGTGGAATCTGTTATATCATATGTCAATTCCATCTTCAATGATGGTAATGAAACAATTTTTACTTTTGAACCAGATTATAATATATTAATTATAAGTTATTTAATTTTTTGCAATCATTTTTTACACCTGATATTAATTTATAAAACAAATATAGTTTTCTGTGATAAAGAAATGATAAATTAATCTAAATGATTATTATTAATGATTTATCTACTGAATCATCATAAAATAATGTAAAAATGGTATTTTAATAATATATAAGTTCATTGATAACATATAATTTCAGTTCTGGAAAACTATCCTTAGCCAGTATGATTTTCCATACATATATACAAGTAACATGATCATGAAAACCAAGGAAATCAACAGTCCTAAATAATGAAATTGAATCTCATAAACCCATCAGAAAGTCCATAAAAAACTCAATAAAGTTATAATAAATAAACTATATAAGTAAATGGTTATTTAATTATTAATTAATGAATCTAATTTTATTATTGAGGACATTAAGATTAAGTGTAGAATCTTTTCGGGCATAAGGTAAGGTATTCTACTCAAACCTCCAATTTTTCCATCTAGTTAATCTTTCTCTATTTTTACCAATATTAAATTCTCTTTTATTTTTTAAATATTATAAATTATGTGGATATTTTCAAAAATCATGTATCAATATCAATTCATCCTTCTTTTTTTTATATACATGTTTTTAAAAGGATCTCTATTCAATTTTTCCTGATAAGCAAGCCCAATTTAAAGGGAAGTTCTTAAATTATTAAAAAATTTAAAGTGAACTATATTATATATTTAAAGAATTTTATTTATAATATCACTAATTTTATTATGAAAACAATCTTGGTTCACTTTGGGTTTTATATAAAATATTATTTCATTTTATAATTTAAATTTTCTTAAATATTATCCTTAAACCGCACTATAATGTATTAATTATAATGTTTCTGAAATAATATGTTTACATGTTATAACATTATTTAGACATGAATTATCCAGATATGTTCCTATTTTTATGTATTAATGTATATGTATGGTTTAAATCATTTCTTTCATGGGTAGAATTGTGATTTTCCCTTATGATATGTCTTTTTACAAGATTATGATACCCAACTGTTACCATGGGTAATCCTTATGTTTTGTTTAATTCCTTATATCTTATTCATTATGCATAAAAAATATGCATGAAAATTTTATGATTTGTGTTCCTTAATATCACTCAAATGCATTGGGTGATGTTTAGTCTCATGACACGCTATGTGTAACGATCTTGGTGGTTAGCTTTGACTCGTGCTTCTCTATGCGCAACGAGCCTTGAACCATGCTGCTATATGTGCAATAAACCTTGAGTCATCCTCCTATATGTGCAATGATACTTGAATAATGATAATTTTATATTTTATATTTCTTCCACATTACTATGAATACTTTATTATATGATCCCATGTTATGATTCCTCATGTTTAATCCTATGCAATCCATTTTTATATGTTTATGTTATACCTTATAACCCATATACTAAGATTTATTTTAATATTCATTTCATTATTAGGATTTTTTATATAATACCTTTCATCATGTTATCCCCAGGTTATCCTATACAGATGCAAGAGATCAAAAGAAATTTGGAGTTCATAATGGATGATAAATAATGAAATGTTTTACTTAGTCCCATGTTTTCAGTTTTATGTACCTAGTATTCTAAGACAATAGAATTTTCAAACATTGGATTGTAATTTGAGATGTAATTATTCATAAAATCGTATAATGAGATGTATAAAAAATTAGGGTCTCAATAATGAACCTAAATGATAAATAAATTTAATATGAAAAGGTATTAAATAAAATAAAAGTATTAATATGGTTGCAAAAATATCATAATAAAGTAAATAATTAACATATGTTTATTATTCAGGAATATAAAGAATGCACATGATGAATCAGGCTCAAGTTAAGGGATTAATTTAAACCACCATTTTCATCAGGATATGGCCTCTATATCTCTCAAAATCACTTAATCTATTTATTTAATGATATAAATGCCTATAGATTTTGTATATATGCCATTTAAATATATAACTAGCTAATTATAACTATATTTTATAGGTTAATACATGACTTTTGATCATTTCTAAAATTCCTTATTTATAAAATCTCTTCTGATTTTGTATGAGACAATATTATGTAACCCATTTCATTCCCTGGGTAATTCTCATGTTTATTCCATATGATTGATTTCCTTATGCGTCACACATATTAATGTACATAATATGATTATGATGGGATAGTTCAGAATTATATATCCCTTCAATTCATTAGGTGATGTTTTAGACACATGATAAACCATGTATGAGATTATGGATTGAACCTAATCCATTATCGGACTCGGTCCAACATGTGATGTTGTCTTTGTAGTTATCCTTAACTTATGTTTATGTCATGTATTATGTTTGTACCAAATTCCCTATTATTATATGACCTTATGATACCATATCCATTAAATCATACTTCCATTTTATTACTCATGTACCTTCTATTTTATGATATCATGTTATACTATGGATTCTCATGTTATGCCTCCTTATCATTTTTATTCACATACTAGGAATTTTATCTTACCCATTTCTTTCATACATTCCCTAGGTTTTCCCATGAAATTTTATGATATCTATTGAATCTAGGATATCACTATGGAGAATAAAACAAAGATACTATGTTTTATGTTTCATTTGATTTAATATGAACCCGGTCTTTCAAAGGCACTAGGACTCACAATATTTGTGGTTATACTTGTCAGATATTTATACTTAACATTCATATATTAATTTTTGTAAAAGTATTGGGTCACTATATTAGTTATAATAGAAATTTTTTAGTTAACCCTTTAAAAATAGGATGAGAAAACCTTGTTAAGAAACCAAGGGAATATTCTACGGATATGTTTAAGGATAATCCCCTATATAGGAAGATGTTCTAGAATTTTGGAGAAGTTTAAAGAGTGTAGTTTCTATGAAATTATATCCCTATTTGGATTCTACAAGTGGACGTGGTTTTAACACAAATGTACATTGATTTAATAACTTCAAAAAAGGAAATTTGGGGTTGAATTGAGCATTACCTAGTACATAAAAATCGGCATTACTCCACACATAGTTTGACACTCCCAAGGGATATGTTTTGGAAATTCCTAAACTCTTTATGAACCATTATAAAGGGAACAAAAATGACTATATTATTTTATATTAATAAATACATCATGGATAACTTATATTGAAACCTACAAATTCATGTGTTAAATAATATATGTTATTTATGAGTTTCCCTTAAATTATCATATTTTCATGTGTATTTGTTAAATTATTCAAAAAACTTCATCCATAAATTATTCCCTTTATTCATGTTAATGGCTAGAAATAGAAAAAATCGAGTCAATAATCTAGGTGAGGGGTAATTTAATGATTTAAAAAATGAGATACCCAACCCAATGGAAGCCTTATTCAGGAACTTCATTATAATAATTTATCAATTAACACAAGTTTTGAACCAAAATTTGAATAAGGAGTAACAACCAAATCCCACCAAGAAACAACATGTGGAAATTGAGACCGTTATGAGATAAGGGCCTCTAAAATTCAGTGGATCCTTACATCCTTTAATTGTGGAAAAACGGATCAACTCCATGTATAATATTTTTTCAATCCTTCAATTCTATAAGAAATATAAGGTTGTTCTAGATGTTAATCATATAGAGGGAGAAGCTAATTGATAGAAGATTTTGATTAAAAATAAAAAGCCCGAGGAAGAGATCAAATAGATAGAGTGGAAGGAATTATAGAAAATGTTTTTCGATAAATATTTTTTCTCATACCCTCAAATGTAAAATGAAAAGAGATTTCCTTATCCATAATCAAAAGGATGATGAATCCTTTGGGGAATATAAAGAAAACCACACAATACATGCACGACAGACCTCCATCTTTTTCATGTACCCTGAAAAAAATGATGACCACTTCTTTAGTGACCTAAATCCAAGAATGAAAAAAACATTAGCAATTTGAGACATAAAAAGCGATGAGGAAATTGCACATTATTCCCCCAAAGTTGTAATGGATATTAATTAATCTCAATGTTCTTATAGTGGTAAAAGTGGAAAATAGAGTTTAACTCTATTGGTATGATGGAAAAATCTTATTGTGAATGTAATTCCAACATCCCACTTGTCAAATTCATGGTAATAAGAAATATAAAAATTTTATGAAGGTGACCAATAATTGCTTTATGTGGGAGAAGGAAAGGTACCTAGATAGTGATTGATGATGAGAGAAACCCATTAATGTGATGGATGAAATGAATTCTCTCAACAAACCTTAACCTATTTTACATTGTTTCAACTACATGTAATAAGAACACTATGTAAACCAATGTTCTATGTCAAGGGTTTTCTATGAAAACCAATTAAAACAACATCCATACCCTAGTGGTTGAGGGAGAGCTTATTCCATCACAACTATATAGGTGGATTTAGATAATTAAGTGGTGAATATAATGCTAGTAATTCATTAAATAATTGAAAAAAATCATTTCAATTATTGTTCTACATATTATTTAATATCATGGATTTTTAGTAGAACAATTAGAGAACCACATGAAAACATTGAAGTTGAGTTATCAGTGATGATAGAGAATTGGTAAAATATTGAGTCAAATGAATATAACTCATCCCCTATTCATATTTTTGGGATGAACTTCCATTCAAACCTTATGATTTTTTCTTTTACTGTAATTTTATGCAATTATGGGAATGGATGGGATCCCCTTATATAGAGCCATCATAAAAGGTTGAGAGAATACAAACACCCTATGAATCATGAATCTTCCTTAGATTTTATACAAATTTAAATTGGATGATGGTTCTTCTTCGGTATCATCATTTGAAGAATGTTTATTCTTTCATTATGAGAAATCATATCTTTCACAAATGACTGAGAAAAGGGAAATGATTATTCTTTAAGACATACCCATTATGATTGATTATACCGATGTATTTCCCAAAGAGATTCCTATTCTTACTCTTAGATGTGAGGTGGAATTTTTATTCAATATTATACTTATATCGTTGACAATATCTAAGAATCTATATAGAATGAATATTGTTGAAATTAACGAGTTGAAGAAGAAACGTTGGAGAATCACGAAATGGGGTTTATACGCTAGAGTAATTCACCATGGGGTGCACCAGCTATCTTCATCAAGATGAAGGATGGGTAAATGCACCCATACATTGATTATTGTGAGCTCAACAAAATAATTATAAAGAACATGTATCACCTTCTATGGATAGATGACTTGTTTGATCAATAACTCGGGGATCTTTATTTCTGTAAGGCATACATTCAGTCTGGATATCAGAAATTAATGTTGAAGAAGGAATATATTCCCAAAAAAACATTTTGAATAAGGTATTGATGCTATGAGTTCATAGTTATTCCTTTCAGACTCACTAATTCCCAAAAAATTAATTATGGACATAATGAATAGAGTCATTGATGATTACCTCAATAAATTTATGGTAGTCTTTATAAGTGATATTCTGATTTACTCAAAAAAAATATAGGAGCATGAGGAGCACTTGAATACTATGATAGAGTATTTGCAAATAGAGTATCTATATGAAAAGTATAACAAATTTTAGTTTTGGATGAAGTAAGTATCACTCTTGGAAAAAATTATCACCATTAAAGGGATATATGTGGACCCTTCTAGGACAAAAACTATTGATTATTGGCCTAGAACAATATATATAACAAATATTCATAGTTTCCTTGGACTATTTGGTTATTATAGATGATTTTTGAGGAAATTATTATTATTTTAAAACCCTATAACTAAGATAACCCATGGGGGAATAATTTTTTTACCAATGAATGTGAATAGAGCTTAAAGGAGTTGAAAAGGTGGATTACCATTTCACCAGTACTCACTCTTCCTTCGTGTGGGGAGCGTTTTGGGGTATAAAATGATGATTAAAACAAGGGTTTGGGTTTTTTACTAATAAAAAATGATAAAGTTATTGTCTACACCTCATGTATGTTGAATGTTCATGAGAATAACTATCCAATATATGATCTGGAATTAACTCTAGTGATATTTTCATTGAATATATAGTGATATTTTCATTGAATATATAGTGAAATTTTCTATATGGGGATAAGTGTGAAATATATATGGATCACAAGAGCCTAAAATATATATTCACATAGAAGGAGATTAACATGTTCCAAATAATATGGTTAGAGCTAATCAAGGACTATGACTGCTCAATCCATTACCACCATGTGAAAGCAACCAAAGTGGAAGATTCTCTATGTAGAAAGTATATGTAGATTTTATCAATGAATAGAATTGAGAATTATACAAAATTATTATAATTCAAAAGGATGGAGATGAGAATAATGAAAGTATATTCGTCCTAAATTTCTCAAATAACTGCTCAAGCATCCATTATTGAGATGGTCATAGAGGCCCAAAAAGATGACTAGCTGCTACTAAAAAAGTTCACAAATATTCTAGAGTACAACCTTGATGAATATTGATTTATAAGATTTGGAACTTAGATATTTTTCCTATCAAAACTAAAAATAAAGTGAGAGAGTATGGATGATTTTAATAGCTCACCCATCACCATTCATTTTAGGATCACTAATATGTATTGATATTTGAAGAAAAAAATCTATTGGGATAACATGAAGAGGGATATTGTGGAATTTATTTCTTTCTGATTGGTATGTCAAAAAGTCACAGAAGAATTATAGAAGTCTAAGGGTAAGATGAATCCATTTCCAATACTAGTATGTATTTCGGAAAACATAACCATGTGTTTAGTCATAGGACTCCCCTGGACACCTAAAGTAAATGACACCATATAGGTGGTCATTGATCATCTTAAAATGTTGGAAAATGTAAATTCTATCAAGGAATATATATATATTTTCCATCTCAATAATATATACAAAATAAAAGTGGTAAGATATCATAGAGTCCCACTCTCTACTATATTTGATTGAGATCCATGGTTTACCTCAAGGTTTTGGAGAATCCTTTAGTATGTTTTGGATACAAAACTTATATTTATTACTACTTATCACAATTTTATGTATGAAAATACTAAGGGAACCATAAAAACTCTATAGGATATGATGATATATTGTTCAATGTATTTCCAAGGATGATGGTATCAATGACTTCCAACAGTAGAGTTATTATATTATAACTTCTTACATTAAAGTATTCAAATGGAACATTATAAGGATATATATGCGAAGCAGTGTCATAATTTGGTATGCTAGGATGAAGTTGGAGAGAATAATCTGATGGGACCAAGTCTTTCCAAAGATATTATAGAGAGTGTTCAAAACATTTGTATTCACATGAAATCCATGTAAGGTTGACATCCAATTTATGCAGATAACCATCGATGAGACCATGAGATCAAGATCAAAGATAAGGTGTTCCCCTATATTTCACCATGGAAGAAGATAATTAGATTTGGTAATAATGGAAATCATATTCCTAGAAACATCAACACATTTCATATCCTTGATCTCATTGGATCGGTGGACTATCGACTAGGAATTACACCTAACCTATTTCAAGTACATGATGCATTCCTTGTATTCCTATATAGGAAGTAATTTATAGACCCATAAAATGGAATAAATGTTTTGGTGGTACCTTTGGATAAATAAATTTCCTATGGGGAGTTTGAATGGAAGATAATAGATCGTAGAGACAAAGTTTTCGGAAACAAGACAACTCACCTAGTCAAAGTGTTGTGGGAAAGCCACATGTCTGAGGAAGCAACATGGGAACCATAAGATGTGATGAAGAAGATATTCCATAACCTATTTTCACCTTAGTTTTTAATATAAAATTTAAAGGATGAAATTCCTTATAGGGGGAATAATGTAACACCCCTAGTTTTTAAAAGGGATACTTACGTTCAGTAGTGTATGCGGCACACAACACTTAATCTAAATGCACCATAATTATTTATATACAACTGTTATAACCTTGCCATTAAGTTAGTGGGTATGAATAAAATTTACTAATTTATTAAATAGATAAAAATTTTCTACTCAAATTATATATTCATAGGAAATATGAATTTATTTTTCTATAAAGGCATTTATTCTTATAAAATTACATTTTCTTCAAAAATATTTTTTACAGATTTTGAGTAAAAAATTATATTATAATTTATTTTTTATAAAATAGATAAATTTTATTTTATAAAAATTAAATAATTTTTTAAATATTAACATGGATATAAAATTAGGTTGTTTTTTTGGAAAATATAGTTTTTTCAGTGAATACTAAAAATATTTATTTTTTGGTGAAACCGTCATTTCTTTTTAATAATTTTATTAATTAAAAATTACAATTAGTCATTAATAAGATTTAAAATTAATATAATTATTATTTATTTTAAAGTATTACAATTAAATAAATTTAAATCATCTTTATAATTTAATTTAATATAAGTTTAATTATTGGCATTAAAACACTTGTTTTTTCTGAAAACTATTGTAAAGTTCATAATGTTTCTCAATTTTAAAAAATTTAAATAACAATTAATTATTAATTATTTAAATGAAATTTATATATTATATAACTATTAAATTAATTTAAATTAATTTAATTATAATTACTCTTCTTATAGTTATTATAAGATCATCTTATTATTGAAAAATGCATTTCTTAAAAAACCGATTTTTATACATATACAAGATTAATTTTGAATTAAAAATTTCAACTTATGTGAATTAAATAATTTAAAATGGTTTCATTTTTTGGGATTAGAATAATTTATGTTATAAAATAAGTTTAACATTATTTGGTTTCATAATTAATAGTACAAAATTTTTAAAATAGTTAATGTGGTAAACAAATTAAAAGGGTAAAACTGAGTATACTTAGAGGTAAAGAGGATAAAATGTGTAAAACATGTTTCTTATGAATTTTATAGTGGTTTATTGGTTTTATATATCTTAAATCATTTATTTTTTTATTTATGGAGGCACTTTTGATGAGAGTGACTTCCTATTATTGAATAGTTTTGGTTATTTATAAGAATCACACTCCACCTCCCTTATAAAAGGGAACACCTAACCTCTTCATTAACCACTTATAAACCCATTGGTTCATCCAATACCCAAATAAATAACTCCATTACTTACCTATTATTATCATATAATAATTTTTTTCATCATAAATCTAATCTATGGAGGCTTTAGGTATAATCCTAAAAAAATAGTTCGAAGAAGAGGTAACATTATTAACTTTGCATATTTGTTTTATTTCTTATTCAAATGAATTAAAATATTACTAAACCAAGCTAATATTATAAAATAGATATCCATAATACACTAAGATGTTATTATGTTAATTATATTACCTAAATCCATCTCCACTTCCATTAAATTTTAAATAAAACTATTGATCATGTGTACGGTGGACTACCACCTCGTGAATTGATGTAATTCATTTTCCTTCATAAACTCTAAAATTTATGAATAATTATGGAATTTAATATTTATAAAATATAATAATTACATATTTTCTATTATATAAAATTAATATATCATATAATTTGTCACCTCACCATCTATTGAAAATGATAACGTTGTTCGTGTAGATAGTAGACTAGCACACCGCACAACGATGTGATTCATTTATTTTGTTACATCATCACATGGATGGTATATGTACGAGTATTTAATGAAATAATATTATATTTATTATATATTATAATTATATAAATATAAATTTATACTTACCTTATTTCTATCACGATCTTTGATAAATGGAAACATTACTTATATGTATGTACGACCTACCATCTAAATTATTGTTACTTAGTTCATTTTCCATAACCTTCCATAATGATTTGTTTTAAAAGTATAATTTATGTATAAAAATAATAATTATTTCAGGATTATTATTCTAGAAATTATCAACTAATAATCTATTTGACATTAGTCAACTTAACAAAGTGATTTTGGACATATGAGCTGGACATCATCAAAACGCCTGATATTAACCAAACTGATTAAGTAATTTAATATGACATGTAAATGAATAAAATTAAAGAAATAATAATATTTAAAATTTTATAATCATGTAAATAATTAAAATAATTTTATTATTGAGGAAGATAAGGAAGACACACTATAAATTTGGCTCAAGGTAAGGGATATCTCTAAACCACTATTTTCATCATGTTATGGACACACACTCTCTCTCTATCTCACATTATATATCTATTTGATTATATTTAATTATTCAAAATTATGTATATATTTCCATTAAATATATACTAATCTCGTTCTCCCTTCCTTTTACAAGGTAATAAATTCATTATGACCATTCCTCAAATTTCTTCTTTCAGAAATATATTTTGATTATGTTATGATACAAGATTATGCAACCCATTTATTTCCATGGGTAATTATTATGTTTATTACTTATGATTGATTTCATTATGTTTTAAAAATAGGCATTTACGTAATATTATTGTGTCTAGTGGGCTTAGAATTTTATATTCATATAATTCATTGGTTAATGTTTTAGTCTCATGAGAAATCATGCATGAGATTAAGGAGTGGACCTAATACTTTATGGGACTTTGTCTACCATGGGACATTTTCCTGGAAGTTATCCTTGACTTATGATTATATCATATTTTATGTTTTTGTACATTTCCTATACTTATATTATCTTTGATACTATGTACTTTATATTATTCTTCTCTTGATTACTAATGACCCTTCTCTTTTACAATATCATGTTATACCATTGACTAACATGTTATGCGTCATAATTTTTCCCTTACTGGGAATTTGAGATCATCCCTTTCCTTAATATAAGGGATCTCTCTAAGCAAACATTTTCTCCACAATAGCAAAAACACTCCTCTCTTAGCTATGAACATATTTAAGAAACCGATGAGTCCCTACCTACAGTGACCTAATAATTTTACACATATTTTTAAAATAATTTTAGGCATAAACATCCAACATGTATTTTAGAGATTACTATAGAGAGTAAAAATATGTGTAAAATTATTGGTTCACTATAGTTAGGGACTCACCAATTTGTTAAATGTGTTCATATCCAAGAAAGTAATTTTATTGCTGTTATGGAGAAAAACATTTTTCTTATTGGAGAGGGAAAGGCTATAGAGCTGGTTTGACCTCAATATTTCTTCTATGAATCTCAAAAGTAATCCATAAAATCCAAAATTTTAATTAATTTTTTTTAGTATTACATAATTTTAAAGAGTGACTCAAACCCTTTTATAATACTCTTCATTTTATTTTGAAGTACGGAAAAAAAATTCATTCTCAATTTCCATTCATCCTTTAAGTTATATCTTGGTACAATTATCACATAACAATAACATTAAAAAAACTAAAAGTTAATTAAAAGGTAACATGAAACCATTTGAACATTGAATTTGGGATTTAAAAGGTCAATCTTGGTTCCCAAATGCATGAGTCAAAATAATTTTTTATTGGGTGTGGCTCTCAGATGAGTATTTTCATAACTATAATCACCATAACATTACAGTTGGACCATTTGGATGAATGAGTTCCACCTGGGCATGGAACAAATATGGATATAGACATAACTACAATCACCATAACACTATAATTGGTTTATTAGGATGGATAATATCCTTCTAGATATGGCTCACAGTTAGTTATAAGGACAACTATGATCACCACAACACTTGATTTAGTCCATTCATAAGAATGAGTTCCTCCTAGGTGTGTCTCATAGACATGTATAATAAGATATACCATCCCCATAACACTATATCTAGTCTATTTGAATGAATGATTCATCTCAAAGTGATTAGGATCATTAAAAATAGATCTTGAAGGAGTATTCTAATGTTCTAAAGGGTTTGAGTACCATGAAATTATTTCCTCATTCATTTTTCATGGATTGTTTGGATTGATACACTTTGATTGAGTAAATGGATGAATGAGACAATTTTTTGTCAAGACAGGATTCTCATGGATCACAACTTTACTTACAATGATTTTATATTATAGAACCCACAAGATTTGATTCTTTTATTTTACCACTCTATATTTTTATTAAGCCTCATATTAGGGAGATTTAGGGAGAATGGCTCATATGTTTCTTAGATCTTCCTTTATGGGTTTTCAATGAAATATGTTTTTTTTAAGTTTATATTTTTAATTTTGATTATATTACACAATATGTTTGTCTATTGAATAAGGACTCAACGTTTTACAAGGTTTCACTATTTGGTTTTTCAAATTGGTGAGTTATGTTTCTCTTTCTATTATTAGTTTTAGGTCATTCAAGATGGATTGATAAGGTAAGTGTTTTAGATCAGACAGCATTGAGCATATATTATTTTAGTTTATGGTTGTATATATTTGATCACATATTGATGTGGTTTAAAATTTTATTACATTTAACACATAATATTACAGTTTAAGACCATATAGATTTAACAATACATGTTGGACAATCCACCTAAGAATTTTGGGGTAACATGATTTAAAAAGATGTTCCATTGTAAAATAGACTATACTACAAAAATATACATTTGGTTTATGTCCATGAATCTTTGAACTTTAATTTCACGTGTCAAGGAATAATTAAATGTTCAATAGGTAAGATGTCAAAAATGCACCTTAGAAAATGATCTCAATTCATAAGTTCATAATATTAATAGTGTCGAATCCACACAAAAAGTAGGATTATAGAATGTGTAAATCATTACTTAAGGAGTCCAAATTAAGATAGGTAGGATGGGTCACATATGATGGGAATGATTGAGAACCAAATTCAAAATATTCATTCCACTACAATGGTGTTAGGGTGTTTGGAATTAGAGGATCCCCCCTTTCAGGATGAACATCCCTCTGAGAGGCATAATATGAATTGTCATGAACAAGTTTCCTTTATAGTATAATACTATCATAAACACATAAATAATGACTTTCAAGGATTCAAGCCCCAATGAAATTAAATATATTTATGTATGGAAGAATATTCAAGAAGGATTTTTACAACCTAATGTTATTTCCTCATATATGGAACACAAAAGTAGGGACAAGAGTTATGATATATCATTATTCTATCATTTATAGTTTCGTATCTATCATTTTAGACTTATTTGGGGATAGTTTTTAAGGTCATATATCTTTGACCAATATGTTCTGAGTTTAAGGATTTTCACTTTTACTAGTAAGTGATGAGTTTAAGGTTATGTATCTTTGACCAATGAAAGGTTGGAAAACCTATGCAACAAGGGTTGTAAAAAACCCCAATGTGAAGAAAGATCCTAATTCAATTATAGATTTTCTCACTAGAGAGGTACACAATGTTTAATATCATTTTACTTGGACCATAACAGTCAAGAAAATTGTTTGAGTGGAAAGGGTATTATTGAACCAACATGAATGGTGAGCAGAATGCCATTATAAACCATATGAAAGAAGTTGAAATAGTTTACGGTCATGATGGATGGACTTGGGATTATAATGGAAAACCAAATGGGGCTTAGATACTATGAGTGTATCGATACATTTTAAATAGGGATATGTGTGTTCATAAATCACCACTCCATGTTTTTAGATTAGAAGTAGTGATATAGAAAAATTACACAAGGGATGATCATGGAACAAATTCAAAATACTGGTTCTGTTGTGATACTATAAAGATGTATGTTTTTAGAGGAATATTTTAATTCATGATGAAGATACCTTTAGTTGTTACGATATATCATGTAAGTTCATGTAGATCCATATTAGTGGAATAATATGAATTTTCAATCATAATTGTCATTTGGAGTCTAATAAACTCATTATCAATAACCAAGGAGATGTTTTTTATCAATCCAAGACACTTGAAAAATGAAGTGTGATTTGTGAAATAAAATATATCCATGAAGTGTTTTGGAGTCATTTTAGACTTGATATTTACATAATCATGCTATAATGATTTCCTTGAAAGGAATGGAAATAGATGATGACTCAAAAATATGTCCAAAATAGGTGGTTCATGCATCACTATGTATCCTAAAATAATATGAATCAATCCATTCATAATCTTTATATCATATTACAGACTATAAGAAATAGGATATAATACAATGACAAGGGAATTTGTTCTTGTTTTTTTTGGAGAAAAAATCCTATATTAGGCATCCTTACATGGATCTAGATTTAATTTGGGGAAACTTGGCCACATATATTAGTATCCATTTCGTAGTTTATGATTATGTAGGAAGAACCTTTTTTCATGTAGTTTAATATCATTGGACAAAAACTCGAATGATGTTACCCAAAATAGAGAAATTTTATCGTAAAATGGATCTATGGATTTATAACCACATGCTATAATTCCATTCAGATAGCCTGAATAAAACACACATAAATGTTTTATAACCAAGTGAGGGATGAAATCCCAAATTAAGAGGCCAAGATGTGTTGAGGTTTTAGTATGATTCATGGGTGGGATTCAGATTAAAGATCTAGGATTCACTACGTATCCAATGAAGAATAAAATTAAACTATACACATTTCTCATTTTATCCTAGTGTAAGAGGTGATTTGGAATGACCTAATATGGATATAAATAATACATAACTAATATGGGGGATATTTTTTCTCTCATTTGTTTGTTCAGGTTCATAAACATACATTTACTGGGAACTCCAATATAAATCTGACTCATATAATGGGGAGGAGATAATTTTGATGGATGTGATTTTTGATAGGGACTTAGAAGAAAGATCTAGGCACAAATAAATATTTATTTATGATAAAAATAATGAAATAGGTTGTTTTAGTATGGGATACCCTTATTCAGACCATGAACTTTCATAGTGGGGAAGCATTTTTTTGCAAGGTTTATTAGATGAAGAATTCTATGATGAAGGCTCCTATACAGATCTGGATCATACATAGTTGAGGCGGATTTTATTTTCAATAATGTGGATGGACTTCAAATATATGATTCATGTGTATGAATTTATCACTAACTAATAGGAATCACGCTTCTTGTAGTTCTTATAAATAAATTACTCGAACAAATCAACCTCATATATAAGGAAAGTGGCATTTTCATTCATAAGTCTCGTAAACCAGGACATGAGGGTTGGCCAGTATAGCATTACCATTTAATCACCAATAAATGAAGATAATCCCTTTATTATAATGATCTCTTAAACAATATGAGGTGAATTGTTATATTCATAATTTTTCCTAGGATAAGGGTTCTAGGAATCACTATGTATACTAAGATTATAGAAATAAATATACTCATAATTCTTAGAGAAAAATGTATCACATATATCAAGCTTATATGAAATGAAATGGGGAATTGATATCCTCAAGAACAGAAACATTTTTCACCAAGGATTCCTACATAGGACTGAATCTCATGGACTGGAATTTGTCTATAGAGAATAGGCCAATATAAGTAGTTTAATGTCATTCAAGGTGGACTATATATTCCTCAAATTTAAACATGGTGATATTTATTATATGAAATGGGATAATTTACCAGGTCCACTAAAACCACATGAGTAATGTTTTATGTGAGAAATATGGTGAAATTAGAGGATTAACCACATCACACCAGAGAGGAAAATAGGTGTATTTTTAGTACATACCATAGTATTTTGCATTCAATGTATGGTAACTATCATGAACATTAACACGTACAATGAGGAAATCTTGGTCCATTTTTACATCATGAAACCAAGATTTATTTACTATAGTTTTATATGATGAAACTAAGATGTATTTTTTATGTTTTATTTCATATTAATGGGATATATTAAGACAATTTTACATTATTATACATGTACATTTTCATGTTGTTTCACATCACGCGATTAAGATATCATGATTTTCAGTTTAATTTCTGGTAGCAATGATTATTTATATGTAGTATAAAGTTATATATAACATACATGGGACCTATAAGTAGTTTATAAAATTTAATTATTAAAAAATGTTATGTTTTTGGATGGAATGACATATTCTATATCAATTATGGTCAAGGAATTGGAATTATTAGACTAATAATTATTTATAACACATGGACCCACCCATATGGTTTCATGATATGTAGGCTTCATTGATACTTTCCTTGGGTTTATGATAACCAATACCATATATCCCTAGAGGAATTAATTTAGGTGATTGTTATTATTGAAATCTTGTGTAACTCTGTTTTATTGAAATTCTATGATGTGCTGGGTGCACAATCCCTTCTCATCAAGTTATTTAAAGACATCAAGCCATTTATGTGACCATTCATCTATATTAAATAGATTTAAATGGAAATATTAAGGTAGGGAAGCTGGAATCTGATAGGAAGTACTATCTAGATCTTATACACAAGAAAATATGGGGTCACTTGGGTAGTAACATATGATGTGGTACAATAGGGACACAAAGCATGTAGATGATTTTCAGGCTTGGAATTATTGTCTTCACCCCCAAAAAGAACATTCTAAAAAGATTTATAAAAGTATATTTATTTCCTAGGTTATTATTGTAGTTGTGGTAACCCTAGTTTTTCACCAGATAGGACTTTAGTAAATTAGTTTTTCACTTATTGGATAGGAAAAAAAGGTGTTACAATTTTGAAAACAAGAGAGTATGAAATAAATATTTAATAAAAGATGATGAGAAATGTAATCAGTATAGGGTAAACTTTGTATGTTTAATTCCATCCTGGTGTTTAAATACTAGTTCTCTTCTTATTATTAATTGATAATTTTGAGGTTTTAAAACTGTTTCCCCTTTCACCCATGGGGGAATGATAATAGTGAGATTAGAATAAAAAGGAGATTTTTTTTCAGTATACCCACCTTTAAATTTGGGAAATTGAGTCAATAAATCATCTCTAATTTACATATCCAACACCTAACCAAGTCTTATTATTTCCCTGTAATCTAGGAGTATCCACTGAACCTTATTCATGTTCCAGCAACTTCTTAACACCTCACCACATATCCTAGAACATTTTACCATATATGGACTAAAACATTAGAGAGAGATTGTAGATCATTGACTAAGATAATAAAATTAGATATAATTAAGTCAAACATGATAACATTTAAACATAAAATATTATACTAAATATTGAAATCAATCATTACGAATGAGATCATTATATACATTGAATCACTAAGAATAAATAATTACAAATGGTCTTCCTTCCCCTCTTCAAATCACTAAAAAGATTTTACCCTTATATTTAAGATATAAAAAATATGAATGTATAAGTGGAAAACATTACAATGATAAAATGATAATAAAACATAAAATAAGAGTGAAACATAATTTTGGATGATCTTCCTCCATAATCAATTTTCCTCCTTTTTTTCTACACTCTTGATCCCCCTATTTGAATAGGCACCCAATTTTCTTACTTAGTGACCCCTAAATTTTCCGATTCATTTATGGTCAAGAATGACTAATTCTATTTTTGATGATCTTGGGAGAAATTTGAATCCTTATGACCTATGACTTTAAAACATTCATCCACCACGACATGTAATTATGTGATATGTTTTAATTATTAAAAATTTTAATCCACCAAATAATGGACCTGGAATCAATTACATAGATTCATAATCCTACAATGAACATAACTTTTATATTTCCCCTAAATTCAAATTGGAAATCATGTTCATGGGTCAGGGAGCTCAGTATTCACATATATCTTAGAACACAAGAACCATGTCATATCATTATCTTTATCAATTTTCCAACCATTTTTTTCAAATATATATACCAAATACACCCCTATGTGGAATATAGAAATTAATATGGGGTTCTCATCATCACCATAATATCTACCACATCTTGTATGGTGGTTCACTTGTGATTTCATCATCATGAAGTCTCAATTGATCATGATAACTCTAACAATGAGAATTTATAAATCAATTTCAAGAATATTTTTCAAATCAAAACATAAGAAATACCCACTTCAAATTGAGTCCAAGATCCACATCCCTAATTGATTCCAATAGTACAGATGGATGGTCTATGGATTTATAGAAGGAGTTAGAATTGAAGTATGACCATGGAACAATTGGTTGGCTCATAGAATCATGAGTATTCAAAGATGGTTGAGGATGGAATATCTTCTTGGAAGTACACTGGATGCTTTTAAAATCTATACAAGCATGAAAGATTTATGATTAAAGGATGGTTTTTAATGGAGGATTGTTCATAGTGGGAGGATATTTCCCATAAAAGTAAGTCATAGAATATGGTTCTTGAAAGCACGGGGATTTACATTATGGGTAGGTTATAGATGATTTTATATGGAATAAGTGATTTTATATTTGAATAATTTACATGGTTATCTAGGATATTGTGTGGCCAGTTTAAAAATTTCTATCTTCATCATAGTGAAAAATAATAATTATTAGTATCGTATACATTAAAAAAACAATTACATAGCATGAAAATTAGCCTATTTAGATCATTATCTGAATATGGATTCTAATTTAAACTCCATCAATAAAAAAACACGTAAAGACATGATTTGATCCAATATAAAATTAAATTATATATTACTAAATGTAAATAAAATGTATTGTTTTTTCTTCAATTTAAATTACTTTGTTGGTTATTTTTAATGAAAAAAATCACAAAAATTTCAAATTTTCTCACTTCATCGTCCACTATATTTCTATAGCATGTTATTAAGTGTATTTTGGAATGCCTAAATCTCTCCATTTTTCATTTATTATTAGATGTATTCATGGTAGGATAAAATTCCATATTACTGATATATAATTTTTTAACTTGAAAGATAAAAAGTTGGTTCCATTGTTCATTCCTCCGAATATATTTTTTTGATTATGGAAAACACTTTTAAGGAAAAGTGAGAAACCAATCA
Organism: Viscum album; assembly: GCA_963277665.1. Classification (NCBI taxonomy): domain Eukaryota; kingdom Viridiplantae; phylum Streptophyta; class Magnoliopsida; order Santalales; family Viscaceae; genus Viscum; species Viscum album. The sequence continues at coordinate 726,723,432 of OY728130.1, read as the reverse complement.
AGTACACAAATAGAAAATCAGTCAACATGATATGAAATAGGGGAATCTATGAGTTCTAGTTAAGACTTTTAGAGACCTTACCTCTAAGGAGGCTATAGTGGAGACCAGAATGCTTCTCATCTAGAATGTCATTGAGGACGTTGTCAAAATGGTAAACCATATTTTCCCAAGTCTGTATGAACTCCTCCACAGTAATATTCTGCATTTTGAATCCATGTGCCAAAATTGCATGTTGTTTTTGGGCCCAAGAACCCTTCTCCTTGGAAAGGTTGGCCAGGAACTGCCTCCTAATCAGTCTGTTAAACTCCACTTGTGTAGTGATGACCTCTAAGACCTTGTCCCAGAATTCTTCATTACATTCGAGAATGGTTTCCCACTCATCACATGCCATCAATTCTTTCCCACTATGGTGGATATCTGGAATGGTCGACTCCTTTAATGCATTCACTTTGTTAGTGGAAGATGACTTCCTTGTAGGTGGTTCCAGCTCCTTTGAGGACATTGTCCCCACCAACTTGGAACCCTTCTAATGGGGCTGCCCTTTTCTTGAGGATCTAGTGATAGGAGGTCTAGGTAAGAAGTAATAATATATTTTTTCTTTCGTGGGCTTCGAGAGATCTTTATAAAACCTTATGTGTTGATGATGGTGTTCTTCCACTTCTTTGAAGAGAATATGATATATTCCTCATAAAGTTCCACTTCCTTTGGCTCAATTTGGGAATCCAAATCAGAATCTCTATCTGCATGAGGACCCTCCAGTTGTGAAGGAATGATATTTCCATGGATAACCTCCTCTTCACCCCCTTCCTCAACCACATTTCACTCTTCATCTTCCATCACTTGAAAACGATTAAGAGAACAGGTAGTAATTCCACCGATCTTCACCTTGTCCGCATAGGTTGAAGAGGTCAGAAAGACCTGCTCCGAAAAATCGAAACCACTAATCTTCTCAAAACCACATCCCATATACTGAGGTTGTTTGTTTGTTTCTTCCCAAATCACACATTGAAGAATATCTTCAGAACCTGGAGAAGAGACCTTATGCACAATGGGTTCGTTGGTCGGGCTGGAGGGGTCCAGAAGACTAGCTAAGACATCATCCAGGGGGGCTCCAATCCTCAAGCCCATTCTCACCCACCTACAAGACCACCCTCGCCCCCTTGAAAGATGACGAACACCCAAATCCCATCCTAGATGAGCGAAAACATCCAAGACGCGAGGCCCGGATCCTGGAGGAAAATATTTCTCCACTACGCCTAAAGAACCTTCCTGCCCCAAACTAGAAGGAACCTCTACATGGTGTAGGACCTTACTGAGGTGTTCATCAACCAAAGATTCAGTGACCACATGCCCTTAGACACCCAAAGTATCCTCAGCATTGGAGGGATGTGAGGGGGGGATACCCGTGCCTCTTGAGGCATCACCACACACCATCTTATTCCCAAATGAAGCAGAAGCATGGACCGAGAATTCCCCTTTGATCATAACCGGAGCTATAGGCCCCGCAGTCGTAGAAAAAGGATTGACCAAACGAACACCCAAATCCCTTTTTTGGCACTCTAGATGATAGTTGCCGTTTCAGAAACAGATCGATCAATTTTTTTTCCACAAATAAAAAACAATGGGTTGGGCATACCTGTATTCTTCCTCAATCACGATCCACACAACATCATGTAGAGGCTGTGAGTGTTCCATTTCAACACAAATTCACACCACAATTGGGTTATTTTGGGTAGAGGTCCTCCGATAGGCGCACCGGAAATGACCTATTGAGTTGCCAATTGACCGCAGAAGAGCCAGATTCTAGAAGGGTAGGGGTAGACTAGGAATTTGGAACTAGATTGCCAATGTAGATGGGTCCTGATTCATGTGCAGGTCTAACGACCGGTGAAGAAGATGAAAATGAAAGCCACGAACTGATTTGTAGGATCTACACCAAGCCCGTGCCAAATCATCCTCATCGGTGAAACTAATATAATTTTGTCACGGCCCTAGGAGCCTGACCACTGCACGCTGACATAAACCCCATTACACATTCACATACCTATCAAACATATCCACAGGAGGTCAGAGCTGAACAAACTTCACCACCAGAGATGTAGAAAGTAGTGAGGAGGCTTCAGTGAATTCTTGCAGTGAAATCAGAACCACTGGTTGACCCTTAAGGATCCTAGGATCCTTCGGCAAGACATTGATGCTGGGGATGACCGAGAGAGATTTTACTAAAAAAATGCAGGAAAAAGACCCTACCCCACCCCAAGAACCCTACAAACAAGCTCCTAGAGCCAATTCAGGCCCCTCCCCCAGAGAGGGAGGGGCTTCCGAAGCCGCCATCAGTTCTAGGGAATCGCCCATCCATCCGAGCACTCCGTCAAAAGTGTCTCTCATTGTTCATAAATATTTTATATGGGACAATTTTTTTTAATGATATTTAACTTCAAAAAGTTGATGATTTCATTTGTCATCACTTCCTTTATATATATAATCTTACCCCACTTTTATAATAATTCTGTGATAGTAATGATGTTCCTGAACTTCCTAGGTATCGCGGGTGAATAAGTCCCCATGCCAAATTTTCCCTAGAAAAAAAATCTACGAATACTTGGTGGTATGAAAGAACTCTAGGAGCTAATAGATGGAAGTGGAGTGTATCTATAAATACTAACATTTCATGGTGAATTACACATAGTACAAGGTCATTGATATATATAAATATCCAATCCATATAATTTAAGGGGAAATATTGGTTCTTGTTTTGTGGGAACCACATGAACTTTAATGGAATTATTTCATAGAAACATGGTTATTTCATATTTTAATGAATCTAAAGAGGACACCATCAAATGAATATTTTTAGATTAATTTCTAAGTAATAGGGTCATCATAAATAATTGAGTGTATTTACCACAATTATATATTCACTCCCTTTGACTAGACAGAGAGAATAATTATTCTTTGATGATAGTCTATCATGGGGGATATCAATAATGTGGTAGTATTATTTAGCTATGTTATCATCCTTCCATGATCAGGGGTGATTTTAATATCATTAATTTCTTCCATATCATTGCTGATAAATATGAATGAACCATGTAGTGAATAATCCGGATGAATGTTTCATCCTGACCTGAATTTGAAATGGTTGCAGTTGCATTGGATAATAGATTTACTCAACTGTTTTTGAATGAAAACTATGAAAAACTGTTTGTTCGAAGAGAAATTAATCAATTAACAATATTACATAATCAAACACAGGAATTAGTTCTCTTCCATAATAGGTTATTTAGTATTGATATGTTTGATCACTAACCCCGAATCACCCTTTATATTAAGTTAGGAAGCTGTTTTTTTTTTCAGTTCCATCTCCAAGACTTCTATGAAAGTTTTCTATTTTTCTTCATTATTTTTTATACCTTTTTGAAAATAGGAGGGAGTAGGGAATGAAATCCTTTTCAAGATAAATGATAATAATTACTAAAATAACTCTATTTAGTTTTGGGGTTTCCATATTTCATCTTGTTGGTATCCTAGAAGCACGCTCATAATACATCTCATATGTTTGGGGAGTGTATTGAATAGATAATTCCACTTCATTGGGTAGTTCTACATCCATTGGAATTCTTTCTAATGTATCATGGTTCATGAGAAAGTTTATTAGTTCCTCTACTTTAACTAATTTATTCAAAATGAATTAGATATCAAACTTATATAAGATAACATCACACCTTTCCAAAAATATAATTAGTATTATAAGATTGAAGATATACATGAGCATATCAATATGAGAAACCACATAGACTGCATGATTATACCAATATTGCCATAACTTCTAAACCATGAATAATATTGTAAGGCAGTTTTATAATAGTTAGTGAAGGTATCTATCATAGTTTGATCGGGATAGTAGTGGTTGTTTTCTTCTCCTTCATTATTCATCTATGTAATAACAGAACCATGTGTCTGATATAGAGATAGAATATATAATATATAACGACCCATACTTTACATACATTGTTAATACTTTTAAATTGAAGCATACTTATTACAACATATAACAAAACAACGAAAGGACCGTATAGGTATAGAGTCTTTAGAAACTGGGAAACATACACAACTGGTTCATAAAGCATCAACTTTGCCTCCCACTTATTTCATCATATCTAGAGTCCCTTTTTGGCATATCCTACTTAATAACCTTCTTACTGACCTGGGGAAATAAAACATACAAAAGGGTGAGCTCAAATGCTCAGTATGGGCAAACAAAAGAAATATCAATCACATCATATACTTAAGAACATAACTTTTTGGAAATCTTAACCTGCAAAAAGAGCATAATTTCATAACATGGGATAAATCATAGTAGTGAAATAAAATCCCAATAATCATAAATTAAAACATGAAACTTTTTGGCATACACACATAATCATATAGAATCATTTCTTATTAGTCAAGACTCATTTCCAAAACTATCTTAGTGGACAAAGTCCATTTCTGAACCGAGTTCACTCCCCGTTTCAGTCCTGTTTCACTAAATCGGTATAACCTACCGTTCCAGCCATGTCTATCTCATGAGATATAAAATATTTACCCAATGCATTAGAGGGAGATATAGGTCCCACCCATCTCATAATGATAACATTCTTATGTGTGCCAAAAAATCATAAATCATACATCATTGCATAACCCATGTAATAAAAATGAGATTCTTAAATAACATGACATCCTAAAAAAATTCATATATGATAAAGGAATTCATAAAAATAATTCCATCACAACATAATAAAATAAATGTAATAATAGGTATAGAAACAGAACCCTTTATTATCTTAGATGGAAAATAATTTTGATAAAACAATTGAACTCCATTCTTGAGGAAAATATCCTTTCTTCTTCAAAAACACTTTTCCTTTCATAACATGTCATAAAATTCAAAACTAAAAGAAGTTGATTAAAAATAAACATGAAAACTTTTAAAGGAATCTTCTTGGAAATAATTTTTTAAAAATCCATTCATGCCGTATAAGTTAAAAAAAAACATTCTTCTCAAACTTTTGTCGGAAAAGTCAAAAAGTACCTTGTATGAAAAACGACAAAAGATTCCTTTCATATATTTTACTAAAAACACACCGAAGGGTAAAATTGGATTTATATAATTTTAGGTGGATGGAAATAATATTAAATATTGAGGAAACATGGATGTGGATGATAAAATACACCCCAGTAGATACCAAAGTATAAACAATCTCAGATAAAAATGAGATTGTGATATTTCCCTTACCTTAGGTCCATTTTGCTTCATAAGTGTCCGAACCTCCTGTATAATGATTTAAATAATGTTATTGACTTATTCCAGAATCATACTTATTTTTATGATATCATATATGGTCATTTTCTTAGCTTCTTAGTAGTAATATTTCATTGCTACTTGTTATTCGGGTGTTTATAACTTTTTGTTCTTATGCGTGTTTTGTCGAATAAATTCTTATTATTATCTTTAGGTTATAGATACCTCATTTCCAGAATGGTATTAGTGTAATATATATCATATTCATTCATTCAATTAATTTATATAATCATTTTGAAATGAAGATCATGTAGAACGAGTCGCATCACATCGTGGAGACGGTATTCCGTACGTACGCACGAGTGATGATATCGTTCCTATGATCGTGGAATTGTATTGGAGTGTATGTATACTATTTCAGAATCAGTATAACTTTATAATAGTCATATATAGTCATTATTTACACCATTATACCCATCCAAGTAAGGTGGTGGTGGAAAATAGATTACACCACGGCGTGGAGACGGTATTCCGTACGTACGCACGCACTGTGATTTCTTTTTCCGTAGGATGGATAGATGGTGAAATAGGGTTGTTTCATACTTATAATAACATATAAGTATATGAGTGATACTTATTTTATTACTTCATAATGAAACAACTAAAGAAGAAGAAGTGGAAGAAGAAATAAAGATGAAAGAATCGGTAACAGACATTACCTCTTCTTTGAAGTGCTTCTTTGAGACCTTCTTTTAGGGAACTAAAATTGGTATTTGAAGAAGACTAGGACCTCTAGGATGTCTCTAGGGAAGTGGATAGGAGTAATTGGCAGGGGCCGGCCGAGCTTGAAGGCTCAAAGTGGTGTGAGGAAGAGGGGGAGGAGGTGCCCTTTTATAATGGAGGAGAGGGGAACCTTTGGGAAAACTAAATATATTATTTTATTTAAAGTCAAGTTCGGTTTTAAATAGCTCCAAATTGATATATTTCGAAGATAAGGTGGGGATGGGTCGAAATCCTCTCATCCAATATAATTTAGACAAGTTTAGGTTCCTATTTTAACCTTATCATTTAGATTTAACATTAAGTTAAATAAGTTTACTTTTATCGTGTCTTCTTGTGTTCTTATACTATAAGGTTAATACACTTACTATAAGTAGCCAAACGAACCCCAAGTTGTTTATTATTAATATATATAATCTTATCTAAGTCATTTGGCCGAACCTTAGATTTTTAGGAATAAAATAACAATTACTAATATAATATTTGTTTCAAAAACTATTTTATGTCAATTTTGACACTATTTAGTAATTGATTTTTGTGAAAATCATAACAGAATTATTAGTTCAAAACAAGTTAATTAAATCCATACTAACATGTCATATTAACCAAAAAAATTCGTTTAATTCATAAAAAGTCTCAAATTACATTTATTTTGGTGTTTATAACATTAATTATGTCAATATTTCATTAATAAGATAATTACTGCATCATATTTGTGTCATAAATAAATTAAATTATTTAATGTCTAAAAATTAAAAATAAAATACAATTATGTAGGAAATCTTTTGAGATTTATAATGAATATTTATAGTCGAATTTATCTTATGTATTACCCCATATTAAAAATAATTTACTTATTAAACATTGATTTTGACTATTTTAACCCTTCTTTAAATAAATTAATAATAAATGTCCTAATCTAATCCAAGTGGGCCTAAAAGGTCATATTTTATTCGTAAGTTTGTTTTTGATCGAATTAAACTTATCCAATAGAATTAGGACATGTGTTAGGGTAATAATAATATCATCTTTACCCTTAATTACCCTATTTACTTTTAACCGTGGTAAAAAAAGTAAAAAGTTACTATTCACCAAAAAATTATTTTCATCTCATTGAACCAAATTTTACTTACTGACATAAACCGTGTCTCTAATATTTTTGAAATCCCACTCACAGAAGAGGTAAAATTATGTTTTATGAAAAATTCAATTTTTTAACTACCACTTAGTGGTTTCACTATTCATCAAAAATTGAAAGTTTTCAGAAAAATACCAAAATTTCACCCTAGGCTAATTTCGATATTCCAAATCCAAATATGAAGTCCATTTTGAAAAATAAAATTTATAAAATTTCAAAAAGTGGTTATTAATATTCATAACAGCTAGTTTTAATAATATTTTAATAGCATATCATTGTTTAGTGAAACTCGGTATTGCGTACGACGCAAGCTATCGAGGAAGGTCGCGATTTCGTGTAAAGAAAGCCAAGAAAGTGTTGTGTAGAAAAAGATTCCTTTGATGATTTATATAACATAAAAGTCTCAGGTGTTACATTCTACCCCCCTTGAAATGAATTTCGCCCTTGAAATTCGTTACTTTGTAACAAACAGATGAGGATACCTCTCCCTCATCATATCCTCAAGCTCCCATGTAGCTTCTTCTAATTTGTGGTTCCTCCATAAAACATTCACCAATCGAGTGGTCTTGTTTCGTAGGACTTTTTCGCTACGATCAAGAATCTCTATCGGCTGTTCTTCATAAGAAAGATCCTCCTCCAGCGGTACAACTTCGGAGCTGAGTACATGTGAAGGATCAGGTATGTACTTTCTCAGGAGAGATACATGGAACACATCTTGAACTTGAGAGAGATTCGGTGGAAGCGCCAATCAGTAAGCTACCTTCCCAACACGATCCAGTATTTTGAAAGGACTGATATATCTAGGGCTCAACTTCCCCTTCTTTCCAAATCTCATGACCCTCTTCCAGGGAGATATTCGTAAGAACACTTTATCACCCACTTCAAACTCTAGGTCTTTTCTTCAGTTGTCGGCATAACTTTTCTGTCGACTCTGAGCTGCTCTTATGTGTTGCTGAATAGATCTGACCTTTTCTGCCATTTCATCAACGAGATCGGGTCCTAATAGCTTTCATTCCCCAACTTCATCCCAGCAAGTTGGAGTCCTGCATTTCTTTCCATATAGAGCTTCATAAGGAGCCATCTGAATACTGGAGTGAAAGCTATTATTATAAGAAAATTCCACCAAAGGTAGGTGTTGATCCCAACCACCTTTGAAATCCATAGAGCAAGCTCTCAACATATCTTCTAGAGTTTGAATTGTTCTCTCAGACTGACCGTCTGTCTGAGGATGATAAGCAGTGCGGAAACTCAACTCTGTATCCAGAGTATGCTGAAGACTTCGCCAGAACTTCGAGGTAAATCTCGGATCCCGATCAGATATAATAGAAAGTGGTACTCCATGAAATATTACCACTTCCTTTACATATATATTGGAAAGCTGATCCAGAGAAAAATCCTCTCTAATAGCAATGAAGTGTGGAGACTTTGTAAGACGATCAACTATGACCCAGATATCATTATTGCCTTTGGATGTTTTAGGAAGTCCTGTGAAAAAGTCCATAGTGATGTTTTCCCATTTCCATTCGGGTATGGGTAATGGTTGTAACATCCCCTTAGACTTCTGTCTCTCAGCTTTAACTTGTTGACAAACCAAGCATCGAGAGACATATTCAGCAACATCACTTTTCATGCCATCCCACCAGAAGTACTCTTTCAGGTCCCTATACATCTTCGTGCTTCCAGGATGAATAGAGAATGAAGAACTATGAGCCTCATCCAGCAGCTCCTTTTTTAATTCGGGGATGGGAGGAACACACACCCGATTCCTGAACTTTATTATCCCATCACAATCAAGGTTGAATTCAGGAACATTTCTCACCTTCTTTTGTAACTCGACATCTTCTTTATGTGCCTCTTTAATCTTCACATGTATAGATGGTTGAACATTTATTCGAGAAAGATAAGAATTTTCCCCTTCCATTATAATTCCAAGATCCATCCTTTGTAAATCCATAAAATTGGATCTTTTGTGATCCTCATCATGGATAAACTGGCATGGTCTTGTCGACTTAATGCATCTGCCACCTTGTTTTCTTTCCCAAGGTGGTAATGGATTGAGCAGTCGTAATCCTTAATCAGCTCCAACTATCTTCTTTGACGCATATTCAGCTCCTTTTGTGTGAAAGTATACTTTAAACTTTTATGATCAGTATAAATATCACACCTTTCCCCATAAAGATAATTCCTCCAAATCTTTAATGGAAAGATTACCGAAGCTAACTCCAAATCATGTGTTGGGTAATTTTGCTCATGGATTTTCAACTGTCGTGAGGCATAATCTATCACCATATCATTTTTCATAAGAACACACCCCAATCACTTCTTGGATGCATCACTATAGATCACAAACCTTTCTCCACTACAAGGCAGTGTGAGCATAGGTGCACTGGATAACCTTCTTTTCAACTCCTTGAAATTCTCTTCACATTCCTCCGTCAAGACAAACTTAACTCCTTTCCGAGTCATCTTGGTGAGTGGATTAGATAATCGTGAAAAATCTTTCACAAAACGCCAATAATATCCAGCCAAACCAAGAAAACTTCGGATCTCAGTTACTGTTGTTGGTCTCGACCATATTTTGATAACCTCTGTTTTTGCTGGATCCACAGATATCCCCTCTTTTGAGATTATGTGACCCAAAAATGCAACTTTTTGAAGCCAAAATTCACACTTGGTAAATTTGGCATAAAGCTTATCCTTTCTCAGGGTCTTCAATATAATTCTCAAGTGATCGTCATGTTCTTCCTTGATCATTGAATAGACAAGAATATCGTCTATAAAGACTACCACAAATTGATCAAGATAGTCTCTAAAGACTCTATTCATCAGATCCATGAAGATAGGAGGGGCATTAGTAAGACTAAATGGCATCACTATAAATTCATAGTGTCCATACCTTGTACGGAAAGCCGTCTTTGGTATATCCTCCCTTTTGACCCTTAATTGATGATACCCTGAATGAAGATCAATCTTGGAAAAGTATTGAGCTCCGTGTAGTTGGTCAAATAAGTCATCAATGCGTGGGAGAGGATATTTGTTCTTGATAGTGATCTTGTTAAGTTCTCGATAATCAATGCAGAGTCTCATTCATCCATCTTTCTTCTTAACAAATAGAACAATTGCTCCCCAAGGTGATGCACTAGGGCGTATTAATCCCTTATCAAGATTCTCTTGGAGTTGCTTCTTCAATTCCTACAACTCAATTGGGTCCATTCTATAAGGTGTCTTTGAAATAGGAAAAGCACCCGGTATGAGTTCTATTGAAAACTCAACTTCACGATTTGGTGGAAGACCCGGTAATTCCTACGGAAAGACATCATCAAACTCCCGTACAATGGGCATATTATTATTAGTGAGTTTCTCACCAACCATTTGAGATAAATAACCTTCATTTAGTGGAATCAAGACCCATAAGGTAGAAGTAATTTCCACTGGAAGGTTATGTTCATCCTTGCATTGATATACGATCATAGATTGATCTGGAATATGAAATGTGACTTCCCTTATTTGGAAATTGATATGAGATCCATATAAATAAATCCAATCCATACCAAGAATCACATCAAATTACACTATAGGAAGGATCACAAGATTTGCAGGAAGCACTTTCCCACAAACTTCGATCGAAGAAGAATTATAAACTTTTGATGCGACTGTTGTGCCATTAGGTGTTGTCATAGCTAAATCAACATCTAATTGTTGAGGTAATACGGTGATACCCTTAAAAAATTATTCAGAAATAAAATATTGGGTGCTTCGAGAATCAAATAAAACATTTGCTACTTTAGAGTGGATGGTAAGTGTACCTTTCACCACATCGTTATCGTACTCCACATCGCTGATAGAATTGCATGTGACTTTCCTTTGCCTTTAGCCTTAAGAGTTTGTTGACATCGACCATCGTCATCAACCCTTGGATTAGGGCATTTATTGGCATAATGCCCCATCTCCTTGCACTTGAAACATTGAAGTGTAGTAGGTTCATTCTGTGTATCCCTTCCTTTGTTTGCATCATTAGACATCTTCTTCCCATCATCGAGGCATTCAAATGCCCGATGACCTTACTTTCCACATTTGAAACATTTACTTGTCCCTTTAAGACAACTCCCTCCATGTTTCTTTCCACACTTTGAGCATAAGGGAAAGCTCATCTTCTTTTCAGTGTGCTCTTTAGATTTTCCTTTGAATTCCATTTTCCTCTTCTTTTCAAACCCATATGTCTGATGGGTTACTCCAATCTCCATCTCAACTTTGAGAGCACATCGAACGATTTCCTCGTAGCTATTGAAGTCCCTTATGGCTAAGGCCCTTCGAAGACTTGGTTTTAAGCCACTAAAGAATCGATCGATCTTACTCTCAGGTTGGATAATAATACCAGAAGCATACCTTGCAAGTCTTGTAAAATTTGCTTCATAGGTACCAACAGATTCATCATCCTTTTTCTTCAGTTTAAGAAACTCTTTCTCCATCTTTGTTCGGAGAATACGAGGTAATTACTTATTGAAAAATAAGTTCTTGAACTCGTCCCATTCCATGGACTCAATTTCATCCCTTTGCCTCATATTCTTAATAAGATTCCACCATTGATCAGCATCTCCTTCCAAACGATACACTACTAGGATGACTTTATCATGTTCATAACATTGAAGAACTGAAAATATCTTTTCAGTAGTACTAATCCATTGTTTAGCAACTAATGGATCAGTAGACCCACTGAAAGAAGGTGGACGCTGCCTCATGAAGGATTCAACAGAATGTTGCTCCTTACTTTGCTCGTTTGGAAGTCCTGCATGATTCATAGCTTGAGAAAGTTGTGTGAGCATGACTACATGATTTTTCATTCCATCTCCCATAATGTTTGGTTGATCAGGGGGACAATCATTGCATTTCACGTCGCATTCCGCATTAACACGGTTCCTTTGGGTTCCAGCCATTGACTAAAACTAAGAAGAATAGTGTGAGAAACACTAATTCTAATAGGAAAACCACATAATCAAGAATAAAATTTCACACTTAAGGTCTTATCCTAGGTTATTCATGGCCATTTCTAAAACACTAAGATTGTGTTCTATGCTTATAATTATCCTTAGGGTTCTTACTAAGGCTTTCACATCCTAGTTTTTCAAAGGTTGACTATACCTTTCCTCTGATACCAACTATAATGACCCATACTTTACATAAATTGTTAATAATTCAAAATTGAAGCATACTTATTACAACATATAACAAAACCATGAAAGGACCGTATATGTATAGAGTCTTTAGAAACTGGGAAACATAAACTACTAGTTCATAAAGCATCAAATTTGCCTCCCACTTATTTCATCATATATAGAGTCCCTTTTTTGCATATCCTACTTAATAACCTTCTTCTTGACCTGGGGAAATAAAACATACAAAAGGGTGAGCTCAAATGCTCAGTAAGCGTAAACAAAAGAAATATCAATCACATCATATACTTAAGAACATAACTTTTTGGAAATCTTAACCTGCAAAAAGAGCATAATTTCATAACATGGGATAAATAATAGTAGTGAAATGAAATCCCAATAATCATAACTTAAAACATGAAACTTTGTGGAATACACACATAATCATAGAGAATCATTTCTTATTAGTCAAGACTCATTTCCAAGACAATCTTAGTGGACAAAGTCCATTTCTGAACCGAGTTCACTCCTCATTTCAGTCCTGTTTCACTGAACCGGTATAACCTACCGTTCCAGCCATGTCTATCTCATGAGATATAAAATCTTTACCCAATGCATTGGAGGGAGATATAGGTCCCACCCATCTCATAATGATACCATTATTATGTGTTCCACAAAATCATAAATCATACATCATTGCATAACCCATGTAATAAAAATGGGATTCTTAAATAACATGACATCCTAAAACAATTCATATAAGATAAAGGAATTTATAAAAATAAATCCATCACAACATAATAAAATCAATGTAATAATAGGGATATAAACAGAACCCTTTATTACCTTAGATGGAAAATAATTTTGATAAAACACTTGAACTCCATTCTTGAGGAAAATATCCTTTCTTCTTCAAAAACACTTTTCCTTTCATAACATGTCATACAATTCAAAACATAAAGAAGTTGATTAAAAATAAACTTGAAAAATCTTAAAGGAATCTTCTTGGAAATAATGTTTTAAAAATCCATTCATGCCGTATAAGTTAAAAAAACATTCTTCTCATACTTTTTTCGGAAAAGTCAAAAAGTACCTTGTATGAAAAAAGGCAAAAGATTCCTTTCATATCTTTTACTAAAAACTCACCAAAGGGTAAAATTGGACTTATAAAATTGTAGGTGGATGGAAATAATATTACATATTTATGAAACATGGATGTGGATGATAAAATACACCCTAGTAAATACCAAATTATAAACAATCTCGGATAAAAATGAAATTGTGATATTTCCCTTACCTTAGGTCTGTTTTGCTTCGTAAGTGTCCGAACCTCCTGTATAATGATTTAAATAATGTTATTGACTTATTACAGAATCATACATATTTTTATGATATCATATATGGTCATTTTCTTAGCTTCTTAGTAGTAATATTTCATTGCTACTTGTTATTCGGGTGTTTATAACTTTTTGTTGTTATGCGTGTTTTGTCGAATAAATTCTTATTCTTATCTTTAGGTTATAGATATCTCATTTCCAGAATGGTATTAGTGTAATATATATCATATTCATTCATTAAATTCATTTATATAATCATTATGAAATGAAGATCATGTAAAACGAGTCGCATCACATCATGGAGACGGTATTCCGTACGCACACACGAGTGATGATATCGTTCCTATGATTGTGGAATTTTATTGGAGTGTATGTATACTATTTAAGAATCAGTATCACTTTATAATAGTCATATATAGTCATTATTTACACCATTATACTTATCCATGTAATGTGGTGGTGGAAAATAGATTACACCACGGCGTGGAGACGGTATTCCGTACGTACGCACGCGCAATGATTTCTTTTTCCGTAGGATGGATAGATGGTGAAATAGGGTTGTTTCATACTTATAATAACATATCAATATATGAGTGATACTTATGTTAATACTTCATAATGAAACAACTAATGAAGAAGAAGTGGAAGAAGAAATAAAGATGAAAGAATCGGTAATGGACATTACCTCTTCTTTGAAGTGCTTCTTTGAGAGCTTCTTTTAGGGCACTAAAATTGGTCTTTGAAGAAGACCAGGACCTCTAGTATTTCTCTAGGGAAGTGGAGAGGAGGAATTGGCAGGGTTGTGGCCGTGCGTGAAGGCTCAAAGTGGTGTGAGGAAGAGGGGGAGGAGGTTCCCTTTTATAAGGGAGGAGAGGGGCACCTTTGGGAAAACTAAACATATTATTTTATTATAAAGTGAAGTTCGGTTTTAAATAGATCCAAATTGATATATTTCTAATCTAAAGTGGGGATGGGTCGAAATAATATCATCCAATAGAATTTAGACAAGTTTAGGTTCCTATTTTAACCTTATCATTTAGATTTAACATTAAGTTAAATAAGTTTACTTTTACCGTGTCTTCTTGTGTTCTTATACTATAAGGACAATAAACTTACTATAAGCAGCCAAACGAACCCCAAGTTGTTTATTATTAATATATATAACCTTATATATGTCATTTGTCCGAAACTTGGATTTTTAGTAATAAAATAACAATTACTAATATAATATTTGTTTTAAAAACTATTTTATGTCAATTTTGATACTATTTAGTAATTGATTTTTGTGAAAATCATAACAGAATTATTAGTTCTAAATAAGTTAATTAAATCAATACCAACATGTCATATTAACCTATAAAAGTAGTGTAATTCATAAAAAGTCTCAAATTACATTTATTTTTGTGTCTATAACATTAATTATGTCAATATTTCATTTATAAGATAATTACTGCATCATATTTGTGTCATAAATAAATTAAATTATTTAATGTCTAAAAATTACAAATAAAATACCATTATGTAGGTAATCTTTTAAGAATTATAATAAATATTTATAGTTGAATTTATCTTATGTATAACCCCATATTAAAAACAATTTACTTATTAAACATTGATTTTAAGAATTTTAACCCTTCTTTAAATAAATTAATAATAAATGTCATAATCTAATCCAAGTGGGCCTAAATGGTCATATTTTATTCCGAAGTTTGTTTTTTATTGAATTACACTTATCCAATAGAATTAGTACATATGTTAGGGTAAAAATAATATCATCTTTACCCTTAATTACCCTATTTACTTTTAACCGTGGATAAAAAAAGTAAAAAGTTACTATTCACCAAAAAATTATTTTCATCTCATTGAACCAAATTTTACTTATTGACATCAACCGTGTCTCTCAGATTTTTGAAATTCCACTCACAGAAGTGGTAAAATTATGTTTTATGAAAAATTCAGTTTTTTATCTACCACTTAGTGGTTTCACTATTCATCAAAAATTGAAAGTTTTCAGAAAAATACCAAAATTTCCCCTAGGCTAATTTCGATATTCTGAATCCAAAAATGAAGTCCATTTTGAAAAATAAAATTTATAAAATTTCAAAAAGTGGTTATTACTATTCATAACGGCTAGTTTTAATAATATTTTAATAGCATATCATTGTTTAGTGAAACTCGGTATTGCGTACGACGCAAGCTATCGAGGAAGGTCGCGATTTCGTGTAAAGCAAGCCAAACAAGTGTTGTGTAGAAAAAGATTCCTTTTATGATTTATATAACATAAAAGTTTCAGTTGTTACATAATACAAGTGACTTCCCCTATTCTGGAGACATTAATATTGATGGGATTTATAGGTACTACTTTAGATAGTCGCATGATTCATGAAAATCTTCATCACACTATTAAGTGTATCCTTTAGTCACTAGCCTAGTAAAGGGTAAAAACATCCTATCCAGGTTTTCTATGAAGCACTTGATATAGGTGTGGCATCCTTGAATCTGTATCAACTCATTTTGGTTTTCATGTAGTAACATGTTAAGGATCACCTTTGAATTTTAAGGATTGAATTTAAGGTCTTGACAGGGAACCAAAAAAATGAGTTATTTTCCCAATGTTTGCCTAATAAAACCTTTTAGGTGATTCCTTTTTTGGATATTCTTCCAAATTCTATTAGAAGCTATCTCATGATCAATGATGTGATCATAAAACTATGGATATTTGACTAACATTCCGTGATATAACATTCCATATTCTTCCCCACGAAGGGAATGGAAATATGGGGCATGGTATACTTAAATGTGGTTCTATAACTAATCAAGACAAAGGGAATTACTCTTATGAAAAATAGTCCCATGGTTTCCATAAAAAAATGACTTCCTTATCTTTAGGATCCATCTAGATTAGGTTGTATAATAAATATCCATCCAAGAAAGAATGGGAATGGAAACTAGAAGTTTAATTGATTAAAATATCAGTGATTAGTATTGGGAAGTTATCTTATTTGAAATTTCAATTGAGATCACTAAAGTTAATGTAAACATTGATGTATTTGTTCTTCCTCTTAATTGAGATGGTGTTGGATGGAAATTTCTAGTAATGAAAATCCAAAATGAAGTAATATTTGATATGTTTATTTACATTATATTTGACCTTTATAACATGAGTTAGATGCATTTTCCTAGATTCCTGATGATTTACAAACTGAATTTTTGGTAGACTCGAACAATGGGTGGCCATATCAGGATCCTTTCTAGGAATCTTTGTGTAATTCCAGGTGAATACATCCTGATGTTATTTTCTGAATATATATTTATATATATATATATATGTATATTTATTCATGAGACATGTAATAACTTATTAAGATAATTTATGGATTTTAATCTATACCCAATTAACTTTTTTTTATTTATCAATGGTAGTGGATATTCCTCCCTCAAACACTGAAGGGATATATATATGAGATCTTCCTTATCTTCTTCCCCTACTTCAATTATTGTGGTAGTGGGTGATGAAGGAATTATTTTAGGACTATTAAACAATATGAGATAATTTTAATCCAATGTGAGTGTTGGATATGTGTCTCCAGGTCCTAAAGGCACTGATGAATGAGATTCATCATCAATGAAATTTTCTGATATGCTCTCCCTCTTATTATTCAACCACAATTTCAATGCAATTATGTGATATATGGACTTTTTATATCTGGAAGATAAAATGATGTAATTTTTATCTTCCATAAATGATGATGAAGCATCTCCAGACTCTAAAAGTTCCAATTTATGAGAATGATCATCATTACCATCTTTATAATTCTGGATATGCTCTCTTTCTTCTCTTCTATCGCTAGGGGTAGAGGAGGTGTTAGTATCTTGGTATTCTATAAGATAAATGAGGTCATTTTGAATGTGGGTTGGTAGTGTGGAGGTATTTTTTGTTCTAGATTATTATTTATGGATATCTTTAGTTCTTGGGGGAAAAGTTTGAATATTTTTATCTAGGGTATTATCATCACTGTTGGGATTAGATCATTTTCCTATAGTACTATATTATACAGAAATTATAGATATTATGAAGATGGGGTGAAATTACTCCAAACCCTATACCCACCTCCTTCATTAAGGTATGAGGTTTATTTGATCAAATAGCCTCAACTTTGTGATCTTAATGATGGTAATTCCAAACCTCATGTAGAGAATTTTCTGAGAGAGAGTGACTCATATAGTTAGCATGATCATCTCTTCCACATTAGGTATTAGATTCTCTATGACAACCCTGATATTTTATTACACAATTAATCATTATTTATTACATAATCTTCACTTGATTCAACAACTAATATAGAGAGGTCTAGTGTCTTTTGGGATTAGGATCATTACACAACAACTTAAAACATAAAATAAAACATCTTTCTTGAAAACTTCCTTTACATGACCACTACATTCTCTTGTACTTAGCATTACATGTGATAACCTGAGGACATGCATAAGAAAAGGGTGAGCTATAAAGCCCGGTAAGGGAATAATCATGGAATAACATGAGGAATAAAATACATGTTATACAATTGGAATATCAATAGATCACAGGAAAAGCATAAACATAAAGACATGATAAAGCATGATAATCATAACATAGAAATGTGGCAATAACACTTAACATGGAATTAGCATGAGCCAAGGCTCATTGCACATGGTGAATGATTAAATCCTCATTGCACATGAAGCACGAGTAAAACCTAATTGCACATGAATTAGAATGAGTAAAAAAACATTTCATATGACTTATCATGATACTATACTTTACCCAATGCATTGAAGTGCTATAAGGGCTCACCCTTCTTAAACATTTCATTTCATGCATAAGTGTGCCACATGGATCAGAAAACATGGATTCATAAAACATCATCATTTATTCCACGATAATGGAATGTGGAATAAATACATGAAACTCTTAAAATAATAAGTAAAAGAGCATAATGGTGAATACACTTGATAGAAAAATGGGCATGATATTCACTACACAATGACATTGGCTTGGAAAATTGGTGCAATATCGGTAGCATAACGGCGTGACGTAAGAATTCATAAAAATGGTTGATGAGAGAGAAAGGGGTGTATCATCATATTTACCTGAAATTTACAGTAAGGGGGTCATATATATACATGCCCTAACAATTTAATGGAATTTAGAGTCATGATACAAAATAATTACTTAAATGTAAAAGAGGACAGAGAAATTCCTTTTGGAATTTCGGCATAGTAATAGGTGTACATGAGAGGCATTTAATGAGGGGGAAAAAAGACTCTGATCATTAAAAAACAAATAGGGTAGTATGGGGGAGGCAAAAAACTATACACCAACATTTATAATTGAAATTAAAAGGGCATAACAACATTAGAAAAATTGGTCAAAAAGAGAAAGGAAGAAAAACTCTTACAAGGAAGTGTGCTTCCAAAGGCTTGAGAGAGGAATGAGAGAGGCTTATTGGGAGATTGGAAAACCTTGGGAGGATTATAGAGAGAGTATATTAGAGTTGAACAAACTCCAAAGGCTTGGAGTGAGGAGGCAGTGGGATCTTGGGAGGGTTTATATTGGAATGGTGAGGGAATTCATTATTATTTAAGTTTGGGACACCTCACATTAAACTAATCCAAACCACAAACCATCCCATTGTTTTTGTCAAACGGAAGTGGAAAACAATATTTTATATGTCCAAAGTCCTAACATCTTATAAATAATGGGGTTTCTTATGCAGATGTGAGTCACACTCCCAGGGAAAGTAATTAAAAAAGACAAGATGTTTAATAAGATTTGAAGGGTCCGTTAATGCTTTATAAAATAAGTCAAACAAACTGAAAACCACATTATTTTAAGGGTAAATTATATATTGTCCGAACATAAAGCTTATAGTATTTTATTATATCACTATTAGGTCATTATTATTTTATAAAACATATTATATATTTAAACGGTAATTAATTTTTACCCAAAAATTTGACTATCTCAAAAAATTATTAAACATTCACCATTGGATAATTTCGAAATCCTGATTCCTGAAATAATATTTATTTTATCTAAATAATTTTCTAAATATGTTAATTTTAACTTTTAAAATAAAAATTGAAATTTATCAAAAATTCACGGGTTTTGAGAAAAATGGATTTTGAACCTTAATAAAAATTACAATTGCATTCATAAATTTATACGATCATTTATATTTAATAATAATTAATTTAATAACAATAATTATATTTTATTAGAAAATTATTTAATTAAAAAATCCATTAATTCCTCAAAATAGATTTCTTAGTTGAACATTAAATAAAAATACTATTTGTACTTTAAAAAAACTATTTACAAGGTAAGAATAATAAAATGAAAGTATATTCATTATTATATAAAAAAATAATGTACATAAACATAGTACTAGGGACTTGTTACATAACCCCTTATGACACCCACATAAGATAGAAGAGTAAGGTGTGTGATGGTGATAGACTCTTGGGGTTGCTCGGATAACATTACTCTGGTGGTAATCTCTTTCAACTTCCATTTCTCTCATAGGCGGCCTCGCTTGAGCTTAACATATTCAAGATCAGCTTGGGCTTGGTCAAGAGCGAAGCTCAATGACACCACCTCCTTTCTAAGCTCTAACAAATGGGTTTTAAATGGGGAACATTTATTGGAAGAGGCCATTACTTCCTTTGTATCAGTAAATTGGATTTGTTAAAGCCTTATATTTATACTAATCATGTGATCACTGTTCAACGATTATATTAGCTATGGTCACAATTCAAAACATAAAGCCAAATAATTTTTAATTTTATATAAACATTCTACATAAAGAGACAATTAAATAGATCAAGAGAGACTTCCATTAATAAATGTTTGGGTCGTTATAATCTTCCCCCCTTAAAAAAAATTTCGCCCTCAAAATTTTCTTTTCCCACACTAAAACAGATGTGGGTAGCTCTACTTCATTATATCCTCTGATTCACACATCACCTATTCAAACTTGTGGTTTCACCTCAACACCTTGACGAGGGGCATTGTCTTATTTCATAGAACTTTTTCTCTATGATCTACGATCTTCACTGGTTGCTCCTCATAAGTGAGATCATCCTCTAACTGTACCACCTTTTAAGAGAGTACATGTTTTGGGTCCAGTATGTACTTCCATAAGAGAGATACATCAAAGAAATCATACACTTTGGCCTTGGTAGGTAGAAGTGCTAGTCGATAGGCCACAACTCCGACATGATCAATAATCTCGAAGGGGCCGATATACCTTGGAATTAACTTCCATTTCTTTCCAAACCTCATGACCTTCTTCCATGGAGATATGCCTAGAAATATCATGTATCTGACTTTAAACTCAAGGTCTCATCGATGATTATCTGCACAAATCATTTGTCAACACTAGGCTGCCTTGATATTTTGTTGAATTGTTTTCACCTTATCTATCATTTCTTTAACCATTTCTGGTCTAAGAAGCTTACGCTCACCGAACTCATCCCAACATGTCGGTGTTCTGCACCTTTTCCCATAAAGGGCTTCATATAGTGCCATTTGGATGCTTGAGTGGAAACTTTTATTATAAGAGAAATCAACCAGAGGAATGTTCTGATCCCATACCCCTTTAAAGTCCATTGAGCACGCTCTCAACATGTCCTAAAGTGTTTGGATTGTCCTCTCATATTGGCCATCAGTTTGAGGATGATAAGCCGTACTAAAGTTTATCTTAGTATCCAGATCATGTTGAAGACTCTTCCAAAACATAGAGGTGAATCATGGACCTTGATCAGACATAATAGATAGTGGTACTCCATGCATCCTTACCATTTCCCTGATATATATCTATGCCAGCTGATCCGACGAGAAATCCTACCAAATTGGAATGAAGTGTGCAGACTTTGTAAGACGATCCACAACAACACAGATTGCATTATTGCCTTTGGATGTCTTCGGAAGTCCGGTGAAAATGTCCATGGGGATGTTCTCCCATTTCTATTATGGTATGGGCAATTGTTTCATCATCCCCTTAGACTTCTGCCTCTCTGCCTTCACTTGCTAACACACCAGGCACATTGATGTATATTCGGCAATCTTCTTCTTCATATTATCCCACCAATAATGCTCTCAGAGATCTCAATACATCTTTGTGTTTCCTGGGTGAATAGATAAATTTGAACTATGGGCATCATTCAAAAGTTCCTTCTTCAGCTCCGCACATGATAGAACACATAGTATTTTCCCAAATCTCACAATTCATTTTTCATTAACATTAAACATCGGGGATTTCCCTTTCCCAATAGATTTCACTTTTTTCTGAATTCCCACTTCTCCTTTTGAGTATCCTTTAACCTTTCCAAAAGTGACCGTTGAGCAATAATTTGTGAATGGATTGATGATGTTCCCATATTTATGATTCCCATGTCCATATCCATCAAATCTAACAAGATTGGATCCTATTCAATTCACATTAATGATAGAATCACTGGGTCCTTTCTACTTAGGGAATCCTCCACCATGTTCGTTTTCCCATGGTGGTAATGGATTGAGCAGTCATAGTCTTTTATTATCTCTATTAATCTTCCTAGGTTCATGTTCAACTCTTTTTGTGTGAATATATACTTGAGGCTTTTATGGTCCGTATATATTTCATATTTCTCCCCAAAGAGATAATGCCGCCAAATTTTCAAAGCGAAGATCACTACATCCAACTCGAGGTCATGTGTTGGATAGTTTTTTCATGAACTTTCAATTTCATTGAAGAATAGGCAATGATTTTTTCATTTTTCATCAACACACATCCCATGCCCTTCTTCAAAGCATCACTGAATACCACAAAAAGTTCTCCACTTGTGGGTAAAGTGAGCACATGTGTAGTGATAAGCCTATTTTTTAAATCATTGAATCTTTCTTCACATTCATCACTCCAAGAAATCATTACTCCCTTCTGAGTTTTCTTGGTAAGAGGGTTGGAAAATCGTGATAAATTTCTCACAAATCGTCGATAATATCCAGCTAACCCCAAGAAGCTACTGATATCCGTTACTGATTTTGGCCTCGTCCATCCCTCAATTGCATCTGTTTTGGGGGGATCCATAGATATCCTATTTATTGTGATGACATGGCCCAAGAATGAGACCTACTTCAACCAGAACTCACACTTTCTATACTTTTCATAGAGCTTCTCATTCCGCAAGGTCTCTAGTACAATTCTCAGATGCTCCTCATAATCCCCCTTGGTTTTAGAGTATATCAGAATATCATCTATAAAGAATACCAAAAATTTACCGAGAAAATATCTAAAGACTCTATTCATTAATTCCATATATATTTCTCAAGCATTAGTGAGTATGAAAGGAATTACTATGAATTCATAGTGCCCGTATCTTGTGTAAAAATAAGTCTTGGGGATATCTTCCTTATTCAACCTTACTTGATAATATCATGATCGTTAATCCACCTTGGTGAAGTATTGTGCTCCACGTAGCAGATCATACAAGTCATCAATTCATGGGAGAGGATACTTATTCTTTATCGTGATTTTGTTGAGCTCACAATATTCAATGCAAAGGCGCATTGACTGATCCTTCTTCTTGACGAAGAGGACTGGTGCACCCCATGCTAAAGCACTTGGGCATATAAACCCTTTATCCAGATTCTCTTATAGATGTTTCCTCAGCTCCTCAAGCTCCACAACAACCATTTTACACAGATTATTGGATATTGGTAACGCCCCAGGTATAAGTTAAACTAATAATTCAACATCTCTTCTAGGAGGAAGACCAAGAAATTCCTTAGGAAACACTTCAACAAATTCAATCACAATAGGCATGTCTTCAAGGATGGTTCTCTCCTTAGACTCAATCATCTGAGCAAGATACACGTTCTCATAGGGAAGTAATATCCATGCTTTGAGATGATGAAGCTAAAGATGATTCATCTCCCTCCTTGCACTTTTAAAGAATCGGGGTTCGATTCTCCTCATGGAGAGTGATTTCCCTCTCATGAAAATTTATGTTGGATCTATATAAGGAAAGCAAATCCATGCAAATAATTGCATCAAATTCCACTAGAGGGAGTATGGAGAGGTTCACCGGGAAGTTCAATCCATAGATTAGGACTGGGGAGGAGTTATATTCATGGGATGAAATGATTACCCCATTTTCCGTACTCACCAAAATCATCACTTCCATGATTTGTGGTGGTGCTGGGATTATTCTACTAAACTTTTGAGATATAAAAGAAAGCGTAGAACCTGAATCAAAAAGTACATTCACTATTATTGAATGAATAACTATGGTAACTGTCATCACTTCGTTGTCGGGGTTCACATTGGTAGTAGTGATGGAAAATTCTCACCCTTGCTACCTTGGAGGCTTTTTATTTCCTCCGAAAACCCTTGGCATAGGTCACTGATTTGAAAGATGCCCTGGTGCTTTACAGTTGTAGTAATAAACAATGCATTGAGGTTCAAACAAAGCATTCCAATCCTCTATTGCAGCCGCAGGTTTTTTGCTGGTAGATAACAACTCGGTGCCCTTCTCTTTCACACCTAAAGCATTTCCTCATCCCCTTCAGGCAATTTTCGGGGTGCTTCTTTCCACACCATTGGAAAGTGGGGTGCTGGATCTTCTTAGCACCGTTGGATTTATCTATCGAACCACCAAAACTGAAGTCCACATTACACTTATTATCCCCATGATACCCTTGAGATTCTCTGATCTCCTTTTCGACCTTGAGGGAACATTAGACAATTTCATCAGAGCTGTCAAAGTAGCGAATCACCCACGCTTTCCATAGGCTAGGTTTCAGCCCACCAAAGAAGCGGTTAACTATGCATTTGGGGATAACAACAAATCTAGAAGCTTATAACCCAATCCATGTGAAGTTTTCCTCATAATATCTAATAGATTCATCATCTTTTTTTCTTTAGGGTTACGAATTCCCTTTCCATCTTAAGATGGAGGGTGCGTGGAAAATATTTATCAAAAAACATCTTCCTGAAATCCTTCCATTCCAATGCCTCGATCTCCTCCTCTGGCTTCATATTTTCTATCAACACCCACCATTGATCCGCTTCACCCTCCATACGATAAGCATCCAAGAGAACCATCTCTTGTTCAAAACATTGAAGGATGGAGAATATCTTTTCAATGGAGTTGATCCATTGTTCAGCAATTGAGGGATCAGATGATCCATTAAATTGAAGAGGACATTGTCTCATGGAGCTCTTGATAGTGACTTTTTATTTCTTAGGGGGTGTTAAACGTTCCTCTTGACCATAGTTTCTATTCAAATCTTGATTTAGCTAAGAGAGAATCATGAAAAAGTTCGCGATTCCCGCTCCCATTGGTTTGGGCATCTTATTAGTACAGTCATCACATTGATCTTCACATTGGTGGTTATCCCGAGTCCTCCTATTACCAGCCATTGGCTAAAATAAAAGGAAAGTTAGGGGTAACAAAAAAAGGGTAATCCAAGGACAAAACTAACACCTTATAAATAAATTTTATTTCCTTAACATATGAATCTATTGGATTC
Organism: Viscum album; assembly: GCA_963277665.1. Classification (NCBI taxonomy): domain Eukaryota; kingdom Viridiplantae; phylum Streptophyta; class Magnoliopsida; order Santalales; family Viscaceae; genus Viscum; species Viscum album. Next base: position 726,698,189 of record OY728130.1, on the reverse strand, counting down.
AGTATATGTTATCCTTGATCTACTTCCTAACATATATTCTTAGGACACTGTTTTGTCCCTTAATAATGGTTCATACTAAGCTAGTGAATTTACCAAAGAATATCCCATGGGTGTGTAATAACCAAGAGTGCAGCAAGTCCCGTTGTTGTGCACTAGTTCCCGTTCGAGTTTAGATTAAATCGGTGTTTTCGGGTTTTACCCCTAGGAAACATTTGTGCTAGTGCTGCCTCTACCTGCTCATATCCAGACAGGGATGTATTTGCTTGATAAACTACTTACTCAATACTCACCAAAATATAGGGATGTTTTTATTATACTTAGTCTTGTCTCTAAGGCTTCACTATGGTTTTCTAGTCCTAATCCCAAAAATAACTAAACCCATCCTCTGATACCAACTATGACAACCCTGATCTTTTTTTACACAATTGAAAATTATTTATCACATAAACTCCACTTGATACAACAAAGAATATTGAGAGGTCTAGTGTCTTTAGGGCTTAGGATCATTACATAACAACTTAAAACATGAAATAGAACATCTTTATTGAAAAATTCCTTTACGTGACCACTTCATTCCCTCGTACTTAGCATTGCATGGGATAACCTGAGGACATGCATAAGAAAAGGGGGAGTTATAAAGCCCAAAAATGGAATAATCGTGGAATAAAAAGGGGAATAAAATACTTGTTAGAAATATTCAAATCAATAGAGGACAAGAGAAGCATAAACATAAAGGAATGATAAATCATGATAATCAAAACACGGAAATGAGGCAACAACAATTAACATGGAATTAGCATGAGCCAAGGCTCATTGCATGTGGAGAATGAGTAAATACTCATTGCACATGAAGCATGAGTAAAAACTTGTTGCACTTGAATTAGCATGAGTAAACACCCATTTCACATGACGTATCATGATACTATACTTTACCCAATTCATTGGATCACTATAAGGGTGCACCATTCTTAAACATTTCATTTCATGCATAAGTGTGCCACATGGATCATAAAACATGGATTCATAAAACAACATCATTTATTCCAAGATAAAGAAATGTGAAATACATACAATAAAATATTTAAACAGTTAGTAAATGAGAATAAAGGTGAATACCCTTGATATTGAAATGGGCATGGTATTCACTACACAATGACATTGGCTTGGAAAATCGACGCAATTTCTGCAGCGTAACGGCGTGACGTAAGAATTTCTAAAAATGGTTGATGAGAGATATTAGGTGTCTCAAAATATTTAAATTAAATTTACAGTAAGGGGGTCATATAGATACATTTCTCAACAATTTTACTATAATTTAGAGTCATGATTCAAAATAATTTCTTGAATGTAAAAGATGAGAGAGAAATTCCTTTTGGAATTTCAGCATAGTACCAGGTGTACATGGGAACAATTTAATGAGAGAGAAAGGGATATCCCATCCTTAAATATTAAATAGGGAAGTATGGGGGAGGTTCTAAACCATACCCCAACATTTATAATTGAAATTAAATGGGCATAACAACATTAATAAAATTGGACAAAAATGAGAAAGGAAGAAAAACCCTTACTTGGAAGTGTGCTTCCAAATGGTTGAGAGAGGGTTGTGAGAGGCATCATGGGAGCTTGGGACGCCTTGGGAGGATTCTTGAGAGAGGAGGGAAGACTTTGGAGAAATCCAAGTTTTTGAGTGAGGAGGAAGTGGGAGCTTGGGTGAGTTTTTATAGGAAAGGTGAGGGAATTCTTTATTATTTACGTTTGGGACACCTCACATTAATGTAATCCGGACCAAAAACCATCCCATAGTTTTTTCCCATGAGTATTGTCAAAGGGAAGTGTAAAACAATATTTTATAAGGACAAAGTACGAACGTCTTAAAATAATGGGGTTTCATAAGTGGAGGTGAGTCACACTCCCAAGGAAAACAATTTAAAAAGACAAGATGATTAATAAGTCTGTAATGGTCCATTAATGCTTTGTAAAATAAGTCAAAAAAATCCCAAACAACATTATTTTAATGGTAAAACAAATATTATCCTAATAGAATGCTTATATTATTTTATTATTTCACTATTAGGTCATTATTATGTCAAAAAACACATTATATATATAAACCGTAATTAATTTTTACCGAAAAAATTGACTATATAAAAAAATTATGAAAAATTCACCGTTGGATAATTCCGACAACATGATTCCAGAAATAATATTTATTTTATCTAAATAATTTTCTAAATATGTTAATTTTCAATTTTAAAATAAAAATCGACATTTATCGAAAATTCATGGGTTTTTGACAAAAATGGATTTCAAACCATAATAAAAATTACAATTGCATTCATAAAATTATACAATCATTTATATTTAAAAAAAATTAATTTAATAAAAATAATAACATTTTATTAAAAAATTATTTAATTCAAAAATCCATTAATTCATCAAAATAGATTTCTAAGTTGAACATTATCTAAAAATAATATTTGTTATTTAAAAAACTATTTACAAGGTAAGAATAATAAAATGAAAGTATATTAATTATTATAAACAAAAATAATGTACATAACCATAGTATTGGGGTCTAGTTACATAACCCCTTATTACACCAGCATAAGACCTAAGAGTAAGGTGTGTGATGGTGACAGACTTTTGGGGTGGCTGAGAATAACATTGCTCAGGTGGTAATCTCTATCAACTTCCATTTCTCTTGTAGTTGGTCCCACTCAAGCATAACATATTCAAGCTCAGTTTGGGATTGGACAAGAGCGAAGACCAATGACACCACCTCCTTTCCATGCTTTGACTAATGGGCTTCTTATAGGGCACATCTACTGGATTAGGCCATCGCTTCCTTTGTATGAGTAAATTGGATTTGTTAATGCCTTATATTTATACTAATCATGTGATCACTGTTCAAGAGATATATTAGCAACAGTCACAATTCTTAACATAAATATAAAGAAGTTGACATTTTATATAAACATTTTACATAAAGAGACATAAAATTATATCAAGAAGGATTTCCATTAATGAAATTTTGGGTCGTTACATTCTCTATGTGGGTAGCTGCTTAGCCATCATATGATAGAAAGTAGATTGAATTATCTATTATTTTAAAGGGAATCAGGGTGACTCAATGATTGCACATATCTAGAACCATAAACTCTATCTGATTGATATGAATTACATATTACTCACTAAGATTAAAAAAGGGTTGACATAGGCCATATAAAATCTTTTGGGAGTAGTGATTCAAACAACATCATCAGTCATTGGTTGTCTCCCATCAATATAATAAAACCCTTCTTCTATAAGTTGGTATTTATGGGAATCAAAAGGAAACCATTGCCATGAAGCATTTTAGATTTTCCATTGAAAGAGTTATTGAGACATTTGATATATGAAGAGGGTACATCAACATGAAAATTAATTCACGATCTTCATAAAATGACCTTGAACTCTATATCCCAATGGAAAACCATAAACTTTAAATAATAGATACGGTCCCCAAATAGGGATATAAGATTGATTCATCTAAGAGTGTTTTTCTTGATCTTCTCATTCAATTTTATTTTGAAAGTGTGTGTGGGGGGGGGGGGGGAATCACCCTCTATATGGACTAAGATCTTGTCCATACAGATTGGAATGAGATCGATTTTAGAGCCACTATCAATGAGAGATTCACGAACATCAATATCTTCCAATTTTCCTTTTATAAATAAGGGGTTTATATTTCCCTTTATGGTGGACTTTTTATCTTGATTTGTGAAGGAGATGACCACAAGAAATTATATAGGGTTATAATCTACATGATATACCTATGTGTTATTGACCTTGTCATAAAATTGTTGTGGGCTTTGAAGAGCCTCAACAAGTTATTCCGGAATATACATGGAAATATTGATGGCATCAAGAATTGAATGCCTGGATCAAACAAAAATGAGTAACTTAAAGATAAAATATTTTTGAGGTATAGTCTTATGATTCCCTGCATGAGGTTTCCATATGGACATAGGCATTGGATTTGAGGTAACCTATGGTAGTTATAACATTCAATATTCTAAAAGGGTACTTTTTTATTCATGTTTTGTGCTAAGATAACCTTTACACTTTTTGATATTGGCCAGATAAATTTTCATTTGATTATAGATCCTCCATTATGACTGGGTTTGAGTGAGACCTGAATAATTCAAGTGTTTGTTGGTTCTCCTGTAAATCCCATTGGTGTCCCTTTCTTTGGGTTTCTATATCATATATGGTCTTAATAGGGATGTAAACTAAAGGTCAAGGTCTATGTAAACCACATATAACTAGACCCCATTATCCTCGAAGACCACTTCATTATAATAATGGATTATTGCAGTGGAAATTGTGTTCATATACTTATTCTTCTTCAAATAAGGGATCCAATGAGTGGATTACATTAACAGATCCATATTTTGATTCTATATCTGATGGGGATCCAATTTGATGGTACATTTCTCATTGAAAAATTTAAGGGGGGGGGGGTAGTGACAATCCTTCCAGTGGTGGGGAAATAAATTTGGGAGGGTTTGAACTAGATTAGGGTTTAACATTAATATCTATTATTGTGCCTTAATGTCATTATGCATGTTTCACCAGATCTTAGAAGACCAAATCTTAGAAGCCCATGAAGCCGAAGATGTCAGATCAGTTACCACAAAGGATGTTGAGGTCACAAATGATTGATTTATCTATTACCAAAGAATGAAATGTTCTTTGGTTATCATATTGTTAGTCATATAATAATCAAATATATATAAACCCATGTTCCAAACATTATACAATCCCCTTTATTCTTCTTGTAATGTTGCAGAAACAAGAACCACTAGAAATTATAGCTTACCCAACATGACCTACCAAGAGTATACTATATTCTAAAGGATGTATTTTATGAAAAATAACTCCTAGATGACGAGTTAAAAAAATTTAGTGTAAGGGAAAATAATTTAGGTGGTCATTATGGATAACATGATTGAGATTCATAGTCTATGAGATCATAAATAGGGAATTTTCCATAACTGTGATAAAGTATCCCAGAACTAATTAATTTTGGAAGAAAAAAATTTTATTCATTGCATTATCATATGGTGTATACCTTTAATATTTTCTCCCATTTTTATGTGGAAGATTCTATTGTTATTATCATTCAAGAAAGGATACCTTGTTATTTTTCATTTAATTGGGTACTAGAGCAGAAATCAGAGGCAGCCAAAGCATAAAGAATGGTATTTCCACAATATAAATTCTATTATTAGATATTTAGGTAGTGACTGAGTCTTGACATTAGTCTACTGAATGGAATCATCCAGCCTCTACGTAACTATGGACAATTCAAGGACTCCATCATAATATTTTACTAGAATGTGTATTGTTGGAAACTCATATTAAAGGTTATTATTATAGATTCCCAAATACTCTTACTGAAACAATTACATGTTTAGGGAGTTGGTCAATAATTTATATTTAAAAATAAAGTATGACTCCCTCTTATTCTAAATTCTTTTAAAATTTAAAGAGGTTTAGAACCATTTTCTTTCTTAGTATGAAGTGGAAATGATATAATAATTTCACAAATGAAAAATAAACCTATAGACATAGTTTTGGCAGAACCATTGATATAAGTTTTGTGGGAAAAAAATATTCAGAAGAAATACCTATACTCACAAATCTCCAAACACCATGGGTAGGTCAACCCTATACCCATAGTTTTTAGAGAACTACGAGTATATTTTTTATAGGAATTTGTTTTAGGTAAGACCTATAAAAATGGTTTTTGAAAAAAAATGGGTATTGGTTGGGTTATACCCACAAGTTTTGTAAATCATGTCAATAGGTTTCTCATGAAAAAATACTCTACTTATACCCACGGTTTGACTAAACCGTGGGAATATGTTGACCATTTTTTTAAAAATCAAAATAATAATAAATATTTTGATATAAATATTTATAATATATATATATAATATAAGAACATAAAATTTGTGATAGAGTAGTGGTAATTTCACTACACTGTAAGGGGAAGGTCCTGGGATCAACTCCCAAAGGGTATTTCTTTAATAAATGACCTATTCCCACAGTTTTCCCAATCATGGGTATTGGTATGCACATAAAAAATTACTACACCAAGGTTTAAAAATCATGGGTATATATCTATACCGATGGATCGGTTCCTGACGGTTCATAGAACCATGTGCATAGACTTTACCCACAAGTTTTTGGGCTATACACACAGATTTTAACTGTCGGTGTTGGTTAAAATTCCAGTATAGTTTTTAGTGGAGGTCTTCCCATCCAATGATAGATCTAGCTGGCATGTTGTAATGATAGAAACATTTTGTCTTATCCATTGTCTGTACAAATAACCTAATATTTTGTGCCTCTAATTTCTTTAAAATTACCATCATTGGGAAATATCAAAATATGAATTTTGTTAACTGCACTTTTGGGCCTCTAGTTCCATTAAATGTTAGAAATATGGGGTTCCCAAAGTTAGTAGAATTAGGAGTTTCAACAAAACATTTACGGTATGAATCCATTTTCACTTGAATATGAAACCCTATAATGGCCTCCATTCATTATTTTGGGGGATTTAATGGATTTAATAAGTTATGATAGAATATTTGGTAAGACATATTCATGGGTGGTGGTAGAAATATGAGACTCATATCTCCATATAACCAATGTATTATAATGATAACATACTTTAGTCATCATGGGTAACTCACCTAATACATTTTTGGCTACCAATTTTATAGAGGAAACACCTGGTCTTCCATGACCATCAGGTTTTGGTAGACTGGATATTTGAATCCAAAATTAGTCAGAAGGATTGGATACTATTCCCACTAGTAGAACATCCTCTCCATGATGAGGGAGATCAAATGGAGGTGAAATTTTGTTATATATGCAGGGGATATAATAGGTAAGAATATTTCCCTGAGTAAGTTAGAGTTGAGTTTCTTTAACGTTTTTTTATCTCCTCCCCATATTGAGAAAATCTCTATTATATAGTAATAGGTTCAACTTTTTTTGGTAATATGTGGTATGTATCGACACCCTTATCATTTTTTTGAATGAGGTCTACCCTAGAGGTGGAAAAAATAATATGGGGTAGCCTTTGATTTCTAGATCTTTTTTTTGTTGATGTGTATGCACACCTCCTTCAAGTATCTTGATGCATACTATTATTTGGAAAAGGGTTTCCTCATCATTGTATTTTGAATATGTATCTTGATCCAAGTCCTTAGTTGGGCCAATGTTGATGATATTTAGTGAAATGCATCCTGCTTCTAGATCCATATATTCATCCGATTGATAAAGGTATTGGATGCCATTTTAATATATCTTGAGAGACAATTCATAATTTTCATGGGCATTTCCTTTCTTATTAGAACATTTTGGATTACATACCCTGTGAGTCCTTGTACTCTCCTTTCAATGGTCCCCTATGATTATATTTTTGAGATTAATTTTTAGTGATTTTCCATAAAAACATTCCACTAATGTCCCCATAGAGAGATATGGGTCACATAGAGGGAGGAACTGTGAAGGTATCTCTTTTGATGTGTCTCCCAACCTAGAGAAGATAAACCTTTGTATATTAAAAGAATATTGTTATAAAAATGGAAACATATCAATGAGCTAGGGATGATTTGATTTTACTACTATGAAATATTTAACTCATGATGGATTTGATAGTACCTACAGCAGAGACAGAGGTAAAAGTACCCTCATCGATATAGGATAGGGGTTCTCATATATTTCTACCATATTTTCCATTGTTTCCACTCTAATAATTTTTCATGCTTTTATTAACACATGATCTATATGCAATTCATTTTATTAGAATGATTTTCTTACAATTTAAGGCAATTCTATACTTGATGATTTATATTTTCTCAAATAATAACCCACTTAAACTATTTTAGAAGCTTAATTTTATAGTTTATAAATTGATTGTTCCTACTGGGTTTTGCATTTTTAGTATTTGGAGATAATGGGGCCCTATTGGACAAGATGAAGAGTATGTACAATTCTTAGGCTTGGAGTTTTAATATAAGTGAATGAGTTTCATGAATTCACACATGAATGAATCTATTGAATGGGGATTAGTGTAAAATTATATACCCCAGGCTCACCTTATCCTATATTGTGTACTTAAATGGAGTATTAATAATCAACTATGATAGAGTTTGTTGAGAATTATGTCATGTGTGTTGAATATATCAAGACCGACTTTATAATTTTTGTATGTCGTAAAACCAAAAGGGAATCCAATTAATTTTGATGAAAAATTTCTCCTATTTACTTGATGTGGTTTTTATATTCATTTTATGGTTGAGAATTGTACCCTTAGATGATGAAGTGTTGTCCATGAATTTAGACCAATATAATATATATATTCCTCTAAAAAATCCTTAAAAAATTTGTGCAGATACATGTGTATCTACTAGAAAATGTCTGGTATATTTTCTTTAATATAGTTCTTTCATCATCATCCCCTCATTCTATTCATCTTCAATAAGAAATTCCTCCACCTGATTCGATTAAAGTGGTTTTTTGGGATATCTTAATTATGTTAGCGGGATGGGATATAATCTTCTATATTGTATTGGGATATTATATATCAATAGGTGGTATAGAAAATGACCATTTTGTTGGGAAATATTCTATTTGAGAAATAATATCAATCACTATAGATAGGGTTCTTGTCATGGTTGGCCTCATTATCATGAGTGACTTACAGAACGTGGGATTTATGAATGTTACTTCAGTAAGTGTAAGACCATTTTTTCAAGATAATATATCACAATGTGAAGTACATTCATAGTGAATTAAGAAATGGGGTGGACTACAATCATGGTTAAATTTATTTTCATATGGGGGAATTCCTAGAGGAAATTCCCTAGTGGGGACATTTATGGTGGATAGTAGAAATGGGAGGAACTTATTTCCATTTTATCTTTTGACCATGAGGAGGATTTCTATCAACCACACTATGAGATGAATCTCCATGATCTATCATAATACTAAAACTAAGAGGCCTTTATGGAGGAATCTTTGGGGAGGACTTCTAGAGCTACTAGTAGCAATATTTTGGGGAGAACCTCCACTAATACAACTACTTATTCTATTTGAATATGACTCAAAAAACTATTGGGAAGCTATTGAAATATGTTTTAGGACCTAAATAATGAAAACTTTGAGCATGATATAAATATGGGAATTTTCTTCTACTTTGGAGTTCCCCTTGTGAGACTTCATTTTAGATTATCTCCATTAGGTAGTCGACGTCACATGTATACACAATGAATTTCACATGTGGGATCCAACCTATATAAGTGTTGTGTAACAACACGAGATTTTATAAGATACATTCTTTTTAATTTCATTCATATCTTCTATTGTACGAGACACCACTATTAGCTTGCGCTATATGAAACACTGTATTAGCTTGCAGTATACGCAACACTTTTCTTGGCTCTTGTTACACACAATTTCTAGTTCGTTTGATAGAAGTTATTCTACGCAACATTGAGTGTATATATATATATATATATATATGTTCAATGTATAAATATAATATGGTTGGATTCTGTTATACACAACAACAAAGGAGTTGTGCACTACACGCAACCCTGACTTGGCTTGCATTACACACAATCACGACCTTCCTCGAAAGCGTGTGTTGTACGCAATACCGGGTTTTACTAAAAAACGATATATTATTATAATATTGTTATGAAATAGCCGTTATGAATAGTGTTTACTAAATATTTAATTTTATAAAATTATTATTCATCTTACACATTTCTAGAACATGGTATAAGAACAAAATAATATTTTCGGGTAAAATAAGTATTTTTAAAAAAATGCATTTTTGTCACCTTTTGATGGCGCACCCACATTAAATCTAGTTTTTGACATGTTTATAAGTTCAATTTGACAAAATAAAATTATTATTTTTAATCAGGATATAAAAATTTACATTAGATAAAGTTTTGATATTTTTCCGATAACTTTCATATTTTAATGAATAGTAAAAACACGCTATATTTTAATTAAAAACAAATTTTTTCATCATAATATCTTATGTGGTTAAATTATAATATTGAATGGTTTTAAAGTATAAATATAATATATTTTTACCATTTAATATAATTTATGTCATTAGCATTGATTTGACCTTGAATTCGTAGGTTAAATCAATTCAATCTTTTGCAATGTTTTAAAGAAAACTCATTTTCTTTCGACAACGGGATTAATTTTAATTTATTTTCTGCAACTTTTGTGTATTGAATTTGGAAAAATGGATTCCATATTTGGAATCAGTGGATCCAAATTATGTTAATAAGCTACTTTTTATTTTTGGTAATTATGAATAGTAACTACAGTAAATTTTATTTACCATAGTTAATGGTAAATCAGGTAATTAAGGGTAAATATAATATTTTAAAATTATCCTAACAAATGTCAAAATACTATTAGATTCCTAAAAGTAGACCCATATAACCTAAGGGTCGGATTATATTCATTTAATTAAATTTTGTCAATGAAAATAATTTAATTATTTTTAAAACCAAAGAATGTGGAAACATGTCACTTTCTTAAATCTTATAAGTATAATAATTTTAATCTAGTGATAATCTTTATGAAACATCGAAAATGAATAGTATCCAGAAATCAAATACAATTATCTACATCATAGGAATTTATTTAGAATTTTTATGGATTAAATAATTATCATTTATTATGACACAAAGATGATGCAGTAATTGTCTTATTAATGAAATATTGACATAATTGATGTTATAAATGCCAAAATAAATGTAATTTGAGACTTTTTATGACTTACACTAATTTTATATGTTAATATGACATGTTATTTTTGATTAAAGTAACTTTTTCGAACTTATCATTCTGTTATGAATTTCATAAAAATCATGTACCAAATAGTGTCAAAATTGACATAAATTAGTTTTTTAAAACAAATATTATATTATTAATTGTTATTTTGTTCCTAAAAAAATAAGTTTCGGCCAAATGACTTAGATAAGATTATATATATTAATAATAAACATCTTGGGGTTCGTTTGGCTTGATATAGTAAGTTTATTAACCATATAGTGTAAGAAAAGAAAAAGACACGGTAAAAGTTAAATTATTTAACTTAGAGTTAAATCTAATTGATAAGGTCAAAATAACAACCGAAACTTGTCTAAATCCTATTGGATGAGAGTCTTTAGACCCATCCCAACTTTAGCTTCTAAATAAGACACTTTTGAACCATTATTAACCGAATTTGACCTTAATATAAAATAATATTTTGAGATTTTCCTAAGGTGCCCCTCTCCTCCCTTATAAAAGGGCACCTCCTCCCTCTCCTCCTCACACCAATTTGAGCATTCATGCTCGGCCAACCCCTGCCAAATTCACTTCTCCACTTCTCTAGTATAATCCTAGAGTTCCTGGTATTCTTAAAATACCATCCTTAGTTCTTTAAGTGGAGGTTAAGTGAAGGCGCGTCAAAAAGAGGTAATATCCATTACCGATCTTTTTCAATTTCTTTCTTCATCAACTTCTTCTTCTTTAGTTGTTTCATGATAAAGTAATAACATCAGTATTTCTTATATACTGATATGTTATTATAAATATGAAACAACTCTAATTAACCTTCTATCCATCCTACGGAAAAAGGAAATCACCGCGCGTGCGTACGTACGGAATACCGTCTCCACGCCGTGGTGTAATCTATTTTCCGCCACCACCTTAATTGGATGGGTATAATGGTGTAATTAGTAACTATATATGATTATTATAAAGTTATATTGATACTTAAATAGTATACGTACACTTCAACACAAGTTCGCGATCATGATAATGATATCATCGCTCGTGCGTACGTACGGACTACCGTCTCCACGACGCTATGAGATTGATTCTCCACATTAACCATTAATGAATGGTTATAAAGTATATATAATTAATAATAATGAAATATATGAAATGTTAAATCTACTGGATTTATGTGTATATATATATGTATGTCATCTACTAACTTCCATTCAAGACAATAAGGAAAGGAAAACAGCATTCATGCGTACGTACGGACTACCGTCTCCATGAACGGTGTGTTTCATTTCATTTATCTATCTATTATATATATATATATACTGAATATATATGATATATAAATCATGGTTTATATTCTGGAAGTAAGTAAATCCTGATATAAGTAATAATAATGTCAAGAACAACAAGTCCAAACAGCTACGATAAATGAAACGATTTTACCCAAAACGCTTCTTTAACATGGAATTTACAAAAGAACGGGTAATATAAAGTCATAATTGAACCATATATGATATCATAACAATGAATATGATTCTGTAATAAGTTAATGACATTATTTAAATCATTATATATGAAGTTCGGATACGTACAAAGCATATCGGACATAAGGTAAGGGAAATATCACAATCTCATTTTCATCCGAGATTGTTTATACTTAGGTATTTACTGGGGTGTATTTTATCATCCACATCCATGTTTTCTCAATATTTAATATTATTTCCATCAACCTACAATTGTTTAAATCCAATTTTACCCTTTTGTGAGTTTTTAGTAAAAGATATGAAAGGAATCTTTTGTCGTTTTTCGTACGAGGTACTTTTTGACTTTTCCGACAAAAGTACGAGAAGAATGTTTTTTTTAACTTATACAGAATGAATGGATTTTTAAAAACATTATTTCCAAAAATATAACTTTACAAGTTTTCTAGTTTATTTTTAATCAACTTCTTTTAGTTTAAAATTGTATGACATATTAAGAAAGGAAAAGTGTTTTTGAAGTAGAAAGGATATTTTCCTCAATAATGAAGTTTAAGTGTTTTATCAAAATTATTTTTCATCTAAGATAATAAAGGGTTCTGTTTTTATCCCTATTATTACATTGACTTGATTATGTTGTGATGGAATTATTTTTATGAATTCCTTTATCGTATATGAATTGTTTTATGATGTCATGATGTTTATGATTCCCATTTTTATTATATGGGTTATGCAATTATGTATGGTTTTTGATTTTGTGGCACACATAAGAATGGTATCATTATGAGATGGGTGGGACCTATATATCCCTCCAATGCATTGGGTAAATATTTTATATCTCATGAGATAGACATGGCTGGAACGGTAGGTTATACCGGTTCAGTGAAACAGGACTGAAACGAGGAGTGAACTCGGTTCAAAAATGGACTTTGTCCACTAAGATAGTCTTGGAAATGTGTCTTGACTAACAAGAAATGATTATTTATGATTATGTGTGTATGCAAAAAAGTTTCATGTTTTTTGTTATGATTATTGGGATTTCATTTCACTACTATGATTTATCCCATGTTATGAAATTATGCTCTCTTTTGCAGGTTAATATTTCCAAAATGTTATGTTCTTTTGAATATGTTGTGATCGATATTTCTTTTGTTTACCCTTACTGATCATTTGAGCTCACACTTTAATGTTTTCTTTTCCCCAGGATATAAAGAAAGGTTTTAGGTATAAAAAAGGGAAGATCCTTATGGGAGATGTTGAAGATCTTTCACCACGATTAGAAGATTACGTTCCAAGTTTCCAAAGACACTAAACTATTACGGTCCTTGTGTGTCTGTTTTTGTTATATACTAAGTATTCCTCAAAAGTAATGTAATTTCCATGTACGTCAAGCTTCGGGTCTCTACAGTTGGTATCAGAGGAAAGGTTTAGTCAACCATTGGAAACTAGGATGTGAGAACGTTAGTGAGATCCCTATAGATATTTCTAAGGTATGTCTAGGGATGTCCCTAAGGATAAGTATACATATATGATATAGTCATAGAACTACGGTAACGATCTTAGAATTTAACCTAAGATGTTAGATATTGAGGGTACTCCCCCTTTACTATGTTGTTTTCTCTAGCATGATTTTTGCCTCTCACAAGATTCTTTTTGTGTTTTAGTTAATGGAGGGAACCAGAAGGAATTCGGTTAACATTGAATCCAATGGAAAAATTGGTGACTATGAGCAAAAAAATTGTGTAATTCCTAGAGAGAAAGATATTGTGATTATGCCGAACCAGTCATCGCAATAAATGATTAACAAGGTGAAATTTAGTGGTATTCCTAATTTATCAAAGAAGAGGAAGATAATCTATTATTCATGTTCGCATGTTGAGGATCATAAAGAAAGGAATATTGAGATTTCTAAAGATGGGAAGAAGAACCTTGAGGAATACCTCAAATGGAGGGACAGATGTTATCTGTGTGGAGAAAAGGGTCATAGAGTAACAGACTATTATGGAGTTCAATGTATTATTTGAGGAGAACATGGGCATTACCCAACTCAATACCCTGACTTAAAAAGTTACTTCTAAATCAAGGAAGGAATTATTCCAGGACAATCATTGAAGTGGATGGACTGAAGTGTTTATGTATTGGTATTCAAGAATAATGTTTTTGAGGTACTTTTATGGTGTATTGAAATATTTATGTATTGGTCTATTGTGGTTTTCAATAATTTTAAGGTACCGGTAACCATGAAAAGTGATTCAAATATTTTGGAAAGTAGATGATATGCGCATAATGAAGGGATAAGGAGAAAATGAAATGTTTGACAGTATTCATGACCTCATGATTGATATAAGGACTAAGTGATATCATGGTTTGAGTATATAGATTTTGGAGGATTTTAGTATGTGGAAAGAGTTAACTTTTAACAGCACTCATGTTTTCAATAAGGTTCAATGGTTATTCAAGAGAGTACAAGATTAAGGCCTTTGAATGTTTGTAATGTGACCAACAAGATATATCTTATGATATATGGGGATCAACGATGGTATTAAATCTCTGAGAGTGGACTGCAGTATTATGGATAAGCCTAAAGATTGGAATGGATTATGTTCGACATAAGTTAGTATTGTTTGTTTTTCGATATTATTGATGGGATGTTATAGTAATATAGTTTTAGAAAAAGGAAAACCTGTAGGACGGGCGATAGCCCGTCGCGTTGGACAAGGCCGTGAGAATCGAACCGACAACCGAAGTGTGATTGTCCTTTATCGCCTACCACTGGCCTACATGAAGTCCCTGGTTAGTATAAACTAGTTTTATTTTATTCATCGGTATGATATATGAAGTATAAGTTCATTTTTGGAACCATATACGATTAATCTAACCATAAGATGGACTTATAACTTTTGCTAACATTTTGTTTGAAAGAGATGGGATGACCCATCATTCTATCACATGATCTGCTAACCCATCACGAATAACAAATTCTACTTCATTTCTTAAAGGGATGAAGTGGAACTTGTTCAATTCACGAACAACAGTGAGATTGTACCAAAATCATGCAAGTATTTCTTTTAAATCATCAACTTTAGGGAAATGATCTTGAAAACCAAAAATGTTGTCCTAGTTCCCTTATATCTGATTAATCAGATGGTACCTTAGATCATCACAAATCAGTAGCTTTGTGATTGTTGTGCTTTTTCATAGCCATGTTCTCAACCACTCTCCATCAGAGCTTGATGGTTACATTTTTCTTCCATATCCATATTTTCACCTATATTCTCCTACGTGGAAACCTCGTGATTAGTTAATTTGGGTAACCGTTACATTTCATACTTTAGTTTTTAAAAGCCATGTTTTGGTATTCCTTTTTACGATGTGGGTTTCTATTAAACAAACTTTCTAGTAGTAAACCATTTATAACCCTGACGAATTTCGAGGGAGAAATTCATTTTAAGGGGGGTAGAATGTAACAACCCGAGATTTTATAAGATACATTCTTTTTAATTTCATTCATATCTTCTATTTTACTACAAACCAAGATTATCTTGCGCTATATGCAATACTATATTGGCTTGCAGTATACGCAACACTTTTCTTGGCTCTTGTTACACAAAATTTATAGTTCGTTTGATAGAAGTTATTCTACGCAACACTGAGTGTGTATATATATATATATTCAATGTATAAATAAAATATGGTTGGATTCTGTTATACGCAACAACAAAGGAGTTATGCACTACACGCAACCCTGACTTGGCTTGCATTACACACAATCACGACCTTCCTCGATAGCGTGTGTTGTACGCAATACCAGATTTTACTAAACAACGATATATTATTATAATATTGTTATGAACTATCCGTTATGAATAGTGTTAACTAAATATTGAATTTTATAATGTTATTATTCATCTTACACATTTCTAGAACATGGAATAAGAAAAAAATAAATTTTTCGGGTAAAATAAGTATTTTTCAAAAAATGCAGTTTTGCCGCCTTTTGATGGCGCACCCATTTTAAATCTAGTTTTTGACATTTATATAAGTTAAATTTTACAAAATAAAATTCTTATTTTTAATAAGGATATAAAAATTTACATTATATAATGTTTTTATATTTTTCCGATAACTTTCATATTTTAATGAATAGTAAAAACATGCTATATTTTAATTAAAAACAACTTTTTTCATCGTAATATCTTATGTGGTTAAATTATAATATTGAATGGTTTTAAAGTATAAATAGAATATATTTTTAGCATTTAAAATATTTTATGTCATTAGCATTGATTTGACCTTGAATTCGTAGGTTAAATCAATTCAATCTTTTGCAATGTTTTAAAGAAAAACCCATTTTCTTTCGACAACGGGATTAATTTTAATTTATTTTCTGCAACTTTTGTGTATTGAATTTGGAAAAATGGATTCCATATTTGGAATCAGTGGATCCAAATTATGTTAATAAGCTACTTTTTATTTTTGGTAATTATGAATAGTAACTACAGTAAATTTTATTTACCATAGTTAAAGGTAAATCGGGTAATTAAGGGTAAATATAATATTTTAAAATTATCCTAACAAATGTCAAAATACTATTAGATGCCTAAAAGTAGACCCATATAACCTAAGGGTCGGATTATATTCATTTAATTAAATTTTGTCAATGAAAATAATTTAATTATTTTTAAAACCAAAGAATGTGGCAACATGTCACTTTCTTAAATCTTATAAGTATAATAATTTTAATCTAGTGATAATCTTTATGAAACATTGAACATGAATAGTATCAAGAAATCAAATACAATTATCTACATCATAGGAATTTATTTAGAATTTTTATGGATTAAATAATTATCATTTATTATGACACAAAGATGATGCAGTAATTGTCTTATTAATGAAATATTGACATAATTGATGTTATAAATTCCAAAATAAATGTAATTTGAGACTTTTTATGACTTACACTAATTTTCTATGTTAATATGACATGTAATTTTTGATTAAAGTAACTTTTTTCGAACTTATCATTCTGTTATGAATTTCATAAAAATCATGTACCAAATAGTGTCAAAATTGACATAAATTAGTTTTTTAAAACAAATATTATATTATTAATTGTTATTTTGTTCCTAAAAAAATAAGTTTCGGCCAAATTACTTAGATAAGATTATATATATTAATAATAAACATCTTGGGGTTCGTTTGGCTTGATATAGTAAGTTTATTAACCATATAGTGTAAGAAAAGAAAAAGACACGGTAAAAGTTAAATTATTTAACTTAGAGTTAAATCTAATTGATAAGGTCAAAATAACAACCGAAACTTGTCTAAATCCTATTGGATGAGAGGCTTTAGACCCTTCCCAACTTTAGCTTCTAAATAAGACACTTTGGAACCATTATAAACCGAATTTGACCTTAATATAAAATAATATTTTGAGATTTTCCTAAGGTGCCCCTCTCCTCCCTTATAAAAGGGCACCTCCTCCCTCTCCTCCTCACACCAATTTGAACATTCATGCTCGGCCAACCCCTGCCAAATTCACTTCTCCACTTCTCTAGTATAATCCTAGAGTTCCTGGTATTCTTAAAATACCATCCTTAGTTCTTTAAGTGGAGGTTAAGTGAAGGCGCGTCAAAAAGAGGTAATATCCATTACCGATCTTTTTCAATTTCTTTCTTCTTCAACTTCTTCTTCTTTAGTTGTTTCATGATAAAGTAATAACATCATTATTTATTATATACTGATATGTTATTATAAATATGAAACAACTCTAATTAACCTTCTATCCATCTTACGGAAAAAGGAAATCACCGCGCGTGCGTACGTACGAAATACCGTCTCCACGCCGTGGTGTAATCTATTTTCCGCCACCACCTTAATTGGATGGGTATAATGGTGTAATTAGTAACTATATATAATTATTATAAATTCATATTGTTACTTAAATAGTATACATACACTTCAACACAAGTTCGCGATCATGATAATGATATCATCGCTCGTGCGTACGTACGGACTACCGTCTCCACGACGCGATGAGATTGATTCTCCACATTAACCATTAATGAATGGTTATAAAGTATATATAATTAATAATAATGAAATATATGAAATTTTAAATCTACTGGATTTATGTGTATATATATATGTATGTCATCTACTAACTTCCATTCAAGACAATAAGGAAAGGAAAACAACATTCATGCGTACGTACGGACTACCGTCTCCATGAAACGGTGTGTTTCATTTCATTTATCTATCTATTATATATATATATATACTGAATATATATGATATATAAATCATGGTTTATATTCTGGAAGTAAGTAAATCCTGATATAAGTAATAATAATGTCAAGAACAACAAGTCCAAACACCTACGATAAATGAAACGATTTTACCCAAAACGCTTCTTTAACATGGAATTTACAAAAGAACGGGTAATATAAAGTCATAATTGAACCATATATGATATCATAACAATGAATATGATTCTGTAATAAGTTAATGACATTATTTAAATCATTATATATGAGGTTCGGATACGTACAAAGCATATCGGACATAAGGTAAGGGAAATATCACAATCTCATTTTCATCCGAGATTGTTTATACTTATGTATTTACTGGGGTGTATTTTATCATCCACATCCATGTTTTCTCAATATGTAATATTATTTCCATCAACCTACAATTGTTTAAATCCAATTTTACCCTTTGGTGAGTTTTTAGTAAAAGATATGAAAGGAATCTTTTGTCGTTTTTCGTACGAGGTACTTTTTGACTTTTCCGACAAAAGTACGAGAAGAATGTTTTTTTTAACTTATACAGAATGAATGGATTTTTAAAAACATTATTTCCAAAAATATTACTTTACAAGTTTTCAAGTTTATTTTTAATCAACTTCTTTTAGTTTAAAATTGTATGACATATTAAGAAAGGAAAAGTGTTTTTGAAGTAGAATGGATATTTTCCTCAAGAATGAAGTTTAAGTGTTTTATCAAAATTATTTTCCATCTAAGATAATAAAGGGTTCTGTTTTTATCCCGATTATTACATTGACTTGATTATGTTGTGATGGAATTATTTTTATGAATTCCTTTATCGTATATGAATTGTTTTATGATGTCATGATGTTTATGATTCCCATTTTTATTATATGGGTTATGCAATTATGTATGGTTTATGATTTTGTGGCACACATAAGAATGGTATCATTATGAGATGGGTGGGACCTATATCTCCCTCCAATGCATTGGGTAAAGATTTTATATCTCATGAGATAGACATGGTTGGAACGGTAGGTTATACCGGTTCAGTGAAACAGGACTGAAACGAGGAGTGAACTCGGTTCAAAAATGGACTTTGTCCACTAAGATAGTCTTGGAAATGAGTCTTGACTAACAAGAAATGATTATTTATGATTATGTGTGTATGCCAAAAAGTTTCATGTTTTATGTTATGATTATTGGGATTTCATTTCACTACTATGATTTATCCCATGTTATGAAATTATGCTCTCTTTTGCAGGTTAAGATTTCCAAAATGTTATGTTCTTTTGAATATGTTGTGATCGATATTTCTTTTGTTTACCCTTACTGATCATTTGAGCTCACACTTTAATGTTTTCTTTTCCCCAGGATATAAAGAAAGGTTTTAGGTATAAAAAAGGGAAGATCCTTATGGGAGATGTTGAAGATCTTTCACCACGAATAGAAGATTACGTTCCATGTTTCCAAAGACACTAAACTATTACGGTCCTTGTGTGTCTGTTTTTGTTATGTACTAAGTATTCCTCAAAAGTAATGTAATTTCCATGTACGTCAAGCTTCGGGTCTCTACAGTTGGTATTAGAGGAAAGGTTTAGTCAACCATTGGAAACTAGGATGTGAGAATGTTAGTGTGATCCCTATAGATTTTTCTAAGGTATGTCTAGGGATGTCCCTAAGGATAAGTATACATATATGATATAGTCCTAGAACTACGGTAACGATCTTAGAATTTAACCTAAGATGTTAGATATTGAGGGTACTCCCCCTTTACTATGTTGTTTTCTCTAGCATGATTTTTTCCTCTCACAAGATTTTTTTTGTGTTTGAGTTAATGGAGGGAACCAGAAGGAATTCGGTTAACATTGAATCCAATGGAAAAATTGGTGACTATGAGCAACAAAATTGTGTAATTCCTAGAGAGAAAGATATTGTGATTATGCCGAATCAGTCATCGCAATAAATTATTAACAAAGTGAAATTTAGTGGTATTCCTAATTTATCAAAGAAGAGGAAGATAATCTATTATTCATGTTCGCATGTTGAGGAGCATAAAGAAAGGAAGATTGAGATTTCTAAAGATGGGAAGAAGAACCTTGAGGAATACCTCAAATGGAGGGACCGATGTTATCTGTGTGGAGAAAAGGGTCATAGCGTAACAGACTATTATGGAGTTCAATGTATTATTTGAGGAGAACAAGGGCATTACCCAACTCAATACCCTGACCTAAAAAGTTACTTCTAAATCAAGGAAGGACTTATTCCAGGACAATCATTGAAGTGGATGGACTGAAGTGTTTATGTATTGGTATTCAAGAATAATGTTTTTGAGGTACTTTTATGGTGTATTGAAATATTTATGTATTGGTCTATTGTGGTTTTCAATAATTTTAAGGTACCGGTAACCATGAAAAGTGATTCAAATATTTTGGAATGTAGATGATATGCGCATAATGAAGGGATAAGGAGAAAATGAAAAGTTTGACAGTATTCATGACCTCATGATTGATATAAGGACTAAGTGATATCATGGTTTGAGTATATAGATTTTTGAGGATTTTAGTATGTGGAAAGAGTTAACTTTTGACAGCACTCATATTTTCAATAAGGTTCAATGGTTATTCAAGAGAGTACAAGATTAAGGCCTTTGAATGTTTGTAATGTGACCAACAAGATATATCTTATGATATATGGGGATCAACGATGGTATTAAATCTCTGAGAGTGGACTGCAGTATTATGGATAAGCCTAAAGATTGGAATGGATTATGTTGGACATAAGTTAGTATTGTTTGTTTTTCGATATTATTGATGGGATGTTATAGTAATATAGTTTTAGAAAAAGGAAAACCTGTAGGACGGGCGACAGCCCATCGCGTTGGACAAGGCCGTGAGAATCGAACCGACAACCGAAGTGTGATTGTCCTTTATCGCCTACCACTGGCCTATATGAAGTCCCTGGTTAGTATAAACTAGTTTTATTTTATTCATCGGTATGATATATGAAGTATAAGTTCATTTTTGGAACCATATACGATTAATCTAACCATAAGATGGACTTATAACTTTTGCTAACATTTTGTTTGAAAGAGATGGAATGACCCATCATTCTATCACATGATCTGCTAACCCATCACGAATAACAAATTCAACTTCATTTCTTAAAGGGATGAAGTGGAAATTGTTCAATTCACGAACAACAGTGAGATTGTACCAAAATCATGCAAGTATTTCTTTTAAATCATCAACTTTAGGGAAATGATCTTGAAAACCAAAAATGTTGTCCTAGTTCCCTCATATCTGATTAATCAGATGGTACCTTAGATCATCACAAATCAGTAGCTTTGTGATTGTTGTGCTTTTTCATAGCCATGTTCTCTACCACTCTCCATCAGAGCTTGATGGTTAGATTTTTCTTCCATATCCATATTTTCACCTATGTTCTCCTACGTGGAAACCTCGTGATTAGTTAATTTGGGTAACCGTTACATTTCATACTTTAGTTTTTAAAAGCCATGTTTTGGTATTCCTTTTTACGATGTGGGTTTCTATTAAACAAACTTTCTAGTAGTAAACCATTTATAACCCCGATGAATTTCGAGGGAGAAATTCATTTTAAGGGGGGTAGAATGTAACAACCCGAGATTTTATAAGATACATTCTTTTTAATTTCATTCATATCTTCTATTTTACTACACACCAAGATTATCTTGCGCTATATGCAATTCTATATTGGCTTGCAGTATACGCAACACTTTTCTTGGCTCTTGTTACACACAATTTATAGTTCGTTTGATAGAAGTTATTCTACGCAACACTGAGTGTATATATATATATATATATTCAATGTATAAATAAAATATGGTTGGATTCTGTTATACGCAACAACAAAGGAGTTGTGCACTACACGCAACCCTGACTTGGCTTGCATTACACACAATCACGACCTTCCTCGATAGCGTGTGTTGTACGCAATACCAGATTTTACTAAACAACGATATATTATTATAATATTGTTATGAAATATCCGTTATGAATAGTGTTAACTAAATATTGAATTTTATAATGTTATTATTCATCTTACACATTTCTAGAACATGGTATAAGAACAAAATAAATTTTTCGGGTAAAATAAGTATTTTTCAAAAAATGCAGTTTTGCCGCCTTTTGATGGCGAACCCATTTTAAATCTAGTTTTTGAAATTTATATAAGTTAAATTTTACAAAATAAAATTCTTATTTTGAATAAGGATATAAAAATTTACATTATATAAAGTTTTTATATTTTTCCGATAACTTTCATATTTTAATGAATAGTAAAAACATGCTATATTTTAATTAAAAACAACTTTTTTCATCGTAATATCTTATGTGGTTAAATTATAATATTGAATGGTTTTAAAGTATAAATAGAATATATTTTTAGCATTTAAAATATTTTATGTCATTAGCATTGATTTGACCTTGAATTCGTAGGTTAAATCAATTCAATCTTTTGCAATGTTTTAAAGAAAAACCCATTTTCTTTCGATAACAGGATTAATTTTAATTTAATTTCTGCAACTTTTGTGTATTTAATTTGGAAAAATGGATTCCATATTTGGAATCAATGGATCCAAATTATGTTAATAAGCTACTTTTTATTTTTGGTAATTATGAATAGTAACTACGGTAAATTTTATTTACCATAGTTAAAGGTAAATCGGGTAATTAAGGGTAAATATAATATTTTAAAATTACCCTAAAAATGTCAAAATCCTATTGGATGACTAAAAGTCGACCCATATCACCTAAGGGTCGGATTAGATTCATTTAATTAAATTTTTTCATTGAAAATAATTTAATTATTATTAAACCAAAGAATGTGACAACATGTCACTTTCTTAAATATTATAAGTATAATAACTTTAATCTAGTGATAAACATTATGAAACATCTAACATGAATAGTCTAAATAAATATAATACAATTATATATATCATAGTAATTTATTTAGAATTTTTAGGGATTAAATAATTATCATTTATTATGACACAAAGATGATGCAATAATTGTCTTATTAATGAAATATTGACATAATTGATGTTATAAATTCCCAAATAAATGTAATTTTTAGACCTTTTATTACTTACACTAATTTTTTAGGTTAATATGACATGTTATTGTTGATTTAAGTAACTTGTTTCGAAATTATCATTCTGTTATGAATTTCATAAAAATCATGTACCAAATAGTGTCAAAATTGACATAAATTAGTTTTTTAAAACAAATATTATATTATTAATTGTTATTTTATTCCTAAAAATATAAGGTTCGGAGAAATGACTTAGATAAGATTATATATATTAATAATAAACAACTTGGGGTTCGTTTGGTTTTATATAGTAAGTTTATTAACCATATAGTGTAAGAAAACAAAAAGACACGGTAAATGTTAAATTATTTAACTTAGAGTTAAATCTAATTTATAAGGTTAAAATAATAACCTAAACTTGTCTAAATCCTATTTTATGATAGGATTTAGACCCATACCCACTTTATATTCGAAATAAGACCATTTAGAACCATTATAAACCGAATTTGACCTTAATATAAAATAATATTTTGAGATTTTCCTAAGGTGCCCCTCTCCTCCCTTATAAAAGGGCACCTCCTCCCTCTCCTCCTCACACCAATTTGAGCATTCAAGATCGGCCAACCCCTGCCAAAATCTCTTCTCCAATTCCCTAGTATAATCCTAGAGTTCCTGGTCTTCTTCAAAGACCATCCTTAGTTCTTTAAGTGGAGGTTAAGTGAAGGCGCGTCAAAAAGAGGTAATATCCATTACCGATCTTTTTCAATTTATTTCTTCTTCAACTTCTTCTTCATTAGTTGTTTCATGATAAAGTAATAACATAAGTATTTCTTATATACTGATATGTTATTCTAAATATGAAACAACTCTAATTAACCTTCTATCCATCCTACGGAAAAAGGAAATCACCGTGCGTGCGTAGGTACAGAATACCGTCTCCACGCCGTGGTGTAATCTATTTTCTGCCACCACCTTAATTGGATGGGTATAATGGTGTAATGAGTAACTATATATGATTATTATAAAGTTATATTGATACTTAAATAGTATACATACACTTCAACACAAGTTCATGATCATGAGAACGACATCATAGCTCGTGCGTACGTACGGACTACCGTCTCCACGACGCGATGAGATTCATTCTCCACATTAACCATTCATGAATGATTATAAAGTATATATAATGAATAATAATGAAATATATGATATGTTAAATCTACTGTATTTATGTATATATATATATATGTATGTCATCTACTTAGTTCCATTCAAGACAATAAGGAAAGGAAAACAGCGTTCATGCATACGTACGGACTACCGTCTCCATGAACGGTGTGTTTCATTTCATTTATCTGTCTATTATATATATATATATACTGAATATATATGATATATAAATCATGTTTTATATTCTGGAAATAAGTAAATCATGATATAGGTAATAATAATGTCAAGAACAACAAGTCCAAACACCTACGATAAATGAAACGATTTTACCCAAAATGCTTCTTTAACATGGAATTTACAAAAGAATGGGTAATATAAAGTCATAATTGAACCATATATGATATCATAACAATGAATATTATTCTTTAATAAGTTAATGATATTATTTAAATCATTATACAGGAGGTTTGGATGCGTACAAAGCATATCAGACATAAGGTAAGGGAAATATCACAATCTCATTTTTATCCGAGATTGTTTATACTTCGGTATTTACTGGGGTGTGTTTTATCATCCACATCCATGTTTTCTCAATATGTAATATTATTTCCATCCAACTACAATTTTTTAAATCCAATTTTACCTTTTGGTGAGTTTTTAGTAAAAGATATGAAAGGAATCTTTTGTCGTTTTTCGTACGAGGCACTTTTTGACTTTTCCGAAAAAAGTACGAGAAGAATGTTTTTTTAACTTATACGGAATGAATGGATTTTTAAAAACATTATTTCCAAAAAGATTCCTTTACAATTTTTCAAGTTTATTTTTAATCAACTTCATTTAGTTTAAAATTGTATGACATGTTAAGAAAGGAAAAGTGTTTTTGAAGTAGAAAGGATATTTTCCTCAAGAATGAAGTTCAAGTGTTTTATCAAAATTATTTTCCATCTAAGATAATAAAGGGTTATGTTTATATCCCTATTATTACATTGATTTTATTATGTTGTGATGGAATTGTTTTTATGAATTCCTTTATCATATATGAATTGTTTTATGATGTCATGATGTTTAAGATTCCCATTTTTATTACATGGGTTATGCAATTATGTATGGTTTATGATTTTGTGGCACACATAAGAATGGTATCATTATGAGATGGGTGGGACCTATATCTCCCTCCAATTAATTGGGTAATGATTTTATATCTCATGAGATAGACATGGCTGGAATGGTAGGTTATACCAGTTCAGTGAAACAGGACTGAAACGAGGAGTGAACTCGGTTCAGAAATGGACTTTGTCCACTAAGATAGTCTTGTCAATGAGTCTTGACTAACAAGAAATGATTCTCTATTATTATGTGTGTATGCCACAAGGTTTCATGTCTTTAGTTATTATTATTGGGATTTCATTTCACTACTATGATTTATCCCATGTTATGAAATTATGCTCTCTTTTGCAGGTTAAGATTTCCAAAATGTTATGTTCTTATGAATATGTTGTGATTGATATTTCTTTTGTTTACCCTTACTGAGCATTTGAGCTCACCATTTTATGTTTTCTTTTCCCCAGGATATAAAGAAAGGTTTTAGGTAAAAAAAGGGAAGATATTTATGGGAGATGTTGAAGATATTTCACCAATATTAGAAGATTACGTTCCAAGTTTCCAAAGACACTAAACTATTACGGTCCTTGTGTGTCTGTTTTCGTTATGTACTAAGTATTCCACAAAAGTAATGTAATTTCCATATACGTCAAGCTTAGGGTCTCTACATGTTGGGTATCCATCATAATATGCTAATGATATTCTTCTTAATGAGTAATAATTTGGGAAGAATAATTGTTTTCTATCAACATATATGGATGTTATCCCAATCACTAAATGTCAGTGGAAATATGTGACACCTCTTGAGAGACTATCTAGATATTACGACAATTTCATAATGAGTTGGAAACAGTATGATCTATCCCCTAAGTGATTATTCCAATGGTCCATTGATATACAATTGCAATGAGAATATTTGAATGATCATTTTGTTCATTATTTTTGTGAGATGAGATGATAATCACCTGAATGAGGGAGGAATGTGTACCCTCTCCTGAGTATCTCAGAAAATATGTTTATTATCTTCTTTGGTAGTGGGATTGGGAATATGTTCCTACCCCTAGGTGGTTACTGGGATATGTTGCATTATTTTATAGATTGGGGTTATGCTCCAAAACATTTACTCTTGCAGAAGATTGAATACACCAGTATGCCTCATATGTGTGTGTGGGGGGGGGGGGTCCTTCATATATTTATATTGGGATATGACACTAAGATTTCCCAAACACTTTCAGAGTATTATGAAGGGATTAATGTGTGGGTGAATAAATAAATACTTGCTTTCCAATTTCTTTCAAGATATATTGAATGGTTTCTTTAGTGGAAGATGGGATATAGGGTTTCTCGATATTTTTTTAAACTCTCCACCCATAGAGAGGCATATTAAATTTCTAGTTATGTGTGACTGTAGTATAGTTAAGTATGGTGGAATTATCAATTTGATACTAAGTGAATAATGCAGCACAATGCTGATGATAATGAATACTGACCAGATCCCTCCTTAGAGACTCATCTGTCCTATAGAGGATTCAATTGACCTCATTACTCACATTATTAAGATAAGGGAGTAACATGTTACTATGTTATAGTTAGAGGCTCATGAAAAGGTTTTGTGTGGTGACATGTGTATCTTGTTCCTTCACAACTCATCATTGAGTGAGAAACTATTGAGGCTACTTGTTGAGGTCGGAATCTCATGAAACCTCAAGATTCAGGATAGTACTGTTGAGAATTACTCCTAAACCATTTAATTCCTCACTTAGTAATAAATGAATTGGATAAGTGAAAAAATATTTTGGTTTGATGGGGTCCAAACATTCGTAGTAATTAAGGAATATATCTTTCATTATGGTGACACCATTAATTAGGATTTAATGGATTTTTGAGTAGTCCCTATAAAGAAAAAAAAACATGAAAACCTAACAATGTAGTATCTCATGTAAGAATTAATGTTATATTATCCTCTTTTATAGTTAAATAATTCTAATGTTAGGTCATTTTGGTTTTACCAATATTTGGTTGTGTGAAGAATATCATTGTTGGAAGCTTCACATCGAGTTCACCATTTTTTTGGTCAGTTTTCATAGAGAATATATATGTTTTCATAGTACGAGAAACATCCAAAATTCTCTCAAATCTATAATGGTTCAATAATAAGACCCAATGAGGGAATTTTACTAGGGGTTATAGTCATATAGAATGAAATTTCTATTCTCATGAGAATATAACTTGGAGAGGGAGGATATAATATATCTTATGAAGAATATTTCCCTATGAATATAGAAATAGAGGATTGATTATGTTGGGATTGAACATCAAAAATACATCATATGTATCCCCTCAAAGTAGGAATAAAATTAATTTTATTTTTAATGATATTGTTTAAGGTCCTGTGATGAGACTGTACTGTGTAGTTTAAAATCATGTGCGAAATATGTTTTCACTATATTTTATTATCATGCCTCTAGGATCCTATCATATTGTTTTTTGTTATATTACTAGGATGTTGTTGTGATATTTTACATCATGATACTAGGAGGACTATGCTACTAAATGTACATCATAAGAGGATCAATCAAGGATTATACATAGAGGGATTACCTAATAATACTAACCTAGTGACTGTTCTAGTTAAAGTTAATGAAAT
The DNA here is from genome assembly GCA_963277665.1 of Viscum album. Classification (NCBI taxonomy): domain Eukaryota; kingdom Viridiplantae; phylum Streptophyta; class Magnoliopsida; order Santalales; family Viscaceae; genus Viscum; species Viscum album. The sequence goes on along the minus strand of OY728130.1, from coordinate 726,669,579 downwards.
TTGTGGGTTAAATATAATAAGTATACTAACGAGGATATGGATAGGGTTGTATCTTAATAGGAGGAACATGCAAGGACGTGGTTGGGGGTTTAAAACTAAATAGGATGATCATCCTATAATATTCCCACCTGTTAGTAAGCCAGCGTTGGATATGGAGGCTGGAGGAGGGGTATCGCGCAAGAAAAACTAGGGGATTACTCTAGGAATGATTCCCTATCTGACATGACTCATTTAATGGAAAATAATTGTATGACTGACTAAGAAATTAATCAATACATATACCTAAGTGAAATCCCACACTATTGTATTCTTTCCTATTTCTGGGGAAAGGTGGAAGAGTCAGGTCGAATACAAATTTGAATACTAGAAGGGTAAATGCAGGGGTTGCACAATCATTAGTAACCAAGATTATTGATAAAACCTATACATCAACCACACACCCCAGCCAATCATGTTTGGTCCTAGGCTAGATAATTATTACTATACAATCCTGATGAAAACTCTTATGGTTTCCTCCCAATAGGGACCCCGATTATTAAGGAATCCATGATAGTGGTCAACTTGAGGATTCTACACAACCAAAGTGACAACTTGAAGCCTCCTTTTATCAAGGAAATTTTTGATTGATGGTGTGCACGATGATGTGTGTTCTCTAATTATGTACATATGGTAGTGTTATGGTTGTCTTCTATAAACATCTTGGATACTTGTTATGTAGATGGTAGTGGAAAGAGTGTCTTGAGTACCCAAAAAAGGATTCACCGATGCACTAAGTGTACAAAGAGGACCAGTTGGTGTGAGTAGCTTGGGGTGGAGGATGGTACACCTGGTCAGTGAAAAAATTAGGTGACTTGGCCTACATAAGTGACTTGTTGGGGGATCATTCTTCATGTTAGGTATGTGTGTGATAAAACTGGGCCACACTATAATCATGCATAAAAAACGGTCTTCCTGAGGGTTGTGTGATAGGCGGAGGTCTGCATGATTGAAAGGAAGAATCCCTAATACACTTAGTTTGTTGGCATGCATGAGGATATGTTTCATATTAACCTTCCACAAAATGAATTTATTCCTAGTAAATGCATGATGAAAGTTGGTTTGTGTGATTGGTAGGAGGAAGGCTTAGTCCTACATGGTTTTCTAACAAATGAATGGTTGATCTATGTGGTAACCTTGCACTGAAGGCTGTTCTGCATGAGTGATACATGATAGAATGGGATATTCTTAGTATCCATGTAATAAATAACCCAAACACTAAGATAACGATAATTATATTAGGTAATATTCTTAGTGGATAAAATAAATTTGCATGACTATTGGTTTTCATGAGTTACCTTATGAAGAAATCTTCACTCATTATCCTCTCTGTATCCAAAATTCATCATCTCTAATTTTTAAATAGATAATTAAGTATTTATATGCATGTATTTAGTCAATCATTTTTCAAAAAAAAAACATTTTGTTCAATATGGAGTCACTTGAGAATGTTGTTCCACCCATTATCGATTCATGCAATAGATGTATGACCGCATGGTTAAAACCTGCTAGAGGTTCCCCCAAAAGAGTAGGTGGATGAATGGTTGGTCTGTCTTAGATTCCTAAGGGTTATGTGAGGATTGTAGAGTTTATGGAGTGACACATGGTGGATGGAGGGTCACCTAGTTAGTGAATCTCAAAACCACATGGGAGGCCAATGGTCACATAGTATGAAGGTGACCACATTATTGGTTCGAACAAAAAATAAGGTAAACATTTATTGAACTCATACACATTGTCAGAAAATTTCCAATTATTATTCCATAATGAATTCACTAACTATAAAAATCCATAAATTATATCATTAACCTCTCCATTCTATAAAATTACACAATAAAATTTATTAAATGAGTAGAGAATAAAGTTCTTTCAGTCATCTTATATCTAATTCTTTTGAAACATAAAGAGAATTATTTTATGTCTCCCATTAGAATATGAAATGATCATTCTGAATCTATGTGACCATGGAGTTTGGGGGGTGAATCAATGGTCGTATGTTTTTAGGATTTTTTTTTAAAATTATATTGACCTCTAGTTAGGGAGAATTTAATTTTTTGAAACACAACAGATAAGAACACCCAAAAGAACTCAATAATTGACAGGGTTCACTACTCAATAAGAGTATCTAGTCCCCAGTATGATCTAGAATCAATTCTTGATCAAACATTCATAAAAAAAATCCATTTATTTTATAACAATATGGGTATATATATAACATGAATTTCACTATAATCCATAACAATGGAAGTTCTCTTCACATAGATAATATGATAAAACTGATTTTTAACTACATAATGAATAATCATAAATAGGATTTAATACATTTTCATTATTTTGGTTAAATTCTTCACACTTTTCCTTTAGTAAGTTAGATCCTCCTCTTTAAATTCTTGCTCAACAAAAATAATGAACGTTAACTCTAGTCCTTCTATCTTTCTTCTTTTTACTATTATACTCATTTATTTTCATGATCTCCAATAGATGTAAAATATATATTGTACAATAATAGTTACATACTCTCATTATTCTTAATTAAAATATTTATAAAACTATTTAAATAATTTTGAATTCATATATCGAGAAATCATAGATCTTTTCTGTAACTCCCCGAACCTAGATTCCCATAATCAGTGCATTATTTTAATACATTGGCATGATCACAAGGAATCAAGTCCCAAAAGGCCGATCAGTTTAGCGGTGTTGGAAAATAGATTACATATATTAACGTTACATTACACTTTATAATATACAAAAAACAATAATCCATTGATAATTCTATTGATCCCTTAGCATATCCCTGTATCTCAAACATAAAACACTTCTTGGGATACTGGGAAAATAAAACATAAGAAAGGGGTGAGCTCAGATGATCAGTAAGGGTAAATAATTTATCAGAAGCTATAAACTTTTAAAGAAAGATGTTTAATAAAAACAATAGTCTTTTAAACATAAACTTGAACATAATATGGAAAAAATAAATCAAACATTACCAAATAAACATGCAAATGGATATTCTACTAGTCGAATAATCACATGTAATAACTTATTTCATAATGAAGGAATTTATAGTACCAGAAATTAATTTCTGTGACAAGGCCTCGTGCTAGGACCTTTAGGATAACGGTAATTGGACCCAAACCCAGAGAGCATCTATAACCGGACTCCATCCCAGAGATCCTCTATAATTGGACTCCATCCTGGAGAGCCTCTGTAACCAAACTCCATCCCAGATAGTCTGTTGTTACCGGACCCCAACCTAGTGGGCTTACTTATATCAGTCTCCAACCCAGAACATAATAGTCCAACACATTCATCTTAAGAAGAGGTTGAAATATAACATAAACATTCGAATTAAAACTAGCATACAAAAAGTCAATACTTTAACCATAAAAAATTAATGGAATAGAAATTACTCATACACAGTCAAAAATATCAAAAAACCTTAAATTCAATATGGATGAATTGTATCATAATAAATCAACCTCAAACAAGTGTAAAATTTATCAAAGGATGTTGACATAGATGAAATCAAAACTATTTGAGAGAAATATATCTTTCTATTTTGAAATCATTTAAGAGTCACATATTATAAAGAAAACATTTATTTTGAAAATATTATTATATGATTTTAAGGGAAGCTTCTCCGATGTTATAATGGTAGAAAATAGCTGCACCTTTTGTTTAAGTTAAAAAAGAAATTCTTACCTTTATTTTGACGAAAAGGTTATAAAGTACCTTGTTTGGAAAACGATTAAAAGACTACTTTAAAAAACATATAAGTTCAAATATCGGTATAAATGACTTTAACACATTTTCTAGTAAATAGTAAAAATGTTTTGAAATACATTTTAAGAAACATTGATGTGGATGATAAATAGGTCCCAGTAGATAATTATGTATAAAAAACCTCAGATAATGAAGAGATTGTAGAATTAACCCTTACCTTGTACTTTTCCTTGGTTGAGGGTAAGTTAACCTCATGTATAATAGTTAAATCATTGTTATTAAATTATACAAGAAACATATACATAATTATGATATCATATATGATCTTCTCATAATGCTTTGTTAATGGTATTTTAGTATTATCATCATTTTGGGTGTTAACTGACTCGTTTTACTTTATATTATTTGTTACATTAGTAATTTTTGTTATGGATGGGATGTTTATTATTCATATCCAGAATTATATCAAGTCTTTATAAATAATTTTTATTCATCAAATGAAAATTTTCCTTGAATGGTTATGACGGGGAATGAATCTCATCGTGTTCGTGGAGACGGTAATCCATACGTACGCAAGAGAAAAAACATCATTTTTTTGATATTAAAAAAGTATATAATTGGATGTTATATCATATATACAGAATAATTAACATGTTATATTTATTATTTACATCAATTATAAATCATTATTATAACCATCCAATATAATAATGTATTGAAAAACAACTACACCACGACGTGGAGACGGTAAGCCGTACGTACGTACATATGGTGACATGTCATTCATAGGATTGATAGAATAATTAATATGGTTTTACCATATTTATAATAAAATCACAGTATATATAAGATAATAGAGTTAATATTTCACAATGGAAAAAATAAGGAAAGAAGAAGTGTAAGAAGAAAAGAACCAGAAAGAGGGGATGAAATATTTACCTCTTCTTCAGGTTCTTCCTTTTGATTTGATCAAAAAGGCTACATAGATTAGCTTTATGACCAAAGTAACGACTCTAGGATGAAGTTATTATATTTGAGAGGATATTTGGGCAGGTTTTTTCTAAGTGAAAAGTCTTTGAAGGTGTGAAATTAATATAAGGGGAAGTACCCTTTTATTAGAGAGGTGAGGGTCACTTTAGGAAAAGCTTGAAATATTATTTTATAATAATATCATTTTCGGTCTCTAGTAGCTCCAAAATTAAATATTTAAAGGCTAAGATGTGGGTTGTTCTAACACCTCTCAACCAATAGGTTTTAGATAGGTTTAGTTCATCATATTAACCTTATCTTTTAGATTTAACTGTAAGTTAAATAATTTAACTTTTACCGTGTCTTCTTGTATTATTACACTATATGGTTAATAAACATAATCTAAACTTCCAAGAGAATATCAAGTGGTTAATTAATGACATATATAAAATTATTTAATCCCCTTGTATGAACCTTATATTTTTAATAATATTAAATAATTTAATAATATAATATTTTTAAAAAAACTCATTTATGTCATGTTTGGAACTATTTAATATTTGGTTTTTGTGAAAGTCATAACAACTTTATTACTTCAATAAAGATACATTTAATCAACCCTAACATGTCATATTCACCTAGAAAATTATTGTATGTCATAAAAACTTTGAAATTATATTTATTTTAATATTTATAATAACATTTATTTGATTCATTCATTAATAAGGTAATTACTACATCATCATTGTGTCATAAATAAATATAATTATTTAATGTCTAAAAATTATAAATAAAATACCATTATATAGGAAATCTTATTATATTTCTAATTAATATTTATAGTTGAGTTTATCTTATGTATATCCCCATATTAAGAATGGTTTGTTTAATAAACTTTGAGTTTAACACTTTTAAATTTAGCCCACTTGAAAACTTATTTTTTTAAGTTGCATCTTTTCAAAATTGTACCTTGAAATTACAAGTATTTTAAATCCTGAATTATTTTTGTATTTGAATATTTATCGCATGGAATATCTTAGTGGTGGTATCCTACTGGTATTTGGCACACACCCTACTTACACCTTTGGGTGTAAGTAGACATGGTTAATTTGTTGTCGCAGGTTTGGGTAAAACTTTTGTGCTAACAGTTCAGATTTTTATCGGTCGTTCGTGATGCGGTGTTGTGGAGATGGCATGAGGTTGGTGCCTTTTACATTTGAAGGTTCTTGGGCTGTCCTTATTTGATTTTTTACCATTTTAATGGTCTTTTAACATAGTTTTTACTTATGTAATTCAATTCTGAAATTTTGTAAAAGACATTTTTAGTTGAAAAATCCATATTTGTTTTATTGAGTTTGTTTGTTATTTATTGTTTATAAAATCAGATAAATAATTCCCAAACATCAATTTATGATACCTAGGAACTTGTTCCAGACCATGGGGACTAGGAATTCCCTTCAGGCTTTTTCGTGGGCTGGGTCGGGTGCTTGTTTTGATGGTGACCAAATTTTGTTCGTGAAAAAATGGTATCAGAGGAGGTTCTGGTAAACTATTTGGGTCATGTTATTTGGGGAAGAGTTGTGATAGTATGGAGTTAGTATTTCCGGAACATATTATTCTAGTTATGGGTAGTTTTATTGATCACCACACCTAATGATGGGATTCATGTCTCTAGGGGATGTTGGGATTTATCCTTGTCCTTTGTTTTTCTTGGTCTGATGATGATTAGGTGAAATGAAAAGAGTGTGGGGTTAATGGACCCAGTGATCTTACAGGGCCTGGAAGGCCATGTGGATTTGGGGGTATTCCCCAGAACACTCTCTGTGATGGTGAAGTGCTTGGAATATGGATACCAACCATGTGTCCAAGTCACCCACTGAAACTAATTTCCTATTGCATTGTCTTGTGTTCTTTAGTTTTGAAATCTTGGAAATTTGGTTTTAAAGTGACTTTGTTTTAAGAAGAACATTGTTTTTTTGAAATTATTTTCAAATAAAAAGGGAATTTTTTGATTTATGAAATAGTGGAACTGAATTTTCATAATTGTATTGAATTGGAAAATGGTGTTCTTACACCTTTTTTGAAAGAAGAAACTATACTGATGTTGGTTTTGAAAAAGTGTTTCCAATAGTGTTTTTTTAAACAATCAAAGGGTGATTTAATGGGTTGATATGTTTTTAAATTGGTGTTAAAAAAATTAAAGCGAGTTCTTATCTAAATGTTTGTGTCTTTATGAAAAGTTATGTAAGATGTTAATTGGGATTTTGATCTCGTGGTTAGCAGTTTTGAGTTAAAGGATGTGTTGGTTGATGGTTTGGGTTTTGGAAAGTGGAAAGAGTTTTTTTTATAAACTTTGGTATTTCTGTGAGAGACCACATGCATGGAGTTTTATGGGATGATGTATAGTTGATGACATGAATGGATGATTTCCAAGACAGATATGAGGATGGTGTCTGGAGTGGTACAAAAACATGCATGTCTGAGGCTCATGGGGTACCATTGGTGGATACGCTAATCGCTAAACCATTTTTTCAAAGAATTGTTTTTAAGGAAAAACATGATATCTTGATGAATTGTTTGGGATGGAGTATATTATGTGTTTTTTAGAAAATAAATATGTTGTGGGTTGTTTTGTGTCCAATAACCCCTCTTGTTTGAACTGTGTTTTGGGTTTGTGTCTGTTCAGTAAGATGGGTAGAAGGACCGGTTAATAGTCTCTTCTGAGATATGTTTTTAGACCCATTTACGGTGGTTATATTCATTTGATTGGATCAGGTTTGTGATATGTTTTTACCAACAGACCATCTTGGTTGGGTCCTTCGATTCTATCATTGCATAAGGTACACCCCCATTAAGAGTTAATGCACAACTAAAGTGTAACCCAGATTGTTTCGTCATTGGAAAATCCTCTAGTTGATCAATGAAAGTAATATTTTCTCAAGATTTGTAGAATGTTTTTACAACCATTCCTTTATTGGTTTTTTGAATCCTCTTATAGAGGGAGAGTACTCGTGGAAGGTTGAGAGAGACCTTAGTTTCTTATGTTACCTGATTCATCGAAGGTGGAAGTGGTCTAGGATTGTTAGTGTGGATGACTGTCTCGATGGTGTCTAAGAGGGCCTATGGGTTCTTTATAGTTTCTTTGAAGTACGAATTCATGTCAAACTATACGTTTTGGGAATCTTATCATGAGAGGATATTGTGGCTACTTCATAAACATTCGTGTTGTTTAGGGACTTGGAATAAGGTCTCGTTCCGTGTATTGTTTTTATTTGTCACAATGGTCATTTTTGGGGATTCCTTGGGATGTAATGTACTCGTTTGACTGTAAAGGTGAAGGTTGTGATATCATCTGAGAGTATCTGTTATGTTGGGAGTATGTTTCCCTTGGGAAAACGTCAAAATCCTATGTTTCAAAGGATGGTGTTTATATGCATGCTTTACATATGTTGTTTCTCCCATGATGAAACATGGTCTGATGTGTGTGTATCTTCTAATAACTTTTTCCGTGAAATGTTGGGTTATGGTAAAGTGAGTTTGGAATGTGTTAGTTCTTGGTAAATTTATCGGGGATTTCGGTGTTGTTTTTGTATCACCATAAGAAGATGTTTTTTTAGGTGTTTTCCAAAACCTAATTACGAGGTCGAAGATGATTCAATAATTTGAGCTCCATCCAGAGGTCCTGGACAGAAGCTGGCATGTAGTCAAGGGAAATCCCAGAGCCATTAAAACTCTTGTACAAAGTCCTATCCTCAGTATGAATGATCAGAAGAGTTTAAAAATCTTGTGTCATCATATTTCTTCTGTTGTTCCCGTTTGGTGGAAATTGGTGGAGGGCCTTATACCCATGTCATCACCTAATGTCATTCCATCCCTTTGGATTCCATTTAGTCATTATAAAATGGTTGAAAACTTGTATAGACATGATGAGTACATAGTTTGTGCATGATTAGTAGTGACCATGTGCCAGGAAGCCATTCAGAAAGAATGATCTCCACCGTTAGTGCACAGTTTCCCACACTGTGCTGACTAACCCTATTCCCTTCCGAAATCATTAATTTTTTTGGGTCTTTCTGTGCTGGCCCATGCTGGACAATTAGGATGGTTGTTTATTATGGTGGGGAGACCCAATATTATTCTCATATACCTTCATTCGTAATATTTGAATAAATATTTACCCTTTTTACTAGGGAGTTCATTCAGGCCTCGCCCTGTTAGTGTCTTGATTCTATCTCGAAAAAATATATAAGTTTCCTCTTATGGGGGTGCCTATTTGTGTCCCCCCATACCAATAGCTCAGATTTATCCATGGTATTGTCTTGGCAGTAGGTAGTCTCTTTCAGAACTATCTAGCTACCAACATCTTCCTTGAGTAAACACTAGGATTGGAGAGCACCCAATGGTTATGTTAAAGTAAGGAAAGTGTAACCTTTTTTGAAGTTGTTGTTCATTTGGGTGAATTATTGAGTATTGTTCAGATAGTGTTTGAGGAATTTTCTTTTTGGATTGTTTTCCTCGGAATCCGGGGATGATCGCCTTGTTGGGAGGTTCAAACATTCTGATCGGTTTCTAACAGGTTTTTTCATAGAACCGGAAACATACAATGATTCCACATCCATTCAGACCTACTTTCCAAAGGTAGGTGCTCATTAGTTTGTGGATTGATGGGGCTTAGGAATTTTCATTGGTTGAGAGGATGGGAGGTCGGACTCATCACACCTTTTGAGGGGAATTATTGTCTACTCCGGGAGTCTCTTTATAGATCTAAGTTATGTTCGTGAATCCTTAGTACATTACCAAGTATAAAATGAGCTTTCATTCAGATCTGACAATCAATGATTAAATATGTAGGAAATTTAGAGAATCTTATGTATGTATTCGAGGTTCTTCATCGATAGAGAATCATCTGTATTTATTAGATATTCTTGGTCAATGGTACCCTTCGACACAATTATACAGAAGTCTCTTGGTCATTATGATGACCATGCTGGTTTTAAATCCACTTAGTGGGGCACTTGAAGTTTGTTGTCATTCAGAAGGACATGGATTATTTTAGAGTTGGGATCGAACCCGTAGATGGTCTACCTACATATCCTTTGTTTAGAAAAGGAATCAGAACCCACGTAGTTCGAGTAAGGGAGTATGATGTTTATGATTGATGGCTCATAGAAGGATGTCACAATTACATTTACACTCTAAGCTCACGTGAGTCATGCTCGGTGTGAGAAACAAGAGGTATTGGTAAAAATTAGACAATTGTGCCATGAAAGATGCAATCATAAGAAATAATGTGGGGCTTATGTATGTATGACTGCCCAGATAAATGAAGGTTAGGATTTACTTTTGCGAAGAAATCCAGGAACAGGGTCCATAAAGGTATATGTGCTTCCTAGAGATTTTGAATACTCTAACTTGGGGCTTACTCCTAAAAAGGAGGCCCAAATTAGGAGAAGACTTATGATTGGGTTTTACTCCTGAAAAGGAATCCTAGATCAAAGGTAAATTAGAACTGGTTATGAGAAATTAAGACTGTGACTTATTCCTGAAAAGGAGGCCTAGGTTAAGAGATTTAAAAAATTAAGGGACTTGGGGTTTACTCTGGAAGAGGATGCCCATATTTGCGACTGGGGATTACTCCTGAAAATGAGGCCCAAGTTAAGGGAATTAAGGTTTGGGGATTACTCCTGAGGAGGATGCCCAAATTAGGGGACTGGGGCTTACTCCTAAGGAGGATTCCCAGATTTGGGAACTTTAAGAATTGGGGCTTACTCTTAAGGAGGATTCCCAAGTTAAGAATTATGACTGTGACTTACTCCTAAGGAGGATGCCCATATTTTATAATGGGGCTTACTCCTGAAAAGGAAGCCCAGGTTAGGGGATCTGGGGCTTACTCCTAAGAAGATTCCCAAAGTAGAGGACTTATGACTGGGGATTATTCCTGAAAAGGAGACCCAGGTTAAGGATTCTCTCATCTTAAAGGATGAGGTAGAATGAATGAAATCGCAATCTTTCGTGACATAAAGATCTGTAAATTACTAGGTTTTGAGAGATATTCCATAGAATTCCTTTCAGATAAGGAAGTCAAATCATGAAATCATGCCATAAATGGCTTTCAAGAGTATCTTGAAGACTGAATCTTGAATAGGAATGGTGTAATGGATTCAGAGGGGTGAAATTGGAAAGAAAATCACCCAAAAAGGTAGGGGCGCGCAAGTCCTGGCAGGCGCGCAGGTACTGCGTGGGCGTGCAAGTCCTGGTCACGCAGGTATGCCTACGCGACACATGGTGTACTTGCGCGATGGTTATCCAGCAGGGTAATACTTGAGCGACTCTTCATTAAGGCCTTTAAAATCCTCTTGAGGTTCTTCCAAAAGAAGGGTGCGCAAGATCTATAGAAGGAGTAAGGCAGCATGCAAGTGTGGCATTTTTCCCTTAAGGGCTGGCCACTCAGGCACGCAAGTGTTGATGAGTTTCAACATTTAGGCCTTCCTCCCACTCTTTAGATCTTTCTTTCTAGGTAAGAAATTACCTTAGAAGTGTTTCGGAAGCTTTGAGAAGAGACTAGGGCGCCAGGAGATCAAATCTTAGTTTCTGGAAAAAATCCTCCCGAAATGGGGGCCCAGAGGGTCTATATATAGGCAGGAGAAGACCCGATGAGGTTATTACTCAGGTCGCGCAAGTCACTTGCGTGACCATAATGCGTCGCGCAAGTGGACCTGTGTGACTATGAGGAAACTTACGAAACTTATGGGCAATCTTCTCCTTGTTCATCCCTTTATCGATTTTCGATATTTTCTTCAAAGGATGAATCACTTTGTGCTCAAGTATTCCCCTTTTCCTATCTTTAGATTCTGTGACGAAAGGTGTGTGAAGAAAATTCCCCCCTCAGAGTTGGATCCGGAGAGAATAGAGGATTTGACTCTGAGGAAATCGAGAATATCCAAAGGAAAGGTGGCGTGCAAGTCTTGATGGCGCAGAGGGCGGCGCACAAGTGCTCATTGTGCAGGGCCTGGGCGCACTGGGTGTAGGCGCACAGATAGGCCGCCTAGCCTATAAATATGTGGTCATTGGCCACGCTTCACATCTGATTCTAAATTTTCGAGCTCTCACCGCGCAAGTCATCTTCTTTTCGTTGTTTCCTCGCCGTCACGCTACTGTCAAGGTAATAGGACTTGTACGGTGAAAACATGCGCGACAAAAACTTGAGCGACACATTTAACACTTGCGTGACATATCCATACTTGTGTGCCTTAATTCCTTATCCATTTTTCTGAATTTCTTTCACAAAGTTTATAAAAAATCAATCCATTTAAGAGTTAATTTATTCAACTATTCTGCAGAATCAATGGCTCTTAGACCAGGAATAGTTGATGAACTAGCTATCAAGAAGATAGATGATATGATGGACATCATGGGCCATGATTATTATACTGTCAAAGATATCACTATTCCGGACTTGGATAAGTATCTGAAGAAATATCATCGTGACTTCCCATAGAGCACTTATCTGCCTTTGTATGGCTATGGTCATCTATGAGAAGCCACCATTCCAGAATCAAAGAACTATCTTCCATTTTCGTGGTTCCAGAATTACACCAACTTTTCTTCAGAAAATATCTCAGGTGGAGGAGTATTTCTAAGTGCTGGAATAGTGGATAAGGCCTACGTGATGCATCATAGCCCTTGCACACCAGATCTGAAAAATCATACACCTGAGCTGCAACCACATTGTCATCCTTCAATCTTCCGAAATGCTCAGATGGATCAATCCAAAGGCTGGAAGAAAAGTTGGGACTTCCATCCAGGGGTAGGCGTGAAGCCAACTTGGATGTGGGAATACTGGGTGCGACAAACCTGTGCAGAGTTTGTCGAGGATCTGAATGGAGCTGCAATATACGAAGCTGTCTGGGTTGGGAAAACATATGTTTACAGACATGATAACTTCGATCATGAGATACTCAGCCACTGGAGCCCAACAACTAATTATTTCCATCTGACTCATGGAGAAGTAGGAATCAGTTTATGGGATGTCCACAAGATCGCATGGGCTCCAATTTTGGGCGATATTTATGATGAATTCATTCCTCCCAAGGTGACAAGGAATGATTCAGAGAAAACTCCTACTTTAGCTTGGGAATTATTTAAGATCTTCCACAGGCTCAAGAGTTTAGAGACCTCATTAACTCATTCTAGAAAGGATATTCATTCAGAGGAATGGATGAATATATTTCTTATTGAGAAGAAAGAGAGGGAGCCAAAAGAGAAGGAGTCGAAAGAAAAAGGATCCAAGAAAAATAAATCCAAGGATAAGAGGCCCAAACGTCGTACCACCTACCCAAAACCAGAGAAGAGGGGTGATCCTGGCACTTTCTGGCCAACTCTAGAAGCATGAGAGTTTGTGAAGTGGGGATATTTAATGAATAAAATAATCCAAAAGAAGACTCGTCTGGCGGGCTTCATGGAAATGTGGCTCAGTGTTTATCTCTTGCCAGTCAGGGATTTGAAGGGAGGCGTCAGGCCAGGGACCTTCATCATTGCAGCAAAGATGGATGAGGGAAAAATGGTTGGGTTGGATACACCCATTTTAGCAAAGTTTCACAATAGTTTACTTCATGTATTCATGGGTAAATCTCCTTTAAGAATAGTGGAACCATTTCATGTTTTATAGGGATGGATCGCCACTCACTTCAGGACTTATAATGTACAGAATGGATTACAAATTCCTGGAAGTTCTTTCAGGCCGTTAGTGCAAGCATTCTCTGGAGTTTCTCCATTAGATGTTAATGCCTATGACATGAAAGTGAGGCTGAGAATGTTTAAGGAATTCAACTTCTTTCCCTATGGAAGTCTTCCAACCGGGCAGTTTGTTGATGATGGAACAACCCATTTGGATTTGAGGGAATACATGCTAGCTTGCAGGGATGGTGTGCTAGTTTCCAGGATTAACGTAGAAGTCATATGCGAGGCCTATGCTCCATATAGATTTGCACGTCAATTCAGATGTTTGCAACAGATTGTTGTATATCCTCCAGTACATGTTAGGTTAGAGCAACATCCGATGGTTGCTCGGAAACTATGGATGCTGATGTCAAGGGAAAAGACTGGGGCAGTATTTGATCTACCAGTTGAAAAAGCAGCACATAATTTGACTACATATTATGCCGAACACTGGATAGAATCATACCCCAAAGTGATATTGAATCACCCAGTTTATCATGTGTGGAAAAGGAAGAGGACTGTAGAGAAAGAAACCCTTCCTCATTAAGGTGATGCTTCCCCACCTGAAGTTGATTCGACAGACTCCTCCTCTAGAACTGATTCACCGGATTCCCATGATGGGGATGATGAGGCACAACCAGCGGCAAAGCGGTTTCGTTCATGATATAATCCTCCGGTCAGAATTAAAAGACCCACTCCATCAACTCTTGGTGAGTTACTTCATTGTAGTAATTTAATCACTACTACTTTATAAAGAAATAAGTCTTACTTTCTTATTATTTATCTGTAGTTGTATGAGCTGGGAAGAAATTGAGGTCAAAAATTGTTGGACCTTCCTCGCAGCCTTCATATCTAAGACCAGATGTTGTCCAGATATGGTAGAGTTTATACTGTGGTACTGAGACCTCCTGGATGGATTTGTGTGAGGGCCTACAACTTCCTAGAATAGGGAATCTTATGGATTATACAAATCTTCAATACGAGGACAACCCCAATGAAGTGCAGTCTAACATCAGAGAGCTAGAAATGCTCATATATGCCACTGATGAGTCTGTTCCTGTCACCAGGTGGGTGAAGGAAATGATTGATCATGGCGCCACTGTGGGGGCTGGTGGTTCTGGATATGGGGAGTGTCATGAGTATGTGGCTCTTGAAGATGTAAGTTTTCTTCCCTTATTTGCTTTGCAACTTGATTTCAGTCGAATCTTTGTTACATAAGGAATTTATTTTATTTTATTTTTCTTGCAGCTTGAAAAGAAAGGAACTCGGGTTTTTTCGCCACAGTATAGCCCTGGTGGTACTGCCATCGGGGCTGCTGCTGATTCTCCTCACGAAACAGGCAAGATATCTCGAGGCCAGTAGGCCATGAATGAGGCGATGGACATAGCCTTCCATTCTCCAATCCAAGTGCCAATAAAGGAGACTACCGATACTCCCAAAAAACCAAAGAAGAAAAGTCAACAAAGGAGGAAGTCCATAGCTAAATGCTTCATTAGTAGTGGTATTTCCTTCAAGTAATCATGAGTTTATACCCACGATCACATGGTTACTCATATTTCTGGGGATTACAAGGGCTTCTTCAATTTCCCCCCTGAGGGAAAGGACTGATCCTCCTTCAAAGACCACAGAGGGTGTTGTCGAAAAATCACAGATCCAAGCTGACTTGGCTGCTCCTGGAGAAGAGCTAGCATCTATTCCCAATATCCCTCCTGCTGTTGTTGCAAGAAGAGAAGAACCTGTTTCTGGTAAGTCAACAATGCTTCATAAAAATGTTGAACGAAACCCCGACTGATTTCCATTCTATGATAATTCAGGTTCAACTCCTGCATTAGAGCTTCTGGCGACTGTTGCAACTGATGCAACTGATGCAACTGATGCTATGATTTTACCTGAAGATATTGTCCAGGGTCAGGGGCTACAGGATTTAAGTCATCAAGAAGACACACCAAACACTCCCACTGGTGAGACTAACCGGGATTCTTAAATATCATTTGATGAAATGATGAATCATGGCATGTATTTTGAAGAATGTTATGATCATGCTAAGTTGTCCTGTATTTAGAAGACCTTGGGCATGAGTGTTATCCTTTTCCTAGTAAATTTTCTTCTAATTTACACTTCTAATCATGACTAAAAATGATACGCAGTTCCATCCATAGAAACTGCTGTACTGCCAATGCCTGAAGAGGGTTTGGACATTGATGTCAACCCTACCATTGCAGAAACATTATCTCAAGTAGAGCTAAACCCAATAAACCCTCCTAAGACCCATCTTGAAGATCCTATTGAGACTAGGAAAGATGGGGAGGGGTCTTCTCAGGTTTCTGACCCACTGTCTGGTAAGGGATAACAATATTTGTGATTGTACTTAATTTTCAAGACAACTGATTCTTTTTTTATCCTTTGAAGATAACCAAAGCTTTAAATTAATTATGCAGGGCTGTCAACTGCATTCGCTAAGTCTAGAGGTGAAGCCTCAGCCTCTGCGCCCACTAGAATTGAAATCAAAGAAGCACAACTCAGGGGGGAAAGAACAGAACATGGCACTTCCTTAAGTGCATTAATCCCAGATTACCTACCCCCCTGTGATGATGATGTTGAATCAGACCCAGAAATGCATAAAGCGTTCAGCTTTTCACAATGCAAGGCATGGAACAACATATAGAAAATCATATCTGAGGTGCCTTTAGATGAGTTATCATCGAAAATTCCACGATTGTCCTCCTTATTTGTCATACTAGGACTTGGCGGATTTGGATATGAAAAGATCCATACCACAGTGAAACATATCATCTTCCGGAGGGAGCAAGAGAAAAAGTGCCGCGAAGATCTGACCAGGGTGAAATTGTCATTTAACATCGGAAAATTTGAGGCTGATGTATCCCAAGATAAGGCTGATTATACTTCCAAGATGAAGGAGATGAAGCATAAAATCAAAGAAAAAGTCGTCCAGTAGATGCACCTTCAGCAACAGTTGGATGTTGTTACTGGGGAACTTGACCAACTCAATAATTCACTGGAGGGAGTTCAAACGAATGGTATGAAGACCATTGCGGATGCCAAGAAAGCACTCCATCAGGATGAAAATAGTGAAATTGGTTGAGTGCATGAGCTTCAAGTAGCTACTGATAATGCTCGGGATGTGGTTCATCAATCGAAGACTTATGTTGAAGGCCTCATGTAATTCTTGAAAAAGAGAAGAGACTCTAGTCTGTGGATATCCTTCTAACTCTTGTGCATCAATGAAAAAAACACTTTCACCTTCACTCATTTGTACGTGCATTCTCTTTTGCTACATGCTTTAGATTTTACCTAAGCCAATGGGCATAGTAAGCATAGTTTGATTTTTACTAGGATTAATGTAAATAACCCTACAAACTTCAAACCTTTTAATTGCTCAATGTTACCTAAATCATACAAAAATGTATGTTTAGTGAGATGGGATCTTGAGTTTTATTCAGAGTTCCCCTGTCTTTTGTGGGCAGTTTAAAGTCATGCACATCAGACATAAAAAAGGCCAATGTTTAACGTCAAAATAGCTTTGACCGAAATGAATTTGAATTGACTCAATTCCTTGAAAATTCATCTGAAAACATATTACCATACTCAACTATGAGGGTAAATATGTAAACTATGACTTCAGAATATTTGAATCTGAGGAATGATATGAAATAGAGCTAAAAGGCATTAGAAGAAGTAGTTTCCAAAAATGAAGTTACCATTATTTAACAAAACCGTTAGGGGGTTGAATTAGGCAGGGCCACCTAAGGGCATTGGCTGCATAGTTAAATAAAATAGTATCTATTGGCTAACAAGTCTGTTATGTAGACTGTTTATTCAAGGCTACCTATGGGCACGTGCTGCATAGTCAGGAAAAAGAACTCTGATAAATTTACATTCCAAGTGCTAAAATCCAGTGAACGTTTATGGAGATTCAAATCTTCCAAAGTGTAGAGATTGCTGTATGAAAAGAGGTACTTGAATATGGAGAAGATATTTCCAGACAAGATTATCGAAGAACTGGATGAATATCACTCCTACGAAGGTCTGATCCAAACGTAGGGAAGAAGAATATAAACCATAGACTTGAATACTTTTAGATCATGAAAAAGGATATGGGAAAAATATGTTAAGGATGGCTATTTTTTTGTGGAAACCTACATACTGTCATTTAAGACAAATAAGGAAAAAAGAGGCATTCTTCCCAAGAATGAAGTTACCACTATCTGACAAACCCGTTAGGGGGTTGAATTATGTAGGGACACCTAAGGGCATTGGCTGCATAGTCAAATAATGGTATCTTTTGGCTAACAAGTCTGTCATGTAGACTGTTTATGCAAGGCCGCCTATGGGCACGTTCTACATAGTCAGGTAAAAGAACTCTCAGAAGTTTGACATTATTGTTACTAGAAGTCATGAGAAGGGTTATGATGATATGAAAATATTTAAGGTTAGGATTATGACACATAAATATGGGTATTGTTCAATGTATACAGAGATAGATAGATCAATGCTAACCATAATCATGTTGTGGCTGGGTCCTGAATTGAAATGTTGGACTTCACTACATATCCCATAAGGATGATAATCAAGCCATACGTAGTTCTTAAACTACAGTTTAACGTCGTGTGGGACAAAAGGATTAGAGATCTATGTTTAGGGTCATAGAGCTTGGACCATTGTAAGAAATACACAGTGTGTGTTTTCATGGGGACTTTTCAGCCAAGGGACTGAAAACGGAATTTGGGGTTAGGCCCAAAGACTTGGGGCTGGATTCGAGGGACACTCGAACGGTCCTACGTATCCCATAAGGATGGGAATCAATCCCACATAGTTCTAGAAATACCCTCTGTAAAAATTTGGTTCGTAAATGTGAAGGGTGAAAGGGGACTTTAGTGCAATGATGGTTTAACCCAAGATAAAATGTTCGGGCATTTCCATGTATGCACGTAGTCTTTGAAATGAAACATGATTGAAAAATCAATGAAAATAATGGTTCTTTCTCAGGTGAGGGTATCAAAGACATTTTTAGTTTATTGTCATACTGGAAAAAAGTGCTGAATAGTTTAACTTCGTATAACAAGGATGAAAGTGAACCAATGTAAAGATATTGATTCTAAGGGAGGTTTCACGAATTATCATCGTATGAGATGGAGATGAACCGACGTGAAGAGATTGGTTTTGAGCTTGAACCATGGGAGGTTGCCTACATACCTAGCCTAGAAGGCAAGGATCAAAGTCTGCATAGTTCAATTAAAGAATGGATTAATGATCAAGTTGTTCTTGGGGACAACGACCTAAAAAATAATGTTAGGACTTACACTTGGTTAGAGGCCTGGAGAGAGTGTTATGGTTGAGGTTTTCTCTAAGCTCACGTGAGTCATACTCGGTGTGAGAAACAAGAGGTAACAACAACCTTAACGATGCATAGTTTAATGTCATGTAGGACATATAAAGGAACTATGCAGTTTAAAGTCTTATAGTTAGGACTATTGGTGTTGCACAGTTTAGTGTCATGTAGCAGGGACAAAATACAGTTTAATGTCATGTAGGACGTATCATGGACTTTCTGTATAGTTTAACGTCATGTATTTAGGACGATGGAGACAATAGAGTTTAACGTCATGTTGGACGAAAGGGGGGGACTGTGCAGTTTAATTTCATGCAGTGAGGACAAAAGAGTACACCATTTAATGTCATGTTGGACGTATTAGGGACTTTTTCACAGTTTAACGTCATTTTGGACAAAAAAGGGACGATACAGTTTAGCGTCATGTTGGACAAAAGTGCGAATAGTTTAAGGTCATATGCATGTACCATGGATGGTGCAGTTTAATGTCATGCTGGACATTGGTATAGTTTAAGGTCATACCGGACCTTTGATTATTATGTAGTTTAACGTCTTTCCGGATGTAAGGGGCTTTTATACAGTTTATCATTATGTAATTAGGACATTACAGTTTAACGTCTTGCTGGATGTAAGGGACTTGCAAATAGTTTAGGGTCATATGCATAGACCGTTGATGATGCAGTTTAAGGTCATACAGGACCTAGTTGCAGTTTAAGGTCATACTAGACCATTGATGTAGTTTAAGGTCATACAGGACCATTTAGGGAACTTTTTTCACAGTTTAGCGTCATGTGGGATGAAAGTAAAAATAGTTTAAGGTCATATGTATGGACCGTTGCTGTATTGTTTAACGTCATATAGAAAGGACGAAAAAAATGTACTTTGCAGTTTATACAAAATACTTCTTCAAAAATTTGGCATTGGTTGGAGTAGTGATGAGTTCTCCATCCATTGAGATTAATGCATAATCTCTGTTGGAGTATACCCTATGTATTGAATAAGGTCCTTCCCATTTTGGCTCAAGCTTGGGAGGTTTCTTTCCTGGTATCATTGGAGTTCTAATAACTAATACCAATTCCCCCCGAGTGAATGAACGAAGATGAACTTTTTTGTTAAAATATCGTGCTATTTGATTCTGATAGACTTCCATGTGGTGCAAAGTGAACAATATTTTCTCATCTAACCGTTCCAATTCATTCAATAGCTTTTGAGATTGTTCATCTATAGATGATTGATCAAAAATGGAAACTCTGAGCGAGGATAGTTGAACTTCAATCGGAAAGACGACTTCCATTCCATATACCAATGAATATGGAGTTGACCGAGTTGCAGTGCGGGTGGTAGTATGATAAGCCCATAAATCATGAAAGAGTTTATCAGTCCAAGACCCCTTATCTTTATCCATCATCTTTTGCAGTATATTTGAAAGAGTCTTGTTAAAGGCTTCTATCTGGACATTGGCCGCTGCATGATACCGAGATGAATGGTTGGATTTAAGGTTGTATTCTTGATACAACTTCTTCATCTCGGATGAATATAAATTGGTGCCATTGTCCATCAATATGGTATGAGGGACACCAAATCTGGTAATGATGTTAGACTTGATGAAGCTAACAATGCATTTATAACTGACTTCCTTGAGAGGTATTGCCTCTTCCCATTTACAAAAGAAGTCAGCAGTAGTAAGAATATACTTAAACTACTTGGCCGTAGCCGAAGGGTAAGGTCCCACCACATCTATTACCCATGTGGAAAATTTCCATGAGTATTTAACTGTATGAAGAAACTCTGGAGGCTGATGAATGAAGTTGGCATGTACTTGGCATGAATGACACTTCTTTGTGGAATCGAAAAAATCTCGTATCATTGAAGGCCAAAAGTATCCAATCCTTCGAATCTGATCAGACAGTCTATGTCCAGACTGGTGGGCACCACAAACTCCTACATGTACTTCTTTCATGAAAACCATTATCTCTTCACCATTAATGCATCTGAAGAGAACTCCATAAAAACCATGTTTGTAGAGAATTTTCTCTAGGTGATCTGGGATATCATAAAGAGTAAAATTAACCACACATCGCCGGATTTGTTCTTTCTCAGCATTATCAGGTGGAAGTGTTCCATTTTAAGGTCTTCCATGATAGGTGACATCCATCCTGTAGTACGACCATACGGTTCTGGAATGGGAAAAATTTCATTAATTTCCTCTGTTCTGATTCAAACATAAGGTGAAATTGCACGACGGTGGGCAATACTGATGGTTGTCTCGTCCCGATTTAGATCTTCCAGAGCTGTGTCTATATTATCCAATGCATCAGCTTGAGCATTTTGTGATCTTGGGACATAAGAAAATGTTGGTTCCAAAGGGAATTCCGCCAATAACTCTATAAAGTACTCATACAAAGGTATTAGTTCTTTTTTTCTGATGGCATAATCCCCATTGACTTGTTTGATTACCAGTTCTGAATCACCTTTCACCTTTAAGTGATTCACTTGTTCTTGAAGTGCTAATTCCAAACCTACGATGAGAGCTTGGTATTCTGCTTCATTATTGGTACCACCTTCCCACAATAAGAAGGAATAAGGTAACACTGCCTTTTCTGGATAAATGAACACAATTCCTAAGCCAACTTTGTTGAATTTAGGATTTTCCATTTTCCTCCCTGTTGGACTTATGAAAGCACCATCAAAATACATTTCCCATTCCTGAGGAATTTCTTGAATAAAGAAGACTTCCTCATCAGGGATTTCAATATCCGAAGATGTGCCTTCCACTGAAGGGTGTTCCACTAGGAAATAAGCCAGAGCTTGGCCCTTTATCACCTTTTGAGACACATACTGAATGTCCAGTTGCTGCAAAATAACTGCCCACCTTGCCAGACGTCCTGTAAGCATTGGACGACTTAGGATAAATTTGAGCGGGTTATTGCGAGATACCAATTGAACCTCGTGATGTTACAGGTAGTGTCTTAACTTCTGAACAACAAATATTAATTCCAGGCATCACTTCTTAATACTTGTATACCGAGTTTATGCTTCAATCATGATTTGACTGAGATAGTAGAGACTGTTTTCATTCCCAGCATCATTCTTTTAAGAAAGAAAGGCACCCAATGATTGCTCTAGAGTTGTGACATAGAGGATTAATGGTATTCCTTCAACAGGTGGCATGAGTACCGGTGGACTCAAGAGGTATTTCTTGATAATATCGAATGCTTCTTGACATTCTTCAGTCAACTGGTAAGTGACTCCCTTCTTCATCAATTTGGTGAAGGGTAAACTTTTGACTGCTAAATTGGCGATGAAACGCTGAATATAGGCTAAGTGTCCTTGAAGTCCTCTTAATTATTTCAAATTTGGAGGATATGACATACCAAGGATTGACTTGGACTTCTCAGGATCGACTTCAATACCACGATGGCGTACAAAAAAGCTGAGAAGTTTTCCTGAGGTTACCCCAAAAGCACATTTTAAGGGGTTCATCTTCAAATTGTGTTGTCGAAGCTTGAAGAATATGACTTCCAAATCATCCAAGTGATTAGAATTTTGTTTGGATTTAACCACCAAATCATCTACATAGCATTCAACAAACTTCCCTAAGAAGGGTTAGAAGATACGATGCATGGCACGCTGATAAGTTGCACCTGCATTCTTTAAGCCAAAGTGCATCACCCGGTAGCAAAACACACCCTGAGGGGCTCTGAAGGCTATAGATTCCTCGTCTTCTAGGGCCATTTGGATCTGATTATATCCATAATATCCATCCATGAAGGAAAGTGCTTCATAGCTAGCTGTTGCATCAATTAGAAGTTCTGTAATCGGAACTGGGAAATCATCCTTAGGACAATGCCGATTAAGATCTCTGAAATCAATGAAAACTCTAATTTGTCCGTTCTTTTTCTTAACAGAGACAAAATTATCCAACCATTTGGGATATTGAACTTCTCTAACGAGGTTATCTTTGATAATATTATCCACTTCAGCTTCAATTTTGGAAGCATAAGATGGGTGTGTTCTTCTCAAGGCTTGCTTAAATCCTCGATGTTCTTCTGGTAAACCCAAATGATGAGTAGCAACATCAGGATCAAGCCCAAGAATTTCTGTATAGTTCCACGAAAATATATCATTATTTTGCCTTATAAAAGAAATATAAATCTCTTGCTCTTCAAGAGTCATGGCCACACTGATTAAAGTGGGGCGTGGATCTCCTTTTGTACCCAGATTTATTTCTCTGAGTTCATCCACAGTGGTAGAGATACCCTCTTCAAATGCTGGGGGAGCATCTCTGAGATATTTCTCTTCTTTTTCATCATGTGTTATTTCTCCTGTTTCTACTTGCATAGTAGATGATAAAGTAGAATTATCATGATCTGAAGAGATATCAAAATTTGCATATTTTGAAGAAGAAGCTTCTATTTCCAACCCAATTGATGATGAAGGGTCTTCTTTGGGTAATAAAGAGGAGATTATGGATTGAGAATCGACATAATTGTTCACCTCCGATGTTGCTATAACTTCTTCTGGCCTAATTGGCGAAGCATATACTTGTTGGATTTTAGAAGATGAAATGAAGATGTCACCATTTGTGCTTTCATCACTGCTTGGTAGATTACCAATTTCTCTCATGTTGTCTGGCTCGATTGCCGTAATTGACATTATGGATCTTTAAATAAGAGTATTTTGATTTGGGTATATCATGTCAATTTGACTGATAGACAACAAATAATCTGTACTCACATGTATAAATGGATTTACTGGAATTTTTTCCAAACCTTATGGATCATTAACTTTGGTAATCTCCTTTGTTATGGATTTCTCCCTTTGATTCATGTGATAGAACTCCGCCTCAATGTATTGAGACTCACATGTCTTGAACGGGGCATTATCACCATACAATGTCCCAACTTGACCATCGAAACAATATTTGAGACATTGATGGTATGATGAAGGGATAACTGCATGTTGATGTAGCTAGGGTCTTCCAAGAAAAATGTTTAAGGCTGAGTCTTGATCAACAACCATGAAATCTGAATTGGATACAAGATCTCCAAACTGAGTTCTGAGTGTAACTTCACCCAGTGGTTCTTGTTCATTTTTATTATATCCCTGTAGCATCATGGTGGAAGGAGATAAATCAGATTCCGTGAGGCCCAATCAACGAAGTGTACGAATGGGCATGAGGTTGACTCCTGAACCATTGTCAATGAAAGCTCTTCGAACATCCACACCATTGACTTTGACAGACAAGTACAATGGTCTAATATGTCCATGCACATAATCATCTTCATCTTCATCAGTAAAGGTTATTATTGCATGGCATTCTGCAGGATTATTCTCTATGTGATAGAATTCAGCTGCAACAATTTTAGTTTCAAACTCCTGAGGACTTGACAAAGCATCGATGAGTGCTTCCCGAAGATCTTTTGACAGATTCAGAGCATCCAGAATTGATAACAAGGCTGGTACTTGGGACAAGTGTTTCAATATATCATACTTTTGATCCAGAGGTCTGCGTTTCCCAATAGGAATATGTGGTTTAGCAGGTACCTTGGAAGCAGATGCTTTGGAAGTGGATGCATCTTGTATTGGGATAGGAGTTGACAATATTCCTGGTTTTGGAATATTAGACCGATTAGATCAATTTACTTGCTGAGAGGAAGAAGATGGAAACTTCAACTGGTCTTCCAAAATAACTGGGCCAGGACTGAATTTTCTATTGGTAGAAGAACTTGATTTTTCTTGCTGAGCTCGCTGAAGGGATCTCCCATGAGTTTCTGCTACGTAAACAGTTCTAGAAGGGGTATAATTGGAATAGTGGCTTCTGAAAGATCCACGTCTTCCCCTGTATCCTGAGCCCCTGGAACTTCCTCTGATTCCTCTGTTTGATATAGGGAATTCAGCTTCATTGAAATTGAAACTGCGACTGGCATATAGACCTATTAATTGAATCATATTAACATAGCCAAAGATTAACTCTTCATCTGATGAAGTCATTGCCTGATTAGCCTGTTTAGGCTTTGTCGTTTGGTGGGGCGGTGCCCGTGGCTTTGAAGTAGATGGCATGAAGTCTGCCAAAGTCAAAGACAACTTAGGCTTTGACACATACTCATCTTTTTCCGATTCTTTTTCTTTCTTTGAATCATGCCGTTTCTTTGAGGACTTTCCCTATGACGAAGGGGGTTTTTCCACAACATTCATGGAAGAAGACACAATTAGTTTCCTTAATCATGTTCAAAAAATAGTATGAGTTCGATTGATTGTCTTTCTGACCATCCAATCATCATAATTTTGTGCATTTTTGCTTTTGACTTCCTGCCATTCATATTCCTCCTCTGGAACTGTAGCAGTGACACATGCTATCTGGGCTGAGGAGCCTTTCAATGTGACCTGTCCCGAGTCGAATATCTTTTACAGGAGGTCTTTGAAGATAAAACACTCCTGTATGGGATGCCCCAACATTTGATGAAAAGGGAAATAATTAGGATGGTATTCATCTCTTTTCTTGTTTGGCCTCTTGGGTATTGAAAATTAAACCAAATTGTTTTCCAGAGCCGAAATGAAATAACCAGGAACTTGTTCATTTCGGAAAGAGTATGTTTTGCTATTTAGATCCTCAAATTGTTTTCGTCTTTGATCTTTTTGATCATCTGGACGAAAAGGCCTTTGTTGTCGGTGCTCAGAAGGTGGAGCCCTTCAAGAAGATGACGGTTTTGAGGTAGAAATAGTTACAGGTTCTTGTTTAAGCATAACTGTAGAAGTTTCTGATTTACCCATTCTCCTTCTTGGAGCTGATGGAATTACACGAGATTTATCCTTAGCCTGTATAAGGGAATCTTCAATCTGCTGAGCGATTGAAGTAAGGTCTCGAAACCCTCCTGTGTATTTCACAGGGATTAACGGCGTGTGTAATTCGTCACACAGATTTTCAACACAGATTGGCAACAATTCTTTTTGAGGGAGTTCTAAACTCAAGGAATATGTTAATCCCTTCCATCAAGCAATGAAATCAGAGACCCTTTCATTCTCCCTTTGCTTACATTTTGTAAGATCGAAAACTGTTGTCATTGGAAAAGTTGAGCTCAACTGAAGGTGGAATTTTTGGTGAAGATCCACCCATCCGGTAATTGACCGGGATTGCAAGCTTGTATACCAAAAAAAAGCTAGTCCTTGCAAGGTTCGCACGAAGCATATGAGTTTCACTGGTTTTTGCTGCTCTGGAGTTCCCATCATAGGATCGAAACAAGACACGTAATGCCTCAAATGTTGTTCTGGATCTCCTGATCCATTGAAAATAGGGAATACATGGTTCCCAAAACTGGATGGAGGATAAATTGAATCTACCCATTAAGGGTAAACATTTTTTTTTCTGGTTGAACTTGTGCACACTTCCCTTCCATAGTTTCTAACCGAGCTGTTAATGACCCAATAGTAGTTATTAACTTTTGAGAAAAATCTGGTTGAACTTGGACTTGGGTAGGTGCAATGATTAGAGCTTGGACAGATGTGGTGATTGGCGCTACAACTGATGGTAGCACTACCAACTGTTGTTGCACTTGACCCGTAGGATTAGACCTGTGAGGGTGTACTGATAGAGGAGGATATTCTTGATCCATTTTAGTAGCTGCAACAAACTGCTTTGGCTAACTGACTCTATCATGCTTAAGAAGAAGACTACTCTGAAGTAGTTCTGCATTCAAGCTTCTTAATTCCTTCATTTCATCCTCCTGTTGTGCAAACCTCTGCTCTAGTGAGAGTGATTGACCTTCTCCAGAGGAAGGATATGTAACCTGGTTCTTTACCTTCCCATTGTTGGATCCTTTTCGGAGAGGGGGAAGTGGGTTACTCGAATGATTACATAAGTTCTGAGTAATCCTTTTACTTCGTGTACACACACCTTCTTCATTTGTGTCGGTGCATACATCTTCTTGAGAAGGAACCTCTTCATCTGATTCCCCTGAGTGAGCCTCATCTGATGGATCAACAACAACGGCATTGATGACATTAATCGATGCATAACTCAACGCATCCCTTCTATCAGCATTTCTGTGATATTGTCTTCTTCCATGTCTTTGATGAGACATTGCCTTTTGTTGATTTAATACCTCAGGAACTTCTTGATGAATCGTAATTTGGAGGGAATCTCCTGATAATTTGGATCTTTGTTCCTCTTGTGGTTTCTTCTCCAATCGAGAAAAGAACGACTTTCTCTGATGAGGGGAATTATGATTGGAAAAAGTCCCCAGTCCAGTGGACTAGGGTTGATCCCACTGTTCTCGCTCAACTCCCCGAATCCTTTTTGTTGATTCCGAGGGTTGTTTTAAAAGAGTCCCCAGTCTGGTGAGATGGGGTGGTTCTTGACATGATATGTCTGAGGCTTTCTTGAAAGTCCTCCTGATCTTGCGAACCTTAGTCCTGAAATTAGCTGGATGCATTAATCCGTATCCTCTTTTATCACCCGGTTCAAAAGACCGTGGATGATTTTCGACACTTCTATCACTTGGTGACGTGCTTGCTCCAAATGAGAGGCCTGTTCAATATTCTCGTTTTCTTGATTCAAGAGTAATTCGACAACTTGTTCTCTGTATTCTTGATTTTGAGAGGAACTAGTTGAAGCATGTTCTTGGAAAAGCTTTTGATTACAAAAAAATCCCACTGACTGTGGCCGGCCATGGGAAATAACATTGCATGAGACCATTTTCGGTGGGCATTGCTGACTCGAGAGCACCGTGAAATGCAATGCTCCATGAACACCCCATCCTCTGACACAAATACCAGATGGGGCATTGGGAATTAACTGACACAATCTTCTTAGTGTGCCAAAGAATGAACGTTGAAGGACTCTCTACTATTTTTCAGCCTTCAGATATCGAGAGACTGATAGATACGCCAAATCAATCTGATGTTGTAACCCTTCTATTATCTTAAGATGATTTTCATATTCATCATAAGATAATACTTTGTTTTTTCCACTGACAAAGAGTTTTCTATATGTTGAGATGAATATCATGAATTTCATCTTTCGTCAACATTTCTGGAATATTATACTGAGAGTCAGCCAGAGGCGAAAACATGACTGGAACTTCACCTTTCGCCAGTTGCTTTCTCATATTCAGCATTTCCTCTTTATCATTTGATGAATATTCCTCTACCTAATTTGACCAGAGTTTGTGTTTCCTTGTTGCTTCATTGGATTCAATAGGATTGGTAGAGAAATAATTGATCAAACTAGAAGATGCATGACTTAGGGGTGGTTCGGAGAATGACCTACACCCTAGGCTATCTTCTGATTGAGAAATTATTTCACCTTCTAGCGATGAAGCTACAGACATGACTAATTTCGCATTTGCAAGTGCCTCAAGATAAGAGGGCTTTCTCGGCACTACATTGTCCACTGGAGCATTTTCCGGGCAATGTGCATCACTACTATGGAGAGGACTTTCACAACGAAATTCATCATCATGGGGAGGACCACCATAATGGGTTATAGAAAAAGATGAGATATCTTGCTCCTTGGTCTTCTGACCACACAGAGGGTTTCTATGGCTCTTATCTGAATGTGAAACTTCGAGATCGACCGAATTGTCAAGAAGCAAGCCTTCATGAGGAAGTGTCTATTGAAGACCTTCGGAATTAATGTTCCCACTATTGGAAACTAAGGGAGTAGAATATTGAATTCCATCAGATAATTGTCTGAGGTATTCAGGAACTCCAGCATTGAGCAAGGCCTTGTTACAGATTGGCTCTTGATCTCTTGACTGTGCTGGGAGGGACTTTTTCTTAGACGCCTTCTTACTCACCTTGGAAACCACTTGTTGACGAAAGTGGCTGCTCTGAGCAGGTTTATGTGCCTGATCAGGAAACATGGCCGGGTTAGGCTGACGATCTCCTCTCAAATCAGGTGTATGTGCCGGACTTGGTCATCCGTATGATATGGGAGATTATGCCCCATAACCCTCTTGGACTGGAATAGATGTGTGTGTCTTTTCCAGAGTGAATTGTTGATGTATCACTCCACTGGTAGGGATAGATTTATGTGTCATTATTTGAGATGCCGCTGAAGTTGTTATAATATCCTGGCAGGAATCCATAATATGAGCAGGGATTTGCTTCTGCTCTTTCACCATTGATAGAATATTCTTGGTGACTTTAGCTGCTGAAACGGGAATATACATCCATTCTGGGCTTGAAGCAGGTTTATGTGCCTGCTCCTGTCCTCCTTTTCCTGTCAGTGAATCCTGACAGTACTCATGTGTGGGGGCAGAGAGTTGAGTCTGCATCCTATTTGTTGTTGGGGCTTTCCGACTAACTTCTCCGAATGATACCAAGCAAGACTGTTGGTAGGATTGATTAATACTAGTAGGGGTATGTGCCTGCTGATTTCACTTCGCCAAAAATGGTTGACGAGATCCATCATATGTAGTCAGACGAGCCTGCTGACTAGCTGATGATGTATAAACAGGTGTATGTTCTTGCCTATAGTACTCCACCGGAATTTCCAGGAATAATTGGCGTGATGCTTCCAGACGAGTCTGCTAGACAGCGGGTTTAAAACGGGCAGGTGTATGTGCCTTCTCGTTGCTTGCCACCAAGTTAGGTTGGTGGACTTCTCTGGAGATGGTAGAGATGAGAACCTGCTCACTGTTGACCGGATTCCACCTCTGTAGGTTCGTCTTGCTTGCTCGGGTTCGAGGAACCTGAGCTGAACGCCTGGAGCCGGTACCCTCATCATGTTGAGGGCGCACTGCCGCACGAGTCTGGCAGAGATTTTTGGTGGGAGCCCTCAGGAAGGACTGATGTCTGTTTGAATTGAGGTCCTAAGGGACCTTCTCATTCACCTCCCAAGAATAAGGGAGAGAATGGTGATTGCGTTCTGGGTATAACGACTCGAAACGGTTAGAGACGGTAGTCAGCACCGCCTACTTCTTGATCACTGGTCGTCGTTGTCCGGACGACCGATGTGAGTTGTTTACTTGGAGGGCTTGTCTGGCAGCCTTCAGAGTTGGGATGGTACTGTGTTGACGGTACTCCTTAACCAGTGCGTTTGATACCCAGCGTTGAAGACGCTGAGTAGGTGATATCGTCCTAAGAGCGGACAACGATCCAGCAGGAGTAGCAGCAGTGACATTTGCAGCAGCAGTATTAACAGGTGTTAACTTGAGAGTAGCCATTCTAGAAATGTAGAAGATCTTGGGAAAAGAGTTCCTGTTTGATATAACAGACGTAATCAAGATAAATTTAGCCACTACATCTTTTGGATGAGCACATATGTCAATGATTGATTTTTTTGCCCCTCTCATTGAGTTTTAAATAGGGGCCTAACAAATAGATAAAACATAATTTTAACTTGGTTAAGGATTCACGTCGGGTTCACCCTTTTTGTTTCCTTCAGAATCCGGGGATGACCGCCTTGATGGGAGGTTCAAAAATTACGATCAGTTTCTAACGGGTTTGTTCATAGAACCGGAAACATCCAATTATTTCACATCTATTCGGACATACTTTCCAAAGGTATGTTCTCATTAGTTTTTGGACTGATGAGGCTTAGAAATTTGCATTGGTCGAGAGGATGGGAGGTCGGACTCATCACACCTTTTTGAGGGGAATTATTGTCTACTCTAGGACTCTCTTTATAGATCTATGTTATGTTCGTGAATACTTATTACATTACCAAGTATAAAATGATCTTTCCTTCAGATCTGACAATCAATGATTAAATATGTAGGAAACTTAGGGAATCTTTTGTATGTATTTGAGGTTCTTCATCGATAGAGAATCATCTGTATTTATTAGAGATTCTTGGTCAATGGTACCCTTCGACACATTTATACAGATGTGTCTTGGTCATTATGATGACCATGATGGATTTAAAGCCACTTAGTGGGGCACTTGAAGTTTATTGTCATTCAGAAGGACATATATTTTTTTATAGTTGGGATCGAACCCGTAGACGGGCTACCTACGTATCCTTTATTTAGAAAAGAAATCAGAACCCACGTAGTTCGAGTAAGGGAGTATGATGTTTATGATTGATGGCTCAAAGAAGGATGTCACAATTACTTTTACACTCTAAGCTCACATGAGTCATGCTCGGTGTGAGAAACAAGAGGTATTGGTAAAAATTAGACAATTTTGCCATGAAGGATGCAGTCATAAGAAATAATGTGGGGCTTATGTATGTACGACTTCCTAGATAAATAAAGGTTAGGATTTACTTTAGGGAAGAAATCCAGGAACAGGGTCCATAAAGGTATATGTGCTTCATGGAGATTTTGAATACTCAAACTTGGGGATTACTCCTGAAAAGGAGGCCCAAATTAGGAGAAGACTTATGATTGGGTTTTACTCTTCCAAAGGAATCCCAGATCAAAGGTAAATTAGAACTGGTTAAGAGAAATTAAGACTGCGGCTTATTCCAGAAAAGGTGGCCCAAGTTTTGAGATTTGAAAAATTAAGGGAATTGGGGTTTACTCTTGAGGAGGATGCCCATATTTGAGATTGGTGATTACTCCATAAAAGGATGCCCAGGTTATGGGAATTGAGGTTTGGGGCTTACTCCTGAGGAGGATGCCCAAATTAGGGGACTAGGGCTTACTCCTAAGGAGGATGCCCAGATTTGGGAACTTTAAGAATTAGGGCTTACTCCTAATGAGGATGCCCAAGTTAAGAATTTTGACTGTGGCTTACTCTTGAAGAGGATGCCCATATTTGAGACTGGGGCTTACTCATGAAAAGGAAGCCCAGGTTAGGGGATCTGGGGCTTACTCCAAAGAGGATGCCCAAATTAGAGGACTTATGACTGGGGATTATTCCTGAAAAGGAGACCCAGGTTAAGTATTCTATCATCTTAAAGGATGAGTTTGAATGAATGAAATCTCAATATTTCGTGACATAAAGATGTGTAAATCACTAGGTTTTGAGAGATATTCCATAGAATTCCTTTCAGATAAGGAAGTCAAATCAAGAAATCATTCCATAAATTGCTTTGAAGAGTGTCTTGAAGACTGAATCTTGAATAGGAAAGGTGTAATGGATTAAGAGGGGTGAAATGGGCAAGAAAGGAACCCAAAAGGCAGGGGCGCGCAAGTCCTGGGAGGCGCACAGGTACTGTGTGGGCACGCAAGTCCTGGTCGCGCAGGTATGCTTGCACGACACATGGTGTACTTTCATGACGGTTAACCAGCAGGGTAATACTTGAGCGACTCTTTATTAAAGTGTTTAGAATCCTCTTGAGGTTCTTCCAGAATAAGGGCGCACAAGATCTATTGAAGGAGTAAGGCGGCGTGAAAGTGTGGCCCTTTTCCCTTAAGGGCTGGCCACTCAGGCGCGCTAGTGTTGATGAGTTTCAACACTTAGGCCTTCCTACCCCTCTTTAGATCTTCCGTTCTAGGTAAGAAATTACCTTAGAAGTGTTTCAGAAGCTTTGAGAAGAGACTAGGGTGCCAGGAGCTCAAATCTGAGTTTCTGGAAAAAATCCTCCCGAAATGGGGGCCCACAGGATCTATTTATAGGCAGGAGAAGACCCCATGAGGTTATTACATAGGTCACACAAGTCACTTGCGTGACCATAATGCGTCGCACAATTGGACTTGTGCGACTATGATGAAACTTGCACGACTTATGGGCAATCTTCTCCTTGTTCATCCCTTTGTTGATTTTTGATATTTTCTTCAAAGGATGAATCACTTTGAGCTCAGATATTCCCCTTTTCTGATCTTTAGATTTTGTGACCAAAGGAGTGTCAATAGGGATAAAGTATAAATGTGATTGATTATTTCAATAAAGTGGTGTAAGTTTGGGTGAGGATATTAAACATTCCATAATTTATCAGTGGAGGCATTTTGGCCCTTGGAGGCGAAGCTTGGAAAAGAAGTACATCTTGGATTATTGGTTGGGTTTGGTTTTTGTATCTGGCATTGTTTTGGATTTACGGGGAAAGAAAAATTTTATGATGGAGAGAATTGTCAGATACATGACTTGGTTTAATGACAAATTTCATTTAATTTCAATTAATACTTTGTTTTGGGGGTTTTCCAAGCTTTTATGGAGGAATGTGTGAGTTTTCATGAATTGAGCCAAACCGTGAGCCCAATTCCAAATTTAAAAATAAATTTTTATTCCTTTTTAAATCCATAATTTTTCAACATTTTTCATCCATTCCAATTCATACTTGTCATACCCTGAGCTATTAACACCAAAATATTATTTTTTACCATTTAAGAATCCATAATCATGATAGATATGGGTTTTTATTTAAGGGATTGGGCATGCCCGAAATCCCATTTCCTATACTAAAAATATTTTGTAATTCATTAATATCTCCTTAAATAGTTGTTTTTTTTTCAGTGATTCCAACTCTCCCCCGAGACAAAATACCCAAGGCGTTCCCCAATGCTCTCTACGCCCTCTTTGGAGCTCAGTTGCATCACTAATGTGGATGCAAATTCTCTCAATATCTCAAATCTCCCATATTTAAAGAGGTAAATTGATTATTTCATAACTCCTTCATTTCTAACTATTTTCACCCATTCCAGTTTATAAATTATCTATTCTACCTTGTTCGAAGCTTACTTTAATGGTTGAATATTTTCAAATTTAGATACTGGTGTATTTGGGGTGATGTCTTCAATATTTTTCAACGTAAGTGATTCGTTCTTCGTTTATTCCTTTCCCCTTAGGGTTTCCTCCCACTTTCACTATGTTTTATAATGTGTAGAAGTTACCGTTAGAACCTAGGGTTTTATTTGGTTTCTGTTTTTCAAATATTTTGGTCTAGGGTGGGATTTACCTTCCTTTTGGTACGGCGGTGGTGCGGTTGATGTTTTGCACCATGTTTTGAGGGATTCGACACTTTCAGTAGGTGGTTCCATGTGTAAAAAATTATAGATGAGTTATCTTTCTATATTTTTTTATTATTCATATTCCTAATATGTTTTTTATGGTGAAAAAACTGTTCATGATTGATTTGGTTAAGATTTTAATTTTATGGTTGCATTTTATCTTTAAATTGGGTGTTTTTCATATGTAACAGTTGGGGTATTATTTGGGTGTATTTTAGAACATATGAAATTAGTTTACAAAATATTGTTTGGGATACCAATTCTGTTTTGGTGGGGTCTTGTTGTTACATTGGGTTTGAAATAGCATTTTTCGAATAGTTTTGTTGTGGAAAACTTTTTTATACTTCTTAAGAGAATTTTATGAAAATGGGTGTTTTCATTTGTATCATTCGTGGTATTATCCAAGTTGATTTTATAACACTTAAAAGTGGTTTTATAAATTTAACTAGGGCTTAGAATTCTACTTTGATAGTGATTTGTTGTGGTTTTTTCCTTGAAATATGGTTTTGAAATGGGTTTTATGAGAAAATATTGTGTATACTCTTTGGCATTGTTTTATGAAAAATTTGAATGATTTAATGATTTATGTAAGTGGTGAATCCATTTTGGAAAACTATTTTGGAGTATTTATATTTTGAAATGGTACATTTTAGATGTGAAAGGGGATGTTTTGTGATGTGTGACATCTTGGAAATGTTTTATAAATTTTTTTGAAGGATTTACGAAAGTGTGTAAGAGATGTGAAAGTGATGTGGGATGTTTTGTGTGAATGTGATGTGAAAAATGGATTTTGGTTACGAAAAGGGTATTATGTAATGTGTGGGTGGGATGTTATGTGAGTTGGAAAATATTTTATTGGTTTTATAAAATTGTTTAATGTATTTGTGGAAGTGTAAAAGAAATGAGAAAATTGTTGTGGGCTATTTTGGTGTGAGTCAGATTTCAAAATCAGTTTGAATGAAAAGTTGTCTTTTGTGACTTGTGTGGTATACATGTGGGCTGTTTGGTGAATTTGTGATTTGGAAATGATATTTTCATATGAAAAGTATATTTCTTGACTTGATTAACTTGTTTTAGCATAAGGGGAAATCCAGGGTATCTAGGTTGGTGGATGTGTACTAGTATGCTAGTGAATCCATGGGGTTTCGCCTCAGTTTCACTGAGAAAGATTGACACTTACAACTGTAACTAAACTATGATGATGATAATTTGGGACCACTAGGTTATGAGTAAGTTCCCTACTAGTGGCTCATTCATGGGAACAAATATTCCTTTTGGTTACTTTCACTGAGATACGAGGTACCTGAGACCCACAACTAGCTAGTGCCAAGGGGTTATTTCCTATTGCTTATGCTAATTAGATATTTTATAATATCCGTTGGAATTTGGTATATTTGGATGAAAATTTTAGTATCATTGGAATTTATTTGAAAATTGTTTATTCTTTAAATTATCCCACTTGAAAACTTTTTTTATGTTCCATATTTTAGAAATTGTAACTAGAAATTACATGTTTTTGAAAACATGCATGATTTTCGTCTTTGAATGTTTATTGCATGGAATCTATTAGTGGTGGTATCCTAATAAGATTTGGCTCACACCCTACTTACAACTTTGGGGTTAAGTTGTCTTGTTTATTTTGTTGTTGTAGGTTTGGTTACAACTTTTGTGCCAATAGTTCGGGGTTTTACCGGTCATTCGTGATGCGGTGTTGTGGAGATCGATTGAGGGCAGTGCCTCTTGCCATGTGGAGGTTCTTGGGATGTCCTTATATTGGTTTGTACCTTTTTAATAGTCTTTAAACATAGTTTTAAATTATATAATTTGGTTCTGAAATGTTTTTAAAGACATTTTTTGTTGAAAAATCCAGATCTGTTTTCTTGAGTTTGTTTGTTGTTTAATGTTTATAAAATATGGTAAATTGTTCCCAAACGTCAATTTATGATACCTAGGCACTTGTTCCTTCCAATTGGGATTGAGAAAGCCCTTAGAACCTTGTTGTGGGCCTCGTCAGGTGCCGATTTTGATGGCGACCAGATTTGGTTCGTGACACCCAATGTTTCTATGGAATTTACTTTTATGTTATAAAATGTATGAGTGAATGGAACATGTTATAACACTTATAACCTATTTTTATCCAAACATTATCCCATGTGTTTCATCTTATGAAAAATATATGATCAATTAATGCTTATATGGAATATGGATCAGAATTTTTATAATTAATGTTCAACATACAATATTATTCACAAGGTCTAATATGAACCACACAATATTTTTTTTCAAGACCAATAAAATATCCAATATTTACACTATGATTGACTTGGAAGATTTGATAAAAAATTGATATATAATATAAAATGATTTTTATATAAGGCATAAAGTATGTCTTTTTCCATATGGATTTCATACCATATGACATCCCTATACCATCTTAGATGATAGAAGAAAAAATATAATATATATATGGCTTTAGGGAATAATTATACCCATGTGTACCTCCAATAACCATTTTCCTTAAAAACATAAGACTGTGTTGGCCGTTCAGACATAATTACCACCATATATTCTTTTCTATATAATTTATTAGTTTCATATGACTTGTGTACCAATTTTTACAATTTACCTTCTAGAGATCAAAATGAGTCATCCTTGTTGAGACATTTATATGTATTAAGGATATTTTTGTTTCAAACAATAAATAAAGATCTCATTTTTAGGTATTTAAAATTTTATAACTTATTTTCTCTTATTTTCAATTTTTTTAGCAATGTAGTTATTCAAAAGAATATTCCGTCAATATCTTCTTCAATTAATTATATTCATTTATTCTATTTTTTGTGTCTATATTTTTTCATAAATTCTATCTGAATACATTTTAATAAATAGGTTACTATTTTGTTTAAACCTATTAACTCTTTATTTTTTTGTATCTTTTATTTTCTTAAACTTCGACCTCATAAATTTTGTTTCCTAATGATCATTACATTCTTGTTATAGTTTCTGAATTATTTAATTTTTTTTCTAAATTTAATATAATAACATCTACTTTGAAATATTAGATTTTGAAAACAATTGGATAATTAATTTTATAATAATATATAATCTATCATGTTGATTAGTATTACTACAAATATCTATATTTAATATTTACAAATTTTGGAAAAGAATGTAAACTATAATAAAACTATATAATATTATATATGTTATGAATAATATATGCTAGTAACTAATTATTGTTTTTAATATGATGTTATATGTTATCAATATTATATAAAATTTCAATGAAAAACTTATCATATTATTAAAAAGATGTTACTCATGTGTGATAATCACAAAACATGATTTAAAGAGAGAATGCTATAATGAATATTATTAATTTTCAGGATAAAATATCCCACTTTAGTTGGTATGAAAATTATTTATTTATTATTTTCTATAAAAAATATTAAATTAAATATCACATTTATATTTTTACATTTTTTTCGTGTAAATTCATCAATTATATTATAATTTTTATTATTATCCCAACTAATAATCCCTTTTTTGTATAATGATTATTTTAAATTCACTATAATTGTATGCTTGATAATACTTATTTAAAACTATTTTTATCAATTATCACTTATGATATGTATTTTGAAAAGGTTAATATTTTTTGATGTGTTACTTTAAAAAACACATTTAAATTTGTTAAATCTTATTCAAAGATGTAGTTTTCCGGGTTTTCTTTAATTGAGATAGTTATTGAACAACAGTAATTATTTTTAAATATTTTGAAATAAAATATATTATTTGGGTTCTTAAACTAAGAGATATTATGTCAACACATTTTAAAACTATCTTAAAGAAGCCATTTCCAGTGAGAGTGCATACATGGTCTCAAATTTAATTTGACTTTTTTCTTAGATTTTGAGTTTCTTTTGTTTCCTGATATCATATTTCAATGTTAGTTTTTTAAAATTTTAATACAAAATCATTTTCACATAACCTTCCACAAAATATTGTTTCCTTTAACTATTTTTTATCTTATTGTTGGCACTAAATTTGGATGAAATGAAAACTCCACAAATATTATAGAAGAATTAAATAATTTCAACAAAAAGGAGTTCCTGGGCGATAAGATTCATACCATCATTCAGGTGTCCAATATTGTGCA
The DNA here is from genome assembly GCA_963277665.1 of Viscum album. Lineage (NCBI taxonomy): Eukaryota > Viridiplantae > Streptophyta > Magnoliopsida > Santalales > Viscaceae > Viscum > Viscum album. Next base: position 726,631,784 of record OY728130.1, on the reverse strand, counting down.
ATGATGTCAGGAACCTAGCTTTGTGGAGTGATTCTAGTTTCTCAAAATCACACCCTGATGTTAGGTACGTGAGAACCTTGTGCACTATTCAAATAAACTAGGAGTCCAAGATGGATACAATTGATTACATGGGTTTCCAAGATATTTTTCTTACAAAGCCCCTCCAAACTTCTACTTCAATACCGGTGAAGGACCACATCAAGGAAAAGATCCCAGGAATATGGGTACAGCCTCATGGCACCTTGGTTTTCTATTAATGGGTCCATACATAAATTTCTATAATCCTTAATAGAGTTCCCATTCCCCAAATTATCCCACTTTATGTTATATATATTCTCTAAAATCATTTAAACCTGTTTCCCATGTTGGTGCAAAATGGGTCAACTAGTATCCTTAAATAATAAATATTAGTACCCCATTATATTTGGAAATATACTAGGGATAATTTACCCCCATTTTCCATAGCGGCCTAAAATTACGTATTAGAAAAATTTCACCAAGGTAAAAACCCAAAAATTACTATTTCCCCTAGGTATTCTCTATGGCCTCCCAATATACATTGCTAGGATATAATTCACAGTTGTGTGCCATCATTTGATCATTTATTCCATTGATAATGGTTTAACCACTGATTATTCACCATAACAGATAAGGTTTTCATTGAATTATCAATTATACATCCCTTTGTTAACATAGATCCATCTTATTAGAGAAATAATGGGATTTATCCTGGATCGAGACACTCATCTGAGTTTCTCTAAACTGATTTCCATAACTCTAAAACATCTAGTAATACTCCTTATATCCAACCCCTAAACCAGATATATAATGGGTTATCTTTCCACCTTAAAACCTTAAGTTTCCTCCACTATTTTTTATCACCCATGGGTCTAGTAAACCATCCATCCTGTTTAGCTACCAATAGACATGATATGAACAAAGATGGGTCCCCAATATATTGTAACCACTAACCATAAAGGTATAATCATCAATAAGTCTCATAACCAACCATTTCTATCTATATTTCACATATTAGTCCCCTTTTCCCAAGTTTATACTATGACAAATATCTCATAGTGATATTATCATAATCTATATACATAATCGTCTTGAGGACATGACTTTAAAAGGAATATCATTGGTTATGGATGCATGAATTTAGAAAGAACCATGATAGTCTTTATCACATGAACATAAATATTATTATGTTCCTCATTAAATGGAAGTGAGCTAAATGTGTTTTGATTCAATTCATGTGAGTATATAGGAAGACCCTTTCTGGGGTCCAATTCTAACCTCATGACACTAACTGACTCCTCATATGGTGCTAAAATATAGATTTCTAAGATTTATAACTCTAAATGATAACATAATAAATAAATTAAGGATATTATGGAGAAAAAATCATACATATAGATATTTAAAATATTATACATAAAACATTGTAACATTATGCATGGTTTCAGTCGATCTCTATTATCATAAGGGTAACATGCATTGTCACGTGAGATGATTTCAGGAACATGTCTTAAATCTGTATGAGAGTCTCAGACTATGCAACAAGATCGATTGTGAGGTGATTCAATATACCATATTATCATCCAAAAATGGTGTTATTTTCACCACTCATGGTTTTTGAGAACCCAACTACATTTAGAATGTGGGAGAGTCACATGAGCTCTCAATAACTAGAATGTCCCAAAAATTAAAGGATATTGAAAAAAAGATGAACTCAATGTGAAATAATTTACTTGTGAAAGAGATTGACTGGCCAAGAATTATAACTTGTGATAGTGAAATGATCAGTTTCTGGTTTGTATTTTCTTTTTTATCTTTACCCAAACACGAAAATGGAATATTTAGTGAATGTTTGACATGTCATTAAATTCATTTCCCATTATATGAGTAGTTTTAGGATAACTCAAGTCTTTGTGAGTTTCTAGTCTATTTTTTATGGAAAAGACTGTATTATCCCCACTACTATAAAGAAATCTATTATTTAGCCAAAACAATTAGAATACATGTTTTGGAACCATGGTATATGAATACTTGAACAAATACATCATTCCAAATCTGGAGGTAGACCAAGTAAGATTAGAGGAGGCCCTACCAATAATATAACCAATGATGGGGAAACATAGAGCTAATGACCCCAATCATAACATCCAACTACTTTGGTTTCTTGTCTTAATAGAGAGATGATACCCATATACCATATCATATGGAAGTGTAGAAGGAGGTCCACTATATCCTGAATACCACTTATGAGATACCTAGTGGATCCTTCCAACCATAATCATCGTCATCATCACCCTTTAGCCTCAATGCACTGGGAAACTATTGAGGGAGTTATCATTACATGAACTATGAAAACAGAGGAATAAAGAGAAGAGTATACATGGGGATATCGACCATCAAGACCTGTGATATATTCCTCAGTAGAAAGATGGAAATTATTCATGATTTCTTATAGTATATCTTGAAAGTAACTCAGGGATGATTCCATGTCACTATTGAAAATAAGTATTATATAATTTTGAGTAAATAGATTGTGATTATCTCAAATTACCCCTAGTCAGTGAGGGAAATAACCGCTACAATAGTGGCACTCCCCCCAGTGGCATATTAAGAAACTATAAAGCTATTCCCTATAGCACTAATTATAGAATAGTTCCACTTGAAAACATGGTTATTGGCACCAAAATTCCTACCTATGGTAACCATCAAGAAAATAATATCCATATAGTTCCAACCTAATATTATTCATAAATTGGAAAATCTAAATTCCCTCTATAGAGTCCTTATTATGGATTTACTCCTCAAAACAGTGTGAAGATTAACTATGGAGGTCCTCCCCTTGGTGACACACTATCTATCAATCAAGGAGGTTATAACTTTGGTTCCAATTGTCAATTTCCTCCATGAAGCATGATGAATATCTTTAGTGATGGTTCTCCCTTTGATGAAATTAAAAAAAAACCAGAATTCATGGAGGCCCTGTCTATGGTGAATAATAAATTGAAAAAATTAGAGGTTCTCCCTATATTATAACAAAGATGCATCTATCCATGGCTCTCCTCCCTATGGTATTAAATATAATGTTTTTTTTATTCTGTAAATTAATAATACAAATTTCCTAAAGTTTCTTTAGTGGATTATTATTAAATACGTGATCACAATGGAAATCAATCAAATACTAATTGTGGAGGCCCTCCCTATGAAATACTCTACAGGGATTCTCCTTGAAATTAACCATCCACCTGGAATTACTATTATACTCTTATTATCAATCAATAAACCCATATACATGGATGTTTTACTTTTTTTCATTTGTACGAGGACTCTACTTAGTGTATTCATCATGAAGTTCCTCCCCATGTCATAATAATACCAAAGATTACCTCTTACCAACATGTGTATATGAAGACAAATACAACTAATTTAAGGAATAAACCATTAATTTTAAGTTTCCTATATGAATTAAGTGATAGGATTTCTATAAGGGTCCTGAACACTAGTGGGGAGTGAATTAGTGTCCCTAAATTTTAGGCCCCTTTGTTAAAACCCTTATTATTATTAAAAACACATCAATTATGCTTCACACTAATGAATATAAAATATAGACACACCATGTTTGTTAAATAGGTTATCCTCATTTATAGTTTGATTACATTCTCCATGTTCTATTGTTATTTTCCCATGCACACTTGTCCCTTATTATCTTCCAAAGGAACAAGGGAAAGAAAATGAACTTGAACTTGTTAAAATAGTATAAACTAGTTATAATCTTTCATAAATATAATTAAATTAATCTCTTTGAATAAATATAACTAATGAATATTTGAGTCTCCACACAGAATCCACATATGATGATATTCTTCCTCTCAACTTCACAATGGACATCATAATGTTTTCTAAATACGTATCTATCATCCCCATTTGCAATCAATCAACATATTTTTAATTTATATTCATTTATATTCACATTACCACATGAATATTTCATTTCAAATTTCCAAAATATTTGATATTAAAATCCTTTGAATTTATCCTATTCAAACTCAGTCATCCTGATATTTAATTATGGTTTGATTCTTCTTATTTTTTATCAGTCATCATAAAGAATAAACCTCATTTAATTACTCAAATTATATGAAAATATCTCAGAATTCTGTTTTTTGAAAAATATAGACTTTTAAATATGTTTGGATTTCTCATCCACATGTTCATGAACTCATGCAGCGGTGACCTTGGTTCTCTTCTATTCATATGAAACTTATTTTAGTGTCCTATATCAACTTATACTGGTCCTCATTCCATATAAAATTGAATTACGATCAATGTGTGATCATGATATTTGGTCTGTGAAGAATATTGAACATTAATCATCTAATTTTATTCGAAATAATATCATTAAAAATGGTCTTGATTTTTTAGCATTTTTGAATACATCAAAAAAAAATTACAAAGAAAAATTCATACAAAGAATTCAATTATTATAAATAAAATGACATGTATCAACCTAATTTTATACATCCTACTATATTATCAAATATCATTCGGGTTTTTTAATATATTGTATGGGGAGATAAATGTCATAAACAGGTTTTAAAATACCATATATGAAATGAAGCCTCCTAAACAGGTTATCAAAAGAAGAAAAATCAAATATCTTACACATAACTGAAATATCATATTCAGAAAATAAATATCATACATAGAGTGAAAAGGTTGTAAATGTATGATTTTTACCTTTTTCAGTTTCTTCCAACTCAAAACAATCTTCATGTTCCATAATTTTCATACACAGTACAAAAATATCGTACACATAGGGATAATGTCTTACATGTATGATGATTCCATTTTATGATTTTTATTTATGACCACTATCTCAAAAAATATCTTATGTGAGCCAAAATTATATATTCACTAGCTCAATTCTCTTATATAATAACAAAAGTACTTAAACATATGATTATTTACTTATAAATTATTACCTTCTGATTTAAAATTTGTGAATTAACTTAGCAAGGACTAGAATCACTTCAACTCATATTCGAGGAACCACAACTAATCAAAACTTGCCCAAAAAAAATCACAGCACTTAAAACATCATTAAAATATGATTTGGAAAATTAATTCTTGATCAAAACATTTATTTTGACTTAAGTTTTATCTCAAAAAATCATTATACTGATGAAAGTATTGGTAAAAAATAAAACATCATCGCTAATGTTTAAACAATACCTCCTATTCTATTTATTTAAATATTTATCACTTGTCTACCCCTTATTGATAATAAAACCAATAAAAATAGAATAAATAAATAAACTCCAACGTTCTCATAGAAATGTCTAATGAAATTATTATAACTATGTCTTTATGAACCAAATCTATATAGATAATAAGATATATTAGATTATATATTAATTTTTTCCTTCATAATATTAAAGATTAAATCAAAAATATTAAATTGAGATTGACCAATTAGAAATATTTCCTACACACTCAACACAAACATTAAAATTTATCATAACAAAGATAATGATTTTATACCCTTAAATAAAATATATCTTTAATGCCCCAACCCCAGTTACCCAGAGTCAGTGCATTATTACTAAACATTGGCACGATCACAAAAGATCAAGTCTCGAAAGACCGATTAGTTTAGTATCCTTGGAAACACTAGATACATTTATAAATGTCACATTACATCATAAAGTGAAAAATCACAATAACACAGTATCCATATTCCACACTCATATCCCCTTTAGACTATCCCTGAAGGTCATTCATAAAATACTTCGTCACATCCTGGAAAAATTAAAACATTGAAAGGGGTGAGCTCAGATGCTCAGTATGGATAACAATATAGCGGAAACTTTCATAAATAAACATAAACATTTAAGGCAATGTATAACTGAAACAAAAGCCTTTTAAACATGAACTTCAGCATAATATGGAAAAAGTAAAATTAAATAATTCCATTTATTTATTCACATGGTTATTCTACTAGCCGAATAATCACATGCAATATCAGTAACCACTTTCATAATGATGGAATGCATAATGCCATACTATCAAAACCACATAGTCAAGGTCTTGGGCTAAGACTATAAATAAGATTTTGTCAAGGCCTTGTACCAAGACACTAGTTTGTCTCGTGAGACCTACTGATGCATCTAAGAGCTATAGCGGGCTCCACTAGTCACTTCCTATGTCCAATGCATTCCTTATATGAAAAGGTTTAGACATATCATAATCCATAACATAATCGTATCACATAAAACATTTATAAAGGAAACAAAACATTTCCACATTTTTATCACAAGAAATTAATAAAAAAATTGATATAATAAAACCATTTTCAATACCAAAATAAAAGAAAAGTAAAACATGGTATTTATTTTTCATTTAAAAAAAGTTATGGCTTATAGATTAAGCCGAAACACAAATAATGGTCATGGCAACAGAGAAGTTTCTATCGCCGCATATGTTAAGAAAAAACATTTCTTTTTTCATTTAGTAAAATGCTTCATACAAAAATATTACTTTTTAATAAAATTAAAAGTCAAAGGGGTTTATACATCGTATAAAAGATAGTTGTGTATAAAAAAATATGCCTCAGTGAAAGAAGATTGAGACGAAGTCCTTTACCTCATGTCCGACTTGTCTCGATCATTCTCTAAACTCCTAAATAATAAACTAGAGTTAATTTATACTTTCTTAAGAACTTTTTAAAATTTTATTATCCCTTTTATATCACTTATTACCATGTTATGAACATTATGTATTTATTTAAGTTAACGACGGTCGTTTTGTCGATATTTGGTACTTGAGTCAAAAATAAACTTCTTATAATTACAAGTTGTTCTTGTGGTAAAATATCAATTATATCCAGAATTATATTCATGATTTAGATATCATATATATCATATATATCCAGTATATACATTCATTTATAATATTACTAACATTTAGAGGTAAGAAATGAAATGCACCGTTCATGGAGATGGTAAGCCGTACGTACGCATGAACGCTACTTTCATTTCCATTTATTATTTAATGGAATGAAATCATAATGATATAAAGATATATTATAATTCTAGTATAATATCATATATAATATCATTAATTCCATCCATTATACGTCGCAAATATGGCATTAATGATTCAAATCACTTTGAGGGGGCAGTAGTCCGCACTTCCAAAAATGAAATTATCGCGTTTACCCATAATAGAATCATAAAGGTATTCCATGAATAAAAAATAGATAAGAATAAAGAAAACATAAAAATAATATATATCATATATATAAATAGTTTCATCATAATGGCCACCATGAGAGGTTTTAAAAGAAGATTGAACAATTATCATTTCGTGAGGCAGTAATTCGCCACCCACAGAAACAGCAAGTTCTTTAACCATTAGACGGAGGTGTGTGTAAGTTTAGTTCAAATAAATCTCATAAAAACATCCAAGTATATTAATTATACTGTTTTTGTTATAAAATAAAATAATAAAAAGAGTTTAGGGGGTTGGACAAGCAAAATAAAACAAAACAACATAAGAGAAGACATTACCTTTAAATCGTGTAACTCCTATCGGTTTGAACCAATATGTTTTCTTGAAGATATTTCTGCCTAAGGTATGGCTTCTATGATGAATAGAGGGAATTTGAGAGAGTATTTGGGAAGTGGTTGGCTGAGCCAAATGGCTTTAGAGGCATGGGAAAGGTGGTAGAGGTGGGGGCCTTTTATAAGAGGAGAGGAGGGGCTCTTTTGGAATGATTGAAATGTTTCTTTATTATGAAATGATCTTCGGATTTTAAAGGTCCCAAAATGATATATTTCAAGGATAAGGTGATAATGGTTCGAAATAAAGCCATCCAATAGGCTTTATAAAAGTTTAAATCTTAGATTTTACCTTATCTTTTCATTATATTTAAATAGTTCATTAATGAGGTAATCGCTACATCATCATGGTGTGGTAAATAAATTTATTTATTTAATGTCTAAAAATTATAAAACAAATACCATGATGTAGGAAATCTCTTTATATTTCGAATGGATATTTATAGTTGAAATGAAAACTTGTATAACCCCTTGTAAAAATTGTTTTAGTAAAATAATACATGTTTGTGACATTTTTATTAAAAGGTATTAATGCCATTATCTTAACCAAGTGGCTACATGGGGTCCCACAAATTGACCCATGGATTGTATTTGTCGGTCATGAGTCATCAAATAATAGTAGTACATGTGTCAAGGTAATTTCATATTATTATAAAATTATTTTTACCTTAAATTACTCTAATTACCTCAAATCGCGGTTAATAAAACTCAAAAGGTACTATTCAGAAAAAATTATTTTCATCCCATTGAACCGCATTTTTCTTCCTAATTATAACCATGTATGTCAGATTTTTGAAATTAAATTCACAGAATCATTAAAACTTTATTTAAATGAAAAATCAGTTTTTAACTACCACTTAGTGATTTCACTATTCATCAAAAATTGAAGTTTTTAAGAAAAATACCAAAAATTCACCCTAATCTATATTTGATATTCCAAATTCAAATATGATGTCTATTTTAACAAATTTAAAACATATAATTTTCATTAATTACATTTGTAATTAATTCCTGTTGTCAAAACAAATAGCGTGTTTTAAGAAAAAATATCAATCAAAAGATTGACAATTGTTTATGTCCAATTTCAAAGTGAAATTAATTCTAATGACCACCACTAGATAAAATGGTAAAAATATATTCTAATTATACTTTAAAAAAACTAAATAATATAATTTATCACTATAAATTATTTTTATTAAAAAATTTGTCTTTAATTAAAGTTTAGTATGTTACACTATTCATAAAAAATTGGAAGTTCTCAGAAAAAAAGCGAAAAATCCAACTTAGGATAATTTAAATATTCTGAATCCAAAAATGAAGTCCAATTTGAATAATAGAATTTATAAAATTTTAAAAAGTGGGTATTACTATTCATAATGGCTACTTTGATTGGTTGTAGTGTGTTAGAATCTCGAACTTGCGTACAATGAAAGCTATTTTATTATTGAAAGAGAAGCGTACCATAGAAGCTTGTGGTGTTATATTCTCCCCTCCTTCAATAAATTGCATCCTCGCAATTTGAAATTGTTTTTCAAAAATAAAAGGTTGAAAGTAAAAAATACCTTTGTGGAAAACCCACATTAGAAATAAGGTTAATAAAATTTAGCCTCAATAAGCGGGAAAGGGAAATGAAAAAGTTACCACCAAATTATGATCTCGATTAAGATAACATTGGTGGAAATTAGAGACACATAATTGGAGGAAAAACGTAAATAATTTTAGGGAGTGATTGAGGTCATCAGTCACAAACAAGTTTAAAATTGAGGGCCTCAAAGCCTTCAATCTATGGTGATTTAAAATAGCATCTGTTCAACAAAACATAAGATATTAGGATAACACATTTTTTGTTTTAATATCCCTTTCCAAAAGTTTATGAATTAATTTATTCATCGAATAAGAGATAGGTATATATATATATACTTGACAAGTAGAGTTTCAACCTTCAACTAATTTCTACCACAAACTCATCTTTCACTCAAAAATATAATAGAACTCAAAAATATTATATTTATCCTAATATTACAAGGTTCAAAATATTAAAACATACCATTTATATTAGGAAAACTATTTTGTAATAACCAGGGACTTGCTGTAGGCTAGTGGTAGGTATTAAAGTCCTATCGTACTATGGTTGTGGGTTCAATTCCTGTTGCTTTGTCCGACGCGACGGGTTATCGCCCGACCTGCAGATTGTCCTTTTCATAAAACTACAGTATTATAATATTTTAAAAATAATAATAAGAAATGTTTTAAGTTTAAATAATACTATTCATAGTTAAACTTAATCCATTCCAAACAGTATAGTTATCCAAAATACCTTTGTCCAAATTCACAGTCCAAATTTTATAAGGAAGGTAAAAAACAATGAAGATCCATTTGGCCGTGTAATAACATGTCAATACCTTCATCATGTATTCTATCCAAAAATGTATACAAATCATTTATCATCTTCAAGGAAGTCAAGAATATCCAATATAATTTTTCTAAATCAATCATATATTATTCCAAAATCACTATCTCTGTATCAGAACCGTATTATGGTTTATCTTTATCTCAACCATATATTTTCCAAAAATTTCACCTGCTGTTGAGTTACTTTTCTTGGTTCCACACAATCTCATGTCCTTAATGAAATAGCACTACAGTACAATCCTTATATACTCTATAATTATTATAACCAATACATCGTTGATACAAAACTCAAATGACATAATTATTTAATAACAACATAAGAACTATAATCATTCCTCCTCATCTGTGGTAGTATCATAACATTATTATTATCCAATAGCATCATTTGGGGAATACTCAAATGATTTGAACATTGGTTTGCGTAGTGTCCCTACTCCTTGCAGATGAAGCATTATACAATTGAAAACTTTTTCTTACCCTTGCAGTCACGCACTTGGTGTCCTTTTTCTCCACACTTATAACAAAATCTCATTCCCTTCAGGAAATTTCCAAGGTGTTTCTTCCCACAATTATCACATATTGGAAAATTATTCTTTTTCCTCTTCCATTTATCCATATTTCTCTCTTCCATACTTTTCTTCTCTTGCTTCCCTTCAAAGCCATAGGACTCAGAGAATTATTTACTTATCTTATTAACACATGATACTATTTATTCATATGTTGAGATTACATGGGAGACTATTTCCCTTCTAAATGTTGGATTAATACTATGAAATTTATGATCCTTATTTCTATTTGGATCATATGTATTTTTGGAGTTCACAATCCTTCTTCTGGGCGCCATTTCTATACAATGGAATAAACTAGGTCAGTTTATGAATTGCAATGAATAATTCCAAACTTGTGAAATAATTAACATAAATTGAAGATTTTATGGATATAATCCATAATCATAAAGATGTTTTCTTTGATGAATTATATACTTATAAACCATTTATAATGGTTTGTAATTAAAATGAGAATTATCCTAAGAATATCCCCTGGGAGTGTCGTAACCAAGAGTGCAGCAAAGCCCGTTGTCGTGCACCAGTGCCCATTTGAGTCTAGCTCAAAGCAGTGTTTTCAGGTCTTACCCCTAGGTATATCTGTGCCAGAGCCGCCTCTACCTGCTCGTATCCATACAGGGATGTATTGCTTGTAAAACTCAAAAAATCACTATAATACCAAAATTCTTAGATGTTCTTCTATACTAATCCTCAAAGTCTATCTTAGGGCTATGTGCTCTAATCCGAGTTTATCTAAATCTTGCTTCCAAGGTTAGTACTAAACTACCTCTGATACCAACTGTAATGCCCCGACCCCAGTTACCCAGAGTCGGTGCATTATTACGTAACATTGGCATGATCACAAAAGATCAGGTCTCGAAAGACCATTTAGTTTAGTAGCCTTAGAAACACTAGATACAATCATAAATGTTACATTACATCATAAAGTGAAAAATTAAAATTACATAGTATCCATAGTCCACACTTATATCCCCTTCAGACTATCCCTGCAGGTCATTCATAAAATACTTCTTCACATCCTAGAAAAATTAAAACATTGAAAGGGGTGAGCTCATATGCTCAGTAAGGATAACAATACAGCGGAAACTTTCATAAATAAGCACAAACATTTAAGGAAATGTATAACTGGAATAAAAGAATTTTAAACTTGAACTTAAGCATAATATGGAAAAAGTAATATTAAATAATTCCATTTACTTACTCACATGGATATTCTACTAGTCAAATAATCACATGCAATATCAATAACCACTTTCGTAATGATGGAATGCATAATGCCAGACTATCATAACCACATAGTCAAGGCCTTGTGCCAAGACTACAATGAATATTTTTTCAAGGCCTTGTTCCAAGACACTATTTTGTCTCATGAGACCTACCTATGCATCGAGGAGCTATAGAGGGCTCCACCTGTCACTTACTAAGTCCAATGCATTCCTTATATGAAAATCATTAAACATATCATAAACTATAACATAATCGTATCACATAAAACGTGTATAAAGGAAATAGAACTTTTCCAAATTTCAATCAAAGGATATCAATACAACACATTTATATAATAAAACCATTTTCAATACCAAATTAAAAGAAAAGTAAAACTTGGTATTTATTTTTCATTTTTAAAAAAAGTTAGGGCTTGTAGATTAAGCCGAAACACAAATAATGGTCACGGTGGCAGAGAAGTCGTTGTCGCCGCATACGTAAAAAAAGAACATTTATTTTTTCCTTTAGTAAAATTCTTCATACAAAAAGATTACTTTTGAATAAAAGTAAAATTCAAAGGGTTTTATACACCGTATAAAATTAATATGTGTATAAAAAAATATGCCTCAATGAAAAGAGATTGAGACGAAGTCCCTTACCTCATGTCCGACTTCACTCAATCGTTCTTTAAACTCCTTAATAATAAACTAGAGTTAATTTATACTTTCTTAAGAACATTTTTAAAGTTTATTATTCCTTTTATATCACTTATTACCATGTTATGAACATTATATAATTATTTAAGTTAATAATGGTCGTTTTGTCGATCTTTGTTACTTGAGTCAAAAATAAACTTCATAGAATTACAAGTTTTTCATGTCGAAAAATATCGATTATATCCAGAATTATATAAATGATTTTGATATCATATATATAATATATATACATTATGTATATTCATTTATAATATTACATAACATTTAGAGGTAAGAAATGAAATGCACCGTTCATGGAGACGGTAAGCCGTACGTATGTGTGAACGCTACTTTCATTTCTATTTTGTAATTAATGGAATGAAATCACAATGATATAAAGGTATATTATAATTATAGTATAATATCATATATAATATCATTAACTCCTTCTTTTATACGTCCCACATAAGGCATTAACGATTCAAATCACTTTGAGGGGGCGGTAGTCTGCACTTCCTAAAATGAAATTATCATGTTTACCCATAATGGAAATCATAAAGATATGCCATAAATGAAAAATACAGAATCATAAAGAAAAAATAAACATAATATATATCATATATATAAATAGTTTCATCATAATGGCCACCATGAGAGGTGTTAACATAATATTGAACAATCATCGTTTCGTGAGGCAGTAATTCGCCACCCATAGAAACAATATGTTTTTTAACCATTTGACGGAGGTGTGTGTAAGTGTAGTTATAATACTTATCATAAAAACATATAAGTATATTTAGGATACTGTTTTTGTTACAAAAGAAAAGAATAAAAATAGTTTAGGGGGTTGGAGAAGCAAAATAAAATAAAACCACATAAGTGAAGACATTACCTTTAAATCGGGTAACTCCCCTCAGTTTGAACCAAAATGGTTTATTGAAGAGCTTTATGCCTAAGGTAGGGATTATATTATGAAGATAGGGAATTTGAGAGAGTATTTGGGCAGATTTTGGCTTAGACAAATGGATTTAGAGGTGTGGTTATGGTGGTAGAGGTGGGGTCCTTTTATAAGAGGAGAGGAGGGGCTCTTTTGGAAGGATTGAAATGTTACTTTATTATGAAATGATTTTCAGATTTTAAAGGTCCCAAAATGATATATTTTTAGGATATGTTAATAAGGGTTTGAAATACACCCATACAATAGGCTTTAGAGAAGTGTAATTCTTATATTTTACCTTATCATTTCATTTTATTTAAATCGTTCATTAATGAGGTAATCACTGCATCATCATAGTGTAATAAATAAATTTATTTATTTAATGTCTAAAAATTATAAAATAAATACCATGATGTATGAAATCTTTTTAGCTTTCCAATTGAAATTTATAGTCGAAAATATAACTTGTATAACCCCTTGTAAAAATTGTTTTAGTAAAACAATACATGTTTGTGACATTTTTATTTCTAATATAATTAAAAGGTACTAATGTCATTATCTTACCCAAGGGGCTCCATGGGGTTCCGAAAATTGACCCATGGATTGTATGGGTTGGAAATGAGTCATCCAATAAGAGTAGGACATGTTTCAAGGTAATTTCATATTATTATAACATTATTTTTACCTTAAATTATTCTAATTACCTCTAAAAGCGGTTAATAAAACTCAAAAGTTACTATTCACCAAAAAATCATTTTCATCCCATTGAACCAAATTTTAATTCTTAATTACAACCATGTATGTTGGATTTTTGAAATTAAATTCACAGAAGTGGTAAAATTTCATTTAAACGAAAAACTAGTTTTTTAACTACCACTTAGTGGTTTCACTATTCATCAAAAATTGATGTTTTTCAGAAAAATACCAAAAATTCACCCTATGCTATATTTGATATTCCAAATTAAAATATGATTTCTATTTTAAAAAATTAATAACAAATAAGTTTGATTAATTAATTTTATAATTAACTCCCATTGTCAAAACAAATAGCGTGTTTTAAGAAAGAATATCAATCAAAAGATTGACAATTGTTTATGTCCAATTTAAAAGTGAAATTAATTCTAATGACCACCATTGGATAAAATGGTAAAAATATATTCTAATTAAACTTTAAAACCAATAAATAATATAATTTATCACTATGAATTATTTTGATTAAAAAAGGTTTTTTTAATTAAAGTTTAGTATTTTATCCTATTCATAAAAAATGGAAGTTCTCATAAAAAAAATAAAAAATACAAATTAGGATAATTTTGATATTCCGAATCCAAAAAGGATGAAAAATTTGAATAATAAAATTTATAAAATTTGATAACGTGGGTATTACTATTCATAACGGCTACTTTGATTGGTCGCAGTGTGTTAGAATCTCAAACTTGCATACAATGAAAGCTATTGTATTATTGAAAGAGAAGTGTACCATGGAAGCTTGGGGTGTTAAAATCTCGTCAAGAATTAACCATGATAAAATAGAGGTGGGAAATCATGAATTTGAATACATCTATGTGAGGGAGCCCACTACAATCTCATCTAAAAGATATAATTTTAGAATTGTTCCATTATTAGCTGTTTTGTAAGAATATCATCCAACTATTCCTTAGGTGGAATAAAATTCAATTTAAAATTATATTCTACCACTTTATCTTTTAAGAAATTTGAACTTGATATAAATGATTTTGGACCTGAAATGATACACAATATTTTTGGAAATACTATTGGTGTACATTATCTATCTTTTAAATTATCTTTAAGGAACTTTAATATGGAAAATACTACTTTCGATGTTCTGTATGTGGGTATCCTATGTAGTTTTTAAGGGTATGCCGATGTTTTTAAGGGTTGTGTAAGAGTAAACACTTGAGCTGTGTATGGGTAAACCCTAGTTTCTAAAGTGTGTTAAAGGGTATGGTTGAGGTACATAATTGTATCTCCTTCTTTATGAGGGTTATATGTGGGTAACCTAGTACCCTTACACGAGACATAAGATTTGTGTAAGGGTCAAACAATGATACCCTTATACAACAACATTTTTTAGTAAAACATTTTTTATTCCTGTTTTGGTTTCTCCATCCCCATATTGAATCTATTATGAATTTCTAATAGTTTTAAAAGAAACAAATCACAGGACTTAATTAACATAACTGTTTTATTTTTTATAACTCATGTTTTAAGTATTCAAATCACTCATCCATCAAGATCCATGTGAGGAATCAATTAAATGGTAATTTTATTTTAGGATTTCTAAATATTGTGAATCATAACACCTGGGTATTTTCTTAATATATCTTAATCCCTAACACCTCCAGTTTTTTGTTATTCTGTTCATTCACGTAGTTCATATTTTCATTTTCGATGTTTATTTAATCCATTTAAAACTAAACTGAGTTCCTCATCCATTTTTTAAGAATGGAAGAACCTGACCTCGCTCTTATATTCTTGGTTACCATATTTTTAAAACTTAAAACCCAAGTATGTTTTTCATTAAATGATTCCAGGGTCAGTTCTGAAATCATCCTTCAAAAAATTTATAAAAAATTTAATAAATTACTCTAAAAATTATAATAACCTAGAATTTTGGAAAATAATATTATTAATTATTCTTATTTTTCCTCAAATTATTCTAGATAGATGTTTTATCATCAGATGTGAAATTTTAATTAATCTCTAGAAATAATATACAATTTTCAAGAAGGATAATATGTAATTAACTTGTTTATTGTGGATTATAAGGAGAATTTATTACCTCATTTAGTGTTTTTATTACTTATTGAAATAAATTTGTATCAATATATTCTAGGAATCCTTGATAAGATTTTTGAGCTGAAGAGTATGTCTATGTGATTCATGTGATGATTCCTTGATGAACCTTGATGTTCTTTGTGAAATAATTTTAAGTTGGAAGTTCCTTACCATTTTGGGACTTATTTATGGAATTTACATTACCCAAAATACAAATTTTTGATTAGCAGGGTAAACGAAATCAAGGAGGAACAAGAAAGGAGATAATTCAAGGGGTCATGTAATAGTAGAGACTTAGAAAATTCCCAATAAATATGTCAGCCATACAGTTGCCTTGGAATTCTTTATCTATGTCCAGATTTCCATATGTTTATGTTAGACATGTGGTTCAGGAAACTTCATATCATTATCCACTTCTTATTAACCTCAAGTCTAGAGATAGTGGTGGAGGTCATTTCATCTTCTCAAATTGACGGGTGATCCAAACCAACTTCAACATTGTTGATGATGAATCCTAGAATAAGATTATTCTGAGGAGTCTTTGGAATGAATTTAACAATAAGTTATTGTATCTATGAAAATAATTAACCTCCCCGGCTAGTTCCTAAGCATATGTTACAAAGAATTTGGATTCCATAAAAGATGAAATTGATCTTTTAGAATACAATCTAGAAGAAACATGGAATGATAATTTTTTTTACCTCCCTTTCCCCAAAAAGAATAAATTATATGATAATTTTTTAATCAAGAGAGGAGTCTACATTAAAGATATAGATGAAATTGGTTCAAGGAAGGGTACCACAATACTACTTGTTTCCATGAATGCTTGAACAAAAAAATTTAGGGGAGTGTTCCGAATATTCTGTTGAAGGATGGATCATTTAAAAGTGACCGAGATGTCATTATTTTTATGGTTATTGTTTTTTTTAAATCTATTATCTGTAATCCTAAAAATTGTATGAAGAATGGTTATCGTGGAGGTACGACTGAATGTTTCAATTCAATATCACTTGTTGTTGTAGCTTTTAGAAATTCTTTTTTAGAGATTATTCTAGAGGAGCAGGTGTGGGACATTATTAATTATCTCAACCCAGAAAGTTCACCATGGCTGGTTGGATTCCCAAGTCCATTCTACATGAACTCATAGGATATAATCAGGGACAATCATGTGAAAGGAATTTAGGAATTTTTTTGTGGTGGTTTTCTATCCCACGTTTCTTGTGCCACTACTATGGATCTAATTCCCAAATTGAAGGATCCATCTTCCATCAATAAATTTATACCAATTAGATTGTGAAAATTCCCCTATAAAGTTTTATCCTCAATAATAAATATGAGACTTTACCTCTATATCCACAAAGGGGTTTCTGAAGAATAGTATGGTATTATCAAAGGCCAAACTGTTCAAGGGGCCATGGGTATCACACAAGAGATAGTTGGAGACATTAATATAAATACGAGGGGATCTGATATTATTATTAAAATTGATGTGGACAAAGAATATGATTGGATAGAGAATACCTTTATTATATGGGTAATGTAGAATATCAGTTTCTCAGAATGGGTTATTGATATGTTCTATTACTATTATATCTCATCCTAGTTAAACATTACTTACATGGGAAGAAAATTTTTAATTTTAAAATTACTGGGGAGGATTGGAAAATGAGATACCAAATATTCTACCATATTTATTATGGTCAAGGATGATCTTAGCAGATACATTGATTCCATGATGCAACATAGCATTGTCTGTCCCTTTCAATGTAGAACTCACTTCAACAGAGTGTCACATCTTCTTTTTACCATTTATATTTTCTATTTATCAATGGTTTCTGATATTATATTAGGTAATTTAACAACATCATGGAAGAATATTCTAAATGTGGTTAGAAAATTATCAACCAGGATAAAAGATACAATTTTTTTACATCCTCATGCTCAGATAGGAAAAGGAAAAAATTAAATCCTTTATTGGAATCCATATAAAGAACATTCCCATCATCTTCCATGGTTCAACTCTATCAACTGAAAGAATCTTTATCAGTCACTTTTATGGAGTAGTTGAAAAAATCACCAACCGAATCAAAAAATCAAAAAATTTGTTTCTTTTATTTAGTTGGAGGATGATTCATGTAAACTGAATTGTAAACTTTATTTCCATGAATATAATTTATACTCTTGAAGTTATTAAGACTGTTATCAAAGACATTGAAAACCCAACATCATCTTTTATTTGGGATTCCCAAGGAAAGGTGTGATGTCAATATACCTCCTAGAAAATTATTTCTTGACTGGTAGATAATGGAAGTATCAATGTGAGTAATATAATAAATATGATGAATTTTATTCAAGGTTATATAGCTTGGGAAGTCATTTATGGGAAACCTGGTTAGAGAAAGTTCACTACTGTGATATATGAAAAGTCTTGGGAAGAATTCATGTTTTCTCTCTTTACTATATGGAATTATGTTAAAATTCATTTTCTATCTCTTCATCAGAATTGTAATTGGACAATTGGGATTGTGGATATTAATTTATGAAAATGAAATTGGGATGGTGTGGTGTTGGGATATTTGGGGTGCCACATTCCAGATGTTCCTTTTATTTAGGACACACTTAATTCCTCATTCATATATTAAATTTTGAACCCCACTTAAATGGATTTTTTTTAATGATTCCATTATCAAGGATACCATAGATTAGGGTGTCTTTAATGGATCAAAATCAGGTATCTTTTCTTCTAATGATTACAGAAACACTATTCTCCCATCTCGAGATAATGATGTGTGGGTATGTACGCTTTGGTGAAATTTTATTCTAAATAAGATCAACATTATAATCTAGATAATTTGAAACCAAGCGTTACCATCTGATATGGAGGTAAACAATTGTGGTATCTCTTTAGCTTCCACGTGTTTGTGATACACAACCCATAAATAATAATTTATTTTGAATTTATTTTTTATAATATGTTTGGGGAATAATATGTGGATAACCTTTAGATATTTCATTTATTTCTCTACATAGGCATATTTTTGATGAGTAACATCATCATTGATTCAATCGGGTGGGAAGTAACAATATTTATAAGATGTCTTCGTTTCTCATCCTTGCGGCTGGGTGTTGGTTTTTATGGGGTGCAAGGAATAATTATTGATATAATGGATCCTCTATGTCTGATACTACATTGGTAGAAAGAACCAAATGTTTCATGGTGGATCTGGTGCACATCTCGAAACACTATAAGGTGGCTTTGTTCTTATGATATTTCATGGAAAATAGTTTTTTTCACGTGTTATTGGACCCTCTCTGTTGGGTCACTAGTTTTTATAGACTCCCCCCTCTAGTGTCCTCAAACTTAATGAAAATTGTTCTTGTAGTCTCGAGGATATGTAGGGAGGAGGTGTTGTTTGTGATTCCACTGTTCTGGTGACCTTAAACATGAGTGCATTATATGGTAGTGGTGACACCCACAGTGAAGAAGTTAAAGCAATTATTCATGGCCCTGAATTATGTATTTCCAAGAATGTTTCATTGTATAGATTTTTCATTACATGTTTGTTTATGAATAATAAAATATGCTTGTTATATGTTGTCATGTTGATGTATTGGTGGTCTTGAGAACGTTTTTTATTATTATCCTATGGTTTTTCATATCATATTTATATTTTTTTCTTAGCGTTCTTTGTTATTTCCTGCTATGACATGTATTTCTTATGGTGTTGTGTAGCCTGTGGAAATTTAGTTTAGGTATTAGGATAAATAGGCTATTCAGCCTATGATAGACTACTACTTAGAGGGTATGGATGCTAATAAGAATAGGGATACATATTATGCCTCATTTGATGGTACAAATCAGATCAAAAAAATCCTTGTTGATATGAGTGTATACTATGAATTGGATGAGAATCTGAAATTTTTAGCTGATATGGGAGAATTCTATGTAGTTGTTTTTTAAAAATCCAATTAAAATTAGCATGTAGGGTTAAACATACCATAATTTTGGGGATAAAGACAACCAATAAGGTGGGGTGTGTAGAGTTTTAGATGATTACCACCATTAGGGGTGAGAGTGTGGTGTTACTGATAAGAACCATCATCAGGTTGGGGTAATAAGTGTTTCCTCAAAGGTGGTACTCAGATTTACTTAACAAAACATCCTACTATCAATGAGACAAATAAGGTGGTTTAGGGATTGATTGTGTCTTAGATAACATATGATGACTCCACACATGTGTGATTTAATGCTTATTTAGAATTTACTTATTAAATTTCATACAATTTTATATATACCAAGTGAACTTATGTTAATGATGTATTTTTGGTGTCATACTAGGTTTATTACTCACACCCTATAAGGGAATCTCAGTGTGCATGCATTATTCATATACATAGATCTAGAAGAGGTAAAGGTCCATATAATGGAGAGTTAGGGAGATATAGGATTGGATGTAGATGAGATATAAAGATATAATCTATCCATTTTTGTTTCATTTACATTCTATACATGATAAACTATGGGTTTTATTTCCAAATTTGGATCTTGTTTATTTTTTATTGTATGGAATGCATGCCACAAAAAATTATGGTTGTTTATTTCTGCACAAGTCTATTATAATTTTTTGATTATTTATATTATATAATATTATTATTTGTCCTGTGATATGGTACTAAGGGTATAGTATCCCCACTGATATACTTAGACCCTTACCGCTAGTTGGAAACCTCTTTCATATAGGGAGGTACACATGAGTTCATGTGGTACTCTAGTTCAGACTCCATTGTTCGAGTGAGGGTGTTACAAAAATGGGAATTGTGGGCATCTCTTATTTTTTTGGACTAATCTAGGAAATATTAGAAATAATATGGATACAGGGGACTTGGGTATGGTATTTTTTATGTTCTTCACCAACACCTATGTAATAGACCTCCATGTTACTATTTATAGGATTGAGGTTCCAATATTTATTATATTTTTGATGTGTTCGTTAATCATGTCTAGACACATTGGTCCACATTCCGTATATATACTTTTTTTTGTGATGCGTGTTAGTTATATAATTTAATGAAATTATTTCACTATATGTTAGAGATAGTTTTTTTGTTGTGTGATTTTCTATGAATCAAGGATATATCATTATTGTAATTAACAAATATTACTGGGAATTATTTAATTTTATGTTTTTATTTATATGATTGTTTCTAATATTAATGGATAAATACCTTGGTTATTTCTAAGAGGGGAATACCTTGGTTTATGGGAATATTCATAAGAGAACCTTGTGTGATCCCATAGAATTAATTAAGGTTTATCTTAATGACTATAGTTTTTACTAAGAGTATTCATCATGTTATATAAGATTTCACCTTAATGTAGTATTATGGTATTACATGTGAATAGGGGCTATAGTTATACAACCTGAGTGGATGTTCCAAGGCAAACACAAGATGCGGGGGAGCATATTGCTTAGAATTCCACCTCACCAATTTTTTGGTTTAGTTATAAGGGGTTATTCCACTAAAACTCTTTCTCTTAGTGACTATCCTAAGTGTATGAGTTCAAAACTATGGTCAAATATTTTGTGTCTCTTAACTGTAGAATTATTCATCCTTCTATGGAACTAAAAGACCTTAAGATACAAAGGAATGCGACAAATAATTATGGTAATATTTGACCACGTAGAGGTCCTAAAGGATTGGTGGGTTAGGTAGAAACATTCATGTTTTAAGAGTTTCACATTACTTTATATATACACCAGTTTTCACTAGAATTGATATACTGTTCAATTTAATCCCTGAGTTAATTTACCTTGATACACCATTCGGAATGAAATTGGTCCATGTT
Source organism: Viscum album (assembly GCA_963277665.1). Classification (NCBI taxonomy): domain Eukaryota; kingdom Viridiplantae; phylum Streptophyta; class Magnoliopsida; order Santalales; family Viscaceae; genus Viscum; species Viscum album. The sequence continues at coordinate 726,609,687 of OY728130.1, read as the reverse complement.
TAATTATGCCAGGATTGTCCTATTGTAGTTTTGGTTATGTACATATGCTATACTTCAAGATACTAGAGATTATGAGATTTTATTTGATTCTCATAATGGATTGGATGATTGTATTTGAATCATACATTGATCTCTATAAGATATCGGTATCTTTCACTTCACTTATCATAGGAAAAATAAAGGGATTGGCTCTTTCAGAAGGATCAATGGTAGGCCACTCATATTTTCCTCTAGTCGTGGATCTCTATTAGGATTTATTTCCAAAAAACATTATAAAAATTACTCATGATAGAGGATTAAACATTGTGATTTATCTCATATTAGGTGAACAACCTATTTTAATACCCCCTTATTTTATGGTTCTATCCAAGATGAAAGAGTTTAAGGTACTACTTAAGAACAAGGTGTATAATGGATTTATTAGGATGAACACTTCTATGTGGGGTGCACCTATGTTGTTATCTAAAAAGTTTGATGGAAGTATTAATCTCTTTATTGATTAAAAAATGATAAAATTGGTTATAGTAAATAAAATATATCATTTTCCTAGGTTCAATGTCCTTTTTGATCAGTTATAGAGATCTTAATGGTTCTCTATGTTTAAAATTTGATCTGTCTATCACCAACTATTTGTTAAATAGAAGGAAATTTTGAAGGTGGTGTTGTAGTGTTGGTATAGTTTATATGAGTACTTGGTGATTCCTTTTTAATTTATTAATTAACTAAAATCTTTCATATAACTCATGAACAAGATCTTTCAACCATACCTAGATTCGTTCATCTTGTTGTTCATTGACGACATCTTTATCTACACACTAACATCATAACACCATGCCTGATCTCTTGATATAGTCCCGAGAATTCTTCGATCAAATAGTTTTCATGGTAAGATATCAAAGTGTAACTTATGTATTTAGGTGGTTAAGTTTTTATGGTATGTGGTGTCTGATATAGGTTTATCAATAGACCTAGAGAATGTGGAGGCAGTGATGTCCTAGGCACGTCACTTGAAAAAAATAATTCAATTTATTCCCTACAAACAAATTAATAAAGAAATAAAAATTATTTTTTTTGATATTTAATATCAAAGGTTATAATATTTTAGAGATTACCTTGGTTATCCACTTGGTTGCATTTTCGTTTTTACAAACTCTTTTTTTCGATGGCCTTGTGGAAGGCCATTTGTGAGTTACTCACAGATTTTAGTTCTCATGATTTTTATGGAATGAAAAATTATTTAATTTTAGGGTAATAAAACCCTTCCTAATAATTTAATCACCCACAAAAACCCATCCCTATGATTTTTATTATATTGATTCATTTAATCACTTATATCCAAATGGAATAAACCTTTCCTAGAGTGATGGAAAATTCGTTGCATGCCCAGCTTGCCTTTATCCATCCAGAGGTACAAGCCTAGGAGGAAATAAAATATATTTCAATTTTTATTAAATAGTTTTACCTTAGATTACAGTTAAATAAAATTTACTATATATATATCATACCAATACATATACAGGAGAAAAAACCCTAGAATATTTTTAATTAATAAAATATTTTTATTGTTTACTCAAGTTTTTTAAATTATGATTCTATGGAAATTATTTTCATAAATTTATTATAATGATTAAATTACTTTAGATATTATTTTTATAAGATATCATTAATTATTAGAATTCAATTTTATAGGTGATATATATTTTAATTTTATTATTATGAAATTCAAAATTGATTAGCACTGAATATTTAGTTTATTAATTAAGATAATTTGGATGGAATATTCAAAACCTAAAGTATATCTTTAACTATAAATGAAAATGGGAGGATGGTATAATTGGGATAAAACTAATATATTATTCTAGTTTTCGGAAATTTGGATCATAGATATTTCTATGTCCCTAATAGCTTGATGAAGTCTGGCCACTTTCATGGGGTTAGTATTCTAATCAGAATGAAAATTTTTATCCCTTACAATGGAGATATTTTGTACCTTTTGGGACTATTGAAAAACAATTTAGTGTTCTTCCACCTTCTCCACATACTTAGATATATCTTGAGGAAGGAATATCACCAGTGATATCCCTAATATGGTAGTTGTTTGTGTTTGCTGACCACTATAGCCTTTTGAAATAGTTCTCAAAGAACCCTAAATTTATGATCTGAAGACCATGTCGAAAATTATACCTCTTCAAGGATCGATTGGATATTCTATTGTTTATTATAATCATCAACTATCCCATTTACAATATTATGGATTTCAACATAGTAAAACCCATCATACCCTAGGGTGAGGAACATGTGATGGAGTTTATATAGATTTTGGTGAAACACTCCAATGTGTGTTTAAAAATTTGATTCAAGATGTCCCAAAAAATAGGTTTTCTCATGGTCCATTGAACTAAATGGGACTTGGATTATGAATCATATTGCACTAGAGAGAATGAGATATAATCTGACACCTAATCACTTTGGATAAGATTGAACTCGAGGATTTTAATGACTGTTAATGTATCTTGTGATTGGGAAACTAGACTGATATCTTATTTTGGTTATTTCTATACCCCCCATGATAAAGAGAATTAATATATATATATATATATATATATATAGTAAATGTGAATCATATGGGGGTCAACATTGGTAATTTTATATACCATTAGATGTGTCAACTTCTCCCACTATCTCTACACTGTTTGATAATCTGATAAGGGTAACCTCCCCCAACACAATTGCTTCAAATATTACCTCATCATTTTCTAAAAGATATATTACTTCTATTAATTATTTTATTTAATTATTTGAATGGAAATGAAGTCCCCCTATAGAGGGTACCATTAAATATATTTATTTAGTGTTACTAATGATCTGGGTAGGGTAACCTAGAAGTGAATGAAATGTGTGATTGAAAAAAATATATTGTTATATATGGATTAAGAGATTTAATAAAGGGATATGGTTAATTATTGAGATCCAGTTTATTGGGGATTAGCATTTCCTCCATTGGAAACTATTCTATCATATCTTCATCCTCCGAACATAGATCAAATGTAGCATTATTTTAAAAGAAAGGTAATTCAATCATAATATATTGATGATTTCATTATCTAAATGTGTGTTCATGGAATGAATTTAAAAACTAACCCCTTTTTCTTATGAGAATTTTCATATCCAATATGTTGGAATTTCTTTAGTTTTTAATTAATTTTGGAGGTGTTCTGGTTGAAGGGATGCCACATAAAACCCTAAAACCTTCTAAGAGAAAAAGGATAAAATATGGAATTGTGGGTTTGATAATAAGAATAACAGAACTGAAAATAAATTGGAAGAAAAGTAAATAAAAATTAGGTCTTACCATGATTCATACCATTAGAGGGCCTACTACATTGTAGGTACACAACATGAACACACAGAAGCATATTATTCATCTTGTAAGAAATAATTAAATGCTACAAAAGAAGTGACCCATCGAGAAGAATAAAAACAAGAAATAACAACCAGATATTTACATGTTCCAAACCAAAAAATGTAGCCAAAAAAACTATACTCACAGTACCATAAAATAAGGTCTCTGAAGGTCCTAATCTCTTTATGTAATGTCTGAATTCATAGCCTCCGGAATATAATGACACATCCAAGCACCATTCCTTCCAAGGTTCATTGAATCATTAATAAGAAGACACATTTCGTCAGTCATGTAAGGATTTTGTCTGCACCACGCACCAAAAATGAGTTGTGTTCGAGGGAGAGAAACAGCCCTGGACGATGCTCTAAGTAAGATCCAGAACTAGAGAATCAATAAACTAAGTCTCCAAGGTTCCTCCTATGAAGACCAAGAGTACCAAGCCAATAATTGATAGTCGAGAAGTTGACATGAATTCTCACCCACATGAATCCGACAAGGGGATGAAACCCCCTATCAATGACTGATTCCTAATAATTGCACACCCAATCCATTGGATCCAAGAAGCAATAATGAAATAGATCAGCCGAACAAACCACAACAGCTAAAAATCTAGGGAACCATATGGATTACCAGATGCAATGGGGAGGAAAATTAATCAATTGAGCAAAAGAAGAAAGAATAAAAAAGAAGATTTCAATCTTGTAATACAATGTGGGCCAGTAATCAAAGCCATAAAAATCAATTGACCTAATGAACAGGCTAAATAGAACATGGCCATTGATGCATAAAAACACTTTCATTAAATAAAAAGGAATCATAAATATTCAACCAAATTTAATATGAGAAACAAAAAATAATAAGGCTTAATTCACAAATCACCACCATTTTCAACTAAAATTTTTTATGTTATTTCACAATGGGTCATAAAACTGGAACCAATTATATCCTTTCTAAAAATAATTTTAACATAGACATCACCACAACTTTAGTCAAACTACCATATAGGTTTATGTTTGTGTGTACCTTATCGATACAGGTAGTTCCTGAATGCACTACATCTTAAAAAATGTAATATTATATCTATGTTCTTTTACATACAATGGGGAACTAATTTTTTAGATAAATAGATTGCTGACTAGATATCCAAATAAGAATTGATAATAGAACTCTAAATATTAATTTCAAAAGACATACCTTTGATCCCAAAGGCTTCTTTGATTTCTTTAGTTCAAGAAATGTATTATGATTATTTTGGTGAAAGTGAAACAATATACTTTATGTAACACCTCTAGGAAATGGCACATCCAAAAGTAGAAAAAACATAACTGATTTAGTACTTATGAGTGTTTATATTTCCAACATAGTTAGCATAAAAAAACCACAGATAGATTTAGTAGTATCAATATTTCAACCATAGCACTATGAAATAATATAAGTATAGGAAATATATATTAGGAGTCAGTTAAGGTAATGAAAATGTGTATTCCATATATTTTCCATTATCCTACTAAGAGTGAAGACCACAAATAATATACCTGGTTGAGTAAATATTGTATAATACATTATGCTACCAACTATGTTAGAAAAATGAATTTTAGAAATAAATTCAACATGTTCTTTAGAAGTTTGTGATTGAGTAAAAGGAAATTAAAAATTTTGGGAAAGAAGGATATTAACGGGCTTGAGATTTTCAAACATATACCTATTTAAAACATTAAAAACATAATCATGCAAAGATAGATAAATTAATTTTTATGGTATGTCTTTTTTCATTTCAACACATAATATTTTCTTGGCTTCACGTAAGTCCTTAATTTCAAAATTTATATTCTAATGGGATTTATTAGAAGGAATCAGATTTATATCATTGTATATAATGATCATATCACTGAAATAAAAAAATAAATAAATAATTCATGTTTTAGTTGATTTAAAATAAACGCAAGCATCATAACGACTCCTTATGAATTAGTTACCTAGCATGAATGATTCAAAATTAATGTACCACTACCTAGAGACATGTTTCAATAAATATATCGGTTTATTAAAAAATACATACATTCATTGGTTTGAATTTTATTGGATAACCATAAAAAAGTTTCATATAAATCTTTTCATTTAAATCACCATGTATAAAAGTGGTTTTAACTTCTAATTTCTCGATATGGAAGTCATTATATTCAACATAGGCTAATAAAAGATGAATGGAAGAATTCTTAACAATTGAGGGAAAAATTTCAGAGTAATCAATTCCTTCTCTACGAAGGAACTCCCTTGAAACTAGCCTAGATTTTTTACTTTATTTTACTTCCCTCAGTGTTATCCTAATTCAGTTTTTATATCTATGTGGAACTAATTAATTTAGAATTAATTTTCATGTTTAAAACAACCCAAGTATGTTTCTTCCCTTAGGATTTTTTTCTTCATTCATAGAAAAGACCCACTACTTTGAGTCTTTATCTTTTAAAGCTTGCATATATGATTGAGGACCATCATCAATAAAATCATGGGCCACATGAAATTCATACAAGGTCATATCAAACCTGCTAAAGCAGGAAAGAGGTCAAAGGACTATCCTTTTCCTATCAGGGGTAAAATAATAATCTTTATGGGTTGCAGAAGGTTTAGAACTTGAATATGAAGCATAACTAGTCTCAAAATCATCCACATCAGTGTGATGAAGAGGAGGTGGAGTGGGATGAACATCAGCTTCAAAATGGGTCGGTGGACTATCTTCATAATCCTTTTCAAGGACTTGTTCACTACTCCCCGGTGTGGTAGTATTGTTCTTAAGAGAAGAATATTTGTGAAAGACCACATCCCTACTAATATTGCACTTCTGGTATCCTGGTTTATCCACCTAGAATTTATACCCCTTAACTCTTTTGGGATAACCAATGAATTTTTATTTTAGGTATCTTGGTTCTAATTTTTTAGTCTTGACATGAGTCTAGGATGTATAACCAAAGACCATTAAGTAGGAATAATAAGGGGGTTACTGTTACAGAGTTCTTCAACTATTTTGAACTGATTTTTAGAGGAGGGACACCTATTGATAAGGTAGACAATAGTGCTGGTGGCTCAGTCCAAAAATATTTGGAAAGGCCTGATCATCCAAGCATGCTCTAGAATCTTTCTAGTGGAGTCATATTCATCCTCTCTATAAATCCATTCTATTGGAGAGTTTCCATAATAGTCATATTCATCTTAATTCTTTCATACTCACTATAATGAATGAACTCTATAGAAGTCTATTCAAGACCATTGTCCATCCTCCTGGTTTCATGCTTATTCCTAGTTTTATTTTCAACTGAATATTTCCATGTCCTAACTATTTTTGAAAAAATAATATTTATTTTTTTAATATGTAAATCCAAACATTCATGGATTAATCATCAATGAAGATGAAGAAAAAATATACTCCACCGTGAGAGATTGTCCAAGCTAGACCCCAAAAATCTAAATAGACGTATTCAAGTGGGTAGGCATATTTGATGGAGGATGTATTAAAACTCACCCTTTTGTCTTTTCTCATCACACAATATACACAGAATAGAAGATTAATAGGTCTGATGTCACTCAATATCTACTATTTTTTTGAGTTTCTCTATGTGTTTGGATCTTTTATTCCCCAATCTTCTATGACATAGAATAGTATAATCAATGTTTGTATTATAAAAATTGCCCAATTTTCTTGAATGGGACTTGAAATTAAAGACATAAAACCCATTGGTAAGGTATCCCTTAAAGATGTTTCTTGATAGTTTAGAGATCTCGAGACATCCTGAATCATATTTAAAAGTAAATACTTTTTTATATAGGACACCTAAGGAGATTAATTTTCTTTGAAGGATGGGGACCCACCTTACATCAATTAATGTAATTTTTAATTGATCATATAACTCTATTATAATCAAACCTGTACCATCATCTTGTCACCTATTATTGTTTTCTAAGAGGATATCCCCTTAAACATTTTCAACCAGATCTAAAAATGACTATCTGTATGGACACATGTGAAAAGATCATCCAATGTCGAGGACCAACTCTTTAGTGAGTGTATGGGTGGCCACATTTATTATTTCTATAGTTTTATAGTCCAAGTTATCTAGAAGTTATTAATCAGTGGTTTGTTTTTGTTCTAACTCACTTTTTAGATTCCTATACTCAGGCTTAATGTGGTCGGGATTACCATAGTTAAAACACATTATTTTTCAATCCTTGAAATTATTCTTCAGTTTGGGTTCTTTACTACTCTTAATTTTCTCTCTATTTAACTATTTATTTTTTCCTTTAATTTGATGTATTCCACTGGTAAAAAACTCTCAGCCTCACCCTTTATCAAAGGTATAGAATGAAGTTCTTTAGATAAAAGGGAAAATTTATCTTCTTCTAAAGTTAGTGAGTATTGACCATAGATAATGGCCTCGATAAGTGTGTTGTAACTATGTTCATGATAGATTAGGAGGATCATTTCCCGATCCTCACAATCTATAGAAACATTGATATTGAATATGTTTAACATGATTTTGTTAAATTAATCTAAATGGTTTTTTTAGAATTAACAAACTCTATATTATAAGTGAATATATGTTGATTCATCTAATGTGTTCCTACTTTGGAGGAAGTCATGTATAATTTGTCAAGTTTAAGTCACATTACTATAACAGTAGACTCACAAGACACTTCTATAAGACCTTGTCACCTCTAGAAAGAAAAAGGGAACTACGGGCCTTATAAATTATGCAATAGGGAACTTGTTTGTATTATATAATGCTCCAGTTGGTTTCATTTATAATTGTAATGAGTTTCATAGGCCCGGATAGGGTATCAATTAAACCTTATTGAATAAGAAATTCCAAAATTTTAATTCTCCATAAATTTAAAAAGTTGTCTCCATTGAATTTCTCAATTTCATATTGCACTGTAGACATTTTTATCAAGATGAGCTGATATCAAGTGGTTGAGGACAAAGTTAGGTGTACGCCCCTTAGAATTGACCAATCTCACTGGGTACACGTGCACTGTGAGATACGAAATGCATTGAATTTTCAATGAATATATTAGTTTCAATGATAAAATAGAAATAAATAAACATGACGGAATTTAATACATATTCAAATGTGGAAAATAAAGAAAAGAAACCCAAATTAATGATACTATCAACAGAACACAAGAAACCAAATTCATATAAACTATAAATAGTAATAAAATTAAACAAATACAAATTTTAACAAAGAAACATGTGAATTATATAATAAAAGTATAGATTTAAAGAACCCATATGTAGAATTTATGTAAGCATATTATCAAAATGAAATACCATAGTAATATATAGTGGGTGTAATACCACTTTTTATGGTTGGAGGTAAGTTCACATAAAACAAAACAACCACCTAAGAGAAAAAGGATCAAATCTAGAATAGTGTGTTCAATAATGAAAACACTACAACTGAAAATAAATTCCAAGAAAAGTAAAGTAACATAAGGATTTAGTGTGATAGAGAACCTTATGGGTTATACTTCATGGAGATATCACCACACACATGCACACATGTCATTAATCTCGAAAGAAAGTAAGAAATTATAGAAAATAAGTGACCTAGAAAGAAGAAGTAAAATAGGAAATAACCAAAGGAGATTTAAAATTTTCATACCCAAAAATGAATCTAAAAACTATACTCATAGTGCCAGATAACAAGGTTTCCATTTCTCCTCATCTCTTTGAGTTAAGGTTGAAAACATAGCCTCCTGGATCTGATGACACATTCACACACCACTCATTCCAAGGGTACTAGAATCATTAATGTGAAACCACAATTATTACATTTGGTAAGGATGTTATCTCCACTATGAACCAACCATGAGTTAAGGTAGAGGGAGAGAAATAGGCCTGGATGATGCTTTGAGGAAGATCCAGAACTAGAGAACCAAGGATCTAGGATTTCTCTTGAGAAGACTTAGAGCACCACAACAAAAATGGGTGATGGGAATCTGAGATGAATTAACAATAGTAAGAATGAGGTAGGGGTGATAAACCCTCTACAAATGACTTATTTATGAGAACTTCATACCCAATGCACTGGTGTCATGAAGCAAGGGGAAAACGGATCAACCGAACAAACCACAATGGACCAAGTAGCCATGGAACCACATGGATGACTAGATGTACTGGGTTGGAAAATTGGTCAATGGAGAAAATGAACCAGGAAGAAATAAATAAGATATAAAACATGTTGTACTATGAGGGTCAGTGATCAAGTCCACAAAAACTAGTTGTCCCAACGAACAAGCCCAACAGAACATGCCCAATGCAACCTAAAAAACTAGTTTGTAATAAATATGCTGCATATATATTAGAATAAATTTAATATAAAAAGACAAATTAAGAAGTCTAAATTCATAGGAGGTCTTTGTGACCTTTTCTGAGTATTGAATTATCCAAGATCTAGTAATTCGAACTCTTATACACTTCTAATCGGGGTTCCAGTCATAGTGTATTTGAGGGAAGCTAGTGATGTATTTTCTACCTCTTTCCATTTAATTACAAGTAAACTCTAATATGTAATACAAAATTTTAAGGAAAAAATAGGAAAATTCTAAGAGATATATTTTGAATACACACCAGTGAGATCGAGGATATCATCCCACTCTTCATCAATCGATTAACTAATTTATCTTTTAGTGTTTTGGTGTTGGAATATTTATTTTACCCACTTTATTATATTAATTTTTTTATCCTTATAATTTATAAACATCACTAAATCCTTGAGGTATAGAGAAAACATGATTTATTTATTTTATCATTATCAACCATTAAAATACTAATATTTCACATCTACATGCCAAGGGAAAACCAGAAATATTCAATCATGTTTATTGTATACCAACTATCAAAAATATGGAACACCTGATAATATAGATAGTTTGAAGAGGAATACAGGTGATCCTCCTTGGAATTAAAGTATGTATTATAATCCTCTATATTCAAATTCTTTCATGGTCTATTTTATTTATCTGGAATATCATCCCCTCTAACTCTATGTAGATCACTTCACCTCATGATCATTTATTTTGCAAATTAGCTTGTTTTCTATCGAAAAGACCATGTGCATAACTAGCTCAAATGAACCATTACCTTAGTTTTTGTCATCTATGTTAGCAGTTTTATTACATATCACTCTCCCTTTATATCAACCTTTAATCTTCAAGCATGGGTAGTAGTATTTACTAACATATATCGAGGATAAGATGATTTCCATGTGAGATCATAAAAAGTTGTCAACCCCGAAACAATATCTAGGAAGGGAAGTAGAATATTGGAATGAGTGTTATCCTATATCATCATTAACCAAAGATACCTTGAAACCATGGGATTCTAATCCATCCTAGCATCTATAAATTTCATGAGGACCTTTTACTATATACTCTTGAGCTGGAGTAGTAATCAATATGATGCATCAGTCTCAAAAATGATATCATTGTCAATTTACACTAATAGGACAAAATCCATTAGATCAATTATATATAATCACTTATTATATCTACCATGATTATCTTCCAAGATCATTTTAGTTAAACCCTCATCATTTGAGAAGAAGATGAACTCTATGTGTAACCTCTATGTCTCGGTGATTATTTTCTCATCCACTAAATGTTATCTATTTCTAGAGATGTCTTGATGGTATAGATTAAACCTACATCTTAATATCTCATGAATGTTTTTGAAATCATGAATCTGGATGTGTAATATCACCAATGCACATAGTACATGGAATATCATAGAAATAGGAAATAGTGATTTCCATTATTATAATTGTAGGATTAATACTTTTATTTCAATATTGGTACTTATAAAATGATTAGTTTCCCATCCAATAATCTCACACTCATTTGAAACAAGCTGTTACTTACACAAATATGTGAATTTTGGAATGAAATCATCTATCATCTCTGAAAAATGGATAAGAAACTAATGAGGTGAACTGGAGGATTTATGATATGGTTGATTCTATAATCCCATTGATGACACTCCTATTCAAGATAGTAAGTTATAGGGGTAATCCTATTCTATATCATAAGATATACTATTGGGAGCATATAGGTTATCCTCTTACCATGCTCTAATAAAAAATATCCCAATCCATTTATTGGAACTATTATTAGTCTATGGACAAGGTTCCTTTCCTATATCCTCATTTTCTCACTTTCAAAAAGATTTCACTAGTGGTGGTGTCCATTCAACATATGCTTAAACTGCATTGGGTGGGAGGAATTTAATATATATATAAGTAATGATTGATTATATAGTGAAATTATATACATACCAGAAACCGATTCCAACCTCTCCACATTTCATGTAGAATGATTGAGTTTGAGGACTCTATTTTCCAACAAGATCAAGAATAAGATTAATATTATTTAATATATAAATATTTGATCTATTAATAGATTTTTATATTACAACAGCCATGAGATGATGATTAAAATCATTTTATGTCTACTAGGCTCAGTATATAGACATATACTCTGTATTGAATCCATATACGGGGTAGATATCTTGGCTTCTATTCAACCATTGAAGCTGGTCACTAATTGTGTGATGATAAATCAAATTGTCATAGTGTATTTGAGGATCCATATATTTTTTTTAGGTGTCTAGGGTGGATTTCATGTACTACATGATTTATGGAAGAGCCATAGATTATTATTTAATATAAAATAACCTCAAAGAATCTTATTTAATATATAATACCCTCATTGATTGGTTATGATCTTGTTGTGATATATTGGTATTGGTCGGAAGTCTATTACCATATAGAGGAAGAAAATCAGACAATGGGATATTTTGATGATTCTTTGATAGGGTCAAATTTCATTAAAAAATTCATCAATATAGGATATCATAACATCCTTCAGAATCATGTTTTTAGATCTTACCATTTCTTTTTAAAATATTTGATAATGATCTAAATAAATTGTTGGGAACAAAAATAAAATAAGATACCTACGAGGATTATATCATGATGTTATGAGAGAAAGGTACCCATTAATAAATTTAATTAAAAATAAAAATTCACCTAGATTATCATTCCCAATATATAGAATTGAAGTGGTCATGGCCACGTGCTCAATACTGAATGCTCTCACCTAGTTGGTCTCACCCAACTCAGTGCCTAGAAAAGAGCATGGAGAATTAAAAGGGGATTGGATAAATGGAATTTGAGAATCATAGAACCTTTCTTGGGATAAAAGGGAGATTAAGATCAATCATAGTTTCCTAGGTTATTTATGGGCCTTGATTTGGTGGTCCAATACAACTTATAGAAAAAGTTTGTGTGCACCCAACATCCCACAATGACTCCTGATACCAAACAAGGCATGTGTCTATTTCTCAATAGGAGCTTGTGAATTTTCTTTCACGAATGCCAATTCCCAGATCTTAAATCTTTGATGATATAGTCTTTCAATAAAAACTCATTCCCAAGAAATGTCTTCCATATACATCTATAATATTTATTACAATAAGATCTAATTATTTTTTGGGGGGGGGGTTATTTTTAGTACTCAAATTTGATAAAAGGATAACACCATAAATCCCAAAAAATAATTAAATAATTTTAAAAAAATTAGTTCCTCAGTAATTAACTTCATGACCTACTCTTAGAAGCTAATGTCCCATTATAATGTCATGTTCTCAGTCTCACAACATGAATCCAAGTTCCCAACATGAAACCATGACACATTTAAATTAAATAAATCACTCTCCGTTTAAATAAATTTGGATCTTGGTATAGTTATATGAATTTTCTTTGGTATTGGTCAAATATAAATAAAAATAGGGGTGAATTTACCATTTAGAAAATTTGATGTGGAACCAAATAATAAATAAATAAATCATTTAAACTATCATCGATAATTTTGTTGTGAATTATTAAAGAAAATATCATTGTAATTCAACCATGTAAATTGTCCAACATAATTTATAAATATATGTGAATTGATGGAAAATGAACAAATGTGTTAAAGTAAATTGAGCATAATAACAATTGATAATGAGTTCAACTAAATCATGATGTAAGCCCCTCTAATCCACCTACTGAATCAAGAATTAAATATTATAAATCCATTGATCTTATTTGTGATAATGAAATCAATCCCTTATAATTTTGGTTCATGAGAACGCTCTTGATATTCACTTATAGGTATTAAACCCATCCCTTAGTTCCTCAAATTGAGAACCATTAGAGAAAGGTGGTCTAAAAGTGAGAGGTCTTCTTTAGGAACAACCGTTACAATCCTCCAAAAAATCTATTCAGTTAGAAGAATAAATTAGAGGATGAGATATGTTAGAGGATGATTGATAGGCTATAAAATATTTATAACTTTTTCCGTATCTATTTGAGAGGACTAATAATTTTCTCACATCGATATTGGTTGGATATTGAGAGTGATTTTGGTAACCAGTGTTGCACTTCAAGTGGATAAGGTTGTTTTTTATAGGCTATAAAAGGGCCTGGAGGGTTCTATAATTTGTTGGTATTTCTAAAATAGTTAAAGAACATCGTTATGGTAATTTTAAACACAATTAAATCTTTCCAAAAGATACTTCTGTGCCACCCACTGATACTCGGTAGCCACCAATGGGTAGCCTATCAGATTCTTGGACACTGATTCTACTTAGAAAATAACCATCAGATAACTGATACTAGATAGTGACTAGACAATGGCCTTTTAAATGTAAGATGAAACACTAGATGAGCCATCAATTGTATGTTCTCCTCCACTAGATGACTGGTGAGATATCTAGAGAGAACATGCTACTTCCATGAAGGAAATGGCTAGCTCGTATAGTACATCAGCCATCCAATGATATCTACCCTTCACCAGCTTCAATAATGGAAACCTCCAATTCACATAAATTACAAATTTAGACCATCTATAGTGTTTATAAATTCATGAAGGATGTAAAGATATATGAAATATCCTTTATTAAGGATTTAAAATATCTTTAATATTACATTGAATTACACTACATGATATTCAAAGTAAACACTTGAACTCATTTAAATTCAGAATATTAGAAGCATATGTGAGTACTTATGGTCATGAAGTCACCATAAGAGGGAGAGGTACAGGAAACTTCTTGTTTTCAGCGATCATAAACACTTAACATAAAAAGTTATGTTAAGTATAAATCTAAAGTAAAAGATTTATATATTAAATAATAATGTAATTAAAGATATTGATAAGTTATAAAATAATCCTAAGGAGTTGATACATAAATCATTATATTAAAAAATCATAAAGAAGAATTTTAAAATACCCCCTTTGAAAACAAATTCGGTAGTAGAGGAATAATGAAATTATGAACTCCCCCTATTGAGAAAATATATGTTTTAAAAATTTTCCCATGGAAAAATAAAACACACTTCTTCTTTATAGGAAATTTATACCCCTTTACTATTATCAAAAAGAGAGAAACAATGAGAGGAAGAAGAAAATTAAGAAATGTATTAAAGAAACGACATAAACATTTTGAAAACACCTTTTAATTTCCCAAATCCTGTAACAATAAGATAATTTGAGAGAGATAGGAAACAAAAAGAGAAGAAAGGAAAAAAATGAACAATAGAAAAAGATAATAGATGAATAGAATGAATAATAAATAAAGAGAAATAATATTAAATAAAGGAAAAAAAGAGGTGAAAAAGAATAAAAAATATAAGAAATAGAAACATAAATAAAAAAATAGAAATTTAAAATAAAACTATATATAAATTTTCCATGATGGTATATTACCTCAAGAAATGGTTTAGGTCCATTTATGATTTATTTTAAGAGTGATCTTTTAAAGGTTACATTTAAGTAAAATCAATTTGAAAAAAATTCATTGATTTGTACTCTATGTAATACATCTTAAGGGAAAATTTTCACTGACAAGTATGTATGGAATTTTTTTACTCAACATTTTTTTTCCTTTAATAGATATAACAAATGTGATTAAAAGGATGTATATATATATAAATATTTTTAGGAGTTTTTAAATGAATTTGGAAATATAAATTAAAATTTAAGGCATTAATGTTATTTCATTTTAAATTATTAATATCATAAAAATAGTTTTTTTGGAGATGATATTTTAAAATTTTAGAAATAAGAGAATATGATTAGGGAAAATATATTTTAACATAAAATATTTGAAAATAAAATATCTCTCTTAAATAAAATTTCATAATCAAAGTTATAAGGACCCCCTAAAATTATATCATAGGTGAGATAAAGGGATAATATACAAGTGAAAATGAAATTACAATAATAATAAAATTTATAAGATTAAAAATATTTTAAATTATTTCAAGTGTTTTAGAATAAATTCATGTTTTTAATAATATTTCAAAAATATAACTAAAGATAACCATATATAAAATAAATAATTTTACATATGAACTATTTCCAATCCACCTTTAATTAATTTCAAATGATCTAGGGATATATTATTAGGGAAAATATTAATTGGTTGATGTTCCATTAGGACAAAATCCAATAAGATATAAACTTGTCAGAAGTGATCAATTCAGAAATATTATTGAAGGTCAATGTGTTTGTTGTGAGAATGATTGATAGTTTTTTAGAGATATTGATTGAATTTTTGATATCACAATTGATAGGGATATAGTCATTTGTATGCCTGGATTATAAGAGAGTGTGATGAATCCATATAATTTGGGCGCATCAAATCTCATATGCTATGTATTCTACTTTCACTATAGAAAGAATAATTGATTTTTTTTCTTACCACTCAATGAGAGGAATGATTTTCAAAGTAGTTGTAATGTAACAATTTTGATTTTAATATCCAGTAGGAATCTTCTGTAAAATCATAAGAAACAGATGTTAATTTTTAAAAAGTTTATTTTGGATGAAACATACAATTTTTTTGGATCCTAGTAAATACTAAAAAAATTCGTTTGATTGATTTGAAATGAGATTTTTTCAGATTTTATTAACAAATGATCACATAGAAAAACATTAAATTAGATATTAAGTGAGGTCATAGCAAGGTAATGTAGACTATAAATCAAACTTCTATAATGTTTTTGTTCACTGGTTTACTAGCTTCATTCAATGTTTACTTAATATTTGTACTCATTGGAGTTACAAATTCCATTGCATGATCTATTTTGAATCTTTTTAATATTTTTTATTTTATATGACTTGGATTAAAATAAATCCATAGATTCCTTTATTAATTTTAAAAATGACAAATAATTCTATTTTACCCATAAATATAATTTAAAATTTTTTTAATTAAAGAAAAAATTTAAATCATTGAGATTCATTGGTTGAGCCGAAAATCACATCATCAATGTATATTTGAACAAATAAAATATAATTTGTTATGTGTTATAAAAAGAGAATTAGATTGAATTTTCCCACTTTAATAATATTTGAAACAAGATACGTTGAGTGGTGTTCATACTGATACTATATAGCTAGTTTTATAAATAACGATATTATGATAATTTGAATTGAGAATTTGGAAAAAGAGGATTTTTAGAACCAGGAGATTGATACACAATTTTTTTTGTGACAACCAATTATAAAAGTTCTTGGGACATCCATTTGAAATAGTTTAAAATTGAGATTCGAGGATAATGCCGACATAATTATTATAGATTATAACCGAGTGATGGGTAAAAGGTTTCACCATAGTTTGTTCCTACTTCCTGGTTATAAACATTTGATAATAAATGATATTTATTTCTATTGATGTTACCATAATCAACTACATTATTTATAAAAACTAATTTAGATGCAATAATTGAATGATAAATAGGACTTTCTAAGAATGTACATATATAATTTTTACTAGATTTATTTAGTGCCTCTTTCATGGATGGAACCTAACATTCATCACTAAGGGAATCATTATGGTATTGGGGTTCAAGGTGAGAGACAATGCCTTGGTGTTCATCCTCATATAAGACTAATCTAGGAGTGTTTGTTCATAATTTTAAGTATTCGATCAAATTTTCAAGTGTATGGCATTTATATTCTTAAAAATATTTTGGAATATAATATGAATTGTATTCTTATTATTGATAAACTTACTTAGTTTTAAGAGGTTTTAAAACGTAATTTTCAAAAAAAATTTGATATTGAGAATCTTAAAAACATAAATTGAAAAAAAAAATTCTATTGACACTTATATTGGTTAATTATTTTTGTTAAAAACATGGTATGTGATTATTGAGTTGGAGTCCTCATAAAAGATACCTTCAATAGATTTAGAATCTAATTTTCTATATTTTTTAAAATACAAATTTTACAACAAAAAAATTTTAAAAATTTATTTTTTAGGATTCCTAATTTTATAATGTTTTTAACGAAAATGTCTTACAAGATCATGATTAATGATATATAATGTAGTAATCATGGTATAAAAAAATATTTTGGAAAATAAAATTATTTTAAAAGATTTTGAGATATATTTGGATTCCTTGACCTCACCTCTCTACATCACCATTTTGTTGAGGGTTATAAGGAGTGGAAAATAATTATTATACTCTTAATTAAAAAAATACCATTAAATTCATTTTAATTTAATTTTATACAATGATCAGTATGAATGGAAATATTTTGTTACATTTTTAATTTTCATACTTTTTATAAAACTTGATAAAGTAATTGAAAGATTCACTTTTATGATTTATGAAATAAGATGATGGCAATCTTATAAATTCATAAAACATTTCAAGAGTTCTGGATTTTCCTAAAAGGCTTTCAGTTTTAGAAGTACAAAATGGTCAAGATGAATTAATTCATAAGATTTTGAAGAGGAAATTATTGTTTAGTTTTAAAAGATGAGTCTTGTTTCTTACTATATTTTCATCTTCTGAAAACCATGTCAAATTTGAAATTAAATTTTGGAATATCTCATTATATTTGATAATTATTGAGTTTGACATGAGATTATGAACTACAGTGGCTGGGACATATTTTCAAAAACCACGACTCATTCACTTGTGCACTCAAACCTTTGACATTTTTTCTCAAAATATAATTTAAATTTATTGCATAGACATTTTTTAATAGTGAAGTTGTAATTATATTTTTCCATTTTGAATTAAACACATTTTAAAATTCATTTTTGAAATATAGTTTACAACCACTATCAGAAATTTTTTTAATACTTAACAAACCATGTTTCAATCATTTGGTTACTAAATCATTTTTATATGTTTGAGTTAGAAAAACCGATGGTACTTTTACATATTATATTAACTATAGAGTTACCATTGAATGTAATGTGACTTACTTATAGTTTATTAGTTATATTTATTTTAAAGAGGTTTTTAGTAATGTGTTTTGAGAATGTAGTATTTAGGTACCACATTGCTTCTTGGGGATTTATCTCAAGAAAATATTCCAAAAAAGTAAATTGTTGAAGGTTTTCATACCCATAAAAACACAGGTCAAATTATGTTATCTAATAAATATTTCATATTACAATTTTTTTATCATGTTTTATTTTGGGGAAATCAGTATAAATATTGTCTGAATTTGATCTCCCATATTGATTATTTGTTTCACTCACATTCATAGATTAAATGATCAATTATTTTTCAGTAATTATAGAATATATCTTGTGAGAAACCTTTAACAAAAGTTATTTTCATTGATTTTAGAGGTTCATTCATGATTGGAGAAAACTATCCAACCCATTATTTTCCATGTTTTTAGAACAAAACATTATTTTTGTTTTCTTCACTTTTAGTTTATTTTAAAAGGGGACTTTTGAGGTATTTAATAGTGTATTCAAGATCATCAAAATCTAGTGGATTGTTTATTTTCATGGATATTTTATCATTTTCTTGTAAAAGTGGATCCTTTTCTTTTAAGAAAATTTCATTTTTTCCTTGAAATATTGAATAAATTTATTTTTAAGTTGTTTATATAATGAATAAAGGTAAAAAAGTTATTTTTGAGTGGATTACGAGCATGTTTCAAGTATTTATTATTTGGGTGACTTGAGGAGAATGAAGAGTAATAGAGTGATAAAGAATGAGGTGAGGAATAAGAAGAAGTAGATATATAAATATAGGATACTAACCTCAAAATATTTATCAACATCTTCCATAATATAGTTTAGGATCGAGTCACTTGATGTGAATGATAATGTTGAGTCTATAAAGTCATATCTTTCATTAAACATTGTAACATTGAAATTTCTTGTACCTTGTGTCCTTTAATTAAGATAATTATTACATATGGGCTACTCCTGCATGATGTGACCTTTATTTTGTACATTAAGATCATGTCACTTCTGGTCCCACCTTATGATCTAGATTTTTGGATGAGTTCTTCTTTTTGAAGTAATTATAAAAGTTCGTGGAAAGTTGAGCATGATCTAAAATCACACATTTGGATGGTTTTTTATTACTAGAATTAAGGTTGGAAGTTTAATTATCTTATTTATATTCATTATCCTCCTTGCTTTTTTTTGAAATTTCCTCATGATTTCATATTCCCTTAGGGATTCGATTATTTCCTTACCCACCATCATTTTCACATCTTTAGATTTTGGAATGGCTGTGACTTTTCGTTCCTAGGTGCTAGATATAAACCATAATATTTTCTTTATGTGAATTTATATATAGATAATTCATCACCTATATAATTTTTTAAATTATAAATGTCTTTAATTATCATATTAATGGTAATAAATAATTCATTAGGATGCATGGGAAAACATTCAAAATCAATTAAAAACATAACTAGTCTAGTGTCCTCTACTTTCTATATTCCATTGTGGGTGAATTATAATAATTTCCAAAGTTTTTTTCATATGGGATCATTATTAAGCTCTTATATCAAGAAAATAATTCAAGAAATTCCTCGGTTTTTTATTAAGTAAAAAATTCATGACATCTTTAGGAGTTACTTTTTCATCATATTATTTGGTGTGAATATACTCATGTATTAGAATTTTAAAGATAGGATTCCTAATACTACCAATAAAAGTTGACATAAAATTATTCCAATAAGAGTAACTGGTCCTATTAAAAACTAGAGAATGGGAATAATAATTTAATTTCATAATAGTATTAATGTTTTAAATAAAATAAATATTTGAAAAATGAAATTGAATTTCAATTTTGAAATCAATAGAAAATTTGATAAAAACACAAAGCACACCTTTGATACCAATTATTGGTATTAGTGTAAAAGATATTTTTAAATAGAAATCCTAACCTCTGAAAACAATTATTGGTGAGAGATATATGGGAATTGGGGATAAATTTCCCTCTAAAAAAATATAAATTGGAAGCAATGAATAATGTATGAAATCTATAAAATGACATTTTATAAATTTGATCTGATTAAAGATACTATCAAAGTAATTTAATCATGTAAATAGATGAATCAAATTTATAAAAGTATAAAAATATATGATAAGTGAATCAATGTGTTAAAGTAAATAGAGGAAAAATAATTGATTAAGAGTTTAGATAAAGCTAGATGTGATACCCTACATATCCCCAACTAGAATGAAGTTGAAAATAATATAAATACATTGATCTTATAAATGATCAATAAACTTATCCCTCACAATTTTGTTTTGTGGGAACTATTTTCATATTTGCCTATGGGATTCCTGGAACTCTGGACAATTGGAAAATCACCACATGTAAGCCACTAATGACCAATGGCTAGTTGGTGGACTTCGAAAATCAAGCTTCAACACTGGATGAGACATCATATGGCTAGTGCTCAACCACTATCTAACCAATCATAGATCTGGAGAGAATCTTATACTACCACCAAGTCACCATCTGGATAGTACCCAGTACTAGCTAGCCCATGCTATCACTAAATTGTCAACCATGATCACCTCTACTTCACTTATATACCATCTTTGAATATTATAGGTGTTTACAAGGTCATGATGGATTGAAATAGATATGAAAACACCATTATGAAGTCTTCAAAATATTTATATTTTTAACACCAAAAAGTTATTCAAAGTTATGAATCATTGTGATTTTGATTAAATTTCACAGTTCGGACCTTATAATAGTACGTAATGGAGCTGGGTATCTAGGGATTGTTTGGAGCCCTGATCCCCAAATCAGGGAGAAACATAATGGGATGCAGGGTTAGGGGAAACAATTCAGTTCATACCACATGTATTTTACAAACTATGTAGGGTGTTACTGAAGGGATAAAGGGGATGCACAGTTTATTTACAACCATGTGAGTTGAGACACATTCCCTTTCTGGTTGAAAAGGGTTTAAGATATTTTCTTCATGAATATATTTCACAATTATATCCCAATTGTGTGCCTATCCGAAGCGGGGTCCTCCTTAGATAGCATAGGCAACATGGGTTTCCCATGGTTTGGAAAACTATGCAGCCAAACTATGAGACCCTATTTTGTGGGGTGATTTTACATATTTTTACCTTAAATAAATTTAAAACCTCACCCATATTTGTTTCTTCAATTTATAGCTGATGTGCCTTCCTCCCTCCTCCCATGAGTTCTACCTTTTCCTAATACAGTGATCAAGGGAACACCTCCTTCCAATATTCGAATCAAATTCCATCTGTCTCATTAGATCTATATCAGTAAGGAATAGAATATTATTACTTCCATCCTTGATTTATCTTTATATCTATTGTGCTATTTACGTGCGAGCTCATTTTCCCTATTTTCATGGAATTGGACCTTTTATCTGTATTCTTCCATTATACTTAAAAAATGAATCTCATATTTGATAAGAAGACATATATGACCATATGGTAGGTGGTATAGTTGTTTTAACTAAAAGTTGTTATTTATTAATTGCTCATCCATTGTGCACCATGCAGACTGTTTCCACAGGTATCCACCAAAATTTTTCTTCATTTTTAAATAATTATATGCATTTGGTTATACTCTTATAAACAATTGATATATTTTTTGAGGATGTCGTGCTCAATGAAATCCATTCCTTTAGGAATAGTAAATGAAATGATTCATTATATATAATTGTTTAATGGAACAAAAACCGTATAAGTGTTTTGTTTGGCTTGTAAATGCAATTTGCCTCTATGTGTAATTGAATACTTGTTCAAAGAACTTCCTATGTTCTTATATTTAATTTAATATGTGATTCCTTGCCTTGATTAATTATATTGTTTATTTTAAATTGAATGATAATGGGTGGTATGGCCTTCCCATGTGAGTAATGCTTCATTAAATTGATTTTATGAATCGTGACATCAATTTTTATATTGGGGATTAATGATTATGATATTTAAGAGGTGATCCATGAGTTATTTGTTGAGTCAATAAGGTTTTCCTTATGACTTTTCCATTCCTTCTTGTTTTGAAAATCACAAACACCTTATCTTTAAGGAAAATCGCTTTTATAAGGAAAAATGCTTTCTTAAGGAAAATCGCTTTTATAAGGAAAAATGCTTTCTTAAGGAAAATCGCTTTTATAAGAAAAATTATCCTTATCATATTTTCATTAATATTTTTCTTAAGTATGAAATTCGGATTCACTTTCTCGGAATCATTAAAACTGATAAAAAGCATTTTGTTTTAGGGTTCGGATTCTGGACAAGAACTATAAGGAAGTTTCACTCCGAATTCCGGTTATGAATTCTGACTAAGTTCTATTCCAGATTCAGGATACGAATTCTGAAGAAGAATTCCCATTACGAATTCTAATGAAGAAATCTCATTCCGAATTCTCATTACGAATTCTGATGACGAATTCCCATTACGATTTCTGATGACGAATTCCTATTCCGAATTCCTACTCCGAATTCTCATTCCGAATTCACCTATTAAACAGAATCTGATTATCATTGTTTTATACACTCTGAATTTGTTCTCTCCGAACTTTCACTCCGAAATTTCTATTCCGAACTTTTATGTTAGAGTTTAAAACGATGTCGTGCATTCTGTTACACTTACTTTGTTATAAAACGATGTCGTCCATTTTGTTATAAACTAACCGTTGTCTAAGTGACACGCGTACAGGTCCCTCCTAACTTTAAGGGAAATATGACCGTTAGAGAAGGAGCCGACCTCACCTATAAATAGGAGCTCATTTGAAAAAGCTCACAACGGATGGATGAACATTTGGACTTTGTGCATACATGCTGTTGAAGTGATTTCTAGAGAGAGAGTCTCTTATTAACTCTCAAAACTTCGTGCGACTCCAAATGTTGGTGATTACATTCGAGGGCTTCCGGGGATAGGAAGACAGAGGTGCCGACTACCTTAAAGATCGAGGGCTTTCTTGCTGAGAAAGACAGAGGTTGCCAACTACCTTGAAGTTGAGGGCTTGCGGGGATAGCAAGACAGAGACACCGATCTTCGTATCGAGGGCTTACCCTGGTGTGGGTAAGACAGACTTGCTTGAAAGTATAAATCAAGGGACCTTTATCCAAGGTTGTTGGATACCCTTCTCTTTGGGTTAAAAGACTATTATCTTGTTACTAGTAGTTTTACTACTCGTTTCTATTCCGCTGTAATTTGTATCTTAAGGAAAGTATAACATTCTTATACTTCCTTACTTACTCTGATTCATTCAGATTCTATACGCTTTAAGGTAGAATCTTATATTGTAACTTTTGTTAAGTTTCAAATTCCGGAACCATATTTCCGGAACCTACTTTTGGAATCTCTTTCCAAGTTTAGTTCGGTGTTAGAGGTGTTGTGAATTTACTTAGTTTAACTTTGTTAAACTTAGTTCTTTCCTTTTCTTAAGGAAACTCTAGTTATTCATAACCAACTTTAAAGGTTCCTAAGGAATTTTTAAAGTATACAATTCACCCCCCCTCTTGTATATTGAGCATCTCATATTCTATTTCGATCTTACAATTGGTATCAGAGGTTGGAAACCTCTTACTCTATACCATTCTTACATTATTATTATTATTATTATTATGAAGATTTTATTTTCTAGAAAATGATAGTTAAGAGACATGTTGGGAAAGGAATTTCACTCTCCCTTATATTAGGTGTTGTCTATGATGTCTCATTCCATGAAAATTCTATTTAGTCGATGGGTATGACACAACACATTCCTCTATATTGGGTTTTTGGAATGACATCTCACATAAACATTCACGAGTGTTGAGAATAATGTCTCATATTCATTATGAGAATTAGGGAATGTACCCTTTGCTAGAGCCTTTAGCTTGTTAGACTAGTTATGGATGCCTTAGTTACTCCCCAGGTCCAACTAGCACCTAGTATCCATGTATATTCATACTTATGTCTGTATGTACCTAACACATATATATTTACAAAGTATATAACTATATATATGTATATTATTATTACTACTTAGATTTATATTTGGTACTCAGATCAAACATATTTCATATTAATTCAAAGCAGGTAGAGTCTACCAGAAGTCTTGATATAACTTGAGATGAATGATATTTATTTATTTAGAATTGTTCATATTTGTTTTACCCACACACTATTGTTGATATGTACACTTAATGGAATATTTTAAGAAACTATTGGTGATCTCCTACAGAGTTTATATCATTGCCTAATTGGGACACCATTGGTACTCGAATTGACTTCATGTATATAGGTATGTATAAAGGAAAGAGCCCTATTATGTATGTTTTATTTGTTTCACTTATAGCTTAGAGCATTATAGGAGAGGACCAAGAATATTATCGTGATGCTAGTTGAGCATCCATTTGGCCTTTTTTGTATTTTTTAAATCTTATAGTACATGCCTATCCCTGGTATCCCAGGTTTTCTTTTTATACTTCACCATGAAATGAAATAATTGTATATGAATAAGTATTTGGGATTTGATTATTATTATTCTAGTTGGTTATTTATGGTTTTGTAGTTTGTTATAGTATTATTTCTGTTGTTCCATCTATTTATTATTTATTTGTCTACTTTACATTTATTTAGCTTATTCGATTTGCTAGTATGATATGGGGGTATATTCCCCCTACTATACCACCTTAGTCTCTCATTTATAGTTAGTATCCTCTAGCGTATGAGGAGGCATTCTTGAGGACATGTGACCAACCATCTGGGGTCACATGTTATGTGGATCCCTTTTTGGGATGTTACAATGTGGTATCATAGGAGTTTGATTTTCTTTTTTTCATACAGTTTCTGTATTAGATAGGAGGCTAGGATGTAATTGAATTTGGTAATGAGCATGTTCTTGGGAGTAGCTGACTCATGTACAGGGGAGACCCAAATTACCTAGGACTGGTTACTATTGTTTTTGGATTTTTCCTTTTATAGTTGATACAATTTCACCATTATGTGATGCACATTTTTTGTGAAATTATTATTTTTTATTTCATTGGTAAATATTTTTTCCCTTGGCATATTTTGGAAAGGAATTAGAATCTTATAAATTATTTTAGTCACATTAAACTAATATTCCATGAATTTTTCCGTGCCACATTTACTTTTTTATATGCATTTTTTGATGCACAGAGTTGGTTCCTTTTTATTATATATTTAAATATGCTAACATTTATTGAAGGGAAAATATAATTTGATTAATTAAAGTACCTATATCAAAAGAAATGGTGTTTTACGACATAGGATGGTGATAAAACCTTAATTATCCAATTATACCATGTTGTGGGTTTTGAACCTACTAGTTCTGAAACATGATATATATATATATGTATATTCATAAAAATATTACAATCCTAGATGAATATAACTATTTAATAGAAGAATGTTTACCACTAAATGGGATTCCTATTGTAAAGAAATGGGAATTTTCCTCTATTCCTTGTAAGGGAGACTTCATATATGAGGACCTGTAATGTCTGATATGAGAACTAGACCTGAACCTGAACATAGTATTGGGTAGTTGAGAATATATTAGATTCATTTGCAATGTTATGGCCTTTTCTACTATGAAGACCATGATTTTGGAGAAAAAAAGAGAGGTGTGAGATTTTATATAAGAATGATGTATTCTTATCCTGCTATCTTTGAGTAATTCGTCCAACTATTAAATTTTTTTGAGGCATGCATTTAGAATTGTAGAATCATTCCACCATGACAACCTCATGCCATACGCCATGAAGGCGATGATGAACATGCACCATAGGTGGTGGCCCATGAGCTACATGTGATTCCTCTTGTAGTTCCACCTATGCAACCACTTGTTGTTCCTTATATGAGAATCAATGCCCATTTTCGAGAAGGATTTTTCATTATGATGCAATCTATGAAAGGTGTTTCTTGACCTCCCCGAACTATGGAATAGTTGACTCATGAGCTCCAGTAGTAGAATCCTCCCACATTTTTGGGGGATGGTATACCACATGCTGCAGAGTCTTTATTGGAGTCCAAGGTCTATATTTTCAAGAATATATACATACCTCTAGAGTGGAGGGTCTAACTCACTACCTATATGCTACCTAATTCTTCCAAGTTATGGTGGAATGTTATTACCCAGATAGAACGAAATCAATATATGATGTAGGTGGATTTGGAGATGATATTATATGATTATATATTTATATATACATTAATAGATGATTGGGATAGAGTGTTTAGGAATATCTAATAGGTATCCTTGTATGTCGCTGAATATTATTCTTATTTTATTGAGTTGCAGAGATTCACCTCGACTCTAGCAGGTGATGATATTGTGACCACCAGGCGATTCACAGATGGGATAATATACACCATATGACTATTTTTGAAATATCTTTTGTTTGATTACTACTTCAAAGATAGTCAAATAGTCCCTAATTATAGAAAGTAATCTAAGATAAGATGATGGTGGGTACTAGGGTAGTTCAATACCCAGATCTTTTAGTGTTTCTTTTAGCAGTTGAAATCATTGCTTTGAGGTTTCTCATGGGTGTAGCAGTATTTAGGCAGTTTGTGCAGAAATTTTTCTTATATTCGACAAATGTAAGAATCCCAAATATATGAACCCTAAGTGTTTTTGAGATCCAAGGTACTAAAGAGGATGTGGTATGATAAGGCGTATTGAGCACTACTAGAGTACTTTTCCATCAGTTCCTATAAAGTGGGGATCTACATATACCCTATGTTCTGGATCATGGACAATATTATCTTTCCATGATGGCAGATGGAATCCCACCAAACACTCAGGCCAAGGTGGTGGCTAAGGCAGAGGTAATGAGACTTAGGACATGTAGCACCAGCAGTGCGAGCCTCCTTAGGGAAGTCAAGCTGTGACATAGGTCTGCGGTACATGCTAGTAACATGCAGTGAAACCCATTTCAAAGGAGAAAAGTTCCAGACCATCTATTATTTAGGGTACTATTCTAGTGGCCTCTACATTAGTATCTAATTTATTTGGAACTGGCGTGTCTCACACTTTTTTATCTGAGGTAATTTCAGAGAGTCTGGGCCTCGAGATAGAATACTATTGTGGTGTTTTGAAACTCAATAACCAATTTGGTATACTATCACAGATCATTCATATTTGTAAGGATTTTACTCTTCAGATATGTGGATATCTCATCGAGTGGAAGCTTTTTTTCCTCAACATGATGAGTTTTGATGTAATAATAGGGATGGAATGGTTAGTTTCCTAGGGATTATATATTTATTACGATCGATGGATGCTGATGTTTACAACATCATAGGGAGATAGGTATTTTTATAATAGAGAATGGGATGTTTTTTCAACTTGGACAAAACCCGTGCAGTGAAGTCTAGGTAGAGTGATAGATCAGATCATCAGTCTCTTCTAGGATGTTCAATGGTTAAAACCTACAATTTTACCTCTCTCATTTAATCATTTTAGGTAATTATTACATTATGAATTTTCTAGGATAGCTCTAGTGAGGGGGTATAATTCACTATTTACCTAATCTAGGAGTATCACCAATGTCCATTTCTACTTATAAGATTAAACCAATAGATATTATGAAGCACAAAATAATAGTTGGAGGGATTGGAGGACAAAGGATTTATACACCCCAACAATTCTTGATGGGGTTTACTAGTCCTTTTTTTCAAGATCATTGATGGTACCCTTAGGATTTGTGTGGATTATTATCGATTGAACCATCTTATATTCAAGAACCAATATCCAATGCCTTGAATAGATGGAATATTTGATCAGATCCAAGGGGATCAAATGTTTTAAAATATTGATTTGAGGTATGGCTATCATCAGGTACATGTTGTATCATTAGACATACCTTCCATAGATTTTCATATCATTTATAGTCTTTGGGAGTATCTAGTGATTAAATTAAGTCACACGAACACACCTTCCATATTTATTGATCTAATGAAACAAGTTTTACACCTATATCTGGATTTATTTATGGTGGTCTTTATTGATGACATCTTAGTGTATTCAAAATCTTGACACAACGATTAAATAAATATTGAGATCATACTGAATATACTAAGGGAGCACTAGATTTACAGTTACAAAAGAATATTACACTTTTGGATTGACAATGTCCATTTCCACAGTAATATCATATTGAATTCATGAGTATATGTAGAATCAGTGAAAGAGATATATATAGTTTTTAGGTAGAATCCTAAGAAAATATTTGATATCCAGGGTTTATTGGAGAAATATTGGAATTAAAAATTCTTCATCCATGATTTCCGATGACTAGTAGTTCCTCGAATGGGATTGACTAAAAAGGGTTTGAAATTCATATGGTCATATCATTTTGAACAATCCTTTCATGATTTGAATGGAATATTGACTTCAGTGATGATATTGATTATTCAAGATCTAGTAAGGAGATATAATATTTATTTTTTTTATTAGGTATTGGCCTAGGAGTAGTTTTGGTACAGGTTGAGTGAGTCATCTCATACGAGTCTTCTCATTTGAGGCCCCATGAACCTAATTACTTGAAACACAACCCTGAGCTAGCTATTTTAGTTTATGATCTTTGATGTTGGATATATTATATACATTTAGATAGTTTTATGGTATCCATTGATCATAAAATCATCAAGTACATCTTCACATTGTGTTATATGAATATTAGGAAGCAAAAACTGGTTGATTGTTTCCATTACTTCAATTTTGAGCATGCCTACATGCCTTGAAATGTAAATGATATAGTTGACGCTCTAAGCTGCAAGACTCAGAAATATGCTATTCAAGAGGAGAGTGGTGACTGGAATCTCATGGACTTGTTTTCATGTAAGCACATTTAGGTTAAGGATGATCATGTTAAGACTATACTCTCGACCTCTTCAGTGACCTCCACCATCTCGGAACAGTTGTAAATGAAGGAAATTATGGATCTTGAGGGCCTAGTACTAAGGCAAAGTGTTTGAAATGATGATTCAGCATATGGTTGGACCATGGGTAAGGATGAGACCCTATTATTTCATGGTATTGTTTGGGTCCCAAAAGACATTATAAAGGATCTGATGTAGGAATTTCATGCTTCATCTTA
The DNA here is from genome assembly GCA_963277665.1 of Viscum album. Taxonomy (NCBI): domain Eukaryota; kingdom Viridiplantae; phylum Streptophyta; class Magnoliopsida; order Santalales; family Viscaceae; genus Viscum; species Viscum album. The sequence continues at coordinate 726,579,844 of OY728130.1, read as the reverse complement.
TTCAGTACATCTCAGTGTCAATAGGATTTATCAATACATACGTCACTAATATTGGTGGCATGGAATGAAAAGAGAGATAGATGGTTTTATTACTCAGTGTTCCACTTATCAGTAGGAGAAGGTGGATTATTTGTTATCATTAGTACTTTTATATCCATTTTCCATTCTTGAGTTGATGTGGGATGATGTTTCCATTTAATTCTTGAATATTGTTTCTATATCATCATGTTGAAACGATACACTTTGGGTAGTTTTTGATCATTTAATTAGTGGAAAATGATATTTACCTATTCCAAAGACCATATAGATAGAATATATAGGGAGACTATATGTTAGGGAGGTCGTATGTATTCATGGATCTTTGTAGTCTATCTGATATGATTAGGATTATTTATTCACATCTTGGTTCTCGAAGGGGTTGTATATGTCGTCGGGTATGCAGGTGCTTCTGACCATGACCTATCACCCTAGTAATGATAGAAAAATAGAAAATATGATTTAGTTGTTAGAGGAAATTATTATTGAACGTTTCCTTGACGTTGTGTGTTCGTGGTAGAGACACATACCCTCAGTTAAGTATTCATATAACAAAATATTTTAGCTGACCATTCAGATTGACCCTTATGGAGCCTTATATGGTCAGCCTTTTTGATCACTATTGATTTGGTTAGAGATTATGGAGGTAGATTTTCTTGTACCACGTTTTTTCTAGGAGACTATAGAGGTGGTCTGATTGATATGAAAGTGCATGTTTATAGTGCACTCCAGACATCAGTTATATGAAAATAGACATTGAAAACCTCTTGAGTTTGAGGCCATAGACAAGTTTTTATTACGATTATCACTTATTTTGTTACATCAACGAATTTAAGGGCAGGTTAATATTTCTCCTCAATTCATTGGATCCTTTTAAGTTTTGAAATTAATTTAACTGGTGTCTTAACATATATCACACCCTCATAGATACCTGTCTATGCATTATATATTTAACATTTCCAAGATTCACTGATATTATCCAGACCCATCATATGTTGTCTAACCTAATGATGTTGAGTTTGATATGAAGGATTATTTTAAGTATTACCTCATGCATATCATGGATTATATCATGAATACAATATGAAGTAGTTCAGTTTCATTAGTAAATTTTCTATGGAAGTACAGTCAAGGAAAAGATGAGACCTGGGATAGGGAATCTAATATAGGATCCCAGTGACCAAATCTATTCACATATGATTCCTATCTAATCTCAGAAGTCCAACTCAATAATGATTTCCTTGAAGGATGGGATGTTGTAATAACCCATATTTTTTCAAATGTTTAGATCATTGTGTTATATTTTAAATTCATAAGTTAGACCCATGTGATAGTACTAAATGGGGTCATGGAGGTTACAAAGATTTCTAGGGCTTGTATAAATCTTATAGACCTTGATTTTGGAGAAACATACTGTGTCCCATGGTTAGTGGAAACCGTGTGGCCTATCTCACACACTTTTCCCTAACCATGCAGGGGAATTTCAGAAGGGATTATGGGGTTTCATGGTTTGTCTACAGCTATACAAGATAAGGTACATGATCATGTGGGGTTCAGATGCCTTGGAAAAGTGAATTCATGCATGGATTGTTTATGTTTATCATAACCATGTTCCTAACCCGTTCGAGGTCCCTCATTAGATAGTGGAGGTAGAACAATTTTCACATGGTTTGGCCAACTGTGAGATCCCATTTTAAAGGTTTATTTTACATTTTATCCCTAAAATACAATAAAAAACTCATCCCTTTTTCTTTCATCAATTTCCAGTAGATGTGCCTTACTCCCTCTTTCTGTGAGTTCTCCCAGTTAATAATATAGGGATCAAGGGATATCCTCCATCCAGACTCCAAATCAAACTCCATAAGTCACATTGGATCAGCATCGGTAAGCACTCAAATTGTCATTCTTCTATTCTTGGGTGTTATTCCTATATGTTTCTCTATTTATGTATGATCTCATTCTACTTATTTTCAGGGAGGTGAAACGTTTTTTCAATTTCTTTAGTTCTACTTCAAACCTGAAGCCGATATTGGATGAGGAATCATATATGAACCTATGATAGCTGATCTAGTTGTTTTCCCTAAAACTTGTGATGTTTTTTAGATCTACCATTGTGATGCACATCGACCATTTCTGTGTGTCACATTAAAATGTGTTCTTCATTTATAAATAATTATACTCATGTTTTTATACTAAAATAGACCCTTGTTAAATGTTTTCAGGATTTAATCCTAAATCATATCCACCCCTTTTGGTGTGTTGAATTAAATGATGATTTATATATAATTTTATAATGGACCAAACACTATCAAATTATTCATCTTGGCTTGTAAATAGAATTTCCCTCTTTCTATAATTTCATATCTATCAACACACCTTCAAAATGGTGGGTTTTCCTTGAATATGAATTTACTTCCCATATTTAATTAATATAATTATTTTAAAATGAATGATAATGGGTGGAAATGCCTCTCAATGTGATGCATGCTTTATTAAATTGATTATATGAATTGTGACATCCATTTTTATATTGGGGCATGATGACTATGATTATTTTGAGGATATCAATAAGTTATTATTATTATTATGATAATTTCATTTATATTGGCTGGTGAATGATGGTTAAGGGACCTTTTAGGGACGGGGTTTCACCATCCCTTATATCTAGTGTTAAACATGATGTCTCACATAGTGACAATTTATTTGGATGATGGGAATGGTGCATCCTGTTCATTTGTACTGGGTATTGGGCATAAAGACTGACCTTGCCTATGTCGAGGGTTGAACATGATGACTCATATTAATTATGAGATTCAGGGTATGTATGATTTTTTAGACCCTATATCTCATTTGACAAGTTAGGGATGCCTGAGTTATACCCTGAGTCATACTAGAACCTATTGTCCATGTATATGCCTAATTATTTCCATACGTAAATATCCCATATATATGTATACGATATATAACTATATATAACTATATATATATTATTACTTATATATATATATATATGGTACTAAGACCAGACATATTCTGGCATATGCCCATGAAGGGAGAGTTTTTCAGGTGTCCTGATGGAACGTATTCCAACTAGTATTTATTTATTTTGAATTTTTCATATTTTTTATTTCTACACTTCTATTACTATGTACACTAGATGGATTATTTCTAGACACTTTTAGTGGTGTCCTATTGAGTTTATCTCACACACTAATTGGGATCCCTTTTGTAGCTGAGTGGACTTTATGTCTGAAATTATGAAAATGGGAAAGAGCCCTGCTATTGATGTTAGATTTTTTCTATTATAGCTTGGAGTATGGGAGTAGTGGATCATGGATTGTCTTGTGATGATTTTGGAGAAGCCTTATGGATTTTTTTGTATTTTTTACAGATTTTTTGTATATCTCATTCCCTATGCCCCCTATTAATTTTTTTTATATCAGTATACCGAGACATCATTGTGTATTACTTGACCTTTGGGAATTGATTATTATTATAGTTATTGGTTTCTTATTTTTTCAGTTATTTATTATTTTATTTATTCTATTACATATGGTTATTATTTCTTCCTCTATTGTATATATTTTTATCTTATCCAATTTTCCACTCTAATATAGGTATATTGTCTCCCAACTATACCACCTTAAAACCTTGCTGTTATTCGTTAGCCTCTCGAATATGGGGAGGTACTCTTGAGGCCATGTGACCCATCGACTCTCGGAATCACTCTTTTGGATCCTGAGTCGGAACATTACAGTAATATTACATTGAATTACTCTATATTCAATTTAAATGTTGAACCTTACATAAATTGATTATGTTAGAAACATATTTGAGTGTTTGAGATAATTGAAATAACATAGGACAGAGAAGTACAATATGAGGTTCCTTGAATTCATTTTCTTATAAAATAACCTGAACCTTTTTCTTTGACACATGTGATATTATAATAGAACATGATAGGACAAAGTGAAATAACCAAGAACAAAGATCTCCCAAGCCTCCCACAAGTGATTTTTGGATTAAAATCGGGAACAAGTAATCTGAATTAATGATATTTCTTGTATTTTGATAGTTTGAACATTCATAGGATACCACATCACCTATATCATCATCATCATATTCTTCAATTATTTATTTATAATGAAATTAAAAGGCTCTATTCTAAGGAGGTATGAAATAATGTAACCCAAGGGAATCCCCCCATATGATATCCACACCATCTGATTTCAAGAGATCCACATTCAAGACGTAGTAGACGTTGGAGTTGGGCTCAGCCAAGGAGGCGAGGTGATCCGCCACATTGTTCTCTTCACGCCCCATGTAGAGCACTTTGGTGTTATTATTAATAAGAATAGACATGCACCTTATAATGGTATAGGATATTGACCAAGGGATGGAACCAATACCCGATGTCATCATCAAAGTTATGGAATATGGATAATTCCATGTGAAGATCCAAAAAAACAAGGGCATGTGCTCTCAATGACTATGTTTTCAATTAATGGGGGAATATCCAACTTAATAGAATTTGTAAAAGAGTGATCATTAAAACAAGTATTACACTTTGTAATAATCATATCCTCTAAGAAGATTCAAACACGGTGCCCAATTTTTTCCAAAATGGGGGTAAATGCTATGAAATTACCATGAATGGGTTGCGCCATTAAGATGGGGGGGGGGTTAATCAGTGGTACTTATTTTTCGAATTTTTAATAAAATAAACCTCTCTATCTTATTAGAGTATAATCCACTAAATATTTAATTTTACCCCAACTATAATGATGAATAAATGTAAATAAACATTAGGAAAAAAGGTTTTTATAAGGTTTTTTCTCACAGTAGGGACTATGTCCTTTATTATAGTTAGGTCTAGTTAGAGTCATAGATTATCTACTAGAACCAGTTATTAATTTTAAGTGGGTTGGGATGATATCATCATGAATTGATGAAGTTTTTCCAAGAATTATGTCTCCTAAAAATTATTATACTTATTCTCACTCATTTACAATAATAACACAACAAGATAGTGAGAAATATCATAAAGAATATCAGCTACATCTATAACAAAAATGGATCTTCCTTAGAGCCGTTGAAATGTGAAGATTTAACAACTGCTTAAAATTTTAATTTCCATAAATTTTAATGTTTGTAAATTCAATAAATATAACTAAGTATGGTTATATCCCTGATCATCTTCTGAAACATATATTTAGGGAACTATTACTATACTGTACTTTTGAACTTATATTGTTTTTTTCTCAACTTTTTAGAACCCCTATAGTCATTCTTCACAATTCTATTTCACAAAAATACTTCACGCAATTTCTTTACACTAATATATCACACTTTTGATTTAATGTCTTCATCTGAAATCAACTTTGTGAAAATTCTAGTTTGTGAAACCTACATTATGTGGAAATAGTCTACTACATAGACTTCATGAAAAATTTTATCACCTATGATCCTTCACACACATATTTTCAAATAGAGTGAATTTCATGAAGACAATCTATTCTAATATTTACACAAATATAAATATATTATCTATTCATAAAATCTTATTCTATTAATATGACTACTAATGATGTTTTTAGGGGTATTTATAAACAATATTGACCCTGTATTTGACTCCTTATGCTTATATTATTTACAATCTCTCCATTTCATAATATTAACAAATTCACATAACATAACTTATGTGATGCATAAATTCAAGATTATTTAACTTCCAAAAGGATCATGAATTTCTGAATCTATAAGTTTTATGATGTTTAACTTTAAGGAATCTATTCATACTTTGACAAACATAAAAATTTGTAATAATTTATCCATTATTCAATATGACTTTTTTAACTTGGGATAAACTTTTTGATTCTATTCTTTTTTTAAAATTTACACTATTCTATACCTAACTCTAGAAAATATATGTTTTGATCAAATCATAATCCCCACTTATGATCTAATGAACGTAAAATTGACTCAAATTGAATAAAATTAGAATTTCAACCACTTTCATGTTAGTTGCATTGTATTTCATATTATAGATTTAACTTTTGATCATCTTTTATAAAAATGCAACATGGGTGTCTTCTTATGATCAACCAATCTTCTATCATGAATTATTTTCCAACCATACAACTTATTAGCATCATAATTTTAGTGACTTCTAAACATAGTACCTTTTCATTGAAAAATGATGAATTTCAAAAACAATGCATGTTCAGTCGAATATGATGTTTAGAACAAGCCAATTTATCTCGGTTTTATCTTATTATCATACTAAAAAAATCCCACATAATTAGTTTACAACAAATATGATACCATTTACATGGGTTTCTCAATATATAAATTTGGATTTATTTTTAAATGTAAAACTAATATCAATTGTCATCAAATCAAAAAAATTTCTCTAGGATAAATTTCTTGATAACTCACTAACATATAAAACAATATTTTTGATAGAATTCCATCTCTCATTGAAAATAAATTTATAACCATGTGACTTAGATTCTCTTCCCTCCATTCATAATCTAATTCAATTTTTATCTTCCTTTATTTAATGGATTCAACTTCATATTAATAAAATATATGGAAAAAAGTTTTATTGCTCCCCCTTGGACATTAGAATCCAAATCATATTGGGGGAAATAACTAATCCTTCCTTACGTTATAGTGGAATGACAAACATAATGTATGAGCCTCAAATAATCAAACAATTCCTTGGGATATATTTTTTAAACTTATTATAAATTTGATATTTATTTTAGATATACTCCAACTCCACATCTCAATTATCCACTAAATCGTTGATTAAATGATATTTGATATCAATGATTTAGGATATGGAGTGTTACATTGGGATCTTTGTGTGATAAATTTCACTCTGAGTATCAGAATAAATTTTCCATGGTTTGTTAATATTCACTTTCATATCATCTAACTAAACCTTCATATATTAAATTTGGGTATATGAATGATTAAAAGAAATAAACTCTAATTCATCTATACTTTAAGTCATATAAATTTTCTTCTTACTACGTGAATTTACTCTAATAATAATGTTCCTCCTAATTTTTATAATAGACCATCTAAATCTTAGGCCTAATAAGCATCAGTATATCCAAGAAGTTCAATTATCCACTTATTTTATATATTATGGAACAATTTTATGTTCCCTTTATATTCTATATAATTAATTTATCATCTAACTAGTGTGACTCATTCATATCACTTATATATCTATCACACAAGGTTATTAAATACAAAATATCTAGCCTTATTCCCATATAATAAAGGCAACAAAGATTAATTTCTCAAAGACTTTTAAACATAGACCTCTTCTAGATTTATCTTTAATTAGTGGTACACTAACTAAAATAGTGGTTCAACCATGCCCTAAAAATCCCATGTCAAATTTCTTCAAAAAATCCTTATAATAATTTTATTTTTAACGGAAAAAATGTTACTACCTTTTTGTATAAATGTTTACTCGAGAAATAAATTCATCTCTCTATGTAGTGAAATATCAATCTGGATATTCAATTTATCAGAAAGTTATTCATATTCATACTCCTTGTAACTCATAAAAATTATGTCATATAAATACATATTGAAAATTAGAGTAACTATTTTCATATCTTTCATATAAAATGGTTGGTCCAATTTTACATTAGAAAATTTATATTTATTCGGGAAACTATCCAGTTCGGAATACGAGGATATAGGATCCCATTTCTAACCATATGAGGATTTATTAAAATTACACACTTTGGTTCCATTAACATACATGATTAAACCTTATCATTTATTAATACAATCATATTCTTTAATACCTCCACATAATAAGGAAGTCTTTATAATGACCCAACTTTTTCTTAAATGGATATTACATCATTTTAATGATAAATGACACAATAATTATACATTTAATGACATAAATATTTAGTATATTGGGTAATTTAATACCATAAATAGCTTATAAATGATTAAAAAATAAAAAAATTTAAAATCATTGTTCATTATCCATTTAAAATCTCTCCCATTATCCTTAGTACATGTAGTCACCTAAGGATAAACATTAATGGGGTGTGATAAAATCCCATCAAGGGGAGGGATATAATAGTAGAAATATGAGGCATGAATCAATAGTACATGGATGAGAATAATCATCATAATAATGACATAATCATAGGAAATCATCATAATATTGAAGAAGACATTTGAAAAAGGCTTTCAATGTGGTGATGAATAAAAATGAAACATCATATCATAGAGTTCAAATTCCACGCATAGTTGTGAACAAAGCTAGCAACATGTTCATGTATAACATATGTTATCAAATAATAAAATCATAATTGTGAATAAATTTATCATCATGTTTATGAATAATACACAAAATCCTATTATATACATCACATTAACTGATGCTTTTGAGTGATGTATAATTCAGGGCCCACCCACCACATCATAAATGCTCATAATCATGCATGCCACATTGAACATATAAAAATCATAGTCATAAAATATATGATTATATGGAAATGGTTTCATAAAAATTTAATATGGAAGACTTTCGTTAATAAACATTGAATATATAAAATTTTTAAGGGAAAAAATGTTTGGTATAAACATAATCATTCCAATGTGAAGAAGAAACAACTCAAGATGATTCAAGGATATGATTTGGAAATAAAAGAGTTTTCGAAACAAAATGAATTTGGATTTATTATAATTTTCTCAAGGTAGAAAACATGTATATCAATAAAAATAAAAGGTTCAAAAAGTGAATTTATATATACGGAATATTAAGAGAACATCAATACTAAAAATGATGTGGAAGATGGATAAACCAAAAAAATGAGTTGTGTTCGTGAAAATTTGTAACTTGAATCGATATTTTTGTCATTTCCTTTCCTCCACCTGAGTAATAAACATAGGTTAATTAAATTATTAATACATAAGTTAATTATATTCATTTTTACCAATATTTAGAAATTATAATCATTGGATTATATTTCTTAATTCTTTTAGTAAAATATAAAACCTTATCCTTTTCTTTGATTTCACATTTTTTTCATGGTCATTTATACATAACTAGAATTAATTATAGAATTATAAAGTAAATTTTTTTATGAATTTATATATCATAATTATTTTTATAACCATTTATATGATAAGTGATAATAAAATAATTGGAATCATCTTAGTAGCGATAAATTAACCGTTAACAAGACATTTTCTGAAGTAGAGGTGTGGGATGTATAATATATGAATATATTAACAATGAAATTTTTATAGTATATTAACAGTATCAAGATCATTTTAACATACTATATAATATTTTTAATATTTTTTTAATTATAAAATGGAAGGTGGATTTGAAAATATAAATGTGTAATGAAATAAAAGGATTAAAAGATATTACCTCCTTGAAGTGGCTGCTTTTCTATAGCCCTTGACTTTGTGAATGATTAGAGTTTGATTTCTCCATAACACTAATATTTATAATAAAAGGATTTAGAGAGTGATTTTTTAGAGTATTGAATTTGGTAATTGTGGGTGGATTTTTTTTCAAGGTAAGGGAGAGAGGTTTTTCATAATTAAGGACAATGGTATTTTGAGTTAAAATGTTAAATAAAATACTATATCTATATAAAACCTTATAATTGTGATATTTTTTAAATTATAAACCTTATATGAATTAAATAAAATTATTTTAATACATTGAATAACTTTTTAATTCGAATTCATCTTTTTTAAAAAAATGAAATGTTGAAAAAATGAGAAAATATTATATTAATGTAATACTATAGATTTTAGACTTTGGAAAGTACTATTTAGGTTTGGAAATAATTATTAATGTATTTTAATGAATTATTTATAAAATTAATTTTATTTGGTCTATAAGTGGGTTCTATTAATTTTTATTGAATTATTACATCAAGAATGATTTAATAAAAAATCATCCAGTTATGAAAAAGACTTTATTTTTACTATTCACATGAAAATCAATGTACTTCATAAAATTTTCAAAAACTATCCCTTGGAATATTTCGACATGATGATTTAAAAAATGATTTTAATTTTATCAAATTAGTTTTCTAACATAGGTAATTTTTATTTTTAATATAAAAATAATGTTTTATATGAAATACTTTAAAATATAGTTTATAAAAATCCTATTAATATTTTATTTGTATTTTTAAGTAATTATATTTATTTTCTGGCATTATAATATTTATATTTACTTAAACTAATCATGTTAAATATTATTTACAAGAAAATTTTATATTTTAAGGTTAAAATACTATTTCAACCAACACATTACTATTCATATGTTCACATTACCTCATACAAATTCCTCTTTATTTATTCATTCATTTCTATCACAATTCTAGTCAAGGTTATAAATTTCAATTTTTTATAACGTTAATTGGTTTAATTATATTTTTTTTCATTTTCATATTATTTTCAATGGGAGGTATGATTCTACCATATTGTGGAGATCAATATTTTCCCATTATAGTTTTTATTATTTTATATTTTATATCCCCTTGTTATATTTAGAATTTTAATGTGTTTAATTGGTGACTAATGTAACAATTTTCCTTAATAGAATAATGTTTTTTAGATTTCTCAATGTATTTTATTTTTATAATACCATATAATATAAAATACTAAAAATCTATTTTAAGAATCCAATATCATATAAAAACTACGGATTGTTATATTCTCCCCCCTTTAGAAATTTCAGCCCCAAAATTTCAACTCATATTGTCTGTTGAGAATAAGTGGGGGTACTTAAATTTCATTATCTACTATAATTCCCATGTAACATAACAATACTAATGGTTCCTTCAAAACACTTTGACATGGTGAGTTATCTTGTTGTATATAAATTTGTCTCTTTGGTCCAAGATGTTCAACTGATTTTCCTCAAAAGAGAGGTTATTCTCCAATTCAACCACCTTCATATTTAGTACATGTGAGGGGTTGGAGAATTTTATACTTTGGAGTGATATGTGCCAGAAATCATGGAATTAGGCTATTTTTAGGATAAATTCTAGATGATAGTGTACTGAAAAAATGTGATCAAAGATCTCAAAGGGGCCAATGTACCTAGGGCCAATCTTCCCTTTCTTTCCAAACTGCATGTATCACTTCCATAGAGATATTCAATGGAAAAATTTATCTCCAACTTCAAAATTCCAATCTATTTGAGTGTTTTAAACATAAGTAAATTTATATATTTGAGAATATTGAATATGTTTTTTTATGAGTTTAACCTTTTCTATCATCTATTGTACAATATTGTGGCTAAGTGGCTTATGTTCTCCAACAAAATTATAACAATTAGGATTTTTCATTGTTTCTATATAGATATTCATAGGGAACAATTTGAATATTTGAGTGGAATATGTTTTTAATGAGAACTAAAATGATGGGATATGTTGATCACATACTTCATTAAATTCCATTTAGTGTGGTATCAACATATCCTTGATCTTTAGAATAGTCCTTTTAGCATGTCCATCAGTTTGGTCGTGACAGGCAGTATTGAAATTCAATTAAATACTCGATGAATATTGAATAATTATCTGGAATTTAGATGTGAAAATTGGTTCATGATTACATATGATAGAAAGTGGTACCCCATAAAACCTTTCAACTTCCATTATATATATCTTGGTAAGTTATTCAAGTAAAAAATATTCCTGAATTGTGATGAAGTGGGATGTCTTGGTGAGTTTATCCATAAAAACCCATATCGCATTGTTTCCATAGATTTCTTCGAGATAACAATTTAAAAATCCATGGTAATGTTCTCTTGTTTCGATTTGGGTATGTTCAATGGTTTCATCATCCCCTTAGTCTTCTATCACTCTAATTTAACATGTTAGCATACAAGGCATCTTGAGATATACTCCACAGTCTTCTTATTAATGTTTTCCCACTAGAAGTGTTCTCAAAGATTATGGTAAATCATTGTACATGCAGGATTGATAATAAAGGATTATCAATGGTAATTATAAAATAACTATTTATTTATCTAATGTGATACAAACATACAAACTCTAGTTCCAAATCTATTGACACCATACTCAACAATATAGAACTCATTTAGCTTCTCTTCATTTACTGCTTCCAAATTCTTTTGAAACCCAATATCTTACCTTTGTTCCAACCTGATATTTTCTAGGATATATGGTTGGGAAATAATTTAGGAATTGAATTATTTATTCACTTTCATTGTGATTTCTAGATCCTTCCTTTTCATACCTAGGAAGATAATTTCTTTTTCAATCTACAACATGGATAGAGTAGTAGGTTATTTTCTATTAAGAGCATGAAATAACATGTTTGCTTGTCCATGATGGTAGTGAAAAATGAAATAATAGTCCATGATTATCTTAAAGAAATATATTTTATAAATTTTAAGTTCATTCATTTTGAATACTTAGTTTAGAACCATTTTATCAGTATATATGTCACATTTCTCTCCATATAGGCAATGTATTCAAATTTTAAAGGTGAAGATCATAACTGCTAACTCTAGATCATGTGGTGGGTAGTTTTTCTCATGGTCCGTCAACTATATTGAGGCATATGTTATAAATTTTTCATTATGTGTTAGTACACAACCCAATACTTTCTTCAACTCATCACTGTATATCAAAAAACATTCTCCACTTGTTGGTAGTGTGAGTAAAAGTGAAGTGATTAGCCACTTCTTGGTTAACTTAAATAATTACTCATGTTCTTATATCTAGACATAACATACCATTTCCATGGTAACATAGTTATATGGATATTAAATCATGTAACATTTTTCACATAATGTCAGTAGTATCTTGATAAGCGAAGAAAACTGTTGATTTTTGTGACACTTGAAGGTCTGGGAAATTCCTTAACTGGTTTTGTCCTGGAAGGGTCCAAAAAAATTCCCTCACGTGTAATCCAATTCAACATGAATGTGACTTAATATATTAAATATTAATAATTTATGAACATATCATATATGTTCTCCTTCCTTAATGTTTCAAACAAAATCCTAAGATGATCTACATGTTCCTCCTTTCCCTTGGAGTAAAGGAGAATTTAATCAACGATAACTACACAAAATTTGTGAAGGTGGTCTCTAAAGACTCTATTCATCACATTCAATAAGTTCTCATGGGAATTATTAACTCCAAAGGGAATCACTATGAACTCCAAGTGTCCATGTATTGTATTGAAGGATGTTTTCTAAATATCTTGATTATTCACCTTAAGCTAATGGTATCCATAAAAATATCCAACTTTGAGAAGTATGGTTATCCGCGTAGTGTATGGAACAAGTAATCAATACTTTGTAGGGAATACATGTTTTTTATGGTTATCTTTCTATGATCTCGGTAATTGATACACAACCATATTTATCTATCCATTTTCATAACGTAGTGCACTAGAACACTATATGGAGTTACACTTGAGTGTTTCAACATTTGACCAAATTCACTTTCAGATGCTTATTAAACTCCTTCAATTCAATTGGGGCCATCCTATAGGGGTATTTTGAGATTGGTGTGGCTCTAGGTATAAGTTATATTGATAAATTTACCTAACAATATAGGATAAATCAATGTAAATATTTAGTAAATATATCATCATAATGGTAATTTCCTAATGTTGATACTTTACTTCAACGAAACTATTTGGGAAAGGTATGACTCTTCATATGTTATCAACACCCACACAGTTTAGGTATTTTGTAAATGTGATTTATGATATTCCTTGAATTTTTATAAGTGAATCGTATGGTTTGGAATATGAAAGTATATGTAATTTTCATGAAAATTGATGTGTGTTCTATATAGTGAGATATGATCCATAACTCCTTTCAGAAGGAAGTATAGCCTACCTACAATCTCCCACCTCATGTTTGTGGACGATACTATGATATTCATTAACAAGGGGAGGAGATCCGTCCAGAGACTGATGAAGCTTCTGAATTACTACTACTTCTGGAACGGACCGGTCCTGAGGAAGGAGAAGAGCATGTTCTTCATATCCAACTGCAGCTCGTCCCAATGTCTGGACTCCCTCAAAAGTAGGCTCAATATGCAACACAGGCGTTTCCCAATGGAATACTTGGGCACTCCCATTTCTTCTGGAAGAATGAGAATACTCTATTTCGATGGAATTTTAAGCAGGATTTCAGGGTGTGTTCTCAACTTGAAGAATCAGCATCTTTTGTTCGGAGGGCACATTGCTCTAGTGAATAGTATCCTTTCTGGGATTCCTATTCACACCATGGCCTCTACCAATGTGCCGAAAGGAGTCATAAAAGCAGTGGACGCCATTCTTTGTAACTTCTTCTGGGATGCGAAGTCTAAAGGCAAGTGGAATTGGACGAAGTGGGAGAGGCTGGCAAGACCCACCCTCGAAGGGGGGATCAACTGCTGAAGTCTCCATAATACTATAGAAGGTTCCCATGCCAAGCTTGCATGGGAGATATTGGAAGAGAAAACCTTATAGGGGTGATGCATGTCACCTTTAATAAGAGGTAATGAGGAGGTTAGTTGTGGCCCAAATTTCCCGATGTGGGCCAAAGTTCACCCTATGGTTCTTTCCTTGTCTTCTTGCTCTCGCTGGATTGTTGGAACAGGGGACATCTCCTTCTGGAACAAGAACTGGACAGGCTCTTTTTGGCATTCCCATGGTGCCCGACGCCTTTGATCTCTTTCAAGGAAGCCCAACTCTGTCCCTGCTTCACCAAAGAGGTGTTGAATGCAGATCACCAGGATCTCATTGATTTGATCATGTTTAATTCTGAGAAAGACAGGTTTGTTTTCACTCCCTCATCCTCAGGGGTCTTCAAAAATAGAGACTTCCAATGGTGGAGGTCCCTCACGAGGCCCCTGGATCGGTGGAATGGTGTTGTCTGGTGTCGTCAGATCCCGAACAAAATGAATTTCTTGACTTAGCGGATTAGGAACCTGGAACTGGACTCAGATGACAATATCAAGAAACTTGGGATCATCCTGCCCTCGGGATGCCACTGTTGTAAGCAGCAGATGGAGGAAAGCTTGGATCAGCTGTTTTTCAAGAGTGAATGTGCGCTAGATGTTTGGTCATTTCTTGGGGGAGTCAGGTCTCCTAGTTCTGAGGAGACTGAGTCTGAGTTTCTGGAAAGGTGGTTTAAAGGCGCGCTTGGTTCAGAGAAGACCCACCATCCCCGTGCTGTCTCTTTTAATGTGGGTGCTAGTGTATTTGGCAAGCCAGAAACCAAGCCCAATACGAAGGTGTAAGACCATCAACCAGAGCCATCTTTGCTCTCATCCATGATAAAACACCATTTTGTTGAATATTTTATTGATAATAAATGAAATAATTTCCACACATTGTGTTAAATATGTTTATTTATAAAATATTGGGGATTTGATCATTCATTTGAAAATTTGGTGAAAATTCCAGTTTTACCCTTAATAGTGCACTGATGTATTTCGAATATAAATATTTTTATATTTATTATTTGAATTTTACATTTTGTAATAGTGTTACTAACTTAATTTTCTACAACTTTCATTCAGGACACTAGAGCTAAAGAGTGCATTTGGATGGAGTAAATGGGCCATTAATCCAATGGTGGGATGGACTCGGCAGAATGGACATGGGCTCTGTATTTGGGCCATATATTCATCATCAGGGCTTGGAGTGAGCCCAAAGTTTGAGGAAAGCTCGGGCACATGGTTTGGCACAAATCATGCGTCAGGAAGGCCGGTCATTTCACGCGTTTTGGAGGTAAATTGGGCGGTGGAAGTTGGAATAAAATATTTGGCCGAATTTCCACATTCACACTTGAATCCACTTGTAACCTCTCCTCCCGTCCCCTCTATAAATTGGGGTTTTTCTCATTTGGAGGGGTTGGGACGTGCCTTGGAATGTTTAGGGAAGAGGATAAGTGGATCCACTCCAATTCTCCGACCATTTAAATAAGGGTATCTCTTGAAGCAAGGATCCCTTCGACGAAGCCTTCTTCTTCTCCTTCATGTTGTAATGATTTTGTTTGTGTAATAAAATTCTTTTCTCTTATATTATTTCATCTCTTTTCTTCTGTTTTGTTTAAATTTATTCTTCTCTTTATATTCCTATTTGGTCTGGAATTCTTGAGTAGAAGTGTTATTGGGTTATACCCATTATAAACATTTGCACATGCAAAACATTTCTATGATGATTACGCCACCCATGGAAGAGTAGTCTTTTAGTAACCGATCTATCTTCTTCCCTCTTCATTTAATTATTTTGAATCAATGATCTACTGTAATTCACATAATATGATACATGAATTTTGTTTTTAAATTACAAGAAACTAAGCATGAAATTGAACAATTAACACAAAAACACGCGAGGACGGGATTTTGTGTAAATTGCGAGAGAGTAATCTTTATCGGTAATACAAGACCACACGGGATAAATTCATAGAGTTAAAATATAATCCCTAAACAAAAATCATCCTCATTTCCAGAATGGATATGTGCTCTAATTAACCACTGACCATAAGCTATCCTTAGAGCAACAATCAAAGCAGGGTGCTGTGATTGCGTGTTCCGAAGCTAGCCTAGGGTTTAAGTAATTTCATCTGTGTGGTTAAGTTAACTCTCGTAGGGTTTGAGGGATAAAAAATTAGGGGATAATATTTAAGTGGATATTGATTTAAATGATAATGATTAATAAGTAAATGAAGAGGTCGATTTAGATCGATTATTCTTTTTAAAATAGATTTCTAAAAAAACATCTTCTTGTTGTGTCATTTTAATCGAAATTCATTTCAAAACTAAAAAAAATATACAATATTCTTCCAGAAAACTTCTTCTAGATTCATAAATTATAAAAATAACCCCATTCCTTTAAATTAGTGTTTTTATTTTATTTTTAAAATACCTTTAATAAGTTGTTAAATTCACTTCCTCCTTTGAGAGACGACCCTGGTCAGCCATTCTGCTGCACCTAAGTACCCCAAAATCACATTAATCATTTGAGGGCGCCCACGACAGCACTCTATCAAACTGGCGCTGTTGCCAGGGAGGCAAGTAATTTATTCAACCATTTAGAGGTATTTCTTCTATTTTTCATTTTATTATTTTCTTCACCTCTCTCTTTCATATTTACCCTTTCTCAAGTTTTCATTTTTTTCATCCTCTTCTTTTCTTTTTGGACCATAAACTCAACTTCTCATTTTTATTTTACTATGGTCCACACACTTTCTTTTCATTTTTATTTTATTTATGACATGAACTAATCCCGAAGATCTCTTAGATCTTGACCCTGAGATTGAACGTAAACTTAGGACACGAATCAGACATACTCAATCTACGGGAAGTTTCAATATTCAACCAGTTGGTGAATTCCTCTCTTCTGGAAACATTGAAATTGGAAGCTATTCAAATTCAAACATAAAAGAGGAACCAATGGCTGGAAATAATGGAAATTAACTTAATAGAACCATTCGAGAATTGGATGCACCTGATATTAACTATCAACCAAATTGTATTGCATACCCAAATCTAGAATCGGACTTTGAATTGAAATCTGGATTAATTCACCTTTTTCCAAAGATTCATGGCTTATCTGGTGAGGATCCCAAAAAACACCTTAAGTAAATTAATGTGGTTTGCTTGAATTTAAAACCAAGAAATGTTTCTGAAGATCAAATTAAATTAAGATCATTCCCATTCTCCCATGATGGAGCTGCAAGAGATTGGATGTATTATTTGAAACATGAAGATGTAACATGTTGGAATGATTTGAAATGCCTTTTCTTGCAAAGATTTTTTTCAGCATCAAGGACAACATCCATTCGAATGGAGATATCGCGTATCCAGCAAGCCCAAGGGGAGTCAATGTATAAGTACTGGGAGCGATTCAAGAAGTTGTGTGCAAGCTGCCCACATCACCAAATCAGTGAGCAATTACTCATACAGTACTTCTACGAAGGACTCACACCCAAGGAAAGGAGCATGGTGGACGCTGCAGCTGGAGGAGCATTGGTGGACAAGACACCAGCAGCCTCACGTTCTTTGATCGACAAGATGGCCCAAAACTCCAATAACATTTGGTGATCGAAGTACACCACATATCAGGGGAGTACATCAGGTAAGTCCTTCTTCTCTTGAGAGTCATTTGATTGATACCAAGTTAGAAGAATTGACAACTATGGTGAGGCAAATTGCTTTGGCACAAAAGACATATCTACCCCCTCCTTCAAGGCCTTGTGGCATTTGAACTGAGACAAGCCACCCAACTGACTGTTTCCCACAACTACAAGAGACAGAGGATTGCGCAACAGTATTCCCAGGGAGACCATTTCAGTAGCAACAATAACCATATCCCAAAAAGAAGTTTGATTCATTTGATCCAACATACAACCAAGGGTGGAAAGATCAACCGGACATGTGGTATGGCTCTGGAAAACAACAAAGTCCCCCTTTTCAACCAAACTTCCAGCAGCCTCCACCATACCAACAGGGTTTCCAACAACCCCAATGGAGATTTGAAGCTCAAACATCAACAAGACAACAACAAGGGAATCCTCCACCAAAGGTAGATTCTAATACTGATGATATTTTGAAGCAAATTGTTCTTAATCAACAGAATGAGTTGAAGAGTCAAAGTTCGGAGCTGAGGGAGTTGAAAACTCAAATGAGCCAGATTTTCACCACCCTCCATGAACTTGTGATTAAGAATTCTGGAAATCTACCCTCCCAACCCACTCCAAATCCAAAGGGGAATGTTAGTGCCATCACATTGAGAAGTGGGAAGCAAATGAATGATACATCTGGACCTACCTTTCTACCGGGATTCACCTCTACTCTAGAGAAGCCGCATTCCATACCAACTGATGAGAAATCCAAGGGGAAAGATAAAGGTAAGAAAAAGATTTATGATGTTCCTCCTAAACCCATTACTTTTCCAAACAGGGTTGTTCAAACCAAGAAGATGCCTGAAGAAGCAATGCAAAAGGAGTTTTTGGACAAATTCAAGCATGTGGAGATCAAAATTCCTCTAATTTAAGCCATTAAGAAAATCCCAAGGTATTCCAAATTCTTAAAATAACTCTACACCAATCGAAGAAGTCTTAAGGGAAATGAGAGGATCAACCTTGGAAGGAATGTCACAGCACTCATTTCACTAACTCTAGCAATGCCAAAAAAGTGCAAGGATCCAGGGACATTCACCATCCCATGCACCATTGGGGAGTTTCACTTTTCTGATGCACTTTGTGATTTAGGTTCTTCCATAAATGTGATGCGTCACTCTGTATTCTCTTCCTTGTAGGTTGGTGAGTTGAAGCCAACAAGAGTAGTGGTGCAATTGGCGAATAGAGCTACGACATATCCAGCAGGAGTCCTTGAGGATGTACTTGTCTGGGTAAGAGACATGATCTTTCCAGCAGACTTCTATGTGCTTAACATGCAGGATGATCAGGTAAGTTCTCATGCCCCCATTATCTTAGGTAGGCCCTTCCTCAAAACTGCAAAAACTATCATAAATGTCAATGAGGGTACACATTCCAGGGAATTTTTAGATTAATTTGTGATATTTAATGTTATGGATTCCATGAAGTACCCCTCAGAGGACCATTCTGATTTTTTTATCTCCCATTTTTAACCACCAAGTAAAAACACCATGGAATTGGATTGTCCTATTCTTAGGGAGATTATGAGTATGGGTTCTAGTTTGATGTCTGAGAGTACTTATACACCCATTTTTAAGGAACAAGACTCTCTAAGATTTGTTTTTGAAATGGAATCATATTCTGATTTTGATCATGTGAACTCTGATTATGACATGGCTATTGAGTATGCTGATGGATTTGGTGCTTTATTCTCTGATTGTGATGATTTTTATTCTGATACTGATGTTCATTGTGCAGATATGTCTGTTGCATCAATTTCTCTATCCATAAATCACCCCCTACATTGGAACTCGTGCCTTTGCCCCCAAATCATAAATATGCATACTTGCTGAGTGGTGATAGATTACCTATTATCATTTCTAACAATCTCTCTTTTGAACATGAAGAAAAACTTTTTAATCTATTAAGAGATAATATTAGGGAAATTGGTTGGACATTGGATGACATATCATGTATTATCCCCTCCATTTGCATCCATAAGATTCTCTTGGAGGATGGGTCTAAACTGGTAAGGCAACCACAAAGGAGACTCAATCCAACACTTTTGGAAGTTATTAAAAAAGAAGTTTCAAAATTGCTCGAGGTAGGTATAATCTATCCTATTTTGGATTCTTAGTGGGTAAGTCCAATTCAGGTTACGCCTAAGAAAACTGGTTTCACTGTTGTTAAAAATGATAAAGATGAGTTAGTTCCAACGAGGGTACAAAACAGTTGGCGTGTGTGTATTTATTATAGGAAACTAAATCATTCCACATGCAAGGACCATTTCCCCCTCCTGTTTATTGATCAGATGCTTGAGAGACTAGCTGGGAAGACACACTATTGGTTATTGGATGGATTTTTGGATATTTTCAGGTTCCTATAGCTCCGGAGGACCAGGAGAAGACGACATTCACCTGCCCATTTGGTACCTTTGCTTACTAGAGGATGCCATTTGGACTTTGCAATGCCCCAGGTACCTTCTAGAGAAGCATGGTGAGTATTTTTTCTGATTTTCTTGAGACATGCATGGAGGTATTTATGGATGATTTTACAGTGTATGGGTCTTCATTTGATGAATGTCTAATTATTTTGGGAAAGGTGTTGAATCGTTGTATTGAGAAGAATCTGGTCCTGAACTTTGAAAAGTGTCATTTTATGGTAGAGCATGGCATTGTCTTAGGGCATGTAGTGTCAAAACATGGGATAGAGGTTGATAGATATAAGGTAGACATTATTTCATCCTTACCATATCCTTCATGTGTGCATGATGTTAGATCTTTCCTAGGGAATGGAGGATTTTATCAACGCTTCATCAAAGATTTTAGTAAGATCGCTCTTCCTATGTCACGATTACTTCAAAAGGATTCTGATTTTGTGTTTGATGATTCTTGTAGGACTTCCTTTGATGAGCTAAAGAAGTGTATGACCACTCCACCTATTATACATCCCCCACGGTGGGAGATTCCTTTTGAGCTTATGTGTGACGCCTCCAACATCGCGGTTGGAGTTGTCTTATCTCAGAGGGTGGAAGGACGTTCACATGTGATCGCCTATGCATCAAGGACACCGGATTCAGCCCAATAAAATTACACAACCATAGAAAAATAGTTTCCTACTGTCATATTTTCTTTAGATAAATTCCATTCATATTTATTCGGCTCTAAAGTAGTTGTTTTTTCTGACCATGCAGCTTTGAGGTACCTCCTAAAGAAGCCAGATGCAAATCCATGACTTATCTGTTGGATGCTCCTTCTTCAGGAAGTTGATATTGAGATAAAGGAAAAGAAGGGATCAGAGAATTTGGTGGCAGACCACATGAGTAGGCTTACTCACACAATAGAGGATGACACCTTGGACCAGGTACCACTTCGGGACACATTCCCCGATGATCATCTCTATACTGTCTCAGGTATGCATCCATGGTATGCTGATTTAGTTAATTACATTGTTTCCTCTGAAATCCCAGCAAATTTGAAGAAGCATCAAGTCCAAAAATTAAAAAGTGAGTCTAGGTATTATGTGTGGGACGATCCTTACCTCTGGCGCATGTGTAGTGACCAAGTCATTAAGAGGTGTGTTCCCGATCACGAGTTTGAGTCTGTTTTGCATTTCTGTCATACACTTTCTTGTGGTGGACACTTTGGACCCCAACG
Organism: Viscum album; assembly: GCA_963277665.1. Lineage (NCBI taxonomy): Eukaryota > Viridiplantae > Streptophyta > Magnoliopsida > Santalales > Viscaceae > Viscum > Viscum album. The sequence goes on along the minus strand of OY728130.1, from coordinate 726,557,992 downwards.
GACAGCTAGGAAGGTTTTGGACTCTGGATTATATTGGCCTAGCTTGTTCCATGATGCCCATGTGTTTTGTAAGTCATGCTCTCGTTGCCAACACACTGGGAATATTTCTAGGAGACATGAGATTCCCCAAAAACCCATAGAATTCTGTGAGATTTTTCATGTATGGGTCATTTATTTTATGGGTCCTTTTCCTAGTTCATTTGGATTTTTGTATATTTTGCTTTCTGTTGATTATGTGAGTAAATGGGTGGAGGCCAAGGCCACCAGGACTGACGATTCTCATGTTGTTGTGGACTTTGTCAAAGCAAAGATTTTTTGCAGGTTTGGAGTACCAAAGGCCATCATCAGTGACCAAGGGACACACTTTTGAAATAGTAATTTTTCTTTCCTCCTTCGGAAGTATGGGGTGACACACAAAACATCAGCACCATACCACCCCCAAACAAATTGCCAGACTGAGGTTTCAAATCGTGAGCTAAAACAAATATTAGAGAAAATTGTGTAGCCAAGTAGGAAGGATTGGAGAAAGTGCTTGGATGATGCCTTGTGGGCTTATAGAACATCATACAAGACAGCCATTGGTATTTCCCCATTTAGGATTGTTTTTGGGAAAGCATGTCATCTCCCAGTGGAAGTAGAGCATCTGGAATATTGGGCTAAAAAGAAATGCAACATGGATTTGTCCCAAGATGGAATCCAAAGCAGGCTGCAAATTCAAGAGCTTGAGGAGATTCAACTGTCATCATATGAGAACTCAAGGCTCTACAAGGAAAGATCAAAATCAGCTCATGACAAAATGATCCAACAAAGGGAGTTTCATGTTGGAGAGAAAGTCCTTCTCTATAGTTCACGACTAAAGATGTTGCCTGGTAAGTTGCGTTCTAGATTGTTAGGTCCTTATATTGTGTCTAATGTTTTTCCTTATGGTGCAGTGGAGATCACACAAGAGGACACAGGAATGAGCTTTACAGTCAATGGGAAACGTTTGAAGAGATACATTGAGGGACTTCTTACTGATGCAGTGGATTTTATCACACTGCATGACCCTATCATCACTTGATCACATCAGGCTGTTCCTAACCCTTTCACTTTTATATTATTTGTCCTTTTTAAAAATTCTGCATTTCATGTGCATATATCATCTCATGGGTTCACATCGAGTACAATGCAATATTTTACGTGTGGGGGAGGGAACCTTTTAGAATAATAATTTCATTTGCTTTCCTGTTAAAAAAACCAAAACAATGTGTGTTTTTAAAATTTTGTGTATTTATTTTACAATTTTCTGTGTTTTATTTTGAAACTTTTGAGCTTAAATGATTCTCATCACCAATTTTAAATCCATATCAATGAGTGAAATAATTTATCCCAATAAATTGAGATTAAATGAATGCTGAAATGACTTTGTTTCATGTTCAAATATTTAGTAATTTCATGAAAAGTACGCTGAATTTTGAATCCCATGCCACATCTCACTGTCTTTATATTTGAAATCACTTTCCTGTGAGGCTTCTAAACCATTATTTTCATATTCATTACATTCACCTCACTTCTAGAGAGAACCAAACCATGCTTGATTTAACCAGAATTTTATTTATTCCTGTCAAAACTTGAGGGTTTGATGTACTTGTGTTTAAATGATTGAGGCATTTGTTTGGTATTAAAGCCCCTATTTCAAAGAATCATTTTTTATAATGGCCTACCATGAATATTTAATCCTTTTAGCCCTTAGAAGCCATGCACAGCCTGTTAGGTTAGCCACATTACAAGCCAATTTTCCCTATCCAACCGACTCTTGAAGTGAAATTGCATAATCTAGTTGAGCTTAATTGTGGGGGAAGATATGTTGTGTTGTGCTACCACATTATGTGAAACTTTGGGTGGAAAATTAAATTCTGAAGAGATGTGTTTGCTATGGAAGAAATTAATTATATTGAAATCTGTGGCTTTTCTGGAGCTTTCAAGACAAGTGAAGCTGTGCCTTTTCTGGAGCTTCAAATTGAGGTGGAATGTTGTGCCTATCTGGAGCTTTCAAGAAAATCATGTTTGAGAAGATTGACATTTTTTATGCTGAAATGATGAATGGTGTAAAACTTTCATGACTTTTCATGATGATGGAGCTGAATTGATACTATGGGGATTGAGGAGAAGACCATATTTAAGTGAAAATTAGAATAATTCAATTTTGCTTCAAAAAGAGTCAAGCCCTCCTCATTCACCCTCAGAATTTTTCACATCTAAATCCTACCAATCGGAAGCCACAGAACAACACTGAAAAGTCATCATGATAAACATATGTCCTTGACTCACATCGGGTGGCGTTGTAGGAATCTATCAAGCCTATGGTGACCCTTGTATGAGTTTGGATGAGAAAGACATTGCAAAAAAAATTGATATTTGAGTGATGAGAGAAAATTCAAGCGAGGTAAGTGCTTTGTGAATGGGAGGATAAATAAAGTGGAAATATATTGAATGATATAAATTAAGAACTTGAAATAATGGTTTTTTATGAGGCATGATATCTTTTGTTTCTTGGTGTGTAATTTTTTGATCTCAAAGATATGTGTTTTAAAATTGGTTTTGATTTGATATTGATGTTTACTTGATATGAGATTTTGCTCAGGAGTGCAAAGGGGTAAGTGTGGGGGAGTTGATAAAACACTATTTTGTTTAATATTTTATAGATAATAAATGAAATAATTTCCTCACATTGTGTTAAATATGTTTATTTATAAAATATTTGGGGTTTAATGATTCATTTGAATATTTGGTGAAAATTCCAGTTTTACCCTTAATAGTGCAATGTAGTATTTCGAATATAAATATTTTTATATTTATTATTTGAGTTTGAAATTTTGTAACAGTGTTACTAACGTAATTTTCTACAACTTCCATTCATGACACTAGTGCTAAAGCTTGCATTTGGATGGATTAAATGGGCCATTAATCCAATGGTGGGTTGGACTCGGCAGAATGGACATGGGTTTTGTATTTGGGCAATATATTCTTCATCCGAGCTCAAATTGAGCCCAATATTTGAGGAACGCTCGGGAACATGGTTTGGCACAAATCATCCTTCTGGAAGGCCAGTCAATCCACGCATTTTGGAGGTAAAATGGGTGGGGTAAGTTGGAATAAAATATTTGGCCGAATTTTCACATTCACACTTGAAACCACTTGTAACCTCTCTTCCCCTCCCCTCAATAAATTAAATTTTTTCTCATTTGGAGGGGTTGGGATGTGTTTGGAAAGTTGAGGGCAGAGGAGAAGTGGATCCACTCCAATTCTCCAACCATTTCAATAAGGGTAGCTCTTGAAGCAAGGATCCCTTCGACGAAGCCTTCTTCTTCTCTTTCATGTTGTAATGATTTTGTTTGTGTAATAAACTTCTTTGTTCTTCTTTTATTTCTTCTATTTTATTCTGTTTTGTTTCAATTTATTCTTCTATTAATATTCATCTTTGGTCTGGAATTCTTGAGTAGAAGCGTTATTGGGTTATACCCATTATAAACCTTTGCACATGCTAAACGCTTCTACGATGATTACGCCACCCATGGAAGAGTAGTCTTTTAGTAATCGATCTATCTTCTACCCTCTTCATTTAATTATTTTGAATCAATGAGATACTGTAATTCACATAATATGATCCATGAATTGTGTTTTCAAATTACAAGAAACTAAGCAAGAAATTGAACAATTAACACAAAAACACGCGAGGTCGGGATTTTGTGTAAATTGTGAGAGCGTAATCTTAATCGGTAATACAAGACCACACGGGATAAATTTGTAGAGTTAAAATATAATCCCTAAACACAATTCATCCTCATTTCCAGAATGTATATGTGCTCTAATTAACCACTGACCATAAGCTATCCTTAGAACAACAATCAAAGCAGGGTGCTGAGATGGCATGTTCCGAAGCTAGCCTAGGGTTTAAGTAATTTCATCTTTGAGGTTAGGTTAACTCTCGTAGGGTTCGACGGATAAACAATTAGGGGATAATAATTAGGTGGATATTTATTTAAATGATAATGATTAATAAGTGAAGGAAGAGGTAGAGTTAGATCGATTACTCCTTTTAAAATTGATTTCTAAAAAAAACATCTTCTTGTTGTGTCATTTTAATTGAAATTCATTTCAAAACTAAAAACAAAAAAAAATATACAATATTCTTCCAGAAAACTTCTTCTAGATTCATAAACTATAAAAAACCCCCCAATCCTTTAAAGTAGTGTTTTTATTTTATTCCCTTTTATTTTATTTTTAGAATACCTTTAATAAGTTGTTAAATTCACTTCTTCTTTTGATAGACGACATTGGTCAGCCATTCTACTGCACCTAAGTACCCCAAAATCACATTAATCATTTGAGGGTGACCACGACAGTGCTCTTTCAGTCCGATTCCTACTCATCGACATGTCTTTTCTCATTAAAGAGTGGCATAGGTCCTCCCTCTACCCTTATATGCAGACGCACAATCCCTATCCTTCCCTTCCTGAGGAGGGATGCCCTAGGAAGTGGGTTCGATGGGATCCCCCTATAACAGGCTACAAGCTCAATACTGACAGAGATTGCTCAGAGGGGGTGATCACCGGAGGAGGGGGTTGTTAGAGATCATAAGGGTGGTGTGAAACTTGCCTTAACTCATTTCCTGGGCAGGGGAACTGCCAACCAAGCAGAGGCCCGGGCTCTCTTCACAGGGCTTTCATTGTGCATCCAGGAGGATGTCTCCATTTCGGAAGTGGAGGTGGACTCTATTGTCCTCCTTAATTCCCTTAAAGATAATAACTCTACACCTTGGTCCATTGTGTATGTGGTCAGGAAATGTATTGATATTCTTAGTCAAAACATCACTCTCTACCACATATGGCGAGAGGGAAACAAGGTCGCAGACTATTTGGCCTCCATTGACGATCAGAGGTCCACAGACGTGCATATCTTCCGGACTAACAGTTTGAAGGTAGAATGTGTTAATTTTATCAGAGGGGATGCCCTCGGTCTGCGTTACTTTAGACCTCCTTAGTTTTCTTTATGCCCTTATTTTATACTCTTTAATAAAAATTCTATTTGGATGGAGATATGATCCATAACCATTATATAAATTAATTCTTAGAAGGTAAGTATTTCATGATTCAATAGGAAAATATTCCCATATATCCTAATAGGAGAGGATCCCAACACATGGTTTTCCATTATCACGACACTAGGTATTATGTAAGATATCTCTAATTCATGGTTTCACCACATATATTAAATAGTTCTAGAAAAATTATTAGATATAAAGGAATATGTATATCTAGAATAAAATAAAAAATTTACATTCTTAATTTAATATTAAGTGTTCCTTATAGGACATTATTTTAATGATCTACATTAAAACTTATGATGTCTTGATATTTCCCTTAATGCTTTGGATTTGGTGGGTTCTAACACTGATTACCCTCAAGGAACCATGATTTAGTGCACTGGTTTGAATAGTGACATTTTTCCTATAGTTGAAGCATTGAACCATGGGCGATGCATTAGGAGGTTCCTATATTTCCTCCATCATGTGGGCCATCTTCTTCATGTCTCTTTGAAATTCATGAGATTTTTGGCCTTCTCTCCGATACATGAATAATTTTTACATACCTTTGAGGCAATTCCCTTGATGATTCTTCCCATGTTTTTGACATGTGTGTGGTTGGATACACCTTCCCACTTTTTCATTTGACCCACTAGATTGAAATTCCATTATTCTATTCTAATATCCATTTCTAAAGGATCAATATCCAAACTCCATCTCTACATTAATATCCCATCAAACCACTTATTCATAACTACCGATGTCTCAGATAGCTCAAGCCTTTCGAAGGTTTGGTTTTAACCCATTAAAAAATCAATCTATTTTGCGCACAATTTTTTATAACATATTTGGATGTGTATCTGGAAGTTCCTATGATGTTTTCCTTGTAATTCATTATAGATTCACATTACTTTTTCTTGAACTCTAAGAATACATTCTTCGACTTTTTTAAAAGAGTTATAGGAAAAAAATTGTTAAGAAATATTTTTTTAAATTCATCCCACTGCATCTCATCCATTTAATCCTTCTTCTAGGTGTTCTTTATCAATGAACACAATTTAAAAGATTCTCCATATAAATGATATATGGTCATAGTCACATTCTACCACTCAGAACAAATGAATAAAAAAATATTCTCTATTGTGTTAACCCACTGTTCCATAAAAAGTGTAGTAGATGATCCACTCAACGTCTTCAGTAATTACTGTATAAAGAAATAAATGGATAGTTTCTGCTTCTTATAGGAATGATGAAATTACACATAGTACCTATTATTGTTAATTTCTGATGATTTCTAGGTAAGTACTTCCATAACAATTTAATATCCCCCTCCAATGGCATTGGTGATGCCATTCTGACAATTGTTTCATTGTCCCTCACATTGTTTGGTGGCCATATTTCTCATGGATTCCACCATTTCTAAAATTGAAAAGGTTTGAAAAAAATGTAAGTCAATAAATAAATAATGAATAGTTTATTTCTATATGAAAATCATTTCTAATATCATATCTTAAGGGATCATTTTTAGACTACTTCCAAAACAAATCTTGGATGTTTACCTAAACATAGGCATATATTAAGTGTTTTCCCTAATGTTCTCTAATCCTGATTCCCAAATTAACTATAAAAAACATTGATTCCAATTATTTCAACCCTAATTTTTCTAATATGAAAATTAAATCCATTTATAGATTAACCACATAATGGTTATACATTCAAGTATATAAAAGTTTAGTATATTGGGATAATTAGGACCATAAATCACTTGTATATGATAAAACATTAACATTATTGAAATAATTATTCTTTATCCATTTTAAAGATCTCATGTTCTTCATATTACTTGTAGTCATCTCTGGATATACATTTAAGGGGTGATCTGAAGGCCCAATAAGGGGAAGGATAACATATAATATATAAGAGAAATGAATCTATAGTACACAGGTTAAAATAGTCATTGTAATCATTTCATAATAATTCGATCATCATCATAAGACTGAGGAAGAAATATGTAAAAGGCATTGAATGTGGAAATTTCTAAAATTGAAACATCATTCCATAATAGTCAAATACCGCAATAGTTTAAAAACAATCTATCATCATTTTCATGAATAACATATGTGCACAAATCATAAAATCATCATTGTGAACAAAACTAGACTCATTTTTCATGAATACTACACATAATAACATGAATTACATCAAATTAACCAACTCATGGAGGGATGAATAATTATGATCCCACTCATCACATCATAAATTCTCAAAAATCATGCACTCCACATTGAACCTAAAATAATCGTATTTATAAAATAACTAATGGAATAAAAATGTTTTCAGAAAGATTTCAAAAGGAATACTTTGATGAATTACAATTTGGATCCCAAATGAGTATGGGAAAACATATTTGGAATAAAACTCACAATTCTTTATTGAATAAGTAACAAATCAAGATGATTCAAGGATGTTTTTTTGGAAAGAAAATCCTTTTTGAAAAAAAAATTTAATTGTACTAAAATCATTTTGGTATGGAAAAAAACCAGTTATGTTGATTGGTTTATGAATACCTTTTTCATTGATAATGATTTTTTGGAAGGGATGAATCTAAATGATTAGGGTGATACAAATTTTCCTAAATAAATTTTTTTATTTTATAATTTTTGTCCCCTTAAAATAGTGGGAATTTTAAAAAGGATTAACTATTTACTAATATAACAATTTTCATTAATGAAATAAAGTTGTGTTGGTTTATACATGTGTTGTATGTAGATAAAACTTTATAATATAGTATGGTATAAATATATTTCAAGAAACTAATATAATTTATAAATTATGGGTTGTTACTGCGTTTACATGTATCTGGTAAACATTATGTGGTCTATCAGATTAAGTTGCAAGAAATATTATAATATCTTCAAGTATCAAAAGGTTAAATTTTTCTTAAAAGTATACACTTTTAATAAATGAATAACCCTTGAATACAAATCAGGGTTTAATTGAATAGATCTCACCTTATTTATTTAGTTTATTTTTAAACACCAACTTGGTTCACATAACAGTCTTTACTTATTATCTTAGAACAAAATCCCATGTGTCATTTTGTATGTCTTACTTATCTCTTCATCCATACCCCTTATCTAATCCATTTTCTTAAATATCTATACAACTATATTTGGTATAAAAAATTAAATAAGGGATATTTTTATATGAATTCCTAATCTTCTTCTAGTCTGCAATAAAGCATCTTAAATAATTATTATTGTTTTTTTGGTTCATTGTGATTCTTTAATCAATGATGTTTTTATTTCACATCACTAGTTTGATTTGAGTCAACATTATATACCTTTGGTTATTTTATAATATCTTCTTCATTATCTATATTAGAAATCAGTTTTATATAAAATTCTGTGTTTTAAAAATCAATCTTAGATGTTACAGCAATGTTGAGTTTATTTATAATAATATTAATATAATAAAAATATAACAATTTGTGAATAATTTTATTCATACATTTGAATATTTTTCCATTTAATAAATAACCTGTAAAGTTCAGTTATTTATAGTTTTCCTCAAAGTTTCCTAGATTTTTTTTGTCTACCAAACACTTTGAAACACTTCACTAAAGGATTAGTGTTATAAAAAATTTCATATTGTTTCATGTAATAATATGGTATTAATAAGAATCAAATAAAATATTCAAAATTGTACACACTACTTCCCTCTAGAATAATTTTGGCAGTTTATGTTTATTAATTAAGGTCGTTACCATTTCATAAATATATTTATCATTCCTTTCTAAAACTCTATTCTTCATGGGAGTGTAAGAAAAATTGTATTGGTGTTCAATCACATTCATTGCAAGATAATTTTCAAAATAATTAAATATAAACTCTATAACATTATCTATTATCATATTTTTTATATAGACTCCTTAATCATTCTTTAATTTTCCAATGAATATCTTGAATGTTTCAATTACATAAAAAATTTCTCTTTTAATATAACATTTTTCATGAAAGTGAAATACTCAATGAAAACGATAATGTAAAATCTACATTGTTTTATTAGTGTCTCATATATGAACAAAAACTATAATTGATAATACTATGTTTCATAGTAGACTGTATCTCAGCTTTTTTAAAATTTCCATACACATTCATCCCATAAGGTGCTTATAAGATTGTAAATCATCCCTTTTTGAGTTACAGGAACAATATTCCTTTTTGAAACTCAATTTTATTAGGGAGTATAAGGAGAAATTTTTTCAATACCATTCTTCATAATATTCATGTTAAAAATATTACAAGTTAACTTCCTACTATTTTTCACTCAAATTTTTGAAATAAACACCAAGAGGTTTCTCTACATGATTTATGATTATCTAAAAAATATATATTTATCCTAAATTATTCATTATGAGCATTTTTTATCTTAGTGAAATCATCTACAAATATGATAAATGACAAGTCTCTATTTTTTTATTGGTGCTGCATAGGTTGAAAAAAATTAAAATAAACAAACTCAAATGTCTTAGTGAACTACATCTGAACCCATTTGTTTGTTCCTTGTAAAAGCTTCCACTTTTTAAAAGTTTTATAGATAACTGCTCTTTCTATATTATATTAAGGAAGATCAATTCCCACATAATTAATTGAGATTTTACTCAATCTTATTTTTACAATATGGTCATGTCTTCTATGAAACAATTTTTTTCAACCATAACACCAAAATAATAAGAATTTTTAGGATCACCGATATATAATAAATTATCACTAGTTCTTTATCCCTTAGTGATAACCCTTTAATCACATGATCACTTTATAATGCATGATTTTTTATTCAAAATATTAACAATTAAATTATAATATATATGGATCACACTTATTAGATTATGTTTTATCCCTTCAAGATAAAGAAAATATTTAGATTTACCTCTTGATCTTCTATTTCAAAAATACCAACACCTTTGATTTTCAAGGAACTATCATTACAAAAATTATCTACTTCTCTATTATGCTCATCAATTACCTTCATTTATTTTTACCACCTTTCACGTCATTAGAAAAAACACTATCTAGAATCCATGGATTTTCTGTATTGATGTACATTAAAGAATCCTTAACTTCTAGAGATTTATCATCCACACTCATATTTTAAATTCCATTTTTTTACAATATGATGGTTTTCTATGAAGAGATTTTATACACATATGATAAAAAGCCCTTATTGGTAACATATTTCATATATTTATTTCAAAAAACTAAATACATTCTATGTGGATAAATTTGATGTGATATTATTCATAGATTTCTAATTACCCGAACTGTTCCTCTTCTTCCTAGAATAATTTATTTTGTATTTAGTATTTATTCCCCTCAATTTAATTCCTTCTCTACAAGGGTGATATTTTATTCCATCTTGAATAATATTTTTACAAAAATATTTCACAATACAAAAAGTATTACCTATGTCTCGATCATTTATAATGATAATAGTTATGACTAGAAAATTGTGGTTATGATTCTTCCACATATAGTGCTTCCTTTTGTATTTGGGTGAAAAATATTCTTGAATTATTTTTTGCTTACCTTTATGTAAAAAAATATTAATCATTACTATTAATAGCCCAAAATTTTACATTATTATAAATAAAAAATTAATTATTTGATATAACAGATCTAATTTGAGATTTAGCAGGATAATATATGACTTTCTCTTCTGGAAGACCATTCTCATTAGCCTAATATGATTTACCTTTAACTTCATCTGCTTTATTAAAGTATTTAATTTTCTTTTTCAAGGATTTTTTTCTTTTGAAATATTTGATTTTATATTATTCAATACATATTCTTTAATATCCAATTTATCATAAATATCATTTAAACTTTTCTCTTTCTCTATAGTATTCAAATTGAAATTATTAATATAATTTATTTAAGAAACCTATCTTTTAAAAAATTATCCTTTCCTTTTATTCTCTTTTTCATTATCTCTATTCAACATCATTATATATCATATGATTTTTTTATTTTTTCATGATAAACTTCAAAATCATGTTTTATTATATGTTTTATGTTATATTATTTACCTTTTTCTTCTCCACCCCATGATATTTCATCAAGAATTTAAATTCTATACCTGATGTTTATATATTTTCTAGGAACTTCTTATTTAGAATGGATAGTTTAGGAGTAGTATTATTATGATAATTTTCTCAACATACTAATTTATTTACTTTATTAAATATTTTATTATTGTTAGATTATTTTGTTTCCTCCATTAGAAAGTTACCCTATTGATTTTTTTCCGTAATCAAGTGAATCATACATATACTCACCACGATCCTTATTTGGATAATTAATTGAAAAATATACAATAACACAACATTTGTTACATTTTAGTGGTAGTTATCATATCGACTTGAATTTTAATTTTCTATAGTTTTTTGAGAGAAGAGACATAATTCTCTTATATTTTTTTTATTCATTTACTCTTTATATCTAGAATGAATTGAGTTTTCATATTTTTTCTCCTTGAGTTTATGTTTTAACAAATAAAAAAATCTATATCAACCATGAATCTATTATTGTATACTGGATATTTCCCCATATAGTAAAAAATCAGAGTATTTTAAAGTTTACAAAGGGTTAAATCATCTCTATCTATTAGTAAAAAAATTTGGGATTTTGTTTTTGAATAATGTTCCTCATAAAATTCTTGACCATAGTGTAATCATATAGTTTTTCTTTGTGGACTTTTATAGCACGCCAAGCTTCCACAGTACGCTTCTCTTTGAATAATACAGTAACTTGTGTTGTACACAATTTTGATTTCTAACACACACCACAACCAATAAAACTAGCCATTATGAATAGTAATACCCACTTTTTAAAATTTTATAAATTTTATCTTTCAAAATGGACTTCATTCTTGGATTCGGAATATCGAAATTATCTTAGGGTGATTTTTTTTATTTTTCTGAAAACATATAATTTTTGATGAATAGTGAAAAAACACTAAGTTATAGTTTAAAACCGAATTTTTATTTAAATAATTATTTATTTTATTTAAATTTAATTAAGGTCAAAATATATACATAATACCTATATAAGTTCAATGTAATTCATTGGAGTTAGTTTATTATAATTTTAGATATATAAAAATTTTATTGAACTTTTCACCGTCTTTTACCCATCTCCTAGGAGAATTTGCAAATTCACATAAAACTTAATTTTACTAATTCTATGAGTGGAATTTTGAAAATCAGAGAGACACGATTAACAGAAAGGAGTAAAATGTGGTTCAATAAGATAAAAATAATTTTTGGTGAATAATAACTTTTTTACTTTTATTTACCACTATTAAAATTAAATAGGGTAATTGAGGGTAAAATGATATTAATATTACCCTAAGACATGTCCTAATTATATTGGACAAGTGTATCTCGACCAAAAATAACCTTAGGAATAAAATATTATCATTTAGGTCAACTTGGATTAGATTTGGACATTTATTATTATATAATTCAAAAAGAGTTAAAAGAGTTAAAATCAAAGTTTAATAAATAAATCATTTTTTTAACATAGGGTTATTCATAAGATAAATTCGATTATAAATATTCATTATAAAGATAAAAATATTTCCTACATTATTTAATTTTATTTATAATTTTTAGACATTAAATAATTTAATTTATTTATGACACAATGGTGATGCAGTAATTACCTAATTAATGAAATATTAAAATAATTGATATTATAAATATCAAAATAAATGTTATTTGAGACTTTTAATGAATTCCACAAATTTTATAGGTTAATATGGAATATTATTACTGGTTATATAAATTTCATTCAAAGTAGTAATACTGTTAGGAAATTATCAAAAACAAAATACCCAATAGTGTCAAAATTGATATAAAAGAGTTTTTAAAACAAATATTATATTATTAATTGATATTATATTCCTAAAAATCTATGGTTCGGCCAAAGGACATATATCATGATAGGTTTATCATTAATGGACCACTGGGGGGGTCGCTTGTATGTATATAGTAAGTTTATTAACTATATAATATAAAAATTCAAAGAGACATGGTAAATGTCAAACTATTTAACTAAGAGTTAAATATAAATGATAAGGTTAATATAGTTACCCAAAACTGTCTAAAATATATTGTTTGAAAGGATTTAGACCCATCCCCATCTTAACCTTTAAATAATACACTTTAGAGCCATTAGAAACTGAATATGAATTTATTATAAAATAATATTTCTATCTTTTCCAAAGGTGCCCCTCACACCTCTTATAAAAGGGAACTCCCCCTTCTCTATAATTTTCACCTTCAAAGCATTTTGGCTCTACCAAAACCTACACAAATATTCTATAAACTTCCCTCACTTCGACCTAGATGAATTATTTTTATCAGAAAGCCAAACTAAGGAGGCCATTTGATCAAATCAAAAGGAAGAACTCGATTAAGAGGTGATGTTTTCACCACCCTCTTTCAAGTCCCTCTCTTCTTCAACTTCTTCTTTCATGGTTATTCCCATTATAAAATAATAAATCCAGTATCTTTTATAAACTTTGATGTTATTATAAATATTGTACAACCATATTCAGTATTCTATCCATCCTTTGAATGACATGTCACCATACGTGCGTACGTACGGCTTACCGTCTCCACGTCGTGGTGTAGTTGTTATTCAAAACATTATTATTTGGATGGGTATAATAATGATGTTTAATTCATGTAAATAATAAATATAACATGATAATGATTATTTATATATGATATACCATTCAAATATATATTATTTTAATATCAAAAGAATGATATTGTCGCTCGTGCATACGTACGGACTACCGTCTCCACGATAGCGATGAGATTCAATCCTCATCGTATCCATTCAAGACTAAATTTCATTTTATGATTAAAAATATTTTTTAAAGACATGTTATAATTCTATATATGAATAATTTACATTACATCCATAAAAAATATGGCTCACATAACAAATAATATAAAGGAAAATGAATCTGTTAACACCCAAAATGATGATAATACAAAGATATTATTAACAAATCAATGTTAAAAGATCATATATGATATCATATTAATGTATATGATTATTGTATACTTTAATAACAATTATTTCACCATTATACATGTGGTTAACTTACCCTCAACCAAGGAAATGTACAAGGTATGGGGTTTTCATCTCACTCCTTATTCCCGTGAGATTCGTGCCATATTGCCACTATTACATTTTGTGTGGTGTATATACTTCCCAAAATTGTATTCCTTGTGTAATAAACATTAATTTATGTGTATTTACATATTCATTGTATGATACCTCTTTCATTATGTCTATGTTTCGTATGTTACCAAATTGTTAAGGGTTTATTTCACAGTCTCTTCATTATCCGAGGTTGTTTATAAGTAATTATCTACAGGGACCTCTTTATAATCCACACCCATGTTTCTTAAAAATGAATTTTAAATCATTCTTACTATTTTACAGACAATGGGTTAATGTAATTTATACACTTTTTGACTTTTTATAAGAAGTTTATGAAGGAATATTTATGTCGTTTTCCAAACAAGGTCCTTTTTAACCTTTTCGACAGAATTAAGGTAAGAATGGTTTTTTTTAACTTATACGGTGGGTGCGGCTATTTTCTACCATTATAAAATCTTATAATCTTCCCTTAAAATATTATAAGAATATTTTCAAAATAAATGTTTTATTTTATAATTATGTGAGTTTTAAATGATTTCAAAAAAGAGATATTTCTCTCAAATAGTTTTGATTTCATCTATGTCAACATCCTTTGATGTATTTTAAGCTTATTTGAAGTTGATTAAGTATGATACAACACTTCTATATTGTATTGAAGGTTTTTTGATATTTTTGACCATGGATGTGTTATTTTTATACCATTCATGGTAATGTATTGACATTTCGTATGCTAGTTTTAATACGAATGTTTATGTCATGTTTAAACCTATTCATATGAGGAATGTATTGGACTTAATAATTGAAGGGGGGGAGCCCGCTATAGCTTCTCGATGCATCAGTAGGTCTCATGAGACAAACTAGTGTCTTTTCACAAGGCCTTGAAAAAATATTATTTTTAGTCTTGGCACGAGGCCTTGGTTACGTGGTTATGATAGTTTGACATTATGCATTCCATCATTATGAAAGTGGTTATTGATATTGAATGTGATTATTTGATTAGTAGAATATCCATGTGAATAAGTAAATGGAATTATTTCACTTTATTTTTTCCATATTATGCTGAAGTTCAAGTTTAAAAGGCGTTTTTTTAGTTATACATTGCCTTAAATCTTTATGATTATTTATGAAAGTTCCCGCTATATGGTTATCCTTACTGGGAATTTGAGCTCACCCCTTTCTATGTTTTATTTCTCCAATGATGTGAAGAAGTATTTTATGAATGACCTATAGGGATAGTATAATGGGATATGAGCCTGGAGACAAGATGTTGTTGTAGTTTTCTCTTTATAATGTAATGTAAACATTATGAATGTATCTACTGATTCCAAGGATACTAAACTAATCAATCTTTAGAGACGTGATCTTTTGTGATCATGCCAATGTTATGTAATAATGAACTGACTCTAGGTAAATGGGGTCGGGGATTTATAGTTGGTATTAGAGAAAGTTTAGTACAAACCTTGGAAGTTAGATTTAGATAAACTTTGATTAGATCACATAGATCTAAGATTGAATTTGAGGATTAGTATAGTAGAACATCCTACAATTTTGGTATTGTTGAGATTTTGTGAGTTTTTCGAGCAATACATCCCTGTCTAGATACAATCAGGTAGAGGTAGCTCTACTACAGATGTAACTATGGGTAAAACTCGAAAACACCACTTTGAGCTAGACATGAACGGAAACTGGTGCACGAAAACGGGTCTTGATGCACTTTTGGTTACGACACTCCCGGGGGATATGCTTTTGATAATTCTCATTTTCTTTACAAACCATTATGAAGGGTTTATGAGTATATAATTCCCCAAAGAAGAAATTCATATGATTATAGATTATATCCATAAATAGTTAAATTTATGTTAATTGTTTTATAAGTTTAGATTTATGTATTGTGATTCATAAACTAATCTAGTGTATGAAATTGTTTAGAAATGGCTCCTAGTGGAAGAAATGGAAATCATATCAATGAACACACTCCATTTAGGGATTTCCCTATAGATCAATATATTTATAGTGGAGCTGGTGATGCAACTGGTGTTGATCAGCTAATCACTATACCGGGACAACTCACTCAGGTTATGAATAATAACCTTACCCGTATGGAGCACACTGATCCGCAGCGTGGAGGATCAATGTTAGATCGTTTCCTGAGGAAACCACCACCAACATTAAATTGGAGTAAAAATCCACTAGTACCTAAGAAATGGATAAATTCTATAGGGAAAATGTTCCATACCTTGGGGAGTAGTGAAAGGTAAAACGTTATCGGGGAAGTTTACCGCCTCACTAGAGATCCTGATCAATGGTGGTCATTGATTCAAAACGTAAATGAAGAAGATGAAGTATCAAATATGGAATGGTGGGAGTTAAAAGAGATTTTCTTAGAAAAATAATTTCCTTGTGACCATCAAATAGATATGGAAAGGTAATTTCTGAGTCTGAGATAAAAGGAGGATGAGAATGTTGCAAAGTATGAGGCTGACTTTACAAGTTTATCAAGGCATCCATCAGATTATATACGTAACCCAAGGAGTAATATTGATCATTTATTTGATGTGTTAAAAACATTTCTCCGTCGAGAATTAGTCTCACAAGCATTCTCATCGTACGAAGATATTGTATTATGTGCTATCAAGACAGAAAAGGAATTCTCTAAGTCTTATGAATTTAAAGCAAAGAAAGAGAAGAAGAGATCAATCGATCACTCTGGGAATAGAAATAAGGGGAAGAAGGGAAAAGTTGAATATCCATCCTGCAGTAAATGTGGGAAGAAACACCCTGGTAGTTTCTTGAAGGGAATGGGTGTCTGTTACAAGTGTGGTGAAAATGTCCACCAAGCTCATGATTGTAAGGGGAAGACAGAAGCTACCGATGTTCAATACTAGAATTGAAGGGAGATGGGAAATTATGAAATTGAATGTATTAAGAGTCAGGGGAACTTGCCTCAGAAAAGGCTAAGGGATCAAGGACAATCTTATGAAATCACTACTGCTGAGGAAGAATCTCCAAAAGATGTGGTGGAAGGTAATTTAATGGATTCCTCAAGTTTAGAAAATGCATTATTTGATTCTGAATCATCACATTGTTTCATATCTTCCTAGTTTTCTAAGAAAATTAGATATTTCCAATTTGATATAACAAGAGAGTTTTCAGTTAAAACTCCTATGGGAAGTATCATTGCTACAAATTTCTGTGGATCTGTTCCCATTAGGGCATATAAATGTTCATTATCTGCTGATCTCATCATCATACCCATGACTGAATTTGACATAATCCTCGGTATGGATTGGATTTCGGACCATGATGCAAAAATTTATTATAAGAATGCGTAGGTTATGATTTTTTATGATGATGATAAAGAACATATTATCTTTAGAGAAGAATCCTCACCACCTAATTCTTATTTAGATCCACCCTCAGTAACTCAACTAAATTCAATTATCAGGGAGGAAGAGACTGAAGTAATTGTGGGTGAGGAAAGGAATGTTCAAATAGAGATTGTACCTATTGTGAGAGAATATGTTGATGTGTTTCCAGAAGATTTACCTGGACATCCTCCAGAACGAGAAATTGAGTTTTCCATTGATTTAATTCCTGGTTCAAGGCCTATGTTGAATACCCCTTATAGAATGGTCGTTGTGGAATGAACTAATGAAACAACTAGAGGAATTGATTAATAAGGGATTTATTCACCCTGGTGTTTCTCCATGGGCAGCCCCTGTCCTTTTTGTTAAGAAGAAAGATGGATCTATGATGTTATGTATCGACTACTAGGAAATCAATGTTATAACAATAAATAACAAGTATCCCCTACCTCGTATTGATGATTTATTTGACCAACTGCATGGATATCAATACTTTTCAAAGATTGACCTTCGATATGGATACCATATGTTCTGTGTGAAGAAGGAATAAATTCTTAAGACTGCATTTTGAACCAGGTATGGGCATTACGAGTTTACAGTAAAGCCTTTTGGGCTGACTAATGCACCCTCTGTTTTCATTGATCTAATGAATAGAGTTTTCAAGGAATATCTCGATGACTTTGTGGTGGTATTTATTGATGATAATTTGGTATATTCTGAAAGCTATGAAGATCATGAAAATCACTTGCGCATTATCCTGAAGACTCTGAGAAGACATGAATTATATGCGAATTTTAGCAGGTGTGAATTCTGGCTTTCGGAGATTTCTATTCTTGTCCATATTGTCTCTAAATATGGAATCTCTGTTGACCCTTCTAAGACCAACGCGATCCAAGAATGGACATCCCCAACGAGTATAACTGAGGTACACAGTTTTATTGGTTTAGCAGGTTATTATAGACGTTTCATCCAGAATTTTGCCCGATTGGATAAACCATTAACAAAGCTCACATGTAAAGGGGTTAAATTTGTTTGGAAAAAAGAGTGTGAAGAATGTTTTGAATAACTGAAGAGAATATTAGTCAATGCTCGTATATTGACATTTCCATAGAGGAATGATGGGTTCGTTATTTATAGTGATGCATCAAAGAAATAACATGGTTGTGTTCTTATGATGAATGATAGGGTTATTGCCTATGCATCACGACAGCTAAAAATTCATTAGAAAAACTATCATACTAAATATCTTGAGTTAGAAACTGTAATCTTTGCTTTGAAGATTTGGAGACACTATCACTATGGTGAATATGTTATATTTATACTATTCACAAGAGTTTGAAGTATATATTCCCACAAAAAGAACACAACAAGAGGAAAAAGAGATGGCTTGAACTACTCAAGGATTATGATTTCATGATACACTACCACCCAAGGAAGGAAAATAAGGTGGAATATTCTTTGAGTAGAAAGTATCATGGAGTTTTGAATAAGATGAGTGTTGAAAAGGATCCTATACAGATGGATCAAGTAAAAAATAATATGGGAATCATCATGGAAGGTGAAACATCAATAATTTTTCAAATGGTTTCCAAACCATCTTTACTAGAAAGGATAAAGAGTTCTCAGACCGATGATGAAGAATTTCAAAAGAAGATTAATTTTGTGAATGATGGTAGATTGAATGACTTTGTGTATGAAGATGAAATTTCATAATTTGGGAAGATACTTTGTGTTCCTGATATAGCTGATCGAAAAAGGGAATTGTTGGACGATGCTCATAGTTCCAATTTCTCTATACACCATGGGATCACCAAAATGTATAGATATTTGAAGGAACATTTTTGGTGGGACAACATGAAGAGAGAGATTGTTGATTTTGTGTCAAGATGTATGGTTTGCCACCAAGTGAAAGCTAGAAGGAAACAACCTGGAGGGGTCATCAAACCACTTACCATACCTGATTGGAAATGGGATAATATCACAATGGACATTGTCATGGGATTACCAAAGTCTCCTAGAAAGAAAGATGAAATATGGGTCATTGTTGATCATCTTACCAAGTCAGCACAATTTCTTTCTATAAGGGCAGATTATCCACTTCAACATCTCGCAAGACTATATATTAATGAAGTTGTGAGACTTCATGAAGTACCCATATCGATTGTTTATGATCGTGATCCACCTTTTACTTCATGATTTAGGAAAATTCTTCAGAAGGACTTGGATACTGAACTTCATTTGAGCACTGCCTACCACCCTCAAACAAATGGACAATTAGAACGGACTATTCAAACCTTAGAAGACATGTTGAGATCATGCTCACTTGACTTTTAGGGTATGTGGGATCAATATTTACCTCTTGTAAAATCTTCCTATAACAGTAGATTCCATTCAAGTATTCAGATGGCACCATAAGAAGTGTTATATGGAAAGAGATGTCGCACACCAACCTATTGGGATAGTGTTGGTGAAAGGAAACTTATATCCCCAGAACTGGTGGGGGAAACGATGGAAAAGGTAATGGTAATCCAAAACCACATCAAAGCAGCTCAAACTAGGCAGAAGAGCTATGCCGATAACTGAAGGAAGGATTTGTAATTTCAGGTTGGAGATTATGTTTTCTTGATGGTATCTCCATGGAAGGGAGTTATTTGTTTCGGTAAGAAAGGTAAATTGAGTCCCAGGTACATCGGACCATTCGAAATTCTAGAACGAATTTGGGTTTTAGCTTACCGTTTGGAAATGTAGCCAAGTCTCTCCAAAGTTCACGATGTGTTTCACGTATCACTATTGAGAAAATACATGCCTGACCCAACGCATGTACTCACCTGTGAGGATGTAGAACTGGACCCTGATCTATCTTATTGCGAAGAGCCTGTCAAGATTCTTGATACGAGAGAACAAATTCTGAGAAACCGGACAACCCTTCTTGTAAAAGCTCTATGGAGAAACCAAAATATGGAAGAGGCAACGTGGGAACCCGAGGAACTTATGATGAAGAACCACCCAAGTCTTTTCATGTGGTATTATTTTAGAAATTTCAAGGACGAAATTATTTTAAGGAGGGGAGAATGTAACACCCCAAGCTTCCATGATACACTTCTCTTTGAATAATACAATATTGTGCGTTGTACACAACTTCGAGTTCTAACAAACACCACAACCAATCAAAATAGCTGTTATGAATAGTAATACCCACTTTTTGAAATTTTATAAATTTTATCTTTCAAAATGGACTTCATTTTTGGATTCAGAATATCAAAATTAACTTAGGGTGAATTGTTTTTATTTTTTCTGAAAACATTCAAATTTTTACGAATAGTGAAAAACACTTAGTTATTGTTTAAAAAAAATTAGTTAAATAATTATTTATTTTAGTTAAATTTAATTAAGTTAAAAATAGATACATAAAACCTATATAATTTCAATGTAATTCATTGGAGTCAGTTTATAATAATTTTAGATATATAAATATTTTATTGAACTTTTCACCGTCTTTTACTCATCTCCTAGGAAAATTTACAAATTCACATAAAACACAATTTTACTTCTTTTGTGAGTGGAATTTCGAAAATCCGAGAGACATGGTTAATATCGAGAGGTAAAATGTGGTTCAATGAGATAAAAATAATTTTTGGTTAATAGTAACTTTTTACTTTTATTTACCACGGTTAAAAGTAAATAGCGCAATTAAGGGTAAAAATGATATTAATATTACCCTAACGCATGTACTAATTATATTGGACAAGTGTATATCGACCAAAAACAACCTTAGGAATAAAATATTATCATTTAGGTCCACTTGTATTAGATTAGGACATTTATTATTATTTAATTCAAAGAAGAGTTAAAAGTGTCAAAATCAAAGTTTAATAAATGAAACATTTTTTAATATAGGGTTATACATAATATAAATTCGATTATAAATATTCATTAGAAATATAAAAGTATTTCCTACATAATGGTATTTTATTTATAATTTTTAGACATTAAATAATTTAATTTATTTATGACACAATGGTGATGCAGTAATTACCTAATTAATGAAATATTAAAATAATTGATATTATAAATAAAAAATAAATGTAATTTGAGACTTTTTATGAATTCCAATAATTTTCTAGGTTAATTTGACATATTAGTATTGGTTATATAAATTTTATTCGAAGTAATAATGCTATTATGAAATTATAAAAAACAAAATACCCAATACTGTCAAAATTTACAGAAAAGGGTTTTTAAAACAAATATTATATTATTAATTGATTTATATTCCTAAAAATAAAAGGTTCATCCAAAGGAGATGTATCATGTTATGTGTAACATTAATGGACCACTTAGGGTTCTCTTGGATGTATATAGTAATTTTATTAACTATATAATATAAAAATACAAAGAGACATGGTAAATGTCAAACTATTTAACTAAGAGTTAAATATAAATGACAAGGTTAATATAGTGACCCAAACCTGTCTAAAATCTATTAGTTGAAATGATTACGACCCATAACCACCATAACCTTTAAATAATCTACTATGGAGCCATTATAAACCGAATATGAATTTATTATAAAATAATATTTCTAGCTTTTCCAAAGGTGCCCCTCACCCATCTTATAAAAGGGCACTCCCCCATCTCTTTAATTTACACCTTCAAATCCTTTTGGCTCGGCCAAAACCTGCCCAAATATTCTCTTAACTTCATTCACTTATACCTAGAGGCCTTAGTTTGATCAGAAATCCAACATAAGGATCCCTTTTGATCAAATCATAAGGAAGAACCTGATTAAGAGATAATGTTTTCACCACCCTCTTTCAAGTTCCTTTATTCTTCAACCTTTTCATTATTTGTTATTTCCATTATAAAATAATAACTCTAGTATCTTATATATACTGTGATTTTATTATAAATATGGTACAACCATATTCAGTATCATGTCCATCCTTTGAATGACATGTCACCATACGTGCGTACGTATGGCTTACCGTCTCCACGTCGTGGTGTAATTGTTATTCAAAACATTATTATTTGGATGGGTATAATAATGAGGTGTAATTCATGTAAATAATAAATATAACATGATAATTAATCTTTATATATGATATACCATCCAGTTATATAGTATGTTAATATCAAAAGAATGATATTGTCACTCGTGCATACGTACGGACTACCGTCTCCACGAACGTGATGAGATTCATTTCCCATCGTATCCATTCAAGACTAAATTTCATTTGATGATTAAAAATATTTTTTAGAGACATGATATCATTCTGGATATGAATAATATACATCCCATCCATAACAAATTTTTCTCTCATAACAATTATTATAATGGAAAATGAATCCGTTAACACCCGAAATGATGATAATACTACGATATTATTAACAAATAAATGTTAAAAGATCATATATGATATCATATTAATGTATATTATTCATGTATAATTTAATTAAAATTATTTAACCATTATACAGGAAGTTAAAATACTCTTAAACAAGTAAATGTACAAGGTAAGGGGTTTTCATCTCACTCCTTATTCCCGTGAGATTCGTGCTATATTGCCACTATTAACTTTTGGGTGGTGTATGTACTGCCCATAATTGTTTTCTTTCTATAATACACATTAATATATGTGTATTTACATAATCATTTTATCATACCTCTTTCATGGGGTGTATGTTTTGTAAGTTACCAAATTGGAAAGGGTTTATTTCACAATCTCTTCATTGTCCAAGGTTGTATATACGTAATTATCTACTAGGACCTCCTTATCATCCACATCTATGTTTCTTAAAAATGTATTTCAAATTATTCTTACTATTTGACAGATAAGGGGTTAAATTCATTTATATTCTTTTTGAATTTTTATAATAAGTTTATAAAGTAATCTTTCTGTCGTTTTCCAAACAAGGTCCCTTTTAACCATTTCGATAGAATTAAGGTAAAAATTCCTTTTTTTAACTTATACGGCGGATGCAGCTATTTTCTGCCATTATAAAATCTTAAATTCTTACCTTACAAGCTTATAAAGATATTTTCAAAGTAAATGTTTTATTTTATAATTATGTGACTTTTAAATGATTTAAAAAAAGAGATATTTCTCTCAAATAGTTTTTATTTCATCAATGTCAACATCCTTTGATGGATTTTAAGATTATTTGAAGTTGATTTATTATGATACAAAACATCCATATTTTATTGAAGGTTTTGTAAGATGTTTGACTATGGATGTGTTATTTTTATACCATTCAAGGTTTATGGATAAATTATTGACATTTCGTATGCTAGTTTTAATAGTATTGTTTATGTTATGTTTAAACCTATTATTATGAGGAATGAATTGGACTTAATAAGTGACGGGTAGAGCCTTCTATAGCTCCTCGATGCATTGGTAGGCCTCATGAGACAAACTAGTGTCTTGGCAAGAGGCCTTGACAAAATCTTATTTTTAGTCTTGGCACGAGGCCTTGTCTACATGGTTATGATAGTCTGGCATTATGCATTCCATCGTTATGAAAGTGGTTATTGACATTGCATGTGACTATTCTACTAGTATAATATCCATGTGAATAAGTAAATGGCATTATTTTACTTTATTTCTTCCATATTATGCTGTTGTTCAAGTTTAAAAGTTTTTTTAGTTATACATTTCCTTAAATGTTTATGATTATTTATTAATGTTTCCTCTATATTGTTATCCTTACTGGGAATTTTAGCTCACCCCTTTCTATGTTTTATTTTTTCCAGGATGTGAAGAAGTATTTTATGAATGACCTGTAGGGATAGTATAAGGGGATATGAGTGTGGAGACAAGATGTTGTTGTAGTTTTCTCTTTATGATGTAATGTAAACATTATGAATGTATCTAGTGATTCAAAGGCTACTAAAATAATCGGTCTTTCGAGACTTGATCTTTTATGATCATGCCAATGTTATGTAATAATGCAACGACTTTGGGTAAATGGGGTCGGGGCATTAAAACTTTGATGTTTTTGATGATATCATTTACTGTTGTGACACAATCATAAATAGTTCCTTTATCATATATTTTTATTTCTTTAAATTAACTTCTCTCAATATATATTTTTAATTTCTTTATTTTGAAATTCCCTTCAAATATGATGTTAATATTATATTAAGTTTCCTTTGTAGTTTGAAGACCCATTACCTTCATATAAATTTTTTTTGATAATGAAATAAATATTTAATTTGATTCTTTTTTGTAAAATTCCTTGTTCCCATAATAAATAAAAGGCATAAGAGAATCATTATCTCTTGGTGAAAACCCCATAGTAGCATCATCTATGAATTCTAGTCTTTTTTAGAGAATATAGGGTATAATTCCAATATTCTAACCATTATAATATTTTCTATATTTGTATAGAAATCTATATTAATGACTAAACTAATATTCTTAATTTATTCCTCAAAAAGAATATTTCAAAGACAACCTGATTTTATATGATAAAAGTTGAAATTACAATGAATGGTTTGTATCACAATAAAAATATGGTTGATTCAGTGGTAGTTCTTTTGTTATTTAGTTTCTTAAAATAAACTTCTGTGAATTATTTAGGTTTTATGTACTAAAATATAGAATATTATATATACATAAATGATAAATATAAATTAATAAATATAAGGAATAAATGGTTTTTGAAACGTTTTATCCCTATGTTTGTTGACTACATCATTTCTATGGTTAGGTAAATCCTAATCCATATATTCTCTTCTGGAGTCAAATTCCAATTACAATTGGGTTGAGAAAGTATCATTAATCCATAAGGATTATAATGGTTCTTTATAATTCATAAAAACTCCAATATAATATAATGATAATGATAAATGTAAATCTAGGATGCCTTTATGATATACACCATTCTTATTATAAGCCTCTATAATAGTTTGGTTCTACAACTACTAAAAATATTAATTTCTAAAACTGGTAATGATAAAAAACTCAATATTCTATACTAAAAACCAAACCATATATACTCAAATTATAAATCTTATATTTTTATAACTATAAATATTATATACATGTGAGCTTATATTGTATGGTTCTAAAATCTTGGAACCCATATGAATGGTCTTCAAAATTATGCTTCACATAATTGCTTTGTAAAACTCATTAACACTAATTTTTCACAGTACTAATTATGGAACTTCTTCTCAAATAAACTTCAAAAAATATATATTTATCATAACATAAATTATATAAATTTGTTCGATTATACATCCTTCAAAAAAAAGATTATTTCATATGATCCTCTACATAAATGATTTTGACCAGAGTGTATTTCATGTAAAGAGTCCTCTTAGGTAAGATTACCTGAACAAAAATAAACTATCCCTTTATAAAATCATTTTTCATTAATATTATTAAAAAAACATTCATTTTGGTGTATTTATATAAAATAAAAAAATCTTCATGTAACTCCTTGTGCTTATGATATTCATGAAATTTCCATTAATTTATGTTAATTGATTATTGTAATTTAAATTATATAACACTTAACTTCCAATGAACTTAGACTATGAGTTATTAAAATATTCACACAACTATAAGTTCCAAGGAAATTAAAATTCATTCAAATTTTTATTATTGGGAAAATAACCTTCCGTATGAATATTTATATATTTTTCTTATCTGACTAGTGTGACAATTGTTGAATTTTGTGTGTTTGTCACCTCTTCCAAATTTATACGCCACCATACCAACTTATGGATCTTACATGCTCCAAAAAACTCATTATCTTAACTTATTATATTTTAAAATAAAGACCAAGTCAGGTTTAATTATAGTATAATATGATCCAACATGATGTTAGTTGAAAAACTGAACAATAAATCCTCCTTATATTTAATTTCCAAACAACCATCTAGACATTTTCAACCAATCCTATCTTCCATATGCTATAGTTTTCTTAAAATCATCTGTTAAATTACTAAAACAAGGGTATATTTTGATGATCTAACCATCTTCTAACATGAACCATATAGTAATTATATATATTATGATCACCATAAAATGAGTCTATTACAAACAAAGAATAATTTCAAATGACCATGATAACTTCTTGAAACAAATATATGATCACTAGAATCAGATGTTTAGAAAAGAACCTTCATATAAAATTTATCATCCACAAATCCTCAAAAACATTATCAAATAATAAATTTATAACAAATAATAATACATAAAAAATTTCATGGGTCATTTAGGATATATATGGAAACCCAATTCACACTAGTTATCTACCTGGTGTAAGGTCAACACATTTTACCTAGTGGCATAGAAGACCTTGTTGACACCCTTTCACCCAGTTCTAAACACCAAAAATACGATTTCACTTAGTTAACCTATATATCCTTTTGATATATATGATTGTGTCATTATGTAAACTTATTTCCCCCATCTTGATAATGTATTTATTTGATAATGAGTAACACACTTGTTGTTTTCCATAATTAGTGAGGTCATTAGGGTACAATCAATCAAGTAACAAATCAATAGTAAAGAGCCTTATTTTTAGGGAACTAGTGGTATTCATCTTGGATTAAGATACTCATCCTAGAAACTATAAAATATTTTCCATAAATCTCATATATCTGACCAAACTCATTATCTCAAACTCATGTTTCAAATATAAAACAGTCTATCAATCCAGTATAATCCCAGAAGTTTTCTTCGGTGTTTCACACCAATAATACATCTACTAGTCCTCCCCTAATTTAATGTAATAAAAAGAAAGGAGATGAACACATATTAGCCTCTACCCTAATGTAATTCTCAACCATAAAGGGTCTCTTGTGTATAAGTACCACAGTAAACCATTTCTTGGTATATTTCTCCAAATAAGTCATTCATTGCAGCATTAAACATCATATAATAGGTATTAGAAGAATGTACATAAAATGAAAATGTATTGGTCATCAATGAGAATTATTGAAATGAATATCATAGGAATTGATTGAACAACATTAAATGGATCAAAATTTGTACTTCCCACCCAATCCTAAAAGGTATGAATTTATTTGTTAAATGGGTTTGATCTTCAAGGGTTCAGATTCTATTTACAAGGATACATAAGAATCCCCTATCATGAGTCTGATACTGATCTCACAACACTAGATACCTCCCTAGATAGTAATAAATTTTAATGTGCCCAAATCTAGAGATTTAAACCATATAATAATGAACTAGGTTGGGATAAGATAGATAATGTCTCATAAATATATATTGATAAATTATTATACATGGAGTATTCAAATAGAAGGTTCCATCATCACTACCCCAAGTGTTCGATAAACTTCATAAATTTCGAAGTATAGAGAGTTGTGTGAGATTTGAATAGCTAAAATGGGCCCATGAGCATATAAAATAAATAAAAAATTAATATAATAAAAATTAAAATGAAATATCAATTATTTAATCCAATTATTGTTTTAATATTTATATTATATTTTATTTTTAGTTTTATAGAATAAATTGTATCTCTAATTATCTAGAGTGTTCCTTTATTAGGTGAAAGAAATGATAGGAAATTCCATGAAATGATATGATAATTTCTAGAAGCTAATTTAAAAATTCTAAAATAATTGGTTTGGTATAATCTTTGATCAAGTATAATATAAAATTTCTTATGGTGACATGATAATTTCAATTTTCTAATACTGTATTTCAAAAAAAATTGGTTTGGAAAAACCTTATAATAATAAGGAAAATGACTCATTGACTCAATCTTAGGATTTGTGTTTTTTACATTTCCATTTTTGTTATATTTTTTTTAAATTAATGAATTATAAATTATAAATTATATATTTTTCATTATTTATGTTTATAAATTTTAATATTCTTTGATATGTGAATGTTTTATAGATTTGGGGTGGTAGAGAACAAATTATCTCGAAAAATTTTTATCATGTAGTTTTTTTAATTCTTGTTACATTGATATATTTATTTGTTTATATTTTTATTTACAATTTTACTAACTAAAAACATAAATCTCATAATATTCAATTTTTTTTTGAATTTGGGTTATAATTATATATATAAATTATAATTTTCATTTCAAGTGTCTATGTTCATAGGGTTGATATAAAGATTCATTCCTTGATGAGGTGTCATTTAAAAGTTGTCATTTTTATAATTCAAATCCATTTATATATGTTTTTCTTATTCAACTCATTATATTCACTATTTTTGTGAATATATTTCCTGAAGACTCCATAATTGTAATAATTTATTTAAATTTTAAAACTATTAGTAGTGAAATATGACTATTCTATGTGAATGCACCGAAAAAATACTAGTTTTTATAAAAAAAATTGATCTGAAATGTTATTTTTTTTTCAATTGATCAATTTTTATATATAATTTTGTTAAAATTGTTTTACTATATTAAATATTTTTCTCAATTTTTTATATTATATAATACAGAAAAAATAATATTTTGATAATTTTATAAATTTTTAGTGAACAATGTATATAGAGAGAATAATATATGCATATAAAAAATTTTATTGATTTTTTAGAAAATAGATATGTTATTAAATGTGTAAAGTAAAAAAAATGACAATAAATTGATAAGAATACCATAAGGATGAACTCTTAGATTAGAGGTCCAATATAAAAGGTATACACATCTTTCACTATAATAATCGAAAAACCCCATAAAGAAAAAAATAGTTCCAATCTAGGACAATGAATGCGACAACCGGGCCCCGGTGAAAGCACAAACACCCCGCCTTAACATGGCCATCGGGTCCTGGCCCGCCAGGTACCAACAATTGCCCAGCAGACACGTGGGGCCCACCCCAGGTTCCACCCACGTGCCCGAATGGGTCATCTAACTAATGAAATTCCCCACATGCCAACACATGTCCTTTCTAGTGTGCTTTGTTCTCACTCACACACACCTTGAGAAACCCCATAATGAAAAGAAAATAGTTCCAATCTAGGACAATGAATGCGACAACCGGGCCCCGGGGAAAGCACATACACCCCGCCTTAACATGGTCGTCGGGTCCTGGCCTGCTAGGTACCAACAGTTGCCTCGCAGACACATGGGGCCCTCCCCAGGGTCCACCCACGTGCCCGAACGGGTCATCTGACTAATGAAATTACCCACAGGCCAACACATGTCCTTTCCAGTGTCCTTTGTCCTCACTCACACACACCCTGAGAAACTTCCCAGAGGGTCACCCATCCTGATCACTACTCCAAGACAAGCATGCTTAATTTTGGAGTTCTAATCAGATAGGCTCCTGAAAAGAAAGGTGCACCTTGTTGCCATGAGTCATATCATTTAGACATTTAACCCTTTATCATTTGGGGATGTTACAATCACCCCCCCCCCCTTTAGAGCAGAACCCCGCCTGGGAAAATAGTTCCAATCTAGGACAATGAATGGAACCACCAGGCCCTGGTGAAAGCACAGACACCCCGCCTTAACATGACCATTGGGTCCTGGCCCGCCAAGTACCAATTGTTGCCCCACAGACACGTGGGGCCCACCCCAGGGTCTACCCACGTGCCCGAACGGGTCATCTAACTAATGAAATTCCCCACAGGCCAACACATGTCTTTTCCAGTGTGCTTTGTCCTCACTCACACACACCCTGAGAAACTTCCCACAGGGTCACCCATCCTGATCACTACTCCAAGCCAAGAACACTTAACTGTGGAGTTCTAATCAGACAGGCTCCCGAAAAGAATGGTGCACCTTGTTGACATGAGTCATATCATTTAGTCAGCTAACCCTTTATCATTTGGGGATGTTACAATCACCCCCACCCTTTAGAGCACAACGTCCTCATTGTGGGCCCTACATCTCAACCCAGACAGTGCCGCACACTTAGGGCTCGGTGCCACCTATGATACTAAATATGACAACCAGGTCTCAGTGATAGCCCAACAACCCCGCCTTAATGTGGTCGTCGGGTCCTGGCCCACTAGGTACCACCAATTGCCCCACAGACACGTGGGGCCCACCCTATGGTCCACCCACATGCCTGAACGAGTCATCTGACTAATGATTGTCCCTACAGGACAACACTTGTCCTTTCCAGTGTGCTTTTTCCTCACTCACACACATCCTGTGAAACTTCCTAGGAGGTCACCCATCCCGATCACTACTCCAGTCCAAGCACGCTTAACTGTGGAGTTCTAATCAGGTAGGCTCACGAAAAGGAAGGTGCACCTTGTTGACATGAGTCATATCATTTAGTCATTTAACCCTTTATCATTTTGGGGTGTTACAATAAAGTTCATGCAAAATGGAAATTTAAGAACCATGAATTATAATTCACTACATAACATCAATCAAATCATATGAGGGGTATGGAAACAAATTTATCACAATCATAATAGGACTGGAAGGAGTCACATCAATAATAAATTAGTAACATCAAAATATTTATTTGAGTCCACTTTAGTATCAAAATTATAGCATTGTACAGAAATAAAACATTAAGGACTTGGATCCTACTAAATGATGAAGAAAATATTATCTTAGAGACTATCTAAAGGTCGACCGCTAGTGATGAAAATGTAACATGAAATATCCTGATGTATAAGATAAAATAACAAATATCAAACTAGTTGATCTAAAAAAAACCCATACTATGGGATATGTTATAATATGCATAGTATAAAATAGTTTCTTTCTTTTATTTATTATATTTTATTCCACCATTAATTCATCATCATTGAAACATGGAACACCAAGATAATAATCATCTTTTAAAAGAGAAATAATGTTAATTATTGGAGATGTTTAGAGGTGGGAATCATCAGGTTATTGGTCATAAAAAGATGGTGGAAATACTGTTATATTTTCCTTAATTTGATAATGAATTTTGGAAATAATTATTTTTCTCGTCCAAATTTAATTATAGTTGAAAATAAGAAAAATAATACTTCAAATTCAAATATATTTTGCCCTAATTATTTATTGTATTTCTTCCTTATGTCCGTTTTCCTTTTTCAAGATTCAGTTCAATTTTATAGAACACAACCTAAGTAAATAAATTATTTTGAATTAATGACAATGAAATCAACCTCAAAATAGGGATAAATCACAGGTGGTTTTACAATTAACCACCAAAGTCTATAAAATTGATGATTTCCCCTTAGTATCGCATTATTTTTATATTTATTAAACTATCATCAACACTTGACTTAATCTTACATTTTACCACTTAACACTTGTTATATTACATAATGATGGTTAATAAATTGATCAAATATAGTGTTAATTTATATTTATTCAATAATATATATAACAATCACCATAATTAGGGTCAATACCAACATGAATCATAGCAGTCGTGTATCATCAAATAATATAAACCAATTAATATACTAAAATATTTATAATTTTGGAAATATACAATAAATATTAACCCAATATGAATTTAAAGTCACCAAATTATGTTTTATGTTGAATAGTGGTTATTGGAATATTTTCATGGTTTTTCTTGAGAATTATATATTATGTCATTCTACTGACTCTTAAAATATGATTACCATGTTTAATTTAAATCGTGACGCATCATATGATGATGTGTGGATTAAATGAATGTTAAAATGTGTTTTAAATGTTACAATATTAACATGATTAATTTTCCAAGAGTTAAAACATTGAATGAAAAATGATATTCTTTTGGAAAAATTTGAAACAACACCACTCCAACATTATCCTTCATTAAATGAAGGATTTATATAAATTTCATTTTGTCGATATCATTTGAGTAAAATGGTGATTATCTATAAATCTGGCACCCTCTATGTAGTTCCCAAATATATATATGAAGTTTTATTTGTATTTAATTTGTGTTTATTCCAATCTAGGAAAATGGTAATGAGTTATAGAGAAGTTATTTTGCTACTTGAAGAGTATACATATATAACTTCAATGTAGAAAACTTTAAATGTGATGATTGATGTGCCGATCTTCAAGATCATGATAAGTATTAATGACCATAAATGGTACCTCTAATTATATTTATTATTGAATTCATTTTAATATGATGAAAGGGGAGATAGTATACTTAATATTAATAAATAATTGGCTAGATAAATTTGTAAGAATATGAAGAAACCATCAATGAAACACCAACTATTCCAAATCCAATATTGAAAAAGGAAGACACATGGGATGATATGTTTTGATGATTTGGAGTTATTTTGAAAATTCCCAAAGATCATTAGAATGGGTTTTGAGTTAATTTGAAAAAATTATAAAATTTAGTATAAAAAACTTCTATTATACGATGTGATACTTTCATATTGAGATGAAATCCTTTCATACAAAGTTACAAATCACCTAAGATTCCAGCTCGTAAGATATGTGTTTCTCATATTATACCTGATTCTATATGAGAATGGATTTAAAAAGGCATTTTCTCTATATAAAAATTGTAAATCATATATGAAGGCCAATACATAAGATATGTGGCTCACGTAAGAAATATATTGTATAATATGTTTGTTCTTATAACCTAAAACTATATAATATGAGTATTTATGGTATGAATTTTCATATAATAGTCTATTATCATATAATATATTTCATTGTTAGATTTATAGTTCACAAGATACAAGCTCATAAGGTACAACCACATATGATAATAAGACCTCATAAGATGGCCACAGTGTAAGATAAGAATGTCACATAAGAGGTATTAAATGTAAGAAGTGATTTTTCCTATGATACAACCATATAACATGATGGAACCACGAAAGATAACTGAAGTTAAAATTATATAAATCTTCATAAAATATTTTCTATCTTATTAAATGAACGAGATTAAAAAAACGAAAAATTATAGAATGAATTATTCTATAGAATTAATTAGAATCAAATAGGTAGAATCTATTGCCCTAATTTTCCTAGAAATAATAACATTGATTAAATTTTTTATTCAAGATGATAATTTAGCATCAAAATATAAGTGATTCTGATTTTAGATGAAGAATGGGATAAAATTCATGCCATAATTTGAATGTGAGAGGTCATAGTTCCATGAACACATGATGATTTTGAAAAAATAAAACAAATATATTTTATGGGAAGATGATACTATGATATTTAATATTTAATGAGGATAATTATGTCCGGAGTATTTTTGGATTTAAAGGGAATAATAACTAAAAATTCATAACATTTAGAATGAAAGAATAAAATTAGGGTTTCTACCGGCTAATTTAGTAAGATGAGGATTCAACTTATGGAAATCATGGAGTTTTAAAAATTATATTTTTGAAATAACGATTCATGATTACATTGTTATAATATATTTTTAGAAAAATAAATAAGATAGGTGCATGGAAACTAATAAGATGAGATAACTCGATACAAAAAAATATAAATGAGAGAATAAAGAGACTGAATCCAAGAACCATATACAATTTGTAAGACATGTTATACCTATAAATTATAAAAACTGATTAAGATCAAGATTATTGATGATTTAGAGGATAGCAAGACCAACCGTCCTAATCATACTCATCAACTACTAGAGTTCTTGAAGAATGAGCATGAACTGATATAGAAAATTTGAATGTTTAAAGAGGAATATTATTCTCTTGTTTTACTTATGTTACCAGAATAAAAGTGAAGGTTTTTATTATTCTAATATAAACATTAATTTGAATTGGGTAGTGGGAAAATTCATTTTATAGAGGTAATTTAGAATTAGTGAGCCATTTAAATCTGTGATAATAGGACTGGGAAGGTACTCATTATATCCAATTGTGTTTATAGTGTAGAATATTTTATTAAAGACCACCAACAAATCTTAGAATGAAATAAGATATTATGGTAAAACCTAATAAATATTTGTGTGTTGTACAATATTTATTTTTATTACATATATGATGAGGGTGAGGTAATGAATGTTATGAGGAACAAGAATTTAATATATAAAAGTGGGTAATTATAAAAGAAATAATCATAAATTTTTCCAGTGATTCACCCATTCTCATTGGTACCAATAGACATGGGCACTACAATTGCTTAAAAAGAAAATCAATTTTCCCTTTGGAAAATCTAATATGTTACTGAGTATAGTTAATTTAATTTTATGTATAGGTGGGTTGTATCTTTATTTTATGGAAATAATTATCATAGTTATATGGATAAGATACCACCATACCTTCTATCACTTATCTAAGATGTAATCGATGTTGCTTTAGTGGGACTTCCACCAATTCCAAAGGATTCTCCAATAACTATTTCTAGTAAGAGAAATATGTATGTTGATAGAATGGCTAAAAATTTAATTTTCACATCTCTTTTCGAAAATTCGTTTTCAATTTTCATGGGACTTCAAACCATGAAGGATATTTTGGGAATAATAATGAGAAATTATGAAGTAAAAGTTAAATTCAATGATGAAAAAATGAAATTTTAAAGAAGTATATTCTAAGATATTAAACTGGTTGATGATGAAAATATTGATCACTAACTTTCAAGAGTCATTTTGATTATAAGTTATATATGGGGTCTTGTTAAGAAATTATATCATTCTATTATGGTTGAAAAGCTAATGATAATATCCCAAGACACATTTGATCTAAAGATTTAGTATTTTTAGGAGAAAAAGGAAATTTCCTTGAATGAACACCATAATATTATCATTTCTTTTGAAATAAGAAAAAAAATTTATTTTCAAGAAGAAACCAATGTTGTTATGGACAGTGAGGCTATATGAAAGCATATAATTATTGTTTTTGAGTCGGTAGAATCAATTTATTCTAAAAATGAACCCTGGTAGTGGACTTTAAAGGTTTCCCACCTTTTCCTCAAAAGTTCTTTTGAATACAAATTTAGTTTTTCTTTTGTCAGTCTAAAAATGATGAAAATTGTGGGGACTTTAATAGAGAAATTTCCATTAATTCATAAGGGTTCATGATAGAAATTTGGAAATAAAATCATAATAAACCACCAATTTCATTTAACAAAAATGTTATTCAAAAATTATATATTAATTTATTGAAGAATAAATCTATTTGTTTGGAATTCGATGAGGAAAATGAGAAACTTAAAAATGGGTTAATATCAATAGGAAATATACAAAATATAAGAGAAAGAAATTAATGAGAAATAAGGAATAAGATTATTCATATTTAGGTAGGCATTTGGAAGTTGCATTCAATTTTTTTTCTCATTTTTAGATTGGTTTGATAACTCATGAAATAATGATGGGAAGAATAGAGAATGTTAGAATAAAAACAAAAAAAATTGTTAGATTATTTTCTTGAGTAGAATACATAACTCAATAAATGTAAAATGAATCTAAGAAAAATAATGATAAGATAACAACTAAAAAGGAAGATTTTGTTAATAAATAATATACGTATAATGATGATATTAATATAAAATTTTAAGGAGGCTGAGAAGGAGAAGATGATGATAGGTCTTAAATAAAATTTGGTAGGGAAATAGGAGGGGATTTTCAGGACACAATAAATATGTATTAAATCTTTAAATTAGGGAAGAAAAATGGAGAAGACTTCAACAAGTTAATTGAGATGATAAATGCCCGATTGGCCTGGAGGCATTCTTTTTATTTTATTATAGATAATCCCCCTTTTAAGGGTTGATGGGGAACCCGTACATGACCCGTAGGCCCAAGGCACAAGGCCCGACATGACCCATAATACAAGACCCAAAGGCCCATAGGCATACCATGCCCAATAAATGACTCGTAGGCCCATCCCACTAGAACTGCCCCTCCCCAGATCCTGCATCATTGATTTCCATTAGCTCCCCACCTGCATTGCTGATCGACTAGCATTGCCCCGTACAAAGCAGCCAGGTGCATGGTCCTGATGGCGGTTTCCATACCCTCTCATTCATCCAATCTGGTTAGCTCTGCTTCTGGTGACTGCTACTGATGCTCTGATCCTCATTTGGGGTATGCTTTGTGTGAACTGGGCTACTTCATTGTCTTCAATGGACCAATGGCCCTGTGGCCCGAAGGCCTTTGATGGCCCGAAGGCCCTGAGACCCATAGGCCCAAACCGGTGGCCCGAAAGCCCAAATCAGGTGAATAGTCTGGTTGCTACAGTACCAAATAGTGCCTTCTACAGTGCCTGCTATAGTACTGCTATAGTGCATGCTACAATACTCCTACGCTGCTTCTACAGTACTCCAAGAAATTCACCTCCAGCAGGTTTTGAACCTGGGTCTCTTGGATGCCAATCAGGAGCCCTTACCAATCGGGTACGGGCTCATTGGCGATGATAAATGGGTCTTCTAAAGCCAGTGAGAAATAGGGCCCAAATTGAATGTTGAAATATATATCTCAATATTTTAAAGATAAATGTGAAATATTTTTATAGTGAAGGTTTCCAAAACTAGTATAATATTATTTGGGACAAGAATACAAGTGATATCCCCTCTTATACATTAAATTGAGTGAGTAATATTCCTACATGACCACTTACTCTAAATAAAAATTAGTCTTGGTTTAAAAAAAGGACAATAAAAACATTGTTCTCGATATATTTATAATCTATGTGGAAGATCATTATTTAGTGGATTCATTAGAGACCTTATTTTTCAATATAGGTATATGAAATATTTTTTCTTATATTTTCGGATATAAGCACTAATACAGTGTGAGATTCTGAGGCCTGGTGTGCCAAGTATTAATTTTTTTAAATATTAAAAATATTTTATATTATGAACAAATAGTTTCTTAAAGAAAATAGGACAAATCTTAAATAGAATCTTGGATTAGAAATCCAAAACCACGGTTGATTCTGGAACATGATGTTTACACTAGTTAGAATCAAAAATGGGTTGGCATGGGGAGTTTGAAAATGAGGACCATTATAGGGTGTGTTTAGTTAAAATAAATAATTAAATTTATTTATTTTAATTAATCTAACCTAATATAAATTCATATAAATTCACCAATATAAATATTTTACTAGGTTTAGCCGCATAACCCTTGGATCGCTGAGATATGTTTTCCCTCCCGTTCGTTAGTGAATCGACATCTGAATACAAAAAGACTCTATATCGAATAAAACCAAAGAAAATGAAGCATGAAAACTCCTCTCAATCATTGGAGAGTAAATTATTTTATTATGAATGATGCAATCAACTTGATGGTTTTTTTATTTTTTTTATTCGGCCTCATTTTATTAAATTGTCATGTATGATCAATCCATTTCTTTTATCTGCAACAATTTATAGACCTTTCATCCAGTGATGATTTGAAAATAATTGTTTTTTCATTTTTCTCATGTCAGTACCCCGATTTTGTATCTGTTGGCCAAGAACGCATGAAAAAGATCACTTCACCTTTTTTTAATGTTCATTTATCCCTTCGTTCTCTGTGTTCTTCTCCATTGGGATATAGGGCCATGTCTTGATGTTTCTGGGTGGTACTAAGCCTGATCAGACCCCCGGAATCACAAAAAAATCACATAAGATAAATGTAATGCTCAATTATTGATCAAATCAAAGTGTTTTTCATTATTAGGTGATGTATTGTTTGATTGGAATAAAAAAAATGGAGATGAAAAGTCATGGGTGAGAAGTGTGGTGGGCCGTATATTGAATGGGAAGAATGAGGACAGGTTTCTGACCACCAAAGGGATAGAAATCACCAGTCATAGGTAGAGCCTCAATTTTTTGGATGAGATAAGGTCAAATATAATGGCCAAGAAACCAGAAATGGAGCTCATTTATGAGATCTATCCTTTTGAAAAAATTAGTACTACACATCATGTAGTCTAAAGAACACATAGTGTATAGGGACCTGGAAATGGAAGATTGCGTTTCTGGTGAGATAAGTATCAAAATTCATGGGGGAACCACCAAATTCCATGTGACATTTTGATTGAGACCCTACGTGTACTCCAAGAGTTAACAATCATGGGAATAGTTAGGAACATTCCATGTACTAAACTACCTAGACATGGGATGGATACACTGACACAACCAGGGGCATTGGAAGGACCCCAGGTGGATTGGACATGCCGTGTAGACCATATAAATTCCATGTATCCCTACATGATAAGTGGTATATTTGATGATAGGGAAATGATTAAGTGATAGAGTGGGACCACATGCCATTTCGGTCCCCTCACATGCCATGTACCCCCTATTCCCTTTGATGAAACATCTTCCTCGCATATCTCCATTGTTCGAACCCATATTTTGGCACTCATGTTGCATAACCCGAGGTTTTTCTCATTTAGAACATGATGGTGGACTTTATTGCGGGTATTTTGATACAATGTGAGATTTTCCATGTGATATGCTTATTTAAGTGATGCTCAATGACAATAGTGATAAGGTAGGATCAATAGGGGCATTCTAGTGGCACCCTCCTAGTGAGCTGGGCATAGGTCTTATACCTATCTATAGAGTCGTATATTCTTAGTGTATAGGTAATGATTCATCCATACACTTTTAGAGTGGAACCCTTTAACTAGGATAGGGAATGATTTATCCAACTTTCCACAGAGTAGAACCCTCTTGTAAAGATAGGGTACGGGTCCTCGACTATGAGAGTGGAACCCTCCAACTGGGTTGGGCATGAGTCCTATATCTGCTATTTCAGTTACACCCTCCTATGGTATCATGGAATGGGTCCCCAACTACTATATTGGTACCCTCCAACTTGGGTGGGGATGGGTCCTCTATAGACTAAAAGAGTGGAACTCCTCAGCTGAGTAGGGCATGGGTCCTCTACCGACTACTTCAGGGGAAACCTCCTATCAAATTGGGTATGGGTGCTCTAGCTTTTCACTAAGTGGAAGACTTACATTGTACCAAGTCATGGTTCCTCTACCAAGATATCATTCCACACAAATTTGTAGCATAGTGGTGTGGTGTGTCTTAACATGGATGTTTTCTGATGGACAGACATGTGAGATACTGGGCATCACTGATGGTCCTTTGAAACAAGTAACAATATTTCCTATATTGGGGTGTGAGATAGATATTACCTTCTATGTCATTTGTATCTCATTGGTTTGAGAATATATATAACAATATTCTTGTTTTTTGGATTCTTTTTATTCTCTTTATTTGGGTTGATCTATGTATTGTCTATCTATTCCAATCACATTTCTTACTACTTCTCCTTCATATTTTGAGGAATCTTACTAGGTATGTATATACTCATCCCTACATAGGATTTTCTCCCATGTTTCATGTCTTATAAATATGTAGGATTGGTTGGTCATGACATAAATAATATTAGGGATACTTGGTGTATTGGACCACATAAAATGATCAGATCTTGTAGTTTTAGAGATGGGATCTCCCAGAATTCTTATATTCTTCAATTTTTTTAGGTTGTGACATATTTATAGTTGGGCCTATATTTTTTCCCTTTTATTTTAGTTTTCACTGGCGTACTCTTGTACACCCTAAAGTATTTCATGAATGGGTTATCTTCTAGCTCTTAAATCTTTTTGTATTATTACTCTTCCCTTATACATTGAGATGTTTGGGTGTGTGCATACAAGTTTATTTGGAAAATGACTCCCATTTAGGTTAGGACATTTAGCTCTTATTTCCACCCCTAGATTATTGAGGTGGTCTTAGGGTAGTTGTGTATCGAGCCTTGTTGTGTTGGGTTATGATAGATTTTTATTAGAGTAGATCATTCAATGGGATGATGTTGTTGTATTTCCTTTATGAATATTTGGTTGGGATTGAGGGAACCAGTTTCAGAGTGCCTAAAGTGTGGCTCTCAAGATAGAAAATCCAATTTTGGTGTAGTGGATGACATATCCATTCACTAGGACAGTTAATACCTGCTTGTCAACTCAGCATACCAAGACATTAGTTGTAGGGGTGAATGGTACATGAATCATACAGTATTGAGTATTTGACTATCCTTCTTGAGTTACATCCCCATTATACATATATATATATATATATATTATCATCTGAATTTGGAATATATTTAATAAATTTTTAGAATGCTTCTGAGATGACAACCACTCCAGATACCAAATCCTGATCCTGACGGTGATCAAATGAGTGATGATGCCTCAGTTCAGTGTCTATCATATTAGATCCTTCCCCCTGGTGGAAAAGTAGTATCACCACCACCTATTGAGTATTAGATCATACCTATAAAGCAGGATGGGTATGCACATATGCTTAGATTAATCCATGAGTTTTTCACTAGAGGTCACTGAGGTTATGTAGAGAGCTAGATCCTAATGCAGTGGAGGATTGGCTAGATTCAGTGGTCCATGTTTTCAAGTTATTATAGACACAAATGGATCAGGTTGTTTCACTTGTATCTATCATTCTCCATAGTTTAGTGGGGCACTAGGTGTGTCTTGCTACCTAGATTCATGATGAGTTGACACTCTCATGGCCTGAAATCTAGCAGTTGTATGATGAGGAGTACTACCCCACCTACTTGTCTTCATTTTAGATTTAGGAGCTTTTAGAGCTTTAGAGGGGGGTATGTTAGTGGATATGTATGTAGAATGGTTCACATACCTTATTAAATACTCTATCAACCAGATGTGTGATGGATACTTACAAGAATGAAAGTTTGAGTAGGAAATTCATACAGATATCCATTACAGTGTGGTACCCTTGTAAATTCTCACCTATGATGGGTTGCGGTAGTGGGTACTAGTGAATTATAACTTCCTATTATAGGGATTCACAACATTCAAAAATTAAAGTGGTAATCACAAGACTAATTCACATGTAGTTGCTATCATATTCCAAACTTTAGGATCACAAAACATGAGGTATTCAAAGGATTAGGCTCAATCATGTGGTTAGGGCTAGCAAAAAGGACCAGGGTATCTCAGATAGGTCTGTTCCTATTATTGTTACATGCGAGGTCACATAGTGCATGAATTTTTGACAAGATGTTCTAAGGACTATAGGAAGATAGCTAAAGGAATTCCATTGTACTTGCATCATCGGGGGTCTTCCCGGAGAGGAAATGGTGATCCATAAGAAGGAAAAGATTGAAGAGGAGTAGGATAATCTACAAGAGTAGTATCTATGGATGGTGTACAATGTTATGAGATCCTCCCACCACCAGCATTATGAGACCTATGTCAGGATCAAGGATTTAGTTTCCAATGCTGTCAAAAGCTGCATGTAATTGAGGCTTATAACCCCATGACATATGAGATGATCAGAGGCCTTTTATATGTTTATTATACTATTTCTTCAATACTATTATACATAGGTTCCAGTGATTCATTTATCTAGGTACATCTGGTGTAAGAGCTAGAGCCCCCAGTTGAGGCTTTAGCATAACAACTTTTTCTTGAAGTTAATATAGAGAATGCTTCTTCTATATCATTTATCTACTAAAAATGTGAGCTATTGTTTAGTGAAGAGAGGTTCACGTGGGAACTTTTGGTCATCTTGATGGAATCTTATGACATCATATGGGTTATATATTTGCTATTTATAGTCCAAAACTAGATTGAATATCTCCATAGTTAAGACAGATTCATTTTCACAGATGGGATAAGATTCACCATTACATGTGAAAGAGATATTATGGAATGAAAAGTGGGTTCTACGTGAAAGAGGCTACTTCCCATCAGACATTAGTTGGTGAGTGCATCCCTTTCTGAATTAGGCTCTTCAAGAATCTAGATTAATTTCTATAGGGAAAATTTTATGGATATATTCCCTGAGGATGTTTTGGGATTATCTCCAAGGTGGGAGATAGAGTTTTGTATTGAATTGCACTACAAGAATAATCCAACATATTTTATGGCATATCAGATAGCCCCAATTGAGCCCTGTAAGCTGCATTTGTAGTGGTAGGACCATCAAGATAATGGTTTCATAATGAACAATGTGTCCCCCTGGGAATATCTAGTGTTTTTTATGGAAAATGTGGATGGTATCTTGAAACTCTGTATTAATTAACACCACCTAAACAAGGAAATGATAATTAAAAATTACCACTTTCAAATGATTGATGACCTCTTTGATCATCTTTAATGAATGAGATGATTCTCAAAGATCAAACACAGTTCTAACTGCCACTAGTTTAGAGTTAACGAGAATGACATTTTGAAGCTACAATTCCAATGTCACTACTAACACTATGAGTTCTTAGTTATTTCCCTTGGCATGAACAATTCCCCTACCGTGTTTATGAGTTTAATGTACTCGATCTCCTAGATATACTTGGATCAGTTTCTGGTTTTCTTTAGTGATAACTTTCTCATATACTCTACTATAGAGTAGGAGCATGCAAAGTACTTGAGGATGGTCCTAGATTTTTTTTTGGTGCACCAGCTTTATAGAATTATCTCGAAGTTGTTGTTCTAGATTCACCTGGTTCACTTATTAGGACATGTAATTTATGATCAAGGTTTATCTATGGAGCCAATAAATATTGATATGGTGATTTCTTGGGATCCACCCAAGTGCGTGTCATTGGTGTTGAGTTTTCTTGGCTTGATGGGGTACTATAAAAGGATTGTGAAAGACTTCCTCCAAATTTCATCCCCTATGACCACCCTGATGTGGAAATGGTACCATTTTTCCTGAACTAAGTTTTCCTAGAGGGCCTTAGAGTAGTTGAGTATAAGGCTGATGAGTGATCATATTTTGAGACTACCAATAGAGGGAGTGAAGTATGTCATGTATTTCGATGACTTGGTAGCTGGGCTCAGATGCATGTTGATTAATCAAAAGGCAGTTATCACATATGGGTCTTGGTAGTTGAGACCCCATGAGAAGAACTACATGTATCATGAGGAGTTTCTTTTTCCTAGCCTCTGAGTGGAATCTCACATTCTTCGCAACAGCTAGGGTTTCTTCACCAAACCATCTCCCTCCATCCTCCATTATGATTTGGTCTCGGTGTCGGCCCTCATGTTCTTCTCGGAGATGGTTAAGCTCGACGTCGGCATGGATTGTGTTGGTATGACATGGATCAGGGTTGATTCTGGAGGTCCTCAGTGATGACAAGTCTCACCATTGCTCTAGATTCTGGCTCGGATCAGCGTGGTTCAGATTCTCATTCTCGGTGATTTTTCTTGGCGTGGTGCCAACTTTTCGGCTCAATTCAGTGTGGCTAGCTTCTAGTTCTCATCAACATCTTGGCTCGAAATTTCTCTGCTTCTTGGATCAAATCATTGTGACTTGGTGATGTCTTCTGTATTTTTATGGTGTGGATTAGTGATGGATCTAGAGCGACTCAGAGGGGGGAGGTCCTTTATCTCGGATTCCGCGAATTTAATGCCATCTTATTTGTTTGGTGATGATCGTGATTTTATTGGATGAGGATGAAGTTGGTATTTGTTTGTATGGAACTGAATTTTGTTGATGGATTTTCATAGACATCATTGGTATAGTTTTGTCCCTCCCTGTTGGTACACTTTCCTGCTTCCTGTGGTTGGCTTGTCTCATAATCCAGTGTGGGTGCTTC
Source organism: Viscum album (assembly GCA_963277665.1). Lineage (NCBI taxonomy): Eukaryota > Viridiplantae > Streptophyta > Magnoliopsida > Santalales > Viscaceae > Viscum > Viscum album. The sequence goes on along the minus strand of OY728130.1, from coordinate 726,513,895 downwards.
CGTAGTATGATCTCAGTGGATTCATGCCTAGAGCTTCATTTATGGTTCAGAGCGGCTTGGAACCCCTCACAGGCGACATTCCCTTGGTATGATGTTCGGTCATTCAGTCCTAGGTGAAAATGGATCAGCTTCGTGTCCCGTGGATCTTCTTCTGGGCTTCTGCGGCTACAGTGGCGGTGAGAGTCACATGGGGCTTGGTAGGGTTCATTCGAGATGGTCTTCATTGGTGGTGTTTTGTCGTGTGAAGTCTTCATGAAAGGGTTTTATTGATCTTTAAGTGTGATGTTTCTGAATTTATTGTCTTTTTGAATTTATGTTTGTGGTTTTGAAGCATTGTGGCCCTTCGGTTCACGGTTAAAGGGACTTGAAACAATTTATCCCGCAAGGGGGGATTCATATGAGGTTCGTAGAATGAGTTTTCACCTCATCATTGATTTTCATATTAGGATGTTTGAGAGGGAATGACATTTCCATTGGTACCAGGCCCATGCATTCATACATGGGATGATATGCTGATAATTGATGAGAAGGTGGAAGGTGTTCTTTATGTTATTCAATATTGGGTGGGGCTTTTCTTTCTAGTCTGGAATGTTTTGTTTTTGGCCTTGAAATTGGACCATGGAGGCAAGGTTGTGTTTTATGTATTTGATATCATTTGGTTTTCCCAATTTTTCCTCAATAGTGCATTTGAAATAAAAATTTAATATTCAGTCATGAATCATGACCAAGATCTGGCAGTGGTTGTCTTTGGACTAAGGATGTGGTGAAAATATAAACTCTAAAAACACGTCATGGTTTACTCAAAATATCATATTCTCATGTATGTCTTCACATTGAGAGACTATAACTAGAGACAGTGGCGCTGGTTGGAGTTCCTACAAGACTTTGAATTTTAGATAGTTAAGGCACTGGGGAAGAGAAATGTGGTAGTATACATCCTTAGAAAGAATCCCCTAGCTCATTTGGTGTATGAGGCTTTTGAGGAGTTGACTTCCCTATAGATAACCTTGTTTGAGTAGGAGGGTGAATATTTTCTTCAGTTGATGATGTTTAATCCTCTACTACTTCAGCGTGTGAGATAGTCTCAATTGGGAGGCATCGACTGTCAGGTCTTACATGACATATTGTAGGGGATTCACCAAATGGTTATTCTAAGGTTGGGAATAATTTCATCTTTTTATAGTGACGAACAATGGTCCTAGTCATGATACATAAGGAAGTTATGTGAGAATTTCACACATCACCTTTAGTTGTAAATCCCATAATGGGGAAGTTGTTCAGAGACCATCAATGATAGTTTTGGTGGTTTGGTATGAGACAAATCATGGATGATTTCATCTATCAATGACACACCTATTAGAAGGTGAATGCTCAGCACCAGGTTCCAATAGGTTTTTTGTATCCCCTTTAAATCCCAGAGAAGATGTTGATGGAATATAAATGAAATTCATGAATGGGAAACCACAAATAGTGAAGGTCTATGATAATATCTAGGTGATGGTTGAATGAATCATGAAGTTGAAACACTTAATTTCTATTAAGGAGTAGAGTTTGTGGAGATATTGGATCAGAGGTATATACAGGAGACGATTCACCTTCATAGGGTGGCCCCTACTATTGTCTTCGACCATGATGTTAAGTCTATGTCATGTTTGCAAAGAGGCTTGTAAGAGGTAATCGGGACACAAATGTGGATGAGTAAAATTATTCACCACCAAATAGATGGGTAAACCAAGGATACCATCTAGGTGTTGGATGATAAATTGATATATTTCATATTAGACATTGTATGGAGCATTTATGATCACTTTCCATTGGTAGAGTTAGCATACAATAATAGAAATCACTCTACTATCAGCATGGAACCTTTCAAGGCCCTATATGGGGGACTCTACAGGTCTCCCATGTGCCGAAAAAAGATTAGAGAGGCATATCATGTGGGTCCAAAGATGGTTTAGGTGACGATGGGGAAGGTCTAGGTCATTAATGAGAAAATTATAATAACCTAGAGTAGGTGAAAATCGTATGCAGATCGACGTCGTAGTTCCTTGGATTTCGAATAGGGAGACCCCATTTTCCAAGGAGTCTCCCCATGATAAGGATTACAGTGTTTATTATGTGGATACAAGGTATCCCTGAAGTTCATTACAATATCTGAGATATTTTTGAGGGGTTTTTAGGTTGCTTACTTCCTCACCTGACCCCAATGGCTGGAGTGGGTCATGACATCTTCCACATGTCAGGAATGAGGAGTTTCTTGCATAACTTCACACACCTTATTGGATGGGGAGATCTAGAAAATGAGGATGCAAACAATTTTATAGAGAACATAGTGGTGTTTGAGGATCGATTGGAGAGGAACCTATGTGTACAAACCATCCCTTTGGTTTGTGTGTTGTGGAAGCATGGGAGCATGCACGAGTGCTTCTAGGAGTGGGAGAGCCAAATACAAGTTCAGTATCCTAATATTTTTTGTCTGTTTTTTATTTTTGAAAAATTGTATATTGAAGGATGTAATGATATTGAGATTCTTTTCCTTACAAGACTCCTAAAATTATATTCTTATATTTTTAGAGCTAGGCGTTGAGATGGTGTGTAATTATGAGGCCTGATGTTCCCAAAATTATTTTATAAAAATATAAATATTTTATATTGGTCATGCACAAATTTTTAAAGAAAATTGGATAACTATTAAATAGGATCTCAGAGCATAAATCTGAAACTACATTTTAATCCAGAACATGATGTTTACCCTAGGCTCAACCAAATATGGATTCGTGTCAGGTGTTCGGAAGTGGTGACCATTTGTTGGTGAGTTTATTTGAAATAAATAATTAAATTTATTGATTTTAATTAAGTTATTGTAATCTATATTCCTATAAAATCCTTATTATGGTAATTTTCCCAGGGTTATCTACATAACCCTAGGATTGTTGAGAGACATTATTCCTCTCATTCATTAGTGAATCAACATCCAATGATGAAAAACTCTATATTTATGAAGATCAAAGTGAAGTGAACAAAAAAACTCGACTCAATATTTGGATAACACATTCTTCGATGACGGATGATCCAATCTCCATGAAGGGATCATCATTTGTGAATTCTACCCTATTTGATTAACTTTTCAAGCATTATATATTAATTTATTAGATCAGAACAAATTTATAGGCCTTGAAGGCACTCATGTACTGAAATTAATTTGGTTATTTAGTTTTATCACCCTAGTATCCCCATTTGGTATTTGTTGGCCGATAACACATGGCCAATAGTCACTACACCTTTTATTGTTTTACATTTATCCCTTGTTTTTTCTCATTCTTTTCCATTGGTATATGGGGCCATGGTTCAACATTACTAGGTGGTATTGATCACAATTGGATCCCAAGATTCATAGAGGAAGCATGTAGGAAAAATAGAATAGCAAATTAAGGATGAGATCGAAGGCTTTGAGGGTTATCAGTGATTGATCAGTTTATTGGAATCCAGAAAATGGAGATGGCATAGAACAGGTGAGACGCGTGGTTTGTTGGGTTTCGAACAGGATGAAGGAGAACTAATTTCGGGCCCCTATAGGTCCATAAATCGCTAACTGGAGAAAGATCCATCATTTTTAAGAGGATACATGGTCAGTTACAAAGGTGGAGATACTGGATCTAGAGCTTGGAGACTGGATCTAACAATTTGGATGAATCATGACTACACACTTTAGAGTTCAACAAACACACAACGTGGAAGGACCTGGTTGTGGAGGATAAGGTTTTAGCTAAGATAATTATCACACGCCATGTGGGACCACACACAATCTCTGTGACCTTATAAAGGAGAATTGAAGTATACTCATGGAATACACGTGCACATGGATGGATAGTCACCCACCATGTTCCAAAGTATACAATCATAGGCTACATAGATGGACATGACTTAGGAGAAAAGGTATGATGACAGGTGGCTTGGACACTCTGTATAGACCCACTACATGCCATGTTTTCCAACATGGGTAGTGGCTCATGATCTAGTGGGGATATGTCAATGGTTTGGAGTGGGACCACACACTGTGTTTGTCCCATAACATTTTGGTTACCCCCCCCCCCACATCCCTTTGAATAAACATAATCTCCTCATATCTCATTCATTTGGACATAGATTTTGGTCTGTGAGTATTATATCCAAATTGTTTTTTTACATTGAATGAGTTAGTGGTATCTGTTGTGTATTTTTAGATACACGACACAAGATATTCCAAGTGGGATGATTTATTAGGCTATTCTCGAAGGTGGAAATGATCCAGAAGGATCACCAGGTGATTCAGGGCGGCATCCTCCAACTAGGGTGGCAATTCATCATCTACCTATATATAGAGTGTAACACTTTAGAGAGACCGGGAAACGGTCCTATATTTACTTCAGGATTTGAACCCTCCTACTGGGATTGGGCATTTTCCTCTAACTATCCACCATGTGGAACCCTCTTGTAGAGACAGGGTATGGGTCCTTGACTATGAGAGTGGAATCGTCCAACTAGGTGGGGCAAAGGTCCTATATCTATTATCTGAGTGGAACCCTCTTGTGGTAACAAGGAATTGGCTCTCAACTACTAGAGTGACACCCACCAGTTGGGGTGGGCATGGGTCCTCTATAGACAACTAAATTGGAACACTCCAGCTAAGATGGGAATGCAACTACAAAAAAACACTAGATTAACGATAGTTTTTTATAAAGAGTTATGCACAACCCCTACAAATTCATTTTAGAGGCGGTTATGCAGAACCACATCGAAAATTTTAAGAATTTTTTCTTTTTATTATTTGGTTTTATTTTAGAGGTAGTTATGTTAAAGCCACAGAAAATTTATTAATTAGTGGATCTATATGTTCTGTTGGATATTGGAGGAGATATATATATATATATATATATATATATAAGTCATATTTATATATATCAGAGACTATATTTATATATAACATTGAATTTTTTTCGAAAAAAAATAGTTGGGGTTTACAACCCCCTCTATCTCCTAAATTAGAAGGGGTTCATGAACTACCGTTAATCCCTTAGATTAGATGGGATTTTGAACCCCGTCTATCTTAAGAAATTAGAGGGGTTTGTGAACCCCCTCTAATTTATGATATTAAAGGGGTTGTGAACCACCTATAATTTATGACATTATGGGGGGGGGGGGGGGGGTTAAGCCTCATAATAATTTGAGAAATTAGAGGGGGATTATAAACCGCCGCTAATCCGTTTGATTAGAGGGGTTTTTTAACCATATCTTAATTTTTATTTATTTTTTAAAATAAATTCTAATTTTATAATATATATTTGGGTGAGAACGTCTATGTATACACACACACACACACACACACAAAGATATATATATATATATACACACATACATACATACATACATACATATTTAAATATATATTACATAAAAACATTATATAAATGTATTTAAATACATTATAAACATATATATAAATATATTTTTTAATTAGATTAAATAAATAGATTTACATATACGAAATGTATACATATATAAATATTGGCATACATAATATAATTGTAATTATAAATATATATATAAAAAATATAACATTTATATATGGTTTTATAAAAAAACATTTGAATTATTATTTTATATTATACATATATTTTATTAAATACATTTTTATTATATATTTTTGTATAAATACATTCATATTATATTATATATTCAAATAAATATAATATCGAAAAACAGAAATATAAATATAATTATGTATTATAAATTTATATTATAAATTATATATATATATATATTATTATAAAATATTAATTATAAATTGATTTTGTATATATATATATATATATATATCATTTAATTATATTATATTTTTCTAATTATATGATTGTATTTATATGTATTTATATGTATACATAAATATAAATTTTTAATTGTATATACATTTATATATATTTATTTTTATAAGTTGTATTTCATATAATATAAATTATATTTAAAATAAAAGCATAACCAATTTATATAAATATATACATAAATATAATTTATTTTAAAAATAAATGATATAAAAATTCAAGCTTGTTGTTTATATAATTTATATTACAGTAATAATTAATATATTTTTAGAAATATGTCTATGATTTGATAATATATATAATTAATATTATATGATATTCAATTTAAGGAAATAAATATTGATAAATGTATATAATATTATACAACTATATTTATTGAAATACATATATATTAATGTATATAAAATGACACAATTATATTTATTGGAATATATATATATATATATCAATGTGCATAATAATAAATATATGTATTGAAATACATTATACAAATATTTGTATAAATTGTATTTAATATACTTTTAATTATATATTTGTATAAATTTTATTTCATATAACATTATATAAACATTTAAATAATCTTTATTTCATATATAGTAATTTTTGAAATTTTATTTCATGTAATAATTATATATAATATCATATAACTTTTATAAATAAATATATTTTGATTTACATAACAATAAATATATGTGTTAAAATATATTATATAAATATATTTTTAGAGACATAATATAAATAATTTAAATAAATACTTATATATATTATATATAAATACACACGTACAAAAATATATTAATATGTATTTATGAATATAAATAATTAACATAAATATTATTATAAAAATATAAATATATGTGTATATACATCAAATGAATAGAATTATAAAGTCTATACTCAAATGTATGTTAGTACACATATACAATATATAGTTTATATAAACGTATGAATTTAATATAATATAAATCTATTATAATATAAATACATAAATTTAAAATATAAAAATGTATATATTAATTTAAATAATTATATATGGATTTAAATTTTGTTAAAATAATATTTATTTTTAGGAGTTTCGTAATATATATAAATAAAATGATATTTAAATATATTAACAAAATATGAATGCCATAGGGGTATAAGAACCGCATGTTCATACAGGAGGTCGGGTCTTCGAATCATGCTAGAGGAAAATTTTAAACCTTGCATAGGGGAGTGGGTTTGTTGGGGAACTGATGAAGGGGGAGGGATGAGACCATACTGGTGGAGAAATGGGGGTCGCATGGGTGAGACGATGAAGAACAGAATCGGCGGGGGTAGCATGGTTGGGACAGTGGAGAACCAGACAGGGGTCGCATGGTCAAATGAGTGAGACCGTGGAGAACTAAAAACTGGTTGGAACGATAGTGAACAGGGTTTGGGTTATAAACAGGAGGGTTGGCCATTTGTGAACATGATGGGAGGTATGTAAACTAGAGAGTGGGTTGTGGCATGTGATTTAAAAAATTGTATATATTATTTAGAGGGGGTTCCCCCCCCCCTCTAAATAAGAGTTTTAAATAGAGGCAGTTCTAAGACCGTGACTATTATGGCTCATGAATTCATCTAGCAGTGTTTTCCAACCGCCGCTAGTTTGATCAATAATATAGAGTGGGTTTAAACCCCCTCCAAACTGAGATTCTACGGTGTAATTAGAGGTGTTTTTAACAACATATAAATGAACCACTGCTAAATTTTAAAATACTTTACAAGTGGTTCCTCAAAACTGAATTTAAAAAGAGTGGGTAGGAACATTATCAGTGGTTCCTCATAACTGTCGGTAATGTGTTTAGATGTGTTATAACCCCTTCAAATTGAGTAGTTTTTTTTGTAGTGTGGATTCTCTGCTGAATACTTGAGTGGAACCCAATGGTCAGATAGTGAATGGGGCTTCTATATTTTTACTGAGTGGAACCTGTTAGGGAGAATCCTGATTCTGGACCAAAAATTTCTTACCAAAAAAATCATGAGAAACCTATCGAAATATGGAAGTGATATAAGCAGAATAAATAAATCAGCAGGCATGTTTTTTTAATGTGGAAAAACCCTCCTATGCGGAGGATTAAAAACCTACGGGAAAATTCCCAAATATCCGCTATGAATCAGAGAGTCCAAGAATTCAAGTAATGCCCGAACATAAATTACAAATAATAGAGCGTAGAAAACCTATGTGAAAACCACACCCCGATACACATCTTCCATTTCTCTGATAAATATACCACTGATGCCATGTATCAGAAGATCAATCACTGACAAAATTTCACGCTTCTGTCGACGAAACGTCACTACCACAGAGATCTTCACCCAAACATGCGTCAACCTCGCACCATCTTGCGACACCTAAATGATCTCACCATCATGATGTACTGCCGATCATTAACCGGGACATGCAACCCGATCACCGCTATCAAGAAGACTTTCGATACATGGCCTCGATCATCAATTATGTCGTCGCTGCTCTACACTTGTCAAACGCCGACGCACCGCACATGATACCACCAACGCAGAAGCCCCCTTCTTGCACTCGGTGGACCGCATCTTGAATACCCTACCAAGAACATCACCACACGTCCAAGATAATAGCGCCGTCATCGTCATGCCACACGGGCCACCACAAATGCAGCGAACCCTTCCTGGGTCTCCCTTGTCGACTACATCTTGCTGGCACACCCTTGTTTTTCAAAATATGTTTCTGCATCCTCATTATATAGAGACCATGTCCCTAATAATCAATTAATGAAATCAACATCCATTATTCCATCCATCAATATTGAGAATTAAATATCCATTAATGTTGGGAGAAAATATTCAATTAATGGTGATATAAATCTCCCCATTAAAAATTATCTTCTCTCATCAATAAATGTGATGAATCCCTCAATTAATAATTTTCTTCTCTCATCAATAAATGTGATGATTCTCAACAACCTCCCCCTTCATCACATTAGTGAATGGAACCATCCAACAAACCTAGTTGGAAAGAAAGTGTGTCAGTATCACACCAACCATCATCAACTGCAGATAAATATGACGACGTCCTTTTGCAATTTTGATAAAAAATATCAGCCCCCAACATAATCTGGAGCACCTGCAAGATTTAATTTCTCCCACTGCTCAACATACTTCGAGCAGTCAAAAACACTCAGCGCATCACCTCGATATTTGATTTCCATTCTTTCTTCAATAGTGGCACTCTCTGAAGAAAAAAAATTAGGTGTAAGATCTGAAACACCTGATAACTGTTGCTAATGTGTTTAGAAGTGGTTATAACCCCTTCTAATCAAGTAATTTTTTTAGTGTGGATACTCTGCAGAATACTTGAGTGGAACCCTATGGTCAGACAATGAATGGGGATTCTATATTTTAACTGAGTCGAACCCTCCTGTTGTAATAGGGAACAAGTCCTCTACCTAGAGATTGTGACCCTCAACTATGAGGCATAGTGGTGAGGTGTGTCTTGGCTTGGAGGTTTTCTAATGGGCAGTCGCAGAAGATTTTGGGCATCATTGATGGAGATTTGGTACTAATGAATCACTTTCTTGGTTTCGGATGTGAGATGGAGATCCCATTCTATCTCATTTTGGTTTCTTTGGTTTGAGAATATATGTATTTTTATCCTTGTTGTTGGATTATATTTACTATATTTCTTTTAGTGGAGATGTCTACTGTCTATCTATTCCTCATAACTATCACTAATGTGTTTAGAAGTGGTTATAACCCCTTCTAATCGAGTAATTTTTTTGTAGTGTGGATCCTCTGCCTAATACTTGAGTGGGACCCTATGGTCAGATAGCAAATGGGGATTCTATCTTTTTACGGAGTGGAACCCTCCTATTTTAATAGGGAACAAGTCCTCTACTTAGAGATTGGGACCCTCAACTATGAGGCATAGTGGTGAGGTGTGTATTGGCTAGGATGTTTTCTATTGGGCAGTCGTAGGAGATTTTGGGCATCATTGATAGATCTTTGGTACTAATGAATCACTTTCTTGGTTTGGGATGTGAGATAGAGATCCCATTCTCTCTCATTTTGGTTTCTTTGGTTTGAGCATATATTTATTTGTATCCTGTTTATTGGATTATATTAACTATATATCATTGAGTAGAGATGTCTACTGTCTATCTATTACTATACCATGTCTTACTACTCCCCCTTTAGCTTTTGTTTTATCATACTAGGTATGTATATACTCACAACCACATAGGATTTTCTTGCGCGTGTCATGTCTTATGCAGATGAAAGACAGGTCGGTAATGATTACATAGAATATTTGGGATACATGGTGGTTTTGACCAAATATGTTGGTCATATCCTAGAGATCAGAACTGATGAATTCATTACTAATATATCAGGATATGTTCATTATGGTGAGAAAGGGAAGAAAATTTAGAAGACAAAGGAAAATAAAACAATTTTGAGGATGTTAGGAAATAATGTTAAAAACCAAATAAAGACGCTAATGTTAAGAAATATTTTATTATAGTTTGTCCCATTTAATTGGAGATCTCTAATAAAATGGATAAAGCACTAAATAATTCCATTTCTAAAAATAAATAGGTTACATAACATGATAATATTAAGGATCGTGATAGGTTTTCTACGTGTGATGAAGAAAAAATTAAATAAAATCTATATGAAATATGAAATCAAGATAGACATGGCATGGATGAGTATTTATATATCCTTTCATCTAAATTATAATTGATGAGAAATCTAGAGAAAGCATCATGAAATAAGTCTGCACTAACTGTTGAGGTGAAGAAAACTACTTTACATATAGAAATAGTTTAAGGGAAGAAGATGAGAAAGATACCTATAAAGTCTCATAATCTAAAGTTTAACAAGAAGAAATAATCCTATGATGATAATATGAGTGACTGATATTGGTTGTGAGAAAACACTCAACCATTTTATTTCAACTAATAAATTAACAGATTTTTAATTGTTCAAATAATTCTTATTTTTTCTATAATGCATCAAATTAAATGATATGGTTTAGGTAATAATTTTTATACAATAAATAAGAAGGTATTTAATAGGTGTTATAACTTTCATGAGGATGTGCAGGTGGTTGCATCAATTAAGGGGTATAAATCATGAGGTATAGATATCAAATCATCATAAACTATGTGAATCTTGAAATTCATGATATCCCCATAAAAATGAAAATGAGGTATGCTAATGAAACATACATCCCTTGTATATAAATAAATCAAACATTATTATAAATGGAGAGTGTTTTTTTTGTTTAAAATATGAAAAAAGTGGAGTAAAACTATCTTTCATTAAACTTCTCTAATAGATTTTTTAATTTGATTTAATGTCATAATTACATTTTAAACTAGATGAGAATCTCATAATGTGAGTTTCTCTGAGTTGATATCACATGTACAATTTGTTTATGGATATATTTTACCTCCTTTTTATTCAATCTTGTTTTCTACACTGTAATATCCCATGCGAATGTAGATTTTAATAACTAAAGGTAAATTTTTATGAATTAAGTGAATACATATTTTTCTCAAAAAATTGAATGACGTAGAAGTTCTAATTAAATGAAGTGGAATTTTAATCTATTTGATAATTATTGAAGAAGATAATAGATGAGTTGATTCAAAACCTACATTTAGATTCCTTTTCATTGATTGTCAACAAGGAGAGAAAAATTAACTTTCGAATATGTTTTATATTGATAAAAAAAAGAGGGACATTGGAGATACCAAATGAATTTTTGAATATAGAGTTGAATTTTATGTATTTTCAAAATAATACATGTCAAATCAATGAGTGATAGAGATTTTGTGCTCCTGTTTGATGAACTTGTCCGAACAACTTCAATGTGGACGTCTTTAAATATGATTATTAATGTGATGATCTCTAAGATCACAAAATTTAATGATGATTAATAATTGGTATTATCAACAAAAATTATTATTAATTTCGAAAAAAGATAGATAAATTGTAGATTTAATAATTTATTTCAAAAAAAATAGGATTCATAAAGTTGATTCAAGATAGATAAAACATCTATGAATCACCAAGTATACATGATACCATATTAAATTATGAATATTATAAGGATTATGTTACAATATTAGATGGAATAATTGATAATTAATCTTGGTTAGTGGAATAGGTTATGAGATAATTGGTGAGTATAGAATTAAATATATAATATATCATTTATATTAATTTCTTCTTTCATTCATAACAGAACTACTTTCTTATTAAGATTGAAATTACTTAATAAGGCCAAAACAAGAATAGTTTGGTTTCTTATATAACACCTGATTTTATATGATAACATATTTTATAAGAATTTCTTTTTTTGTAAGAAGTTGAATTTACCTTATAAGGCCAGTACATAAGATATGTTTCTCGTAAAAGAAGACTTACATGTTAGATTGAAGTTCTCATAAGATACAACCACATAAGACATGTTCTTAAGATATGAGTTTCCATAACGTATCATGTTCTAATATGGTAAATTAATTTATTATATAAATAACATGTAAGATAATATTTTTTAAGATACAACCACATTAGATAATGATATTCTATAAGATGGAAAACAAATTAGATGAGAATTCCCATGTGTGAAGTGTTACACGTAAGAATTGGGTTTTCATATGTTATATCCACAAAATATGGAGGGGTCACATAATATAAGATAATAATATAATATATGAGGCTTTATAAGATATATTGTGTCTTATTAAATTAATGAGATTAGAAATACTAAGAACTACATAAAAAATTATTCAAGAGAATGTGAATCAAATCAAATGATACTATTTCCCTATTACTCATGAAAATAGTGAAACATATTATATTTATGATTCAATATTATAATTTGAAATCTAATAAAAGTTTATAATTATTTGATATGAAGAATGAGATGAGTTCTATTCCATAATATGCAAGTGTCATACCATAGTCCCATTCAAATATTGGGAATTTAAAAAGAGGTAAAAGCCAATGATTTTGTGGGAAGATAATATTACTATATTCAGGATCATGTGGGGAAGATTATTTACTATGTATTATGTGATTTTAATTAGGAAGCTGGTTGAGAATTGAAATAATTTTAAATGAATGAATAAAATTGAAATTTCAATTGACCAATTTAAAAAGATGAGATTTATGCTACCATAAATCGCGTAGTTTCCAAAAATTCCAATTTTGAAACTAATATTCAAAATATAAAATATGAATATATATGTGAAAATAAATAAATAAGATAGGTTCATTTAAATTTAGAAACTAAAAGGACATAATAAACAACTGTATAGAGTATATATGGAGACCAAAGATGGAATCCATTTACGAATAAAGATAACTTTTATATATGTTTATTCAAGTAACTGAGGAAGATATATGTTATTTTTTATCTAGACGAGGTGGTAAAGACTAGTATAACTAATTATAATCATCTACTATGGAATTTATTGAAGAAGGGTAAGGTTTTAATCTACTAATCTATGAGGCTTAATGAGGAAGATCATTCTCATGTGATGTAGAAGAAAACAAGTGATAATAGAAGGTATTTATTGTTCTAATAAGAACCCCTTTTATAGTGGGTAGTGGGAAGATTGATTATCTAATGGGACATTAGATAAGGAGAATGGTGGTACAATATAAAAGTAAGATGAGTAAGTTCCTTGAGGTAAAAAATTTCATTTTTAATGGAGAATTATTGACTTGAATGGGTTGGGGGCTAACCAATCATGAAAATAAGCAAGTTGTTATATTTAAAACGTTTTAAATTATTTTTTAATTTTTTCTATTCATTTATATTTCATATTATTTTAGGTTGATATAATTAAATTTGATAGGATCAATACTTTAACTGGTCATGAAGGTTCATTTTAAAAGAATGAAATGTAAAAGTGCACCACTAATTCACCCCACCTCAGTGGTATAAAACTATATGGGAACAACACAATGAAATGTCTTATCTTCATTATCCATATAAGAGGTCATTCTAGGACACCTGAATAATGATGTCATGGTAACTCTCAAATGATGTGTAATTTTTACTTCTTAAGTGCAGTAGAGTGGTTGACCAATGTTGTCTCTCAAAGGAGGAAGTAAATTAAACAATATATTAAATGTATTCTAAAAATAAAATAAAAGGGAATAAACAAACAACTTAAAAAGGATGGGATATTGTTTTACTATTTATAAAGCAATATGAAGTAGGCTGGATGAATATTTCATTTTTTGTTTTTATTTTTGAAATGAAATTCCATTAATAAGGCCCCACAAGAAGATTGTTTTCTTTTTGAAAATATTTTCAAAAGGTGCAATCAATATAACCATACTTATTAATTTACTCATTCATAATTATAATTTAAATTTATATCCAATTAATTATTATTCACTAATTTTTTAACCCCCAAACCCAATGAAAATTAACATAACAACCAAGATGAGTTTAATTAAACCTTAGGGTAGATTAGAAACATGAAATCACAATACCATGCTTTGATTAGTGTAATAAGGATAGGATATATTTAGTGGTGAAATAGGGAACATATCCATTCTATAAAAAAGTTTATTGAGTTTAGGGATTATATTTTGACTTTATAAATTGATCTTTTGTGGTATTGTATTACCGATTAAGATCGCGCTCTCACGACTCACACAACTATCAACCTCACATGTTTTATGTTTATTGTTTAATTAATTTATTTGTTTTATTTTAATTAAAAAATAAATAAAAATATCCAATTAATCATATAAAATTATTTCATTTATTCAAAATAAATTAACGAAAAAGGTAAGAGGTAGATTGATAACTAAAAATAATTATTCTTTGATCGGCAGTGTAGTCATCGTAGAAACATTTTACATTTGAAAAATTCATGGAAAGGGTATAACCCAATCACATTTATACTCATGATTTCCCACCCAAAGAGTAATATTAATAGGATAATAAAATTTGAAATGGAAAAATAAATGTAAGTGAAACTATGAGTTTATTTAAATCACAACAATACTACAAATTGAAGAAAAAGAAGAAGAAGACATTGGTGGAGGGATCGTCACTTCAAAATCCCTCCCTCTTGAACTAATTGGAGAAATGGAGTTAAACCAATACTAATATACCTCAAATATCCCAATTAATGTTCCAAACCCTATAAATGATAAAAAATACCAATTTATAGAGTGTATGGGGGGTAGGTTTAAATAGGTTTCATGTGTGAATGAGGAAACATGGAAAAATAAATTAAGCTAATTTACACTTCTTGTTTGACAACCAATAAATATGTACTTTGTCACAACTCCCTCCCTATAAAGTGTACCCATATTGGGCCAACAATGTGATAAGGGAGATAATGACCCCCCGAGTCCCACCACCAGTTGGCCTCGGGTTAGTGACTAGTACCGAGGGTATAGTAAACACACAAATGGGAGGAATTACCCTCTACGATAAAACATACAGAAGAGAGAGATAAGATAGACACCATCCAACTCTAACTCAAACTGAATTATAAAAGAAATCCCAAGTCTGAATATGTAATGTCATGAAAACTACTACAACTGAAATGAAAAAATTGTAAGTACCCAAAAGAATGTAAAAACAATAGCAACCACAAGCTCGAACAGATCCTGCAACCCCAAGCTAGTAGAAAATAGCTTGATCTCCATTCTACTCCAAGTGACCTGAAAAATAGTTTATATGTACATTGGGTGAGTATCATAGAATACTCAGTAGGATCCTCCTCGAATCCACTCGTGCAAATGTAAAGAATGTTTTCTAAAGCACAATAAACAACAAGTTAATCTAACTCATCACCAAAACAACTATACTATGTTCCCAGCCTCCCCATGGCTACTCTCAGCAAGTAACACATACAAGAGTACATAATATAATAAAAAAATATCAAGGATACCCTACTTCTACTTCCCACCTGGTTTTCCACTTTTTCCCAACATCGCACATCCTAAGAATCTCTTTCCAAAAAGACTTGCCCGCATACACCTGGTCAAAGCCCCATAACATTCACCTCATGCAATAAAACCACCACATCCACATAAGAAAAATATCTAGGTAGTTTCTGGGAGCCAACATAGCTTTCATAATGCGTAGCATACATCGGTTATTATACCTCAAGCCATTATAGCCCATACCCCGAGTAACTATCCTCAAGCCATCACAGCCTATACACGTTACACATATAGTAGTCCATAGGAAACTATGTCCAGAATATTAGTGTGTGAATAACCACAAGCCATTAAAGCCCTCTACACACACATATGAGGAAAAATAATTGTTGTTCCTACTAGCACAAGTAACTACCAAAAGAAGAGATCAGGGCCAAAGGGGTTAGTCATCCATCCTTCCTCCCACTAGAATGTTGGGGAAACCCCCCCCCCCCCCCCCCCGAGGTGAAACATCCTTGGGGTGTCAGTTTCCCTTACTGGAAGGGTGGAGTAGTGTATAGAAACACAAAATGTATATAATATACTATAGCTCAAAACCACACTATGACCATAACCTAGTCATAGACTCAACCGCAATTAATGTCTCTCAGACTCTCAGCAACCACTTCTAAGACTAGGTATCCTATAAGCACAAAACCATTTAAAGAGATTTATTACATTAATTTATTCCCTTTTTACCAATTTCACTTTATGCTAATTAATTCATTAAACAGAGATTAACCATTATCAATTCCACAAAAAATTTCATTATCATCACACCCAAAGTCCACTGTCCCTTTAAAATTGTAACCTCAGCATTTCATCCCAGCAAGCTACAACCACATGGGTTAACATCATTTATTAGATCATTTATTAACAACATTATTACATTCCCATATTCCCAGGAATTCTATAAAAACATTATATTCTACTAAACACAAGGGGGATCAACACGGTGAGTAGGTGAACTGCCCTTGGAGTCTTTGCTGCCTATAGAAAGAGCATAGAACCATCCTAAAATTGAGAATATAACACGAAAAACACATGGAAAACCCCGCACATCTTCTCCCCTATCCGGATAAGGGTAAGAAAGACCAGCTGCCTTGAGCAATGGGAAAATTAAAACAGATAAACAACCAATAAGAATCAGTAAGAATCTGAATATTCACATCCAACCCATTTCATCATCCCTGGTGTCCTCCCCGACACCCACATACATAACCTGATACATCATTCCACTCTAGGAATCAACTTCTACCACAACCAATAGGTCTCCATGCCCCAACAAATCACAATATCCATCCAAGATCACATCACTACACAAGCAGCAGGAAAAGAAACATCATATCAATTCGGCTTTTGGTCCTTAAACAATCATGAGGGTAACTCAGAACCCTACAAGGAATTATCTTTTATCTAATAACTAGTTCTTTAATCTATCTTGGATTAACCAATTTATTATTCTTAGGTTCCAAATTCACAAAACCAAACTAGTAATCTATACGAATAATTAAACATGATTACAACCCCAATTTGATTAACATCAAATTACAACAAGAAGAACCAAATTTATTTACCTACCTCTTTATCTTTAGCTAAACAATTATCAGTTAATTCCAGCTTCACATTCATTAACAATTTCCATCATGAACTAAAGGTTATACAATGAAATCATAGATATCAGACTATCTAGCAAAACAAGATGCAATAAAATATGATCGATATCAATTTATTTATCTGGTTAAAATTTTTATTATGTCAATTCCATTGTGATTCAGTGGGATAAAACATGTTAACTATACAGATGCACTTAAAAAAAGTGAAGCAATGAATATTCTACCACAAATTGTTCTTATCGTTCTTTATATGAAAATGATACACACAAAGGATCCTGATCACTTCCCTCTTGTGACAACTGTGTCTACCCGAGGATGTTGCGGTATGACTGCACCAACCAAAACCCAAGAAAACTCCATTATAAGCATAACTATCACATACCATAACTGGGTAAGAAGAAACAGAAGAGATTAACCCAAATGAATGACGATAAAACATACCTTATAGAGATGTAGGATCGACACTTGTTTTTTGAACCAAAATAGGAGGTGCACATGCAGCAGTAAGAAACATCAAGGGGAAACGATCTGAGAATTATGGTTCGATCACCCCACTCCTATGGGATGAAGGAAAGGTTGGAGCTTCTCGCACCAGAGAACAAGAAGGTAGAACAAGGTGGGAAGATATCTTATCCCTTTAGAGAATTTAACTGAGAAACCGTTTAAGATATTTTGGATTTTCAATTAAAAGAGGATCACATTAAACCACACAGTTTGACCAAGTAAAGGTGTCTTAGGAATTAGGAAAATTAATATAGGAGTTATGAGATTTTATTTGGATTTAAATCCTTTAAAACAAGGCCTTGAATGTGTTTTACGTCAAAGAAAATGTCAAAGGGGTCAAACTCTAAGAAGCTAGAAACACTGTTCATGATCCGGGAAACATTATACACCTACCTATCCAGGCAACACTGTACATGATTCTAGAAACACTATACACTCACCGATCCAAGAAACACAGTTCACAAAATGAATCATTAATCCTAGAAACATTATTCATAGAATGACTCACCGATCCTGAAAACACTGTTCATGGAATGAACCACCGATCCTGGACTCACTGTTCACGAAATGAATCACCGATCCGAGTCTCACTGATCCTATGGTACTGTTCACAGAATGACAGACCAATCTGATGGTACTATTCACAGAAGGACATACCGATCCCATGGTACTGTTCACAGAACAATGCACCGATCTGATTGTACTGTTCACAGAATGATAGACCGAACCGATAGAACTCTTCACATCAGTCTCACCGAAGGAACTATTCACATCAGTCTCACTGATGAAACTGTTCACATCGGTCTCACCAAATGAACTGTTCACATTGGTCTCACCGATGGAACTGTTCACATCGGTCTCACAGATGGAACTCTTCACATCGGTCTCACCGATGGAACAGTTCACATTGGTCTCACTAATGGAACTATTCACATCTGTCTCACCAATGGAACTATTCATATTGGTCTCACCGATTGAACTATTCCCATCGGTGTCACCAATAGAACTATATGCAGAATTGGAAAATTGGAAAAGTGTTTGGAATGTCTCCTTGACCTCCCAGAACACCTTAGACACTAGATGTTTTCAATGTAATGGACCATAGAGGTCCGGGCCATTACATCAGATACATCTTAAAGAATTATCATTCTCGAGAATTCAAATCTGACCTAAAAGGATAAAAAAAATATGTCTGAAAAACGACCAATCTAGATACCTATCAAAAGATAGCAATCCATAAGAAGTAACAAAAGAATGTCATCTCATTAACATGAATTCTCTATAACCATGAAGTGAAAGTCGTTACATGAAAAGAGTTAAAAATCAAACAACTCTGGGTACTGAGCACATATCTGCGACTCACATTCCCTGGTACTCTCCTCCATGTCATCGTGTCTCCAAGAGACACGAATCTAGGGGATAGAATACCCACGCAACACATTCTCATTGGGGTCTTCGATCTCCACAGGTTGCTTCTCAATGTTTGCCTCATCATCAACATTGATCTCTCACCAATTGATGTCGTGAGAGTCATCATGAAGATAACAAAAGAGATGTGATACATGAAAAACAATTTGTATCTGGATCATCTGAAGGGGAAGTGCTACTCGAAATGCCATATCTCCAACATGAGCTAACTCTTTGAATGGCCCAACAAATCGGGGATAAAACATACTCCCATGACCAAACCTTCGCTACCCACGATGATGAGTCAACTTATGATACACATGATCCCCAATATCAAACTCTAAGGGTCTCCTCCTTTGATCGACATATGATTTCTGTTGATCCTATGTTGTCTTCATCCTCTCACAAATCACCTGAATAATCTCTATTGTATTTTTCACTAGTTTTGGTGAGAGAATTTATGACTCTCTGACCCCATTCCAGCACAATGGAGAATGGAAAGGACGACCATACAAGGCTTCAAAAGACGCCATACCGATGGTTGATTTAAAAATATTGTTTTAAGAGAACTTCACTAAGGGTAAGTTCCTCATCCATGAACCTCCAAAATCCTGGACACAAGAGAATTACCTATCTTCAAGTGTCTTTATGGTCCGCTCTGTCTGACCATCCATATGAGGATAAAAAGTAGTGTTAAGGCATAGTTAAGAACCAAAAGCATGCTGGAGAACTCTCCACACCCTAGAGATAAAATTAGGATCTTGATAGGAAATTATCATCCTTGGAAATCTTGGAAGTCTCACCACCTCCTCCATATATTGCCTTGAAAAAACATCCATAGAGCATGACTCTTTGATTGCAATAAGGTGAGCTGATTTTGTTAAACGATCCACTACCACCCAAATAGCACCATGTCCTCCCTGATCTCAAGGTAAACTAGTAGCAAAGTCCATTGATATGTCCTCCCACTTCCACTAAGGAACATATAATAGCTGTAGAAGACCACTAGGAACACAATTTTCGTCGTTCACCTTTTGGCAGTCCAAACATCGAGACACTAGCTCTGCAACTACACACTTCAGCCCAGGCCCCAAAAATTGGCTCTCCAATGCTTGTTCCATCTTTTTCACTCCAGGATGCACCGCTAAAGGAGAAATATGGGACTCCATTAGAACCGTCTCGTGCATCATAAAAGGAACACATATCCTTCCTTGATACGATAATCAGTGTTGTTCATCCTCAGACCAACCATCATGAAGCTCTCCCCAAACAACTCGGTCTCTCTAGACATCAAACGCTAGATCCCATAACTGGGACTCTTCCACCTACTGCACTAGAGATGACTACACCGTCATCTGAAAAAGAAAACCTCTTCCCCAAAATTCTCCCATATCAAGATGTAATGATGAAAGTAATTCCATTACTCTCTAGGAGTCACCAGACTCACGCACAACATCACTACATGACTTCTGACTCAGTGCGCCAGCTGCCACATCCCCCTTTCCAGGTGTATATGATATTTATAATTTGTATTCCTGTAAGAACTCCATCCAATGATGATATCATAAGATCAATTGATGTTGGGAGAAAACATACCTCAGCCTCTTATGATTGGTGAAAACCCCAATGTGCCCACCAATGAGGTAATGTCTCGACAAATTTAGAGAAAACACCATGGATTCCAAATCAATATCATGGGTGGCATAGTTACATTCATGGGGATGCAACTACCGAGACCCATAGGATACAACCAATCTATGCTACAATAGAACCCCGGCTAACCCCAGATGCAAAGCATCACATAAAAAATCAAACTGAACTCCCTATACTAGATGACAAATAACTAGAGCACTTACTAACTTCTTCTTTAAATACTCTAAATCTTCTTAACACTGATCAGTCCATATGAACGCCTAATCATTCATGGGAAATGATTTAAAAGGAGTTGCAACTCGATAGAAATCGACTACTAACCTCTAGTAGAGTCATGTGAGACCAATGAATATTTTCACCTCTAACACCGCCTTGGGGGATGCCCAAGACACTGCTACTTCTATCTTTAATGGATCCACAACTACTCCCTGCTGAGACACAACATGCCCAAAGAAACATACTTGCCAATCCCAAAACTCACACTTCGACAACTTCCCAAACAAATAATGTTGATGAAGAACTTCAAAAATAGTATGCAGATGCTCTGTATGCTCCTCAGATGTGAAGTACACAAGGATGTTATCAATGAAAACCACCATGAACATTTCTAGGAACTCATAGAACACAGCATTCATCAATACCAAGAACACAGCTAGAGCATTTGTCACACCAAACGACATTACAACGAACTGAAAATAACATGAGGAAAACGGAAAGTAGTTTTCGGGATATCCTCATCTTTCACACGCATCTGATGATATCATGGCCACAATTCTATCTTTGAGAACCAAATTTTACCCTTTAGTTGATCGAATAAATCAACAATCCACAGAAGGGGATACTGATTCTTTATTGTCACTTTTTTTAAGCAATGATAATCTACACACAACCGAAAACTGTCGTCAGCCTTCTTCACAAAAAAATGGGTGCACCCCACAGTGACACACTAGGCCGAACAAAACCACATTGTAACATACCATAAAGCTGTAAACGTAGCTCTCATAACTTAGAAGGGGCCATCCTATATGAATACATAGATATAAGAGATTCTCCTGGTTGTAGCTCGATCCCAAACTCGATCTCTCACCAAGGGGGTAATGCTACAACCTCTTCTGGAAAGGAATCAGGGAACTCTTCTAAGACCCTAGGAAATGCCAACGGATGAACCTTTGAAGAACTCAACATCAGATCTTCCATCATGGATGATAAGGACAGAACACTCCTCTGTCCCATCTGAGGGTCTCACTCGCCAACGAACTCCACTGGCTCTCCATCCACATAAAAGAACACTACTCGCCTCCTAAAGAAATCCATGATAGCCAGTACCGAATATAACTGATCCCTGACAATTATTACATAATATGGTTATATTCATAAACAAAGGGAATCTCTCCAAGAGCAGTGTTTCCCCAACACTAGCTCATAGTCTCTACATATTTCAAACAAGTTAGCTCTCCCTCCTACTGTTGTAGTCAATGCCAATGGAACTGGAAGCCTCTCTACCTCAAGTCCCAAAGCATGGAAAAGGGTAGGTGATATGAAGGAGTGTGTCACTCTAGAATCAAACAAGGCATACACCATAGTAGAAAACAAGCAATGGGTACCTCGAAACGATGTCTGACTCACCTAGAGATGGAAATCCTAAAGCATGAAGCTGAAAAAAACCACCTCCATAGCCTCTCTAATCCTGATGAAGACCACCATGACAGACATACTCTGATATCTCAGGAAGGGAAGCTGCACGTGAAAGTCCTCTGCCTAACCCATCTACCCTCCGCTGATCTAAAGCTGGTGCAACCTGCTGCTACTACCTCAACTGGAACTGCCTCAACGGAGGAACCTGGAGTGGAAAACTTGGTGCACGATGACCTCTCTAAATGGTTGTGCACTCTAACTGTTGATGACCTTGACGACCACAAGAAAAACAAGTGCTTGATCCCTTGGTGTAGGCCTGAGAGACACGTCCCTATGAGAAATGATATGTTGAGGTCTAGGACCTACCCCGACCAAACTAAAACTCTTCTGCCCTGAATACTGAGAATCCCAGGCCATAACCCTGCTTTGTGACGAATAATGACGACTCCCCTCTCGTGAGGATCTAGTTTTGTGTAATGTCCTCTGGACAACCTCTTCCCTTTCCATCACCTCAAGATATGTCTTCAGCATAAATGGGGTGACCTGGTCCTGGATCTCTAGATGCAAGACCTCCTCAAAATGCCTCTCCCTAGCCTCCTCCTCTGGAAATAGGTCTGAGACATATCGTAAAAGGTTCTTAAATTGGATTCCAAACACTCGCACACTAGAGCTCTCATGTCTAAGGGTAAAAATCACATGGCGACTGGACTCCTTTGATGTTGAAGAAAGAAACTCGACGCTAAACTTGTCTCGGAACTCCTCCCATGATATCGTTTACTCCTCACGATTCCCGAGGAACAAGACCACCACTGCCTTACTGTTCCACGCATCATCATCACAACCATGGACACCCAGTGCTCTTTCCGAGAACGTGTCGAACTGAAGCCTATCTTAACCTCCTCCAACTAGCCTTATGTGACTGCATCAGAAAAGATCCCTCATACTTTTGTAGAATTTGGCGTTTGAACTCTCAGGGTGTCCTCCTCCATGTTTCGTTGTTGTCAACCACTACCCTGCGGTGATCTGCTGGAACAACCTGCTGGACATCTTCTATGTGATCCTGACGAGGACGTCTACCTAGATCCATACCTGAAAAATGAAAAAAAATTAGATCTCTTAAACCTAGAATATGGAAGACTCAACCTTAATTAATTAATTAATTTTTTTCTTTTTTTTCATTTTAGGTTAACCTATCCCTAGGTCTACCCCTTCAAACACAGGTACGAAGAAGAATGATGCAAGATCCTTTCCAATGACTCTACCCTGTAACTAGTATCACCCTGTTTAGTAGACATTGTAATCTTAAAATACCATACATCAGATCAAAGGGGGCCATAAATCCCTATATCTCAGCCAGTCTCTAGTGTTGACATCACTTACAAACCATGAATGACACTGTTGCCCACCAACCCATGCAACCTCACCTCTTCCTAACTACAAACTCCATCCTATTCCTCAACCTAACTTTGATACCAATCTTGCATGACCCCCTCACCACAATGTTTACCCCTCATGGGCTGCCAATGTGAGAAGGGAGATAATGACCCCCCAAGTACCACCTCTAGTCGGCCCCGGGTTGGTGACTAGCATCGATGGTATAGTAAACACACAAATGGAAGGCATTACCCTCTAAGAGAATACATGAGGAAGAGAGAGATAATATAGACACCACCCAACTCATAATCAAACTGAAATATAAAATAAATCCCTAGGACGAATATTTAATGTCATGCAAACTCCTACAACTGACATGGGAAAACTACAAGCACCCAAAAGAAAGTAAAAAACAGTAGCAACCACAAGCCGGAACAGCTCCAACAACCACAAGCAAGTAGAAACCAGCTTGATCTCCAACCTGATCCAAGTGACCTAAAAAATAGGTTATATATACATAGGGTGAGTATAACATTATACTCAGTAGGATCCTCTCCAAATCCTATTGTGAAAATATAAAGAATGCATACTAAAGCACAGTGAACAACAAGTGAAACTAACTCGTCACCTAAACAGGTATACTATGTTCCCATCCTCACCATGGCTACTCTCACCAAGTAAGGAATACAAGAGTATAAAATATAATAAAGAATATCAAGGGTATTCTGCTACTAATTCCCCACTGGTTTTCCAGTTTGCCCCAATTTTTCACATCCTAAGCATCTCTCCCCAAAAATTCTTGCTTGCAGACACCTTGTCGAAGCACCACAACAAGAAACTCATTCAACAGAACCACAACATCCATGTAAGAAAATAACCAGGTAGTTTGTGGGAGCCACCATAGCTCACATAATGTGTACCATATGCCGGGTATTATACCTCAAGACATTAAAATCCGTACACCGAGTAAGTATCCTCAACCCATCACAACCTATACACATTACACCTATAGTAGTCCATTGGAAACTATATCACGAATATATGTGTGTGAATAACCACAAGCCATTACAACCCTCTACACACATATATGGGAAAAAATAACCATTGTGCCTACCAGGAAAAGTAACTACCTAGAGAAGAGAGCGGGGCCAAAGGGGGTAGTCAGCCATCTTTCCTCCCACCGGAATATTTGGGAAAACACCCCCAGGGCTCAGAATCCCTAGTGGGTCAGTTTCCCTCACTGAAGGTGTAGAGTATCATATAGAAACACAAAATGTATAGAATATACTATAGCTCACAACTACACTATAGGAATAACCAATTATTAGACTCAACTATAACTAACGTCTCTTGGACTCCTAGCTGCCACTTCTAAGACTAGGTATCCTATAAGCAGACAACCATTTAAAGAGATTTATTACATTACTTTATTCTATTTTTACCAATTTCACTTCGAATTAATTAATTATTTAAATGCTGATTAACCATTATCAATTCCACATTATATTTTATTAGCATCACACCCAAAGACCATTGTCCCTTTAAAAATGAAACCTTAGCATTACAACCCAGAAATCTCTAACCCCATGGGTTAACATCATTTATTAAATCATTTATTAAAAACATTTTTACTTTTCCATGTTCCCAGGAATTCTTGAAAAACATTATATGCTACTAAACACAAGGGGGATCAACACGGTGAGTAGATAAACTACCCATCAAGTATTTTCCGCCTATGAAAAGAGCATAGACCCATCCTATCTTTCATAAGCTAAACACTAAAAGCACATGGCATTCCCCATGAGTCTTCACCCCTTTCGGGAGAAGGGTATGCAAGATCAGTTTCCTTGAGCAGTGGGGAAAGTAAATCAGATAAAAAACCAATAAGAATCTATAAGAATTCAAACACTCACATCCAACCCATTTCATCACCACTGGTGTCCTACCTAACACCCACATGTATAAGCTGATGTATCTCGCCACTCTAGGCGTAAACTGTTTCCACAACCAACAGGCCTCTGTGCACCCACATATCACAACAACCATCCAGGATCACATCACAACACAAGAGGTAGGAAAACAAACATCATATCAATTGAGCTCTTTTCCCTTAAACAATCAAGAGGGTAACTCAAAACCCTACAAGGAATTATCTTTTTTCGAACAACCAGTTCTTTAATCCATCTTGGATTAACCGATTTTTTATTCGTAGATTCCAAATTAGGAAAAACTAACCCGTAAGCTGTCAAAAATAATTAAACATGCTTACAGTACTAATTTGATTAACAAAAAATTCCAACAAGAAGAACCAAATTAATTTACATGCATATTTATATTTATCCGAACAATTATCAATTAATTCTGGTTTTATGTTCATTACCAATTTACATCATTAATGAATGTAAAAACAAATAAATCCTAAATATTACACTATCTATAAAAACAAGAAGCAATAACATATGATTGATATCAATTTATTTATTCAGTTCAAATATTTATTATGTCAATTCCTTTTTAATCTAGTGGGATAAAACATTCTTACTATTAAGTGGAATGTAAAAAAAAGAGAAGAAAAAAATCCCCTACCTCAAATGGTTCTTACCATTCTTTATTCGAGAATGATCCACACAAAGTATCATGATCGCCTCCTCCCGTGACAACTGTATCTACCTAAGGATACCGTGGTTCGACCACCCCAACTGAAACCCAAGAAAACTCTATAAGTATGGAGATCACATATCATAATAGGGGAAGGAGAAACATATAGAGATGAACCCAAACGAATATGATAAAACATACCTTATATCGATGAAGGATCAACACTTGCTGCTTGCACCAAAACAGGGGGTGCACATGTTGCAGTAAGAAACTTCATGGGGAAACAATCCGAGGATTAAGGTTCAATCACATAGTTCCTACAGGAAGAAGGAAATGTTCAAGCATCTCACACCAGGGAACTAGAAGGTAGAAAAAGGGAAGAAGATATCTCATCCCTTTAGAAGATTTAATGGAGAAACAATTTAAGATACGTTGGACTTTCAATTAAAAGCAGATCACATTTAACCACACAGTTATTCCAAGTTAATGCATCTCAGGACATAGTAAAATTAATATAGGAGTTATGAGATTTTATTTGGCCTTAAATACCTTAAAACAAGGCCTTGAATGTGTTTTACTTCATAGAAAGTGTCAATGGGGTGAAATTGTAGGAAGATGGATATAACGACCCATACTTTACATACATTGTTAATACATCAAAATTGAAGCATACTTATTACAACATATAACAAAACCACGAAAGGACAGTATAGGTATAGTGTCTTTAGAAACTGGGAAACATAAACAACTGGTTCATAAAGTGTCTACACTGTCTCCCATTTATTTCATCATATCTAGTGTCCCTTTTTGCATATCTTACATAATAACCTTCTTCCTGACCTGGGGATAGAAAACATACAAACAGGTGAACTCAAATTCTCAATAAGGGTAAACAAAATAAATATCAATCACATCATATTAATAAGAACATAACATTTTTGAAATCTGACCCTGCAAAAGAGATCATAATTTCATAACATGGGATAAATCATAGTAGTGAAATGTAATCCCAATAATCATAACATAAAACATGAAACATTTTGGCATACCCACATAATCATAGAGAATCATTTCTTATTAGTCAATACTCATTGCCAAGACTATCTTAGTGGACAAAGTCCATTTCTGAACCGAGTTCACTCCTCATTTCAGTCCTGTTTCACTGAACCGGTATAACCTACCATTCCAGCCATGTCTATCTCATGAGATATAAAATCGTTACCCAATGCATTGGAGGGGTATATAGGTCCCACCCATCTCATAATGATACCATTCTTATGTGTGCCACAAAATCATAAACCATACATCATTGCATAACCCATGTAATAAAAATGGGAATTTTAAACATCATGACATCATAAAACAATTCATATACGATAGAAGAATTCATAAAAATAATTCCATCACAACATAATCAAATCAAGGTAATAATTGGGATAAAAAAGAACCCTTTATTATCTTATATGGAAAATAATTTTGATAAAACACTTGAACTTCATTCTTGAGGAAAGTATCCTTTCTACATCAAAAATAATTTTCCTTTCTTAACATGTCATAAAATTTTAAACTAAAAGAAGTTGATTAAAAATAAAATTGAAAACTTGTAAAGATAGCTTCTTGGAAATAATGTTTTAAAAATCCATTCATTCCGTATAAGTTAAAAAAAACATTCTTCGTACTTTTGTCGGAAAAGTCAAAAAGTACCTCGTACGAAAAATGACAAAATATTTCTTTCATATCCTTTAATAAAAACTCACCGAAGGGTAAAATTAGATTTAAAAAATTATAGGTGGATGGAAATAATATTACATATTGAGGAAATATGGATTTGGATGATAAAATACACCCCAGTAAATGCCAATGTATAAACAATCTCGGATAAAAATGAGATTGTGATATTTCCCTTACCTGAGATCCATTTTTTTCGTAAGTGTCCGAACCTCCTGTATAATGATTTAAATAATTTTATTGACTTATTATAGAATCATACATATTTTTATGATATCATATATGGTCATTTTTATAGCTTCTTAGTAGTAATATTTCATTGCTACTTGTTATTTGGGTGTTTATAACTTTTTGTTCTTATGCGTGTTTTGTCAAATAAATTCTTATTCATTTATTTAGGTTATAGATACCTCATTTACAGAATGGTATTAGTGTAATATATATCATATTAATTCATTCAATTAATTTATATAATCATTATGAAATGAAGATCATGTAGAATGAGTCACATCACATCGTGGAGACGGTATTCCGTACGTTCGCACGAGTGATGATATCGTTCCTATGATCGTGGAATTGTATTGGAGTGTATGTATACTATTTCAGAATCAGTATCACTTTATAATAGTCATATATAGTCATTATTTACACCATTATACCCATCCAATTAAGGTGGTGGTTGAAAATAGATTACACCACGGCGTGAAGACGGTATTCAGTACGTACGCATGCGCGGTGATTTCTTTTTCCATAGGATGGATAGATGGTGAAATAGGGTTGTTTCATACTTATAATAACATATCAGTATATGAGTGATACTGATTTTAAAACTTCATAATTAGACAACTAAATAAGAAGAAGTGGAAGAAGAAATAAAGATGAAAGAATCGGTAACGGACATTACCTCTTCTTTGAAGTGCTTCTTTGAGACCTTCTTTTAGGGCACTAAAATTGGTCTTTGAAGAAGACCAGGACCTCTACGATGTCTCTAGGTATGTGGAGAGGAGGAATTGTCCGGGGTTGGCTGAGCTTGAAGGCTCAAAGTGGTGTGAGTAAGAGGGGGAGGAGGTGCCCTTTTATAAGGGAGGAGAGGGGCACCTTTGGGAAAACTAAAAATATTATTTTATTATAAAGTCAATTTCGGTTTTAAATATCTCCAAATTGATATATTTCAAATCTAAGGTGGGGATGGGTCCAAATCCTCTCATCCAATAGAATTTAGAAAAGTTTAGGTTCCTATTTTAACCTTATCATTTAGATTTAACATTAAGTTAAATAAGTTTACTTTTACCGTGTCTTCTTGTGTTCTTATACTATAAGGTTAATAAAGTTACTATAAGCAGCCAAACGAACCCAAAGTTGTTTATTATTAATATATATCACCTTATATATGTAATTTGGCCGAACCTTAGATTTTTAAGAATAAAATAACAATTACTAATATAATATTTGTTTAAAAAACTATTTTATGTCAATTTTGACACTATTTAGTAATTGATTTTTTTAAAACTCATAACAGAATTATAAGTTCGAACCAAGTTAATTAAATCAATACTAACATGTCATATTAACCTATAAAATTAGTGTAATTCATAAAAAGTCTCAAATTACATTTATTTTGGTGTTTATAACATTAATTATGACAATATTTCATTAATAAGTTAATTACTGCATCATATTTGTGTCATAAATAAATTAAATTATGTAATGTCTAAAAATTACAAATAAAATACCATTATGTAGGAAATCCTTTTAAGTTTCTAATGAATATTTATAGTCTAATTTATCTTATGTATAACCCCATATTAAAAATAATTTACTTATTAAACTTTGATTTTAACTATTTTAACCCTTCTTTAAATAAATTAATAATAAATGTCCTAATCTAATCCAAGTAGGCCTAAATGGTCATATTTTATTTCTAAGGTTGTTTTTGGTCGAATTACACTTATCCAATAGAATTAGGACATGTGTTAGGGTAATAATAATATCATCTATACCCTTAATTACCCTATTTACTTTTAACCGTGGTAAAAAAAGTAAAAAGTTACTATTCACCAAAAAATTATTTTCATCTTATTGAAACAAATTTTACTTACTGACATCAACCATGTCTCTCTGATTTTGGAAATTCCACTCACAGAAGTGGTAAAATTATGTTTTATGAAAAATTTAGTTTTTTAACTACCACATAGTGGTTTCACTATTCATCAAAAATTGAAAGTTTTCAGAAAAATACCAAAATTTCACCCTAGAATAATTTCGATATTCTGAATCCAAAAATGATGTCCATTTTGAAAAATAAAATTTATAGAATTTCAAAAAGTGGTTATTACTATTCATAATGTCTAGTTTTAATAATATTTTAATAGCATATCGTTGTTTAGTGAAACTCGGTATTGCGTACGACGCAAGCTATCGAGGAAGGTCGTGATTTCCTTTAAAGCAACCCAAGAAAGTGTTGTGTAGAAAAATATTCCTTTGATGATTTATATAACATAAAAGTCTCGGGTTTTACATTCTACCCCCCTTAAAATGAATTTCGCCTTCGAAATTCGTCACTTTGTAACAAACAGATGAGGATACCTCTCCCTCATCATATCCTCAAG
Organism: Viscum album; assembly: GCA_963277665.1. Lineage (NCBI taxonomy): Eukaryota > Viridiplantae > Streptophyta > Magnoliopsida > Santalales > Viscaceae > Viscum > Viscum album. The sequence continues at coordinate 726,482,944 of OY728130.1, read as the reverse complement.
ATCCCATGTAGCTTCTTCTAATTGGTGGTTCCTCCATAAAACTTTCACCAATCGAGTGGTCTTGTTTCGTACGACTTTATCGCTACGATCCAGAATCTCTATCAGTTGTTCTTTATAAGAAAGATCTTGCTCCAGCGGTACAACTTCTGAGCTAAGTACATGTGAAGGATCAGGTGTGTACTTTCTCAGGAGAGATACATGGAACACATCATGAACTTGAGAGAGATTCGGTGGAAGCGCCAATCGGTAAGCTACCATCCCAACACGATCCAGTATTTCGAAAGGACCGATATATCTAGGGCTCAACTTCCCCTTATTTCCAAATCTCATAACCCTCTTCCAGGGAGATATTCATAAGAACACTTTATCACCCACTTCAAACTCTGGGTCTTTTCTTCGGTTGTCGGCATAACTTTTCTATCGACTCTGAGCTGCTCTTATGTGTTGTTGAATGGATCGGACCTTTTCTTCCATTTCATCAATGAGATCAGGTCCTAATAGCTTTCATTCCCCAACTTCATCCCAGCATGTTGGAGTCCTGTATTTCTTTCCATAGAGAGCTTCATAAGGAGCCATCTGAATACTGGAGTGAAAGCTATTATTATAAGAAAATTCCACCAAAGTTAGGTGTTGATACCAACCACCTTTGAAATCCATAGAGCAAGCTCTCAACATATCTTCTAGAGTTTGAATTTTTCTCTCAGACTGACCGTCTGTCTTAGGATGATAAGAAGTGCTGAAACTCAACTCTATATCCAGAGTATGCTGAAGACTTCGCCAGAACTTTGAGGTAAATATCGAATCCCGATCAGATATAATAGAAAGTGGTACTCCATGAAATCTTACCACTTCCTTTACATATATCCTGGCAAGCTGATCCAAAGAGAAATCCTCTCTAATAGCAATGAAGTGTGCAGACTTTGTAAGACGATCAACTATGACCCAGATAGCATTATTGCCTTTGGATGTTTTAAGAAGTCCTGTGACAATGTCCATAGTGATGTTTTCCCATTTCCATTCGGGTATGGGTAATGGTTGTAACATCCCCTTAGACTTTTGTCTCTCAGATTTAACTTGTTGACTAACCAAGCATCGAGAGACATATTCAGAAACATCTCTTTTCATTCCATCCCACCAGAAGTACTCTTTCAGGTCCCTATACATCTTCGTGCTTCTAGGATGAATAGAGAATGGAGAACTATGATCCTCATCCAGCAACTCCTTCTTTAATTCGGGGATGGGAGGAACACAAACATGATTCCTGAACTTTATTATCCCACCACAATCAAGGTTGAATTCAGGAACATTTCTCACCTTCTTTTGTAACTTGACATCTTCTTTCTGTGCCTCTTTAATCTTCACATGTATAGATGGTTGAACATTCATTTTAGAAAGATAATAATTTCCCCTTCCATTATAATTCCAAGATCCATCCTTTGTAAATCCATAAATATTGGATCTTTTGTGATCCTCATCATGGATAAACTAGCATGGTCTTGTCGACTTAATGCATCTTCCATCTTGTTTGTTTTCCCAGGGTGGTAATGGATTGAGCAGTCGTAATCCTTAATCATCTCCAACCATATTCTTTGACGCATATTCAGCTCCTTTTGTGTGAAAATATACTTTAAACTTTTATGATCAGTATAAATATCACACCATTCACCATAAAGATAATGCCTCCAAATCTTTAATGCAAAGATTACCGCAGCTAACTCCAAATCATGTGTTGGGTAATTTTGCTCATGGATTTTCAACTGTCGTGAGGCATAAGCTATCACCATATCATTTTTCATAAGAACACACCCCAATACCTTCTTGGATGCATCACTATATATCACAAACCTTTCTCCACTATAAGTTAGTGTGAGCACAGGTGCACTGGATAACCTTCTTTTCAACTCCTTGAAATTCTCTTCACATTCCTATGTCCAGACAAACTTAACTCTTTTACGAGTCAACTTGGTGAGTGGATTAGATAATAATGAAAAATCTTTCACAAAACGTCGATAATATCCAGCCAAACCAAGAAAACTTCGGATCTCAGTTACAGTTGTTGGTCTCGACCATCTTTTGATAACCTCTGTTTTTGCTGGATCCACAGATATCCCCTCTTTTGAGATTATGTGACCCAAAAATGAAACTTTTTGAAGCCAAAATTCACACTTGGTAAATTTGGCATAAAGCTTCTCCTTTCTCAGGGTCTTGAATATAATTCTAAAGTGATCTTCATGTTCTTACTTGCTCTTTGAATAGAAAAGAAAATCGTCTATAAAGACTACCACAAATTGATCAAGATAGTCTCTAAAGACTCTATTCATCAGATCCATGAAGATAATAGGGCCATTAGTAAGACCAAATGGAATCACTATAAATTCATAGTGTCCATACCTTATACAGAAATCTGTCTTTGGTATATCCTCCCTTTTGACCCTTAATAGATGATACCCTGAAAGAAGATCAATCTTGGAAAAGTATTGAGCTCCGCTTAGTTGGTCAAACAAGACATCAATGCGTGGGAGAGGATATTTGTTCTTGATAGTGATCTTGTTAAGTTCTCGAAAATCAATGCAGAGTCTCATTGATCTATCTTTCTTCTTAACAAATAGAACAGGTGCTCCCCAAGTTGACGCACTAGGGCATATGAATCCCTTACCAAGATTATCTTGGAGTTGGTTCTTCAATTCCTGCAACTCAATTGGGGCCATTCTATAAGGTGTCTTTGAAATAGGCAAAGCACCCGGTACAAGTTCTATTAAAAACTCAACTTCACGATTTGGTGGAAGACCCGGTAATTCCTCTGGAAAGACATCATCAAACTCCCTTACAATGGGAATATTCTTATTTGTTAGTTTCTCACCAACCATTTGAGATAAATAACCTTCATTTAGTGGAATCAAGACCCATAAGGTAGAAGTAATTTCCATTGGAAGGTTATGTTCATCCTTGCATTGATAGACGATCATAGATTGATCTGGAATATGAAATGTGACTTCCCTTATTTGGAAATTTATATGAGATCCATATAAAGAAAGCCAATCCATGCCAAGAATCACATCAAATTCCACTATAGGAAGGATCAAAAGATTTGCAGGAAGCACTTTCCCACAAACTACGATCGGAGAAGAATTATAAACTTTTGATGCGACTGTTGTGCCATTAGGTGTTGTCACAACTAACTCAACATCTAATTGTTGAGGTAATACGGTGATACCCTTAGAAAATTCTTCAGAAATAAAAGAGTGGGTGGATCCAGAATCAAATAAAACATTTTCTACTTTAGAGTGGATGGTAAGTGTACCTTTCACCACATCGTTATCGTACTCCACGTCGCTGATAGAAATTGCATGTGACTTTCCTTTGTCTTTAGCCTTAAGAGTTTGTTGACGTCGACCATCATCATCAACCCTTGGATTAGGGCGTTTATTGGAATAATTCCCCATCTCCTTGCACTTGAAACATTGATGTGTAGTAGGTTCATTCTGTGTATCCCTTCCTTTGTTTGCATCATTAGACATCTTCTTCCCATCATCGTGACATTCAAATGCCCGATGACCTTCCTTTCCACATTTGAAACATTTACTTGTCCCTTTAAGACAACTCCCTCCATGTTTCTTTCCACACTTTGAGCATAAGGGAAAGCTCATCTTCTTTTCAGTGTGCTCTTTAGATTTTCCTTGGAATTCCATTTTCCTCTTCTTATCAAACCCATATGAATGATGGGTTACTCCAATATTCGTCTCAACTTTGAGAGCACATCAAACAATTTCCTCGTAGCTATTGAAGTCCCTTATGGCTAAGGCCCTTCGAAGACTTGGTTTTAAGCCACTAATGAATCGAGCGACCTTACTCTCAGGTTAGATAATAATACCAGAGGCGTACCTTGCAAGTCTTGTAAAATTTTCTTCATAGGTACCAACAGATTGATCATCCTTTTTCTTCAGTTCAAGAAACTCTTTCTCCATCTTTGTTCGGAGAATACGAGGGAAGTACTTATTGAAAAATAAGTTCTTGAACACGTCCCATTACATGGACTCAATTTCATCCCTTTGCCTCATATTATTAATAAGATTCCACCATTGATCAGCATCTCCTTCCAAATGATACACTGCTAGGATGACTTAATCATGTTCAGAACATTGAAGAACTGAAAATATCTTTTCATTAGTACTAATCCATTGTTCAGCAACTAATGGATCAATAGACCCGCTGAAAGAAGGTGGACGCTACCTCATGAAGGATTCAACAGAATGTTGCTCATTACTTTGCTTGTTTGGAAGTCCTGTATGATTCATAGCTTGAGAAAGTTGTGTGAGCATGGCTACAAGATTTTGAATTCCATCTCCCATAACATTTGGTTGCTCAGGGGGACAATCATTGCATTGCCCGTCGCATTCCGCATTAACACGATTTCTTCGGGTTCCAGCCATTGACTAAAACCAAGAAGAATAGTGTGAGAAACACTAATTATATTAGGAAAACCACATAATCATGAATAAAATTTCACACTTAAGGTCTTATAATAGGTTATTCATGGCCATTTCTAGAACACTAAGATGGTGTTCTATGCTTAGACTTATCCTTAGGGTTCTTACTAAGGCTTTCACATCCTAGTTTCCAAAGGTTGACTATACCTTTACTCTGATACCAACTATAACGACCCATACTTTACATACATTGTTAACACTTCAAAATTGAAGCATACTTATTACAACATATAACAAAACTAGGAAAGGACTGTTTAGGTATAGTGTCTTTATAAACTGGGAAACATAAACAACTGGTTCATAAAGCGTCTACACTGTCTCCCATTTATTTCATCATATCTATAATCCCTTTTTTCATATCTTACTTAATAACATTCTTCCTGACCTGGGGAAAGAAAACATACAAAAGGGTGATCTCAAATGCTCAGTAATGGTAAACAAAAGAAATATCAATCACATCATATTCATAAGAACATAACATATTGGAAATCTTACCCTGAAAAAGAGATCATAATTTCATAACATGGGATAAATCATAGTAGTGAAATGTAATCCCAATATTCATAACTTAAAACATGAAACTTTGTGGCATACACACATAATCATAGAGAATCATTTCTTATTAGTCAAGACTCATTGCCAAGACTATCTTAGTGGACAAAGTCCATTTCTGAACTGAGTTCACTCCTCGTTTCAGTCCTGTTTCACTGAACCGGTATAACCTACCGTTCCAGCCATGTCTATCTCATGAGATATAAAATCTTTACCCAATGCATTGGAGGGATATATAGGTCCCACCCATCTCATAATGATACCATTCTTATGTGTGCCACAAAATCATAAACCATACATCATTGCATAACCCATGTAATAAAAATGGGAATCTTAAACATCATGACATCATAAAACAATTCATATACGATAAAGGAATTCATAAAAATAATTCCATCACAACATAATCAAATCAATGTAATAATAGGGATAAAAACATAACCCTTTATTATCTTAGATGGAAAATAATTTTGATAAAACACTTGAACTTCATTCTTGAGGAAAATATCCTTTCTACTTCAAAAACACTTTTCCTTTCTTAACATGTCATAAAATTTTAAACTAAAAGAAGTTGATTAAAAATAAAATTGAAAACTTGTAAAGGAAGCTTCTTGGAAATAATGTTTTAAAAATCCATTCATTCCGTATAAGTTAAAAAAACATTCTTCATACTTTTGTCGGAAAAGTAAAAAAGTATCTCGTACGAAAAACGAAAAAATATTCCTTTCATATCCTTTACTAAAAACTCACCGAAGGGTAAAATTGGATTTAAACAATTGTAGGTGGATGGAAATAATATTACATATTGAGGAAACATGGATTTGGATGATAAAATACACCCCAGTAAATGCCAAAGTATAAACAATCTCGAATAAAAATGAGATTGTGATATTTCCCTTACCTTAGGTCCATTTTGCTTTGTAAGTGTCTGAACCTCCAGTATAATAATTTAAATAATGTTATTGACTTATTCCAGAATCATATGTATTTTTATGATATCATATATGGTCATTTTCTTAGCTTCGTAGTAGTAATATTTCATTGCTACTTGTTATTCGGGTGTTTATAACTTTTTGTTCTTATGCGTGTTTTGTCGAATAAATTCTTATTCATCTCTTTAGGTTATAGATACATCATTTCCAGAATGGTATTAGTGTAATATATATCATATTCATTCATTCAATTCATTTATATAATCATTATGAAATGATGATCATGTAGAACGAGTCGTATCACATCGTGGAGACGGTATTCCGTAAGTACGCACGAGTGATGATATCATTCCTATGATCGTGGAATTTTATTGGAGTGTATGTATACTATTTCAGAATCAGAATCACTTTATAATAGTCATATATATTCATTATTTACACCATTATACCCATCCATGTAAGGTGGTGGTTGAAAATAGATTACACCACGGCGTGGAGACGGTATTCCGTACGTACGCACGCGGGGTGATTTATTTTTCCGTAGGATGGATAGATGGTGAAATAGGGTTGTTTCATACTTATAATAACATATCCGTATATGAGTGATACTTATGTAATTACTTCATAATGAAACAACTAAATAAGAATAAGTGGAAGAAAAAATAAAAATGAAAGAATCGGTAATGGACATTACCTCTTCTTTGAAGTGCTTCTTTGAGACCTTCTTTTAGGGCACTAAAATTGGTCTTTGAAGAAGACCAGGACATCTAGGATGTCTCTGGGGAAGTGGAGAGGAGGAATTGGCAGGGGTTGGCCGAGCATGAAGGCTCAAAGTGGTGTGAGGAAGAGGGGGAGGAGGTGATCTTTTATAAGGGAGGAGAGGGGCACCTTTGGGAAAACTAAAAATATTATTTTATTATAAAGTCAAGTTCGTTTTTAAATAGCTCCAAATTGATATATTTCGAAGCTAAGGTGGGTATGTGTTGACATCATCTCATCCAATAGAATTTAGACAAGTTTAGGTTCCTATTTTAACCTTATCATTTAGATTTAACATTAAGTTAAATAAGTTTACTTTTACCGTGTCTTCTTGTCTTCTTATACTATAAGGTTAATAAACTTACTATAAGCAGCAAAACGAACCCCAAGTTTTTTATTATTAATATATATAACCTTATCTAAGTCATTTTTCCAAACATTAGATTTTTAGGAATAAAATAACAATTACTAATATAATATTTGTTTTAAAAACTATTTTATGTCAATTTTGACACTATTTAGTAATTGATTTTTGTGAAACTCATAACAGAATTATTAGTTCGAAACAAGTTAATTAAATCAATATTAACATGTCATATTAACCTATAAAATTAGTGTAATTCATAAAAAGTCTCAAATTACATTTATTTTGGTGTTTATAACATTAATTATGTCAATATTTCATTAATAAGATAATTACTGCATCATCTTTGTGTCATAAATAAATTAAATTATTTAATGTCTATAAATTACAAATAAAATACCATTATTTAGTAAACCGTTTTAGCTTTCTAATGAATATTTATAGTAGAATTTATCTTATGTATAACCCCATATTAAAAATAAGTTACTTATTAAACTTTGATTTTAACTATTTTAACCCTTCTTTAAATAAATTAATAATAAATGTCTTAATCTAATCCAAGTGGTCCTAAATGGTCATATTTTATTCCTAAGGTTGTTTTCGGTCGAATTACACTTATCCAATAGAATTAAGATATGTGTTAGGGTAATAATAATATCATCTTTACCCTTAATTACCCTATTTTCTTTTAACCGTGGTAAAAAAAAGTAAAAAGTTACTATTCACCAAAAAATTATTTTAATCTCATTGAACCACATTTTACTTACCGACATTAACCGTGTCTCTCGGATTTTTGAAATTCCACTCACAGAAGCGGTAAAATTATGGTTTATGAAAAATTCAGTTTTTTAACTACCACTTAGTGGTTTCACTATTCATCAAAAATTGAAAGTTTTCAGAAAAATACCAAAATTTCACCCTAGGCTAATTTCGATATTCCGAATCCAAAAATGAAGTCCATTTTGAAAAATAAAATTTATAAAATTTCAAAAAGTGGTTATTACTATTCATAACGACTAGTTTTAATAATATTTTAATATCAAATCGTTGTTTAGTGAAACTCGGTATTGCGTACGACGCAAGCTATCGAGGAAGGTCGCGATTTCATGTAAAGCAATCCAAGAAAGTGTTGTGTAGAAAAAGATTCATTTGATGATTTTTATAACATAAAAGTCTCAGGTTTTACAATGGAAACACAGTTCACGATCCCGGAAACACTGTGCACCTACCGATCCTAGAAAACATGTACAAGATTCTGGAAACAATGTACACTCCCCGATCCGGGACTCACTGATCTTGGAAACACTATTAAAAAAATGACTCACCAATCCTAGACTCCTCGATCCTAGACTCACTGATCCCAGAAACATTGTTCATGGAATGACTCACTGATCCTGGACTCACCGATCCTGGAAACACTATTAACAGAATGGCTCACCGATCCTATAAACACTGTTCACAGAATGAATCACTGGTCCTGGAAACAATGTTAATGGAATGACACATCGATCTTGGACTCACCAATTTGGGGGTTCTATTTAGAGAATGATAGACTGATCCGATGGTACTGTTCACAAAATGACAAACCGATCTATTGGTACTGTTCATAGAGCGACTCACTGATCCGATGGTACTGTTCATAGAATGACTCACCGATCGAATGATACTGTTCACTGAATGACAGACTGATCCCATGAAACTGTTAACATCAGTATTACTGATGGAACTGTTCACATCGGTCTCACCGATGGAACCTTTGACATTGGTCTCACGGATGGAACTGTTCACATCAATCTCACTGATTGCACTGTTCACATCAATCTCATCGATGGATCTGTTCACATCCGTCTCACTAATGTAACTTTTCACATCAGTCTCACCAATGGAACTTTTCATATCGGTCTCATTGATGGAACTATTCACATCGGTCTCACCGATGGAACTATTTGCAAATTTGGAAAATTGGAAAAGTGTTGGCTAAGTCACCTTGACCTCTAGGAACACCTCAGAAACCGGATTTTCGCAAAGGAATGAACTATAGAGGACCTTTCCATTAAAAACATACTATCCTTACAGAACGACGGTTTGTGAGAAAATGGGTCCTTGAGATTATTTCCAAATTTCGGCCCAATCCAATCAAGGATGAAGAAGTTACGGTCCAAATATAGAATTGATGTCCAATCTTGGAAGTCCATCCCATATTTGACTTCATGGTCCCTTTACACAAATCAAATGCACGATTTAGCTCCCATTTCCTGAATTAATGTTGTATCCCATTAATATAATAATTTTTTTGAAAACATTTATGTTCAAATAATGCGTATAAAAATATTTATGTCTGAATTACTACAGTGATCTTTAATGGGAAAAAATGAAATTTTCATAAAATATTCAAATGAATTCTCTAATCCCAAATATTTTATAAATAAACATATTTAAAACAATTTGAGGAAATTATATAATTTATTAGTAATAAAATAATCAATAATATTTTGTTTTATCAACTCTTCCATACTTATACTTTTCCACTACTGGGAAGTCACATATCATGTATTCTAAAAACAATTGTGACAACACATGCATGTTCTTATTCCAAAATACATATTGATAATATATGAGTATTAATATTCCCATAAATAATCAATATTAATAAATTTTAAATTAATTGTCACATATTTTTTCTAAAAAAATTTCCATTGATATAAATAACACTAATTCGAGCAAAAACATGTCATGGGTTTACCATGCCACTAATTACCCACATGTGTGTGTGTAAATCATTTCAGGATTCTCTCTATACCCTTTTTCGAGTATATTCGGGTTAGTAAAATATTTTCTTCTTTCTTATTTCTATTACATCGAACCTGTAACAGCCCAAGATTTTATAAAAAAAATCTTTTTAATTTTATTAATGTCTTGTGTTGTACGCTACACCAAAAGGAGCTTGCACAACACACATCCTTGACTTGACTTGCATTACACGCAATCGCGACCTTCCTCGATAGCGTGTGTAGTACGCAATACTGAGTTTCACTAAACAACGATATGCTATAAAAATATTATTAAAACTAGCCGTTATGAATAGTAATAACCACTTTTTGAAATCCAGTAAATCTTATTTTTCAAAATGAACTTTAGTTTTGGATTCGGAGTATCGAATTTAGCCTAAGGTGAAATTTTGGTACTTTTCGGATAACTTTCATATTCTGATGAATAGTGAAAATTACTAAATTATAATTAAAAACAACTTTTTTAATCGAAATAATTAATAGTGATAAATCATTAATTTGAGTGGTTTTAAAGTATATTTAGAATATATTTTTACAATTTAATACAATGTTGGTCATTGGATGTAGTTTCACATTTAAACTAGACATAAACAAGTGTCAATCTTTTGATAGATATTGTTTCTTAAAAACACGCTATTTGTTTTAACAGCGGGATTTAATTATAAAATTAATTAATGCAACTTTTATGTTATGAATTTGGTAAAATAGACTTCATTTTTTAATTCGGAATATGAAATATAGCTTGGGATGAAATTTTGGCATTGTTCTGAAAAATATCAATTTTTGATGAATAGTGAAACTACTAAGTGGTAGGTTAAAAACTGAATTTTGCATAAAACTTAATTTTACCGCTTCTGTGAATGGAATTTCGAAAATCCGAGAGACACGGTTAATATCAAGGACTAAAATGTGGTTCAATGAGATGAAAATAATTTTTTGGTGAATAGTAACTTTTTACTTTTTTTACCACGGTTAATAGTAAATAAGGTAACTAAGGGTAAATATGATATTAATATTACCCTAACACATGTCCTAATTCTATTGGACAAGTGTAATTCGACCAAAAACAAACTTAGGAATAAAATATGACCATTTAGGCCCACTTGGATTAGATTAGGACATTTATTATTAATTTATTTAAAGAAGGGTTAAAATAGTTAAAATCAAAGTTTAATAAGTAAATCATTTTTAATATGGGGTTATACATAAGATAAATTAGACTATAAATATTCATTAGAAAGCTAAACAGATTTCCTACATGATGGTATTTTATTTGTAATTTTTAGACATCAAATAATATAATTTATTTATGACACAAAAATGATGCAGTAATTATCTTATTAATGAAATATTGACATAATTGATAATATAAATACCAAAATAAATGTAATTTAAGACTTTTTATGAATTCCACTAATTTTCAAGGTTACTATGATATATTAGTGTTGATGTAATAAACTTGGTTTGAACATATAATTCTGTTATGACTTTCACAAAAATCATATATCAAATAGTGTCAAAATTGACACAAAATAGTTTTTTAATAAAATATTATATTATTAATTGTTATTTTATTCCTAAAAATCTAAGGTTCGGCCAAATGACTTAGATAAGGATATATGAATTAATAATATACAATTTGGGGTTCGTTTGGCATGTTATAGTAAGTTTTTTAACCATATAGTGAAAGAAAACAAAAAGACACGGTAAAAGTTAAATTATTTAACTTAGAGTTAAATCTAATTGATAAGGTTAAAATAATACCCTAAACTTGTCTAAATGCTATTGGTTGATAGGATTTCGACCCATCCCCACTTTATCTTCTAAATAAGACCCTTTGGAACCATTATAAACCGATTTTGACTTTAATATAAAATAATATTTTGAGATATTCCTAAGGTGCCCCTCTCCTCCCCTATAAAAGGACACCTCCTCCCCCTCCTCCTCACACCAATTTGAGCACTCAAGCTCGGCCAACCCCTGCCAATTTCTCCTCTCCACTTCCCTAGCAACATCCTAGAGGTTCTGGTCTTCCTAAAAGACCAATTTTAGTGCCCTAAGAGGAGGTCTCAAAGAGGCACTTCAAAGAAGAGGTAATTACCGTTACCAATTCTTTCATCTTTATTTCTTCTTCCACTTCTTCTTCTTAGGTTGTTTCATTATGAAGTAATAAAATCAGTATCACTCATATACTGATATGTTATTATAAGTATGAAACAACCCTATTTCACCATCTATTCATCCTACGGAAAAAGAAATCACCGCGCGTGCGTACGTACGGAATACCGTCTCCACGCCGTGGTGTAATCTATTTTCCACCACCACCTTACATGGATGGGTATAATGGTGTAAATAATAACTATACATATTTATTAAAACATCATATTGATTCTGATATATTGTATAATCCACTCCAATTCAATTCAATATTTATGGAAATGATATCATCGCTCGTGCGTACGTACGGACTACCGTCTCCACGACGCGATGAGATTCATTCTCCATGTTAACCATTTAAGAATGATTATAATGTATATATAAGAAATAATAATGAAATATATGACATTATAAAGCTACTGGATTTATGTATATATATACATATGTATGTCATCTACTTACTTCCATTTCAAGACAATAAGGAAAGGAAAACAGCGTTCATGCGTACGTACGGACTACCGTCTCCATGAACGGTGTTTTTCATTTTATTTATCTACCTATTATATATATATATATACTGAATATATATGATATATAAATCATATTTTATATTCTGGAAGTAAGTAAATCATGATATAAGTAATAATGATGTCAAGAACAACAAGTCAAAACACCTACGATAAATGAAACGATTTTACCCAAAACGCTTTTTTAACATGGAGTTTACAAAAGAACGGGTAATATAATGTCATAAGTGAACCATATATGATATCATAACAATGAATATGATTCTGTAATAAGTCAATAACATGATTTAAATCATTATACAGGAGGTTCAGACACTTACAAAGGAAGTCGGACCTAAGGTAAGGGAAATATCACAATCTCATTTTTATCCGAGATTGTTTATTCGTAAGTATTTACTGGGGTTTATTTTATCATCCACATCCATGTTTCCTCAATATGTAATATTATTTCCATCCAACTACAATGGTTTAAATCCAATTTTACCCTTTGGTTATTTTTTAGTAAAAGATATGAAAGGAATCTTTTGTCGTTTATCATACGAGGTACATTTTGACTTTTTCGACAAAAGTACAAAGAATGTTTTTTTTAACTTAAACGGCATGAACGGATTTTTACGGTTTTATAAAGCCTTATTTTCATGAAGCTTCCTCCAAAAGATTTCATGACTATTTTTAATAAAATCTCTTTCTTTTAAAATTGCATGATGTTTTGTGAAAAGAAATTGATTTTGAAGAAGAAAGGATATTTTCCTCAAGAATTCATTTCAAGTGTTTTATCAAAATTATTTTCCATCTAAGATAATAAAGGGTTATGTTTCTATCCATATTTTTACATTGATTTGACTATGTTGTGATGGAATTATGTTTATGAATTCCTTTATCTTATATGAATGGTTTTATGATGTCACGTTGTTTAAGAATCCCATTTTTATTACTTGGGTTATGCAATGATGTATGATTTATGATTTTGTGGCACACATAAGAAAGGATTCATTAAGAGATGGGTGGGACCTATATCTCCCTCCAATGCATTGGGTAAAGATTTTATATCTCATGATATAGACATGGCTGGAATGGTAGGTTATACCGGTTCAGTGAAACAGGACTGAAACGAGGATTACTCGATTCAGAAAGGGACTTTGTCCACTAAGATAGTCTTGGCAATGAGTCTTGACTAACAAGAAATGATTCTCTATGATTATGTGTGTATGCCACAATGAGTAATGTTTTATGTTATGATTTCATTTCACTACTATGATTTATCCCATGTTATGAAATTATGCTCTCTTTTGCAGGTTAAGATTTCCAAAAATGTTATGTTCTTATGAAAATTATGTGATTGATATTTCTTTTGTTTACCCTTACTGAGCATTTGAGCTCACCCTTTTATGTTTTCTTTTCCCCAGGATATAAAGAAAGGTTTTAGGTAAAAAAAAAGAAGATCTTTATGGGAGATGTTGAAGATCTTTCACCAGGATTAGAAGATTATATTCCGAGTTTCCAAAGACACTAAACTATTACGATCCTTGTGTGTGTGTTTTGTTATGTACTAAGTATTCCGCAAAAGTAATGTAATGTCCATGTACGATAAGATTCGGGTCTCTACAGTTGGTATCAGAGGAAAGGTTTAGTCAACCTTTGGAAACTAGGATGCGAAAACGTTAGTGATATCCCTAGAGATATTTCTAAGGTATGTCTAGGGATGCCCCTAAGGATATGTATACGTATAGGATATAGTCCTAGAACTACGGTAACGATCTTAGAATTTAACCTAAGATGTTAGATATTGAGGGTGCTCCCCCTTTACTATGTTGTCTTCCCTAGCATGATTTCGCCTCTCACAAAATTATTTTTGTGTTTTAGTTAATGGAGGGAACCAGAAGGAATTTGGTTAACATTGAATCCAATGGACAAATTGGTGACTATGAGCAACAAAATTGTGTGATGCCTAGAGATAAAGATATTCTGATTATGCCGAATCAGTCATCGCGATATATGATTAACAAGGTGAAATTTAGTGGTATGACTAATTCATCAAAGAAGAGGAAGATAAACTATTATGCATGTTCGCATGTTGAGGAGCATAAAGAAAGGAAGATTGAGATTTCTAAAGAAGGGAAGAAGAACCTTGAGGAATACCTCAAATGGAGGGACCGATGTTATCTGTGTGGAGAAAAGGGTCATAGAGTGACAGATTGTTATGGAGTTCAATGTCTTATTTGTGGAGAACATGGGCATTACCCAACTCAATGCCCTGACCTGAAAAGATACTTCTAAATCAAGGAAGGAATTATTCCAGGACAGTCATTGAAGTGGATGGACTGAAGTGTTGGTATTCTAGAATAATGTTGTTGAGGTACTTTTATGGTGTATTGGAATATTTATGTATTGGTCTAATGTGGTATTCGAAGTGATTGAGGTATTTTTGGAAAGTATATGATATGCGCATAATGAAGGGATAATACGATAATGAGATGTTTGATTGTATGCATGAGCTCATGATTGATATAAGGACTAAGTGATATCATGGTTTGAGTATATAGAATTTTGAGGATTTTGGTATGTGGAAGGTGTTAACTTTTAACTGCATTCATGTTTTCACTAAGTTATTCAAGAGAATACATGATTAAGGACTTTGAATGTTTGGAATATGACCAACAAAACATATCTTATGATATATGGGGATCAACGATGGTATTAAATCTCTGGTAATTGTTTTCACTTTGTTATGAGAGTGGACTGTAGTATTATGGATAAGCCTAAGGATTGGAATGAATTATGTTGGACATAAGTTAGTATTGTTTGTTTTTCGATATTATTTATGTGATTTATAGTAATTTAGTTTTAGAAAAAGGGACAACCTGCAGGACGGGCGACAGCCCATCGCTTCGGACAAGGCTGTAGGAATCGAACCCACAACCGAAGTGCGACTGGCCTTTATCGCCTACCACTGACCTACAGGAAGTCCCTGTTTAGTAGAAACTAGTTTTATTATATTAAGCAGTATGATATATGAAGTATAAGTCCATTTTAGGAACTATATATGATTAATCTCACTATAGAATGACTTATGTATATTTAATAACTTTTGCTTACCTTTTGTTTGAGACAGATGGAATGACCCGTCATTCTATCACATGATCCGCTAACACTTCACGAATAACAAATTCAACTTCATTTATTTAAGAGATGAAGTGGAAATTGTTCAAGGCACAAACAACAGTGATATTGTATCAAAATAAAGTAAGTATTTATTCTAATTCAAATTTTCAACTTTAGGGAAATGATCTTGAAAACCAAAAATGTTGTCCTAGTGATCTTATACCTGATGAATCAGATGCTACCTTAGATCGTCACAAATTTATGGATTTGTGATTACTGGCTTTTCCATAGCCATGTTCTCTACCACTCTCCATCAGAACATGATGGTTAGATTTCTCTTCCATATCCATATTTTCACCTATGTGGAAACCCAGTGATTAGTTTATTTGGGTAATCGTTACATTTCATACTTTAGTTTTTAAAGCCAAGTTTTTGTATTCCCTTTTACGATGTGGGTTTCTATTAAAGAAACTTTCAAATAGTAAACCATTTATAACCCCGACGAATTTCGAGGGCGAAATTCATTTTAAGGGGGGTAGAATGTAACAGCCGAAGATTTTATAAAAAAATTCTTTTTAATTTTATTAATGTCTTGTGTTGTACGCTACACCAAAAGGAGCTTGCACAACACACATCCTTGACTTGACTTGCATTACACGCAATCGCGACCTTCCTCGATAGCGTGTGTAGTACGCAATACCGAGTTTCACTAAACAACGATATGCTATAAAAATATTATTAAAACTAGCCGTTATGAATAGTAATAACCAATTTTTGAAATCCAGTAAATCTTATTTTTCAAAATGAACTTTATTTTTGGATTCAGAGTATCGAATTTAGCCTAAGGTGAAATTTTGGTACTTTTCGGATAACTTTCATATTCTGATGAATAGTGAAAATTACTAAATTATAATTAAAAACAACTTTTTTAATCGAAATAATTAATAGTAATAAATCATTAATTTGAGTGGTTTTAAAGTATATTTAGAATATATTTTTACAATTTAATACAATGTTGGTCATTGGATGTAGTTTCACATTTAAACTAGACATAAACAAGTGTCAATCTTTTGATAGATATTGTTTCTTAAAAACATGCTATTTGTTTTAACAGCGGGATTTAATTATAAAATTAATTAATGCAACTTTTATGTTATGAATTTGGTAAAATAGACTTCATTTTTTAATTCGGAATATGAAATATAGCTTGGGATGAAATTTTGGCATTGTTCTGAAAAATATCAATTTTTGATGAATAGTGAAACTACTAAGTGGTAGGTTAAAAACTGAATTTTGCATAAAACTTAATTTTACCGCTTCTGTGAATGGAATTTCGAAAATCCGAGAGAAACGGTTAATATCAAGGACTAAAATGTGGTTCAATGAGATGAAAATAATTTTTTTGGTGAATAGTAACTTTTTACTTTTTTTTACCACGGTTAATAGTAAATAAGGTAACTAAGGGTAAATATGATATTAATATTACCCTAACACATGTCCTAATTCTATTGGACAAGTGTAATTCGACCAAAAACAAACTTAGGAATAAACTATGACCATTTAGGCCCACTTGGATTAGATTAGGACATTTATTATTAATTTATTTAAAGAAGGGTTAAAATAGTTAAAATCAATGTTTAATAAGTAACTCATTTTTAATATGGGGTTATACATAAGATAAATTAGACTATAAATATTAATTAGAAAGCTAAAAAGATTTCCTACATGATGGTATTTTATTTGTAATTTTTAGACATCAAATAATATAATTTATTTATGACACAAAAATGATGCAGTAATTATCTTATTAATGAAATATTGACATAATTGATAATATAAATACCAAAATAAATGTAATTTAAGACTTTTTCTGAATTCCACTAATTTTCAAGGTTACTATGATATATTATTGTTGATGTAATCAACTTGGTTCGAACATATAATTCTGTTATGACTTTCACAAAAATCATATATCAAATAGTGTCAAAATTGACACAAAATAGTTTTTTAATCAAATATTATATTATTAATTGTTATTTTATTCCTAAAAATCTAAGGTTCGGCCAAATGACTTAGATAAGGATATATGAATTAATAATATACAATTTGGGGTTCGTTTGGCATGTTATAGTAAGTTTATTAACCATATAGTGAAAGAAAACAAAAAGACACGGTAAAAGTTAAATTATTTAACTTAGAGTTAAATCTAATTGATAAGGTTAAAATAATACCCTAAACATGTCTAAATCCTATTGGTTGATAGGATTTCGACCCATCCCCACTTTATTATCGAAATAAGACCCTTTGGAACCATTATAAACCGATTTTGACTTTAATATAAAATAATATTTTGAGATATTCCTAAGGTGCCCCTCTCCTCCCCTATAAAAGGACACCTCCTCCCCCTCCTCCTCACACCAATTTGAGCACTCAAGCTCGGCCAACCCCTGCCAATTTCTCCTCTCCACTTCCCTAGCAACATCCTAGAGGTTCTGGTCTTCCTAAAAGACCAATTTTAGTGCCCTAAGAGGAGGTCTCAAAGAGGCACTTCAAAGAAGAGGTAATTACCGTTACCAATTCTTTCATCTTTATTTCTTCTTCCACTTCTTCTTCTTAGGTTGCTTCATTATGAAGTAATAACATCAGTATCACTCATATACGGATATGTTATTATAAATATGAAACAACCCTATTTCACCATCTATCCATCCTACGGAAAAAGAAATCACCGCGCGTGCGTACGTACGGAATACCGTCTCCACGCCGTGGTGTAATCTATTTTCCACCACCACCTTACATGGATGGGTATAATGGTGTAAAGAATAACTATACATATTTATTAAACCATCATATTGATTCTGATATATTGTATAATCCACTCCAATTCAATTCAATATTTATGGAAATGATATCATCGCTCGTGCGTACGTACGGACTACCGTCTCCACGACGCGATGAGATTCATTCTCCATGTTAACCATTTAAGAATGATTATAATGTATATATAAGAAATAATAATGAAATATATGACATTATAAAGCTACTGGATTTATGTATATATATACATATTTATGTCATCTACTTACTTCCATTTCAAGACAATAAGGAAAGGAAAACAGCGTTCATGCGTACGTACGGACTACCGTCTCCATGAACGGTGTTTTTCATTTTATTTATCTACCTATTATATATATATATATACTGAATATATATGATATATAAATCATATTTTATATTCTGGAAGTAAGTAAATCATGATATAAGTAATAATGATGTCAATAACAACAAGTCAAAACACCTACGATAAAAGAAACGATTTTACCCAAAACGCTTCTTTAACATGGAGTTTACAAAAGAACGGGTAATATAATGTCATAAGTGAACCATATATGATATCATAACAATGAATATGATTCTGTAATAAGTCAATAACATGATTTAAATCATTATACAGGAGGTTCAGACACTTACAAAGGAAGTCGGACCTAAGGTAAGGGAAATATCACAATCTCATTTTTATCCGAGATTGTTTATTCGTAAGTATTTACTGGGGTTTATTTTATCATCCACATCCATGTTTCCTCAATATGTAATATTATTTCCATCCAACTACAATGGTTTAAATCTAATTTTACCCTTTGGTTAGTTTTTAGTAAAAGATATGAAAGGAATCTTTTGTCGTTTATCGTACGAGGTACATTTTGACTTTTTCGACAAAAGTACAAAGAATGTTTTTTTTAACTTAAACGGCATGAACGGATTTTTACGGTTTTATAAAGCCTTATTTTCATGAAGCTTCCTCCAAAATATTTCATGACTATTTTTAATAAAATCTCTTTCTTTTAAAATTGCATGATGTTTTGTGAAAAGAAATTCATTTTGTAGAAGAAAGGATATTTTCCTCAAGAATTCATTTCAAGTGTTTTATCAAAATTATTTTCCATCTAAGATAATAAAGGGTTCTGTTTCTATCCATATTTTTACATTGATTTGACTATGTTGTGATGGAATTATGTTTATGAATTCCTTTATCTTATATGAATGGTTTTATGATGTCACGTTGTTTAAGAATCCCATTTTTATTACATGGGTTATGCAATGATGTATGATTTATGATTTTGTGGCACACATAAGAAAGGATTCATTAAGAGATGGGTGAGACCTATATCTCCCTCCAATGCATTGGGTAAAGATTTTATATCTCATGAGATAGACATGGCTGGAATGGTAGGTTATACCGGTTCAGTGAAAGAGGACTGAAACGAGGATTACTCGATTCAGAAAGGGACTTTGTCCACTAAGATAGTCTTGGCAATGAGTCTGGACTAACAAGAAATGATTCTCTATGATTATGTGTGTATGCCACAATGAGTAATGTTTTATGTTATGATTTCATTTCACTACTATGATTTATCCCATGTTATGAAATTATGTTCTCTTTTGCAGGTTAAGATTTCCAAAAATGTTATGTTCTTATGAAAATTATGTGATTGATATTTCTTTTGTTTACCCTTACTGAGCATTTGAGCTCACCCTTTTATGTTTTCTTTTCCCTAGGATATAAAGAAAGGTTTTAGGTAAAAAAAAATAAGATCTTTATGGGAGATGTTGAAGATCTTTCACCAGGATTAGAAGATTATATTCCGAGTTTCCAAAGACACTAAACTATTACGATCCTTGTGTGTGTGTTTTGTTATGTACTAAGTATTCCGCAAAAGTAATGTAATGTCCATGTACGATAAGATTAGGGTCTCTACAGAACCTGTTCAAAATCCTTGACAATAAAATTCCCAACCCCACTCTGTTAAGGATTCATAGAATTAAAACCATGAGATCCCGACCTAAATATCAAAAAATGTTTACATTTCTTCACTCCCCTCTTTATTGAATGTTATTTTGATGTTATTACTTTTTTAGGGCATAAAATAGTCATATATTAGGTGAACACACATAGGTTAAAAGACCACAGTGATGGAAATGATATGAAGAGAAACAAACATATGTAAATACCATGTTATAAGCTAAAAAAATTACTTACCCTGAATATATATTAAATTGGGTAAGAGAAACTAAAATGTTCTAATAATGTGAAATGTTGTATGGAGAAATCAATGACACAATTTACCATGAACAAAAATCGCAAAGAATCATGTCAAAATCTTAAAAGTATTATTATGAAACCAACAATCATATCTTCAAGGACTTATATTTTTTAAAAATAATCCCTTAAAGATAAAATATTCTTCATTATTATCATTCATATAATGAATTTTAAAAATATAAATTTCCCATATGTTCTACATATAAATGATAATGTTACATGACATTTTTTTGTTTTTTGTTTTTGTTTTTGTTTTTAAAAATTAACATAAGAATTTATTTAAAATACACACAAAACACTTGAATAAAAATCTTAAATATCTTCCCCAACATTTTGTCCCCTCCCCCACACTTAGAATATTTTATTTTTCTCTATGTACACCTATGAGGTGATATGTGCATAAAAAATGTTGAATTTTAAATGTTACAACTAATATAAGATTTAAAGGGTTAGGAATAACCTGATATTATCAAGCAATAATGGGGTCATGTAGTGTGATAAAATCTAATGCATCAGAAGAAATTCCTGCAATGTATTTCTTCCAACAGTTTATATTTAATATAAATCTCCTTCCAGTGTCCTATTGTGTGATCTCCACTACAATTAAAGGAAAATAATTAGACACAATATAAGGACCTAACCATTTAGAACACAACTTACTAGGCATCAGATACAGTAGTGAACTGTAGAGTAGAACTCTATCACCTTTATTAAACTCCATTTTTTTGGATCATTATTTCATGAGATTCTTTTGATCTTCCATTGTAGATCCTTGAGTTTTCATATGATGACAATCAAATTTCCTCAATCTATTGAATCCATAGCTTCTGTTGAATTCCATCTTGGGCCAAATCCATGTTGCATTTATTTATAGCCCAATAAGCCCGATTATCGACATCCTTAGAGATATGTCAAGATTTCCCAAAAGTAGTCTGAAATGGGGACATACCGATGTGGGTCTGGTATGAAATCATATAAGCCCACAGTTCATCATCCAAGCACTTGATCCAATCTGTCTTATTTGGAAACATGGTTTTTGCAAACATTTGTTTCAACTCATGATTTGAATCCTAAGCCTAGACATTTGTTTGGGGGTGGTATGGTGTTGATGTTTTGTGCTTCAGCCCATACTTTTGAAGCAGGGAATCCAAATTCTTATTGAAAAAACGTGTCCCTTGTTCACTGATTATGGATTTTGGTACTCCAAACCTGTATAAAATTTATGCCTTTACGAATTCCACTATAACATGAGAGTCATCAGTCTTGGTGTCCGTGACCTCCAACCATTTTCTATCATAATAAATATAAACCAAAATGTACAAAAAGAAAAATTAACAAGGAAAAGGATCCATAAAATCAATTCCCCATACATTAAAAATCCCCCAGAATAGTATGAGTTGTTGGGGGCATCTTGTGTCTCCTTGAAATAAATCTAGTGTGTTGGATAAAAGTGCATGAATTGCAAAAAACATAGGCTTCATGGAATAATCTTGGACATTATAATCTAGAGTCTAAAAATTTAATAGCTGTTTTTGGGGTCCAAAGTGTCCACCACATGAATGTGTATGGAAAAAAATGTAAAACAGACTCAAAATCATGATCATAAACACAAATCCTAAAACCCTGATCATTGCACATGTGCCATAGTTTGGGATCAACCCACACATAAAACGTAGACTCACATTTTAATTTTTAGATTTGGCATTCTTTTAAATTTTTGGGAACTTTAAAGGTGATAAGTTAGTTAGCTAAATCATCATAACAAAAATGAGTACCTAATAGTTTTTTAAATATTATCATCAGGAAAAGTGTCCCAAAGTGGTACCTGGTCTATGGGGTTATCCTCTAGAGTTTTAGTAATCCAACACATGTGGTATTGCACTATGTTCTATCCTTTACCCCAATGTAAAATTCATGAAGTAGGAGCTTCCATCAGATGATTCATGACTTTGCATCTAGATTCTTCAAGGGGTACCTTAGAGTTGCATGGTAAGAAAAAAAAATACAATAGAGACCCATATATATGAAAATATTATATATAAAGAAAATATGAGGGCAATAATCTCTTTTTCCATTGTCGTTTAGTTTTATTGGGCTGAGTCCGATGACCTCGATGCATAGGAAATCACATGTGAACGTACCTCCACCCTCTGTGATAAGACATATCCTACCGTGAAGTTAGATGCATCACACATAATATCAAATGGAATGACCCACCATGGGGGATGTATGATTTGTAGAGTAGTCAGAAGATTATTTATATCATCAAAGGATCCCTGACAAGAATAATTAAACACAAAATCAGAATCTTTTTTATGTAAACAGAACATAAGAAGAGAAATCTTATTGAAATCCTTTATGAAGCACCAATTAAATTCTACAAGCCCTAGAAAATATCTAACGTCAAGAACATATGAAGGGTAGGGTAAGGATGAAATAATGTATACCTTTTATTTATCAACCTATCTCTCAGGTTTGGACACTAAATGACCTAAGACAATACAATGCCCTACCATGAAATGACACTTTTCAAAGTTCAATACTAGATTATTATGAGTAATATGATTCAACACCTTTACAAAACGAAATAATAATTCATCAAATGAAAATACATAAACTGTATAATCATCCAGAAATACCTCTATGTAGGTCTCAATGAAAATTGAAAAAAATACTCACCATGAATCTCTAGAAGTAACCTAGGGCTTTACAATGTCCAAGTAGTATCCTTCGATAGGCAAATGTACTAAATGGACAATTGAATATTTTATTATCTTGATCCTCCAAAGCTATAGGAACCTAAAAATATCTTAGAAATCCATCCAAGAAACAATAGTGTTTTTTCCTATATATTCTCTCAAGCATTTTATCAATAAATGGGAGGAGAAAATGATCCTTGCGAGTGGATTGATTTAGTTTCATATAATCAATACACACGCGCCAACTGTTTTACACACTCATTGGAACTAACTCCTCTCTCTCATTTCTTACAATAGTAACACCATTTTTCTTAGGAACAAACTGAATAGAACTTACCCACTAAGAATCTGAAATTGGATATATTATACCTTCCTCAAGAAAAATTTAAACTTCAATTTATAGCAAAATTTAGAAGAGTTGGATTCATTATTCTTTGTGACTACCTATCCAATTTTACCCCATCCTATAATAGAATCCTATGCATGAAAATGGAGGGGCTAATACCTGATATGTCAAACAATGTCCACCTGATATACCTGATGTTATCCCTCAAAATATTCATTAGTTTTTCTTTATGTTAAAAAGGTATATTATTAGCAATGATAACTACTAATCTCTCACCACTTAATAAGTATGAGTATTTGATATTTGGTGGTAATGGATTGAGTTCTAATGAAGGATTTTCAATATTGAAGGATATACTAAAGGAATTGATATATGTGCACAATGATCATCCATACCATAATAAACATCATCAAAAGCAAAGAATAATGCATCAAATCCATCATCATACTTAGTATCCATGTCATAATTTGAGTGAGCATGATGAAAATCAGAATATAAATCCACATAAAAATTACATACAAGAATGGTTTGTTCATTAGAAACATGTGTGGAAGTGTTCATAGTCATCAAAATAGAACCAATTATCATAATTTATCAATGGATAATACAATCAAAATCCATGTGGTTTTTTACTTGGTGGTTGGAAAAGGGAGATAAAAAAAGTAGAATGGTCTTCTGAGGGGTACTTCATGGATTCTATAACATTAAGTATCAAAACTTCATATCTAAACTCCATGTAAAGTGTACCCTTAAAAAAATTTATGATAGTTTCTATAGTTTTGAGGAAGGTCCTACCTAAGATAGTGGGAGCATGAGAACTTACCTAACCATTCTCCATGTTAAGCACATATAAATCTATTGGAAATATCATGTCTCTTTTCCGAACAATTTCATTCTCAAGGACTCCCACTAGATATATTGTATCTCTATACACCAACAACACCACTACTCTCATTGAATTCAACTCACCAACTTGTAAAGAAGATAACACATTGTGAGGATTCACAATTATGGAATCTCCTAAATCACATAAAGTGTAAGAAAAGTGTACCTCCCTTAGGATACATGGTATAGTGAATTCCCCCGGATACATTCACTTTTTTGACATTTCTTTAGTTAGTGTAATGATGTATTAAACATTCCTTCCAACATTGGTCCTCTAATTTACCATGACCAAACTCACATGGTACAAATTCTTTCAAGAATTTGACATATCTTTATATATAATTAATTTCTTTATGTAGAGGTATATTGGTCTCAACATGCTTGAATGTGTTCAAACTCACCTTTTTCATTGCCTCTTCTACCATATTTTTGATTTGAACAACTCTATTTTGAGAAGTAAGGTATTTAGGAGGAACATAATTAATTTTTTTTCTTACCTTTTTCTGTCTCCTTGGGTTTCTCATCAATAGGTCTTGATTGGGGTATCTCAAGAGTTGAGGTGAATCCTGGTTGAATGATAGGTGAAGATGTATCAGTTATTTTCTTCCCTCTTCTCAATGCGATGGCACTAACATTGTCCTTTTGATTTTGATTAGGTTGGGAAGGGATATTCCTAGAGTTATAACTTACTACTTCATGGATGGTGGTGTAAATCTAGCTAATTTGAGTCTTAAACTCACTTATCCTTTAACCATGACTCTTAAGCTCATTCTTTGGATTAATAATAATTCTTTTCAAAAGATCCAAAGTTTTAGAATCTACCTTTGGTTGAGAATTCCCTTGTCATTTTCTTATTGATACTGGATCTTCGAATATCCTTTTTGGTTTTTGGAACCCTATTGGTAAGGTGAAGGCTATTGGATATTTTTTTTGAAAATGTGGACTTTGATGTTGTACTTGTAACACACCAAGATTTCATAGTGTGTTACTTCTTCAAAATAATCCAATAACTTTCACTACATGCAACACCAAGTTCAAGAACACCATGACTTACCAAACAAGCCGTTCAAAAGAAGTTATGAATAGTATTAGATAAATTTTAATGTTTATATAATCCTTATAATTTTAGAATCCATATTATGAGTTTCTTAGATATAATGCAAGAACAAATTCATTTTCAGTATTGCACTTTTATCAACTTTAATAGTGAACCCTTTTTAAATACTATATTTTAAACTTTTTGACTAAATGGGGACATCAAAAATTTAAAATGAAACATCCCAAGCTTCTACGGTACGCTTCTCTTTGAATAATGTGATAGCGTGTGTTGTACGCAACACCGAGTTCTAACACACCATAACTAATCAAACTAGCCGTTATGAATAGTAATACCTACTTCTTGAAATTATATATATTTTATATTTGAAAATGGACTTCATTTTTGGATTCAGAATATCGAATTTAGCCTAAGGTGAAATTTTGGTACATTTCGGATAACTTTCATATTTTGATGAATAGTGAAAATTACTAAGTTTTAATTAAAAACAACTTTTTTTAATCAAAATAATTAATAGTGATAAATTATGAATTTGAGTGGTTTTAAAGTATATTTAGAATATATTTTTACCATTTAATATAATTTTGGTCATTGGACATAATTTTACAATTAAACCGAACATAAACGAGTGTCAATCTTTTGATAGTTATTATCTCTTAAAAACACGCTTTTTGTTTTGACAGTGTGAATTAATTTTAAATTAATTTCTGCCACTTCTGTGTTTTGAATTTAGGAAAATGGATTCCATATTTGGAATCAGGATGTTCAAATTGTGTAAATAGGTAACTTTTATTTTTAGACATTTTGAATAATTACTGCGGTAAATATTTTATTTACCATGGTTAAGGGTAAATCCGGTAAATAAGGGTTAGAAAATAATATTATAATAATACTAAATTACCCTAAAACGTGTCTTAACCCTATTGGTTGATACATGGTCGACCATGGGAATCTTTGGGTCTATTTTGGGACCCCATGGATCCACTTGTAAGTGATAATGACACTTTATTTTAATTAAGTTAAAATGAATACAAAAATGACACAAGCATATATCTTTTAGGAAAAAAATTGTTAAATAGGGTTATATATGTTGGATTTTAGATTATAAATATTCATTAGAAAGCTAAAAAGATGTCCTACATAATTATATTTTATTTATAATTTTTAGACATTAAATAATTTATTTTATTTATGACACAATTATGATGCAGTAATTACTATAATAGTGACAAATTAAAATAATTGATATTATAAATACCCAAATATTTATAATATGAAACTTTTAATGAATTAAACTAATTTTCTAGGATAATATGATATGTTAGGATTGATTTAATTGACTTTGTTCGAAGTAATCAATCTGTTATGAGTTTCACAAAAATCAACTATTGAATAGTGTCAAAATTGACATAAAAGAGTTCTTAAAACAAAGATTATATTATTAATTGATATTAAATTCCTAAAAATCTAAGGTTCGACCAAGAAACTTATATCATGATAGTTCCATCATTAATGTACCACTTTGGTGTCGCTTGGATGTATATAGTATGTTTATTAACCATATTATATAAAAATACAAAGAGACATTGTAAAAGTGAAACTAATTAACTTAGAGTTAATACTTAAAGATAAGGTTAATATAAGTACACAAACCTGTCTAAATTCTATTGGTTGAGTGGTTTTAGACCTATCCCCACCTTAACATTTGAATAATAAGATTTGGAGCCATTAGAAACCGAATATGAATTTATTATAAATTAATATTTCTAGCTTTTCCAAAGGTGCCCCTCACCCCTCTTATAAAAGGGCACTCCTCCTTCTCATTTCTTCACACATCTAAAGCCTTTTGGTTCGGCCAAACTCTGCCCAAATACTCTCCCAACATCCCTCAATACAACCTAGAGGCCTTATTTCGATCAGAAAGCCAACCTAAGGAGCCCTTTTGATCAAATCAAAAGGAAGAACCCGAAGAAGAGGTAATGATTTCACCACCCTTTTCTAAGTTCATTTCTTCTTCCACTTCTTCTTCCTTTGTTCTTACCATTCTAAAATAATAACTCCAGTATCTCACATATACTGTGATGTTATTATAAATATGGTACAATCATATTCAGTATTCTATCCACCCATTGAATAACATGTCACCATACGTGCGTACGTACGGACTACCGTCTCCACGTCGTGGTATAATTGTTATTCAATATAATATTATTTGGATGGGTATAATAATGATGTGTAACTCATGTAAATAATAAATATAACATGTTAATGATTCTGTATATATGATATACCATCCATTTATATATTATTTTAATATCAAAAGAATGATATTGTCGCTCGTGCGTACGTACGGACTACTGTCTCCACAAACGCGATGAGATTCATTCTACATCGTAACCATTCAAGTATAATTATCATTTGTTGATTTAAAAATGATTTTTTCATGGACTAGATATCATTCTGGATAAGAATAAGATACAACAACCATGGCTTATGTAACAAAACATATAAATAAAATGAGTAAGTTAACACCCGAAACGATGATAATTCTAAGATATTATTAACAAATCAATGTTAAAAGATCATATATGATATCATATTAATATATATGATTCTTGTATAATTTAATAAAAATTATTTCACCATTATACAAGAGTTCAACCTACCCCAACAAAGGAAAAGTACAAGGTAAGGGTTATTTCACAATCTCTTCATTATCCGAGGTTGTTTATATGTAATAATCTACTGAGATCTCTTTATGATCCACATCCATGTTTCTTAAAAATATATTTCAAAACATTTTTACTATTTACTAGAATATGAGTTAAAGTCATTTATACCCTTTTTGACTTTTATAAGTGGTTTATAAAGGAATCTTTCGGTCGTTTTCAAAACAAGTTCCTTTTTAACCTTTTCGACAGAATTAAGGTAAGAATGTTTTTTTAACTTATACGGCGGGTGCGGCTATTTTCCGCCGTTATAAAATCTTAAAAGCTTCCCTTACAAGATTATAAGAATATTTTCAAAGAAAATGTTTTATTTTATATGGATCTTAAATTATTTCAAAATAAAAGGAGATATTTCTTTAAAAAGAATTTTAATTTCATATATGTCAACATCCATTGATGGATTTTAAGATTATTTGAAGTTGATTTATTATGATACAAAACTTCTATATTGTATTGAAGGTTTTGTGATATGTTTGACTGTGGATGTGCTATTTTTATACCATTCATAGTTTATGGTGAAAGTATTGACATTTCATATGCTAGTTTTAATATGAATGTTTATGTTATGTTTAAACCTTTTCATATGGGAATGCATTGGACTTAATATGTGACGGGTGGAGCCCGCTATAGCTCCTCGATGCATCGGTAGGTCTCATGAGACAAACTAGTGTCTTGGCACAAGGCATTGAAAAAATATTATTTGTAGTCTTGGCACAAGGCCTTGGCTGTGTGGTTATGATAGTCTGGCATTATGCATTCCAACATTATGAAAGTGGTTATTGATTTTTTCATGTGATTATTCGATTAGTAGAATATCCATGTGAATAAGTAAATGGCATTATTTCATTTTATTTATGCCATACCATGTTGAAAGTTCATGTTTGAAAGGTTTTTGTTTTAGTTATACATTTCCTTAAAAGTTTATTCTTATTTATGAAAGTTTCCGCTATATTGTTATCCTTACTGGGCATTTGAGCTCACCCCTTTTCTATGTTTTATTTTTCCCAGGAAGTGAAGAAGTATGTTATGAATGACCTGCAGGGATATTATGGGGGGATATGAGTGTGGATTATGGAGACAATATGTTGTTGTAGTAGTTTCTCATTTTATGATGTAATGTAAAACCTATGAATATATCTAGTGTTTCCAAGGCTACTAAACCAATCGATCTTTCGAGATTTGATCTTTCTTGTGATCATGCCAATGTTATGTAATAATGCACCGACTCTGGGTAACTGGGGTCGGGGCGTTACAGTTGGTATCAGAGGAAGTTTAGTACAAACCTTGGAAGCTAGATTTAGATAAACTCTGATTAGAGCACGTAGACCTAAGATGAAATTTGAGGATTAGTATAGAAGAACTTCCTAGAATTTTGGTATTGTAGAGATTTTGTGAGTTTTCCGAGCAATACATCCCTGTCTGGATACGAGCAGGTAGAGGCGGCTCTGGCACAGATGTACCTAGGGGTAAAACCCGAAAACACCGCTTTGAGCTAGACTCGAATGGGAACTGGTGCACGACAACGGGCCTTGCTGCACTCTTGGTTACGACACTCCCGGGGGATATGCTTAGGATAACTCTCATTTTATTTACAAATCATTTTGAAGGGATTATGAGTATATACTTCCTCAAAGAAAACATTCTTATGATTATGGATTATATCCATAAATAGTTCAATTTATGTTAAGTGTTTTATAAGTATGGGATTATGTATTTTGATTCATAAACTGATCTAGTTTATGCCATTGTTTAGAAATGGCGCCCAGTAGAAGGAATGAGAACTCCAGAAATGCACATGATTCAAAGAGAAGTAAGGATCATATCTTTCATGGTCTTAAGCTAGAATTTATAAGAGAAATAGTCTCCCATGTATTATCATCATATGAAGAAATAATATCATGTGTTGATAAGATAAGTAAAGAGTTTACTGAGTCCTATGGCTTTGAAGGGAAGCAAGAGAAGAAAAGGATAGAAGAGAGAAAGATAGATAAAGGGAAGAGGGAAAAGAAGAATTTTCCCATATGTGGTAACTATGGAAAGAAACACCCTGGAACTTGCCTGAAAGGAATGGGAGTTTGTTATAAGTGTGGAGGAAAAGGGCACAAAGTACATGACTGCAAGGGTAAGAAAATGGTTTCAAATGTACAATGCTTCATTTGCAAGGAGTTTGGACACTACGCGAACCTATGTCCCAGTCATCAGACTATGCCGCAAATGATGCTATTGGATAATAATCAAGTTATGATACTACCACAGATGAAGAGGAATGATTAGAGTTATTATGTTGATTATATCAATTGAGTGTTGTATCAACAATGTACTTGTTATAATAATTATGGAGTATATAAGGATTGTACTGCAGTACTATTTCATTAAGGACTTGAGATGGTGTGGAACAAAGAAAAGTGACTCAGTAGCAGGTTAAATGTTTGGAAAATATATGGTTGAGAGAAAGATAAACCATAATATGGTTCAGATACTGAGGTGGTGATTTTAGAATAATACATGATTGATTTGGATAAATTATATTGGATAGTATTGACTACCTTGAAGCTGATTAATGATTTGTATATTCCATCATTGTTGGGTTTTAAAACATTTTTGGATTAATGAAGTATATCCAGCATTCTATATGGAATAAGGGAACATGAATGTAATCAATAAGGAATATGGTAATACAAGATGAAGGTATTCATATGCTATTACGGGGTAAAAAGGATCTATATTATGTTTACCTTCCTTATAAATGTTGGACTGTGAGTTTGGATAGAAGTATTTTGGATAGTTCTAGTTTGGATTATTTTGGATTTCCATAAAAGGACAACCCGGAGGTCGGGCGGCAACCCGTCGCGTCCGGCAAGGCTGCGAGACTTGAAACCGCAACCAAAGGGCGACAAGGGTGTATCACCTACCACTGGCCCACGAGATGTCCTGGATTAAATAATGTAGTTTTTATTAAAAGATCTTGTAGATGAATTATAAATTCCTTTATTTTGGAACCCTATACGAATAGTGTAAATAGATTTTTTTTTACATTCTATTATCTTTTAGAGTGAAAGATGAGTTTGTGGTAAAAATTTATTAATGGATAAAACTCTAATTATAAAGTAAGTATATCTCCTTATGATATTAACCAATCTCATAAATAAATTCCTCAATATTAAGAAAAGCAACTTAGAACAAAAATGTTTTCCTAGATGGTACCTTAAATCATCACTAATTTATGGATTTGGGATTGTTGGCCTTTTCATAGCCATGTTCTCTACCACTCTCCATCAGATAATTGATGGTTAGATTTTTCTTCCATATCCATATTTTCCTACATGGAACCCTAGTATGAGTTATTTTCGGTAATCTTCATACTTTCGACTCTTTATTTTAAATAGAGGCCTCATTAATTCATTTTTCGATGTGGGATTTCAACTAAGATATTTTGAAACGTCAAAAATGTGTTATCCTAATATCCTATGTTTTGTTGAACCGATGGTATTTCAAATCATCATAGATTGATGAATTTAAGGACCTCAATTTTATACTTGTTTGTGATTGATGACCTCAATCACTACCTATAAATATTTATGTCTTTCCTCCAATTATATGTCTCAAATTGCCACCAATGTTCTCCTAATCGAGATCATAATTTGGTGGTGACCCTTTCATTTCCCTTTTCCTCATATTAAGACTAAATTTTAGTAAACCAATTTCCGATGTGGGTTTTCCCACAAATATATTATCTATTTTAAAACTTTTATTTTCGAAGAACAATTTCAAATTGTGAGGACGCAATTTATTGAAGGAGGGGAGAATGTAACACCCCAAGATTTCATAGTGTGTCACTTATTCAAAATAATTCAATAAAATTCACTACATGCAACACCAAGTTCAAGCACACCATGACTTACCAAACAAGCCGTTCAAAAGAGGTTATGAATAGTATTAGATAAATTTTAATGTTTATATAATCCTTATAATTTTAGAATCCATATTATGAGTTTCTTAGATATAATGCAAGAACAAATTCATTTTCAGTATTGCACTTTTATCAACTTTAATAGTGAACCCTTTTTAAATACAATATTTTAATCTTTTTGACTAAATGGGGACATCAAAAATTTAAAATGAAACATCCCAAGCTTCTACGGTATGCTTTTCTTTGAATAATGTGATAGCGTGTGTTGTACGCAACACCGAGTTCTAACACACCATAACTAATCAAACAAGCCGTTATGAATAGTAATACCTAATTTTTGAAATTATATATATTTTATATTTGAAAATGGACTTCATTTTTGGATTCGGAATATCGAATTTAGCCTAAGGTGAAATTTTGGTACATTTCGGATAACTTTCATATTTTGATGAATAGTGAAAATTACTAAGTTTTAATTAAAAACAACTTTTTTTAATCAAAATTATTAATAGTGATAAATTATGAATTTGAGTGGTTTTAAAGTATATTTAGAATATATTTTTACCATTTAATATAATGTTGGTAATTAGACATAATTTTACAATTAAACCGAACATAAACGAGTGTCAATCTTTTGATAGTTATTATCTCTTAAAAACACGCTTTTTGTTTTGACAGCGGGAATTAATTTTAAATTAATTTCTGCCACTTCTGTGTTTTGAATTTAGGAAAATGGATTCCATATTTGGAATCAGGATGTTAAAATTGTGTAAATAGGTAACTTTTATTTTTAGACATTTTGAATAATTACTGCGGTAAATATTTTATTTACCATGGTTAAGGGTAAATCCGGTAAATAAGGGTTAACAAATAATATTATAATAATACTAAATTACCCTAAAACGTGTCTTAACCCTATTGGTTGATACATGGTCGACCATGGGAATATTTGGGTCTATTTTGGGACCCCATGGATCCACTTGTAAGTGATAATGACACTTTATTTTAATTAAGTTAAAATGAATACAAAAATTACACAAGCATATATCATTTAGAAAAAAAATTGTTACATAGGGTTATATATGTTGGATTTTAGATTATAAATATTAATTAGAAATATAAAAAGAGTTCCTACATAATTATATTTTATTTATAATTTTTAGACATTAAATAATTTATTTTATTTATGACACAATGATGATTCAGTAATTACTATAATAGTGAAAAATTAAAATAATTTATATTATAAATACCCAAATAAATATAATATGAAACTTTTAATGAATTAAACTAATTTTCTAGGATAATATGATATATTAGGATTGATTTAATTGACTTTGTTCGAAGTAATCAATCTGTTATGAGTTTCACAAAAATCAACTATTGAATAGTGTCAAAATTGACATAAAAGAGTTCTTAAAACAAATATTATATTCTTAATTGATATTAAATTCCTAAAAATCTAAGGTTAGGCCAAGAGACTTATATCATGATAGTTCCATCATTAATGTACCACTTTGGTGTCGCTTGGATGTATATAGTAAGTTTATTAACCATATTATATAAAAATACAAAGAGACATTGTAAAAGTGAAACTAATTAACTTAGAGTTAATACTTAAAGATAAGGTTAATATAAGTACCCAAACCTGTGTAAATTCTATTGTTTGAGTGGTGTTCGACCTATCCCCACCTTAACCTTTTAATAATAAGCTTTGGAGCCATTAGAAACCGAATATGAATTTATTATAAATTAATATTTCTAGCTTTTCCAAAGGTGCCCCTCACCCCTCTTATAAAAGGGCACTCCTCCTTCTCATTTCTTCACACCTTCAAAGCCTTTTGGTTCGGCCAAACTCTGCCCAAATACTCTCCCAACATCCATCAATACATCCTAGAGGCCTTAGTTGGATCAGAAAGCCAACCTAAGGAGCCCTTTTGATCAAATCAAAAGGAAGAACCCGAAGAAGAGGTAATGATTTCACCACCCTTCTCCAAGTTCATTTCTTCTTCCACTTCTTCTTCCTTTGTTCTTACCATTCTAAAATAATAACTCCAGTATCTCACATATACTGTGATGTTATTATAAATATGGTACAACCATATTCAGTATTCTATCCACCCTTTTAATAACATGTCACCATACGTGCGTACGTACGGACTACCGTCTCCACGTCGTGGTGTAATTGTTATTCAATATAATATTATTTGGATGGGTATAATAATGATGTGTAACTCATGTAAATAATAAATATAACATGTTAATGATTCTGTATATATGATATACCATCCATTTATATATTATTTTAATATCAAAAGAATGATATTGTCGCTCGTGCGTACGTACGGACTACCGTCTCCACGAACGCGATGAGATTCATTCTCCATCGTATCCATTCAAGTATAATTATCATTTGATGATTTAAAAATGATGTTTAAGGACTAGATATCATTCTGGATATGAATAAGATACAACATCCATGGCTTATGTAACAAAACATATAAAAGAAAATGAGTAAGTTAACTCCCGAAACGACGATAATTCTAAGATATTATTAACAAATCAATGTTAAAAGATCATATATGATATCATATTATTATATATGATTCTTGTATAATTTAATAACAACTATTTCACCATTATACAGGAGGTTAACCTACCCCAACCAAGGAAAATTACAAGGTAAGGGTTTACTTTACAACCTCTTCATTATCCAAGGTTGTTTATACGTAATAATCTACTGGGATCTCTTTATCATCCACATCCATGTTTCTTAAAAATGCATTTCAAAACATTTTTAATATTTACTAGAATATGAGTTAAAGTCATTTATACCCTTTTTTACTTTTATAAGTGGTTTATAAAGGAATCTTTCGGTCGTTTTCAAAACAAGGTCCTTTTTAACCTTTTCGACAGAATTAAGGTAAGAATGTTTTTTTAACTTATACGGCGGGTGTGGCTATTTTCTACCGTTATAAAATCTTCAAAGCTTCCCTTACAAGATTATAAGAATATTTTCAAAGAAAATGTTTTATTTTATATGGATCTTAAATTATTTCAAAATAAAAGGAGATATTTCTTTAAAAAGAATTTTGATTTCATCTATGTCAACATCCTTTGATGGATTTTAAGATTATTTGAAGTTCATTTATTATGATACAAAACTTCTATATTGTATTGAAGGTTTTGTGATATGTTTGACTGTGGATGTGCTATTTTTATACCATTCATAGTTTATGGTGAAAGTATTGACATTTCATATGCTAGTTTTAATATGAATGTTTATGTTATGTTTAAACCTTTTCATATGGGAATGCATTGGACTTAATATGTGACGGGTGGAGCCCGCTATAGCTCCTCGATGCATCGGTAGGTCTCATGAGACAAACTAGTGTCTTGGCACAAGGCCTTGACAAAATCTTATTTGTAGTCTTGGCACGAGGCCTTGGCTATGTGGTTATGATAGTCTGGCATTATGCATTCCAACATTATGAAAGTGGTTATTGATTTTTTCATGTGATTATTCGATTAGTAGAATATCCATGTGAATAAGTAAATGGCATTATTTCATTTTATTTATTCCATATCATGTTGAAAGTTCATATTTAAAAGGCTTTTGTTTTAGTTATACATTGCCTTAAATGTTTATTCTTATTTATGAAAGTTTCCGCTATATTGTTATCCTTACTGGGAATTTGAGCTCACCCCTTTTCTATGTTTTATTTTTCCCAGGATGTGAAGAAGTAAATTATGAATGACCTGCAGGGATTTTATGAGGGGTTAATAGTGTGGATTGTGGAAACATTATGTTGTTGTAGTAGTTTTTCATTTTATTATGTAATGTAAAACTTATGAATATATCTAGTGTTTCCAAGGCTACTAAACCAATCGGTCTTTCGAGATTTGATCTTTCTTGTGATCATGCCAATGTTATGTAATAATGCACCGACTCTGGGTAACTGGGGTCGGGGCGTTACAGTACAAATCCATAACTCATGTCTAATTTATCCTTATACCCTTGGTTGAATATTGGTGAAAAGGAATCATACTTATTTTGGGGATGTGGTTCTTGTTGCTTCTAATATGGTCTCCTAGGGAATACAACATCACAATCTTGAGTCGCTTGTAGTTGGGGGAACAACACTAGAAATTGAAGTTATAACCATAGATCTATAGCCACGGTTTTTTAGATATGTGGATAGAGTATGTTTATAACCAGAATTTAATTGTCTAACCATGACAATTTTTTTTTTCAAAAAAGCGTCGGGCTCCTCCTCCCTTGATATGTGACCCCTCCTCCCTTGACCTCCCCACGCCCTCCTCCTCCCTCGAGCTCCTCCCGGATGAATTTCACCATGACCTCCTCCTTCATGCTCCTCCCCACCAAACTCCATCGTAACCTCCTCCCTCGAGTTATCTTTGACCTCATCCCGGCCAAACACTACCTCTCCTCCCCTGATCCATGACCCTCTTCCTCCCTCTACCTCTCCACACCCTCCTCCTCCATTGACCACTCCACACCCTCCTCCCCACCGACCACCGGTGTTATCTGCCACATTTATCGGTGGAACCTGACTGTTCGCTATGGGAATAACTTGCCTTTTTTAATCCTCTAGGTTTGGATTCTTTAGTTTTATCTTCCTCTAAAAAATCCTTCAGTTCTTATACTTTTTGGTGAAATTCTTATAAATTTTTTATGCGTCAATTAGAAAATTATTGAAGGGAAACATCCTATTTAGGCTCATTTTTATATAGATTTCATCTTATCTAGGATGTATATAGAGTTTATGTAGTTCTATGTCAATGATGAGTTCAATGATAATAAAACTATTATCTAAGAAAATCTAGTTGATTATTTTTCCTCATATTTTATTCAAGGCTGTTTTTTACTAAATTATTAGAGGGAGTCTCGGTCTATGGGAAAGTTAAAGTCTTCGTTTATCACTAAAATTGGGGAGGGATGAATGTTTTCTTGTTATTTTTATGGTGATACGATAGATATCAAGATACCTATGTCATATACAAGAGATATTATCTAGAGTTGGTGTGGATCATGAAATCAAAAAGACCATGTATCATGTTAAGTTAGAATTCCATGATTGTATTGGCGCAATTAAATTGAAATTTGATCAGGAATAACATTCTCTTGCTTCATATAACACTTAACTTAAGGATGGATGAGTGTGTTCTGCTTCCTTTACTAGTGAGGAATTGGAGTTCATAGTATGAATGGCACATGCAGGGGTGTCCGCGAAACTCAGAAATCATCCTTGGTGAAACCTGGATCTTTTGAGGATAATTCGGCCACATAGGGCATGGTAATCTTAAAGGAATCATCTTATGATATTTTTATTGTAGGTAGACTATAATATTATTAGATTGATTCCCAATTATCATAAGTTTACCCTTATTATATGCAGACCTCATCTCAAAGGATTTAACCTAATTTTTTTCTTGAAACTAATTTGGGAAGTAATAATATGGATGAAAAGTCTTTAAAAATTTATAGTTCTAGTAAAAAATCAAACTATGAACTGAAGGATATAAAAAGAAGATCTAGAGATAATAAGAAGAATCCACTGATGATATTGGGGGGGTGAGGGGGATGGGGGTGTCTGAGGGCTGGGTGGAGGGGTTGGGGGGAGTGGTTCAGCGGGGTTGATGTGTGTGTGTGTGTGTGTGGGGGGGGGGGGGGGGGCTGGTGCCTAGGGGGTGGTGGTGCAGGGGGGGAGTGGGATGGGGGGATGGGGGAGGGGGTGGGGTGTTGGGGGGCTGGTGTAGGAGGGGGGGGGGTACTGGGTGTTCGTGCAGGGGTTGGAAAACTATTTTAAAACATAAACCATTGATTCCTAAACCATTAGAGTCTTCAAAATTATAGGAAAAAATGAATAACCAACATTAGAAACTGAAAAATTAGAGCTGGATAATGAATGAATTGGTTAGGGAATGTTTAAATTCAACTAGAGTAATGTGGGAAAATTATTGATGGGTATTAAAATCTGATGAAAATTGATTTTCTATATTCAAAAGAGATAAAATTTACATCTTGGAAAGATTTTAGATAAAGACATAACAACCCTCAACGATAGAAACATGTAACCCATCCAATGAATAATGAGATTGATCTTTCTTATCAACACGGAAATAATATATAAGTGTGTCAAGAAAATATAGGTTATTCAAGAGTTTTGATAAAGAAATTACAACCCTCAAAGATAGACACATGTAACCCATCCAATAAACAATGAGATTGATCTTACTTATCGAAACTGTAATAATAGGTGGAAGATGGACTAGATGAGTCAATTAGATAAATAACCTCATTCCTACTTATAAATATATTGATCACCAACAAAATTATAATATATCATAATGGTTTTCTATTTGTTAATTGTTTTATATGGAGATGGTGTTTAGACTACTATGGAGTGTTTGAAGAGACATTCCCCCATCAAAAGCCAAAGATTTAAATGAATTTTTATTTTCAATTATCTGGTGTGATTTTCCTGAAATCATATTGTTTCTATACAATTAGTAGATTTTTATCCACACACCTTTAAATTTTATCATGGTTTTATATATTAATTTGGTTTACACATAATACTACCACAATTTTCATTCATTTCTAATATGATGCAGGGGAGTGAGGGGTGATAAAGGAGTGATTAAGCATTCTCAATTACCATGGGTAGGTGAATGTAGCATATCAAAAATCATTTTTTTTCACTACCTAACCTAACACATTAAAGAGAGAAATAATGGGTTGAGATTTTGCGTCATTACAGGGTATTATTTATGAGGTGAATTTATTTTATAAGAGGTTATTATATAATTAATGAGACAATTATATAAGGGAAACCTTTATTATATTCATCATTTTTCACTTATATTTTATTTCTTCTATGCACTTGTGGTTCCAATCCTTCATTATTTCATTATTTTAAAATTAATAGTGTTATATTAGTGTAGGTGGGAGGAGAATAAATGATTATATCCTTCTAAGCACTTGTGGTTACCTATTTCTTTTCACCATAAAATGTAGTATATTTAATTTTCTATTGTATTACATTTCCAGAATAGAGTGGAAAATTAGTAGAAATAATGTTTTGAGGTTTTAATCAGATCGAACTATTGAATTAGAAATCACTAGTTTTTTTCATGATGCACTTTGATCATCCTTTTGGAATCATTCTTTTTTTAAGGACATAATTATTGAATACTATCTGTTAATGCCTATATAATAGAATGATTTAAATTTTTGTTTCATATACTAATGATCAGTTGAATCTGGATTTTATTAACTTGGACAGAGGGCTAGAAAGTGCTTATTTACTTGATTGTCAGGTTGGTCCATGATGAATATGACGAATTTTTGTTGACGAAGTGAAACACTTCAAATTATTGAAGAGAATAAAAAGTGGATATTGTAATAGGATTTTCTGTATGGAGTTTTTCTGTACTTTATGGCACATACGGTGAGTCCTTTTCTTCACTATATGATGTTTTATTATAAGTTGTGTTTGTATCCTCTTCCAATTACTTGATTGTGCATGCTCATTTCACCTCATGTTTTCAATGTATCTCGAACCTTCAATTTTTTCACGGGGTATGGGTTGGAAAACCAACTAATTCATTTTTTTCACTATTGTAGTTCATTTTTTTTGCATTGAATATTTACCTATCAGAAATAGTGAGCATAAAATGGGTGTTGTGAAGCCTGTGGTCTAGGGTTTTCATTACTAGCTTCAAAAGGGGAATTTCGACTTCTGATTGTCTTCCTAGACAAGTTTATATTTTTAATTGACATCATTACTATATATTCATCTTTTTAATTCTTATTGTATCTTCTAGAAGATTTTCAAGCTCACGATTTATTGGAAGAACAATATTTCCAGGGGGGATTTGCAGAGGGAGGGGTGTCTTAAAGGGGGGTGTCCAGGGTGGTTGGGTGGGTGTCTAAGAGGGTGGGTGGTGTCCCAGGGATTGTCCAGGAGGGGGGGGGCTGTCGAGGGGTATCTAAGAGGTAGGGGGTCTAGAAGGGAGGGGGTGTTCAGGGGAGTGTTCAGGAGGGGGGTGTCTAGGGGGGGGTCCAGGGGAAGGTCTAGGAGGGAGGGGGTGTGGAGGGTGAGGGGGGAGGAGGTGCAAGGGGAAGGGGGGAGGGGTGCAAGATGGGGAGGGGTTTTTTAGGGGTAGGTGGGGGTGAATGGGGGGGGGGGGTTAGGGGGATGGTCAAAGACCTTATTTATAAAAAATAAAAAAACCTTATGAGTTTTTACGAATAATATAGATCATGTTGATTCGATTCTTGGGTTATTCATCATAGCTTAAATCATTGTGATTTGAGATGAATGAGAGATGCTTGAAAAATAAAGAGCTTTATTAATGATCATGTTTTTTAGTATTAGGAAGTAAATATCAATTTGAGTATTATTTGTTCATTGTTGGTTATAGATTCATGTATCATTTATCATGTGTAGTTAACCAACTGATCACATATATATATAAGAAGTTTTTATATCTCATTTATTTTCCAACTATTTTCTTATAGGTGGATTCTTATGGTGAGGCCGGTTCTATCCACCACTATCAAAGACAGTGAGTTCAACATCGTATTTGGGTCAGGTTCATTCATTTTTTATTCTTTGGCCCAATTTTAATTAGGGATTTTTTGATTTTTGGGTTCCTTATATTTTTGTAGTGCATTTTTTATTTTGTTAAGGTGGATTCGAGTCATCGTTGAAAAAGGCATACATGTGTATGCATAGGTAAGCATATAAATATATATGTTCTCCCTTTATATATATTTACTCATGGATGTATGAATATATATATTGTGGCTAGGTGTTCTTATATATAGATATGAAATATTCATACATGTGTAAGTGTAAAGGGGTATATTCAAATATGAACATATATCTAAGGACCCCCTTGGGCATATTTGGACATGAATATATGTACATAGGGGATAGGTTTCATTATATATGCGTGCAAGTGGAAAAAAGGAAGATTCGAGTTGTAATAAAAAGAAAACACACCTTGAGGTTGAGGTAAGTTCCCTCTACCTAAATCATTAATTTGAATTCTACAATTACCTGATTGATTTGAAAACTTGTTTCCATAATTGCTTTATTTTATTAGAAAATGGTTTTTTAATAACCACAAGCTTTTTCAAGGAAGAACACGAATATATCCCTTGAACTTATTTATAGACCATGTTTTTTCAATGAATTAAGTGTTTACTTCAAGTAACAGAAATAATGGTATCATCCGTGAACATTAGTTGAGATTTTCCCAGTACAAGATTCCGGAAACGAAATGAAGATACATTTACTTAATGGATGTTCTTATTAGTATTTCTATAATGGTTATCTTGAGATTGGATGAATAAGATTATGTATAGGGTATATCCTTGCCTAGTCCCCAAACATATTTTAAGAATATAAAGTTCTTTCCCAAGAAATAAATGGGCATCCATGGTAAACTAAAGCACCTAAAAAGTGTATCAATAAATCCACTAGAAAAACCCATGCATTACAACACCTTGACAATGAAATACCATTATACCTGATCATAGGATTGTTTTGTCCGGGATCTAGTCTCCCTTTATTTCAAATCACCAATCATCTCTTGTGAAAATCGATAATACCCTGAATTGTCCTACCATTCACAAACCCATGTTTTTCATCTAAAATCCATTGAGGTAGAAGCTGGGACAAATGCGTGTTAACCACATGAGCAGAAATTTTTTTGGAAAAGATATAAAGGCTGATAGGTCTCTATTGAATAAAATAAAAAGGATCTATATGTTTAGGGATATGAACTAGGGAGGTGGATCAAGCCATGTGAAGGATACTTCCACCCCAGAAGATTTCATGCACCACTGCCACTAGATATTTAATAACTAGTTCCCATGAGTCAACATAGAATAAACCATGATATACTTTTGTACAAGGTTCACAATAATGGTAATGATAAAGAAATAACTCATGTATCTCATGCTCCTCCGAAACAAAAACGATGATGGAATTATCACTAATAGGCACTACTCTGTGTAAGGCTTCAAAGAGCTCTTCCTGACAAATCAGATAGCCACTAAGAAGGACTGGTCCCTATAAGAAGAGACTAAAATTCTCATTGGACATACCTATGACTTATTCTTTCCCAATATAGAATGATCCATCCTCCCATAGAATATTGGATGTGATAATTATTCACATATCTTTGAGTAAATCATGAAAAATGTGGTGTTTTTCTCCTTTTTCAAGATAGGTGACCCAGGAT
Source organism: Viscum album (assembly GCA_963277665.1). Classification (NCBI taxonomy): domain Eukaryota; kingdom Viridiplantae; phylum Streptophyta; class Magnoliopsida; order Santalales; family Viscaceae; genus Viscum; species Viscum album. Next base: position 726,440,267 of record OY728130.1, on the reverse strand, counting down.
TGATTGCAAGTTGAGAATTCATGATCCAAGATACTTTCCACCAAAATATTTATATTATGAACCAGGTCTTTAAAAATAACATCATTCCATCCTTTCTTGGATGGGGGATGGCAGGGGGAACTAGTAAGGGGGATGGTCTGCAGGGCAGGGGGAGGGGGAATGGGGGTAGGGTAGAGGGGGCCAGGGGGAGTGGGGAGGACTTCAGGGTAGGGGGAGGGGGGATGGGGGCAGGGGCATGGGAAAGGGGATATGGGGGTATGGGGCAGGTGGAAGGGGGAGTGGGGTGTGGGGGTATGCAGTGGTGGTTTGCAGGGCAAGGGGGTGGTCATTAGGGCAGTGGGGAGGGTACAAGTAGGGTGAAAGGGGGAGGGGGTGGGTAGGGAGGAGCAAGGGGGTGGGGAAGGGGGTACAAGGGGGTGGGTCATGGGGGTGTAGTTAATCCTTATAGGTATCTTTAATCTTATAAAATTTTGAATAACCATTAAAATCCATCTATAACTCCACCATTTTTACATGATTAGGTTTCTTCAAATATTCCCTCCAATTTACAAGAGATTTCTTTCACTAAATCATCGTTTGATATCACTTAAAACTGATTATTGTTCAAGGGGGTCTGTCCAGGGGGATTCCAAGGGGGGTGGGGGGTGTCTGGGGGGTGTCCAGGTTAATAATACACTAGATCATAGGGGGCAGTTTAGTTTATTCTAAATGGGGATTAAGAGATCATTAGAAAAATAAATGATAAAGGGAAAATCTATAAATCACTAATATTTTTATTCATATTGGGGTTAAATGATAGGACATTTGGTAAGGTAGAGGGTGAACCAGTAGTATATAGAAACTTCCCTATTAAAAAACATATCTCACAATTACTTGGGGTAAAATTTTAGTACATTTGGTAAGGTAGAGGGTGAAAAAATAGTTTATGGAAACTACCCTATTGAAAAACATGTCTCACAATTACCTAGTATGGGGCACCCAATATTTGAAAACCACACTCAAACCATGTGACACATCTGGACAACTACCGGAAAACCACACAATTTCCTTGGTAAGAAACATGGTTTCAAATGTCTTGATAAAACCATGAAAAACAACCTTGGAGACTCATAGTGAAATACTGGACAGTTGCTACATAGTTATTACAAATCGTCCAAACATTCTATTTTCCTAAACTGTTTCTCCCAAAAATTTAATATTTCATTCCAAATTTCTATAAAACCTATATAATTCTCTTATGGATCAACCAAGATCAAACTAATATATAACTTTGTCCTATAGGGAATCAAAATACTCCCACCCAAAAAGATTTATATCCCTAGAAATTTCTCAGTATTGTAGATTCATAATTTGGGAAGACCACTACATCCTCGTCAATGATTCACACTCCCACATCCCCTGGATATCCTATTTTCACTTAAACATTACAAAATCAATTGGAATTGTTTTACCATGTTCTACCATTTCATGGATATCCCTAATATAAACTGGTCCAATAATATTGGTGTTGGGAGGGGGTGTCCAGTGGGGTGTCCATGGGGGGTGTGCAGGGGGTCTAACGGGGGGGGGGGGGTCCAGGGGGTGTCCAAGGGGGTATCCAGTAGGGGGTGTCCTGGGGTCGTCTAGGGGATGTATCAAGTATGGTGTTTATGTAAAAATTTGAAATCATAATTCTATTCCCTTAGATTCATTAATGTATTGTTGTTTAATGCCAAAGTAATGTTTCTAGAAATTGTATGCACATATGTGTTTGAATATTCTCTATGAACTTATTCTTTATACAGCTTTGAATTTATATTAAATGGTTATATTGACTCATGCCATATCAAGATTCAGTCTTTCTTCATCTATTTTTTATTCAATTTCACGTTGTTAGATCTTTTGAAGTAGTTGAAGGATTTTCTGACCCTTGATTAGTCTCTATTCATGCAATCTTTAAAACACACAACCAAACATTCTTGACATTGACTTAAGAAGGAAGAAATTTAGATGATGGGTAGATGTTGTTGTGTCTAAATTATATGGAGCAGGCTTAGGCTGATGTACCTTTGAAGCAAGTGCCACTCCTTCATTGATGTAACTGAAGTTTCCATTATAAATATAGTGACATTTGTTTTCAGATGTAGACTCTAAATCTCATTTGTAACTACCTTCATGAGTTAATGTTTATGTTATTGGAAGGAAAATGGAATATATATATATATGGGTGTGTGTGTGTGTGTGTGGGTTGAATGAATATATAATAGTGGAATATTTATATGATTTCAAATAAAATTTAACTGTCCCAGGCATTTTCACAGGCGGAGTACTAGTTTGATTTATTTTTAGAAATTTTAAGACTATTTGAAACTTAGGGTCACCCTATCCTTTAATGTTTGTTTTACATACATTGATCATTGGGAACTTGTTATCCAACCATATAACTAGAGTTGTATACTCTCATGTATAAAATAGGAATTTATCGATAGCTCGTCTTATCATTTCATTCTATTGATATAGCAGTGTTCATTTACAGAGGGGGTGTATATCCGGGGGAGGGGGGTTGTCCAAGGGGGGTCCAACAGGGGGAGGGATGCTTTCAAGGGGGGTCCAGTGGGAGGGGGAGGGTGTCTAAGGGGGTCCAGCAGGGGGTTGCTGTCCTGGGGAGTCCAGTAGGGGGGTCCAGAAGGGGGGGGGTGTTCAAGGGGGTCCAATAGGGGAGGATACTCTCCAGGGGGTCCAGAAGGGGGGGGGGCTGTAAAGGGGATCCAACAGGAGGGATACTATCTAGGGGGTCCAGAAGGGGGGTCCTGCAAGCATGGTTCAAGGGGATCCATCAAGGGGGAAAGGGGTGTGCATGGGGACCTGGGGGTGCAAGGGATGTGTAGGGTTGGCTGTTGTCCAGGGGGTCCAGTAGGGGGGATGCTGTCTAGGGGGCTCCAGCAGGGGGGGCAGTAGGGGTGGTATAAGGTGGGTCCAGCATGGGTAAAGTGGTGTGAAAGGGGACTTTGTGGTGCAAGGGATGTGAGTGGGGTCTGCTCTTTAGGGGTGTAGGGGGTGGGGGTGTCCAGCAAGGAGCAGGGGTATTGCAAGGGGGTCCAGTAGGGGACTGTTTTCCAGGGGGTGTGGGGGGGGGGAAGCAGGGGCAAGGGGTGTTCAAGGGATGTACAAGGGGGGTATGTCCAGGGGTGCATGGGGGTTAGTCCAGGGGTACATGGGGGTCTGTCCCGGGGGGGGGGCTGCCCAATGCTGGAAGTGGTTCTGTCCAGGTGTGCAAGGGGGTTTTTTAGGGGTGCAAGGGGGTCTGTTTAGTGGTTCAATGGGGTGTGAGGGGGGGGGGGGTTTCTATGAAATGGAGAAAGGTATATCCATGGTTTCAAACCATGGATAAATCCCTATATCCATGGTTTTTAGGATTGTAGCCACGGTTCCAAACTGTGGCTAGAGCCCAAATTTCTATTAGTGGAAACAATTAGTTGGGTGGTATGTTTTAGTGAAAATACTACAAGGTCTCATTAGAGTGGGTTGGGATGTATTTTGAGACAAATAAATCTGCCTCACCATAGTTTTCAATTCATACAACCTAATATCAATTAAATGACTTTCAAGGGAATAAGTACTTACCTGATGCACTTATCTAACAAGTGGTGAACCTCAATCTTCAATTTTTTGAGAGTTTTATTCTATTTTTTCGATCAATACATACACATATATTACTATTTTGACCACTAATTCTCCTCCATTTAGAAAATTCAAAATGCTCCTTTCCATAGGATTGAGTACTTTTTATAATTATTGGATGATAATCTGCTCACTAATTTGGTGATGTGGGAATCTTGCACACAAATTCTTGAATCACTCCTAGTACTCATACCTTGAATCACCATGTGCTTCCTTGATTCATGGGATATCATTTAAAATGGTTGTGGTCCTTGATGTTGGATGCAATATATTTATGAAAAGAAATTTTAGATCATTCCAATAAGTTACATCTTCTGGATGTAAATAATACATTTATTCTTTTACAATTCAATCAAGTGAGAATCGTAATGCTCTTAGTTTTATTTAATCTTTAAAGAATTTTCTGGGTTTAAGTGTTAAGAAAAGCAAACTAAATTATTTCAATTTTTTTTTTGATCCCAACCAGATAATCCATGAAATTATAGAAGAAGGTGAATTAAACCATATTTCATTTCAATGTCTGATTCGAGATTTGGGTATGCAATACAATTTGGCTGATAGTTAATATCTGGTGTATCCAACTCTTGAATCATTCTGTTTTGTTAATTTTTGTTTTTTAAAATCATTGGTTCTTTTTTTAGGTTGGATTTATAAATTTTCCTAATTTCAATGTTCCTAGAGTTTAGGAATTTCCCAGTTGTGTACATGTCAAAACATCCAATAGACCGAGATTGTCTGATTCGAGACCTAAGGCTATGCTCAATCTATGGTTCTAGATCAAAGAGATCATAGGGATGATATCATTTCATAAATAATATAAATTAATGATTTTATACTATAATATCAGGATAATAAGTTTCAATTTATGGTCTTGTAGAGAAGAAAATAGATATGAAGAAGAAAGAGAAACAAAAAACTAAAAAAAGTAAGAGAGGGGAAAGAAGAAGGAAAAAAGAAGACAAAATAGAAGGATAAATTAAATGTAAAAAATAAATATAATTATTTGAATAAAAACTTGTCCTCCCTATTTAATGGAGCTAATTTTAAATTTTTCATCAGGGGTGAGTTAAAAAAAATTGAATTAAGTGTAGCAATGTGGCTGCCCATGGTCATCTCTCAATGGAGGAAGTAAATTAAAAAACATATTAAATGTTTTCTAAAAATAAAATAAAAGAGGAAAAAAATGATAATTAAAAAGTGTGTGGTTTTTTTATCATTTATAAATCTAGATTAATTATTTTAGAATAAGATTGCATATATATATTTTAATGTGAAATTGGATTAATACAACACGATGAAAAAATGTTTTTTAGAAAATATTATTAAATGGCATAATGAATGTAAATATAATTCTTCATTTACTCATTCATAATTATCATTTATATAAATATCCACTTATTTATGATCCCCAAATTTTTTAACCCCTGAACCCTATGAGAATTAACTTAACAACCTAGATGAAATTAATTATACCCCAGGCTAGCTTTTGATCATGCAATCACAGTACCCTAATTTGATTAGTGTTATACGGATAGATTATGATCAGTGGTTAATTAAGGATCATATAAGTTATATAAATGAATATTAATGGAGTTTATGTGTTATATGTTAACTCTGAAAATTTATCCCATGTGGTCTTGTATTAAATATTAAGATCGCGCTCTCAAAATTCACTCAATTCTCGACCTCACATGTTTTGTATTTATTGTTCACTTTATTTGTTAGTTTCATTTAAATTAAAAAATAAATTAATATATCATATTAAATGAATAGAATTAGTGAATTTATATTAAATAAATGAATGAATAAGGTAATAGGTAGATCGATTACTAAAAATAACTACTATCCCATGGGCGGTGTAGTCATCATAGAAACATTTTGCGTTTACAAAGGTCATGGAAAGGGTATAACCCAATAAAGTTTCTACTCATGATTTCCAGATCATATAGGAATATTAATAGAGTAATAAAATTGAAAATAAAAGATTAAATTGAAGAGAAACTAATAGTTTATTTCAATCACAACAATAATACAAAGTGAAGAAGAAGCATAAGAAGGCTTTGATGGAGGGATCCTAGCTTCAAGAGATATCTCATTTGAAATTCTTGGAGAAATATATTGAAACCAATTTTACTCTAGCCTAAATATCCAAATTCCAGTCCAAAACACTCCAAATTAGAAAAAACCAATTTATAGTGTAGGGGAGGGTAGGTGTTTAGAGGATTCAAGTGTGAATGGAGAAATTCAGCCAAATAAATTATGCGAACTTCCACCACCTATTTGACCACTGAAACATGTGAAGAAAATATCCTTACCAAAGGTAGATATGTGAGAAAATTAGTCCTAGAGAATTTATCCATATGTGGGCCCAATCAAATAATGGATTAAGATGTTATGGCCCAAATAAAGAACTGATGTCCAATCTTGAAAGTCTATAAAATATTTTACTTCATGGAGGTTTCACACCAATAAAATGCATAGTTTATCCCCCATGTCCAGAATGAATGTTTTATCCCATTAATTCAGGAACATAATTATAAAATTTTGTGTTCAAATAATTCATATAATATATTTATGTTTGAATTTCTATAGTGAACTTTAAAGGGTAAAATGTTAATTTTTATCAAATTTTCAAATGAATGATCTAATACCAATTATTTTATAAATAAACATATTTAAAAAAATGTGAAGAAATTATATAATTTATTATCAATAAAATACCCAATAAAATTTTGTTTTATCAACAAAATTTAAGAAAAATATGTCATATGAAATAGTTAAATGATTTCATTCATCAGTGGATTCCTTTAGAAGTAAGACCACATTAGTTATTTATAATGGAACATGAAAGAACATAATGGTGATAAATATTTTACATAGACGATGTAGTATGATATTTTTTATAGTTTTTTATCATTGATTCATATGTTGGTAGATCTTGTGTTGGGGATTTGTGTTTTCTTATTCTTCTTATAGTCATAGAGATTCCATGCAAAATACTTTAGTACTATTAGATCAAAAACTCATGAAGAATCTATAAAATGAAAATCATAGAAACTAATTTTTAGTAATTTTTCAGGAACCAAGGCCATGGTTAAAAAGAATAAATTATGGTTTATAATGTTTTTTTTGAAAAATGGTCTTGTTTATAAAAATAAAAAAGTTTTGTAAAAACATTTTTAAAAATATTGTGTTTTTAGAAAAAAATCATAGATTTATTATCATAAAATAGAGAAACATTTTTTGATATTATTTTGAAATCGTTTCGTGAAAAAGTGTCACAGTTTATAAAAATGATATTATTCGGAGGGAAAACCTTGTTGTGCTGAATATCTATTGGTTTGGGTTTGTTACATGATCATTAAAAAAAAATTCTCAATATCTATATCGTAGTTTAATTGTATCCTTTGTAAAATTTTCTCTCCAAAACTAATTTGATAGATAAAATGATTTATTTTTATTGGATATAAATTTTATAAAATTAAAAAATATCCTTTTCACAAAAATATTCATTGGTGCAGGCCTAGAGGGGCCACACTAAATACATATATATTTAGACTATATAAAAAATGTTTTGGATAAAATTTATAATTCTCTAATGTTGTTATATATCATGTTAAATATATGATATTTTTTTAATATATATATATATATATATTTCATATTATGAGTGTTATATTCTCAAGTTTAATTTATTAAAACTGATTCTTATAATTTTCATTTCATACATATAAGAGTAACATGATTAATAAAATACAAATGATTAATTTCAAATTAAATAAATACTATGACTTGTTATTTTTATTATAAATTTATTAATCAGGTTTGGTTATTATATATGAGTATTAGGTATTATATTTTAATGGAAATTGGGTCTCATTGGAGTGTTTTTCTTTCGATTATGAGACATTAGGTCAAAATTATCACTTTCCTGGGGCTTGAGATATGTCTAATAAATGTATAGGTCTGCTACCTACCACACTATGATTTCTCTTAAGGGGATTTTGGTTTATTTTGAATTTAAAACTTCTTGTAGAGGATTTATATATACCTTATTCATTTTATATGTTTATTTTTGTGTAAATATAATTATCTTTTATCATTGGGTATGTTATATAAGAATCCAAGGAATTTTTCAAGGTTCATTTAAATTATAGATGGTGTATTTAATTTATTTTCACCCACAAGTAAATATCATTGGATGTTTTTATAATGTTTTTAATAAGTTAAATATTCCATTTAATTAATTTTATAGGAATTTGAGTGTTTGAATATGATTGGGGTTAAATTTAAAAAGTTGGAGATAAATTCCAAAAATTTAAGAACATAGTAAATTCTTAAAAGTATTGGGTACTTAAGGATTCCATGATAATAAATAACATATCACAATTCATATGAAAGATGTATAAAAATTTTCATGATAAATTACTAAAAATAAAAAACTACAGTATGATACATAAGTTATTTTGACCATAGAAATTGTTTTCCATGTGATACAAAATCTCTTTCAATTGATATATAACATTTTGAAGATACTGCAACGTATCATACCTTCTAGGATATGGAAGATATTATGGATGATAAAAAAATATGAAATGAAATTTCTATAATTATCATGAGGATAAAAAAGATATATTTTATAATATGAAATATATTATGGAGAATGTATAATATATTTGAGCTCACAAAAGTGATAGATAAAATATTTTATTTCTTATGAAATGTTTATCAGTTATGAAAATTTGAGAATTTTGGATGTCAGTGTCTGGATAGGTGGAGATTTAATTCTTTTATTTAATATCATAGCTGATTCAGGATTAAATATTTTTCCTATGTATAATTAATTAGGTAAAAATTACATTGTTCTTTTCATGGTAACTCCAAGATTTCAAATAGAATATTTGAAATAATTGATGAAGATATAAAACCGAGGTTTTTATGTGAGATATTTTAACCCAATTTAATTTGAGAATAGTTCTATTATAATTTAAGGGGAATTTTTCATATTAAAATAATGGGATTATTCTCCTTATGCAACTATTGTGTTTTTGAAAATGAATGGTGTCAAAAAATTATTTGAAAGATAATGAAAAGTATCCCTATTGTTGATCATCATTTCAGTCAATTATTTTGATGAGTGCAGACTATAATCTATTGGAGATATTTATAATTATGAAAGAAGGTTGATAATGAAAAATACATTGTATTATTTCATTTTCTAATTAATAAATTGATTATTTTAAATTTTTGAGAAGAAAGACAACATGCATGTAGTGGTGTTGTTCAAATCATGGCAATCAAAGTCCTTGATGTTAAGGAAAAAGATATTATATGGAAATTTTGTGGAATCTTGGAGTTCAACTGAAGACCTTGTTCCTAGTTTTTGATACAAATTATTTTAAAATATGGAATCATGTATGAAGAAAAATTTAGGATTCTATAATGGATTTTCTAGGTATTACCATAGGGGTAATGGATAATACCTTCTCCTTGTGTATTTAACTCACCATACTATTGAATCCCTTATATCTCATAACAAACCCATACAAAGAAAGAATTATTCCCTCACATTTAGTTTTTAACATAAAAAATTCATTCTTCCATTGTATTTATTTCATTATATTCACATGTTGGGGAATGTAAGGTTTACAAGAGAATAGATCAAAACATTAACCAGTAATAGAAATTAATTGTAATGAAGAAATTATAAAATGAGTGATTGGGATTCATCCCATATTATACATGTTACATAAATGGTTATATGTGTACATCAAGTTAGATAATATAAATCTGATTTTCCATTAAAATATCTAATCATGGATGAATAATAGATGAAAAATCACAATTCTTTCAATAATAGATGTATTCGAGCATTTTATGAAAAGAACATTCATGGATGGAATAAAATGATGAATATAAATATTCTATCTCTTGTCCTAGAGTGTATTTGTGTTTCAAATATGGTATTTACAATAGTTAATAAAGGCTCTCCCATGATATATGCCTCTAATAGGCAATTTTAGGTTGACGGTAAGACAATAAATTCCATTCCGAAATCCTTATTTGGTAGAGTTTATATAAAGCTACAAGACATTAATATACTAAATAGATTTAGGTAAAACTTGAGAAAATATTGAAAGGAATATAATTGTAATGAAAGATAATTTTTAAATATGGTTAGGAATGTTTGAATATTTGAGTATGGATGATGAAGAATCTCTTATTTACTTCTTCACAATGGTGAAGGGCTATTTTAGCAACATCATAGTTTTTGGTGAAAAATTGGGAGGAATGATGTTATTAATATTTTCATGACTTATTATACAATCCATTTTCTGATTTTATATGAAATGTTCATATTTTTTGTGAAATATTAATGTTTTAATACTATGTATAATTTTTGAGCATTTTTAAAAGTTGTCCAATTGAGTCAGTTTACAATTTTATTTATAATTGTCACCCTACCGACCCAAATTGTGTGGTTATTATTTTTTAGGATTCATTATTCAATATAAAACATTTCATTATAAGGGATCAAGGGACAATTATTCCATTTGAAGGCGCATATAGACCACACAAGAAGGCCTACATAATCTATGAAGAAATTGGACTGGCCATGAAGATTTAATTTTTGGGCTCAATATGGAAGTCCAAATTCCTTTATTCTCCTCTAAAAATCAGGGAAAAAGGTAAGGAGTATAGTATATATATTTCAGGTCCCAAATCCAAAGAAAATTGGCCCAAATGATTCATTTAAACTCAGCTCATCATTCTGCTTGGTAATTAAAATCAGTACAGTGTTCATGAAATGTCTCTTACTCTATTAATAAAATCAAGCTAATCATTTTCAGTGTGAAAGAGAGGATACAGGTGGCCAACTTTGGTGAAGAAAGCATTCCTATTTTAGGGCATCTTTCTATTCCAAAATCCATTCACATTTTGTCCATCGAAAAAGCATGGATTGAAATGGGCAGTTTAAGTTTTTTTAATCAAACCACCATAACATTGGTTCCATAGTTCCACATGACACCCAATTTTGAGAGAGGTCATCCAACATTATTATCTAAAAATTTGTAGAAGGATATATATCTAGAATCGACTGTCTGGATGTCCAAATCATCGAGCCAAGTGGAGGGACAGATTGGGAATGCCAACAGTCCACTTCATTGGGCTATAAATACATCCCCCTCCTCTCCACACAAGGATTTGGAATTTCAGAAGAGAGGATCACATATTGGCACGACCAAAGCCTTGAAAAAGTCTTGGTAGGACCAGACATACTCAAGTTTTTAATTGAGATACATTTCATCCTCTCTTTATTTTCATTTACTTTTGTGTTCTTCATTTGTGTAATCTTGTCAGTCTCTTTCATTGTAATTTTGTTTTAATGAAAGTTTCTTCATCCACATATCTTATTCTCATACACATTATGTAGTTTAATTTATATGTTCTTAAAATAGTTTAAATATAGTTGAATCCCCTTTCCTTAGTTTTCTTCCTCATTCAATTGAAAGTCTATTTTTAATTCTAATTATCTTTTGTGTGTGTGTTCGATGCACCACTCCTTTTATTATATCTTTCTTCTTCTTCTCTTATTAATTTATCATCATAATAATTATAACTATATTATTAATCATTTCAATGGATGAGTAAATCTCCCATTGGGTTGGGTCATTATTTAGATATTTTAAGCGATTGAGAGCTTTTTTTCGATGAGTATTCTTTAATTTAACATTGTGTATGCTGGACTTAACATGTCATGGATTAATGACTTGTTTTGTTTAACATGTGGTTTACATGGATTTCTAGAACCATAAATACAAAAAATTTCCATACTGGAGAAAATTCTCAAGTAAAAGAAGTCCAAGACAATCAATCCATACATCTGAACAAGATGACAGAGTGGATGAGTGAACTTACAGGTCTCATGCGACAAGTTGTTGTCGCTACCAAATCCCCAACCTCGTCTTCTCCGCAATAAATATTTCTTGGACCTCTCAAAAACAATGAAATATACAACTATCCATCTCATCCAACTGACACATGTACACAACTTCAAGAGGATCAATCTGATTCATCTGGACCAATGGAGATCAATGAAGCATATGCTTAGCGGAACCCCAACCCTCAACAATCAGGGCAGTTTTTTAGAAACTTCAACCAACCCCATTATGAGCAATTCACTTCTATATATAACCCTAACTTGAGATATGGGAATCCCATTTATCATCCCCCTTAATACCCTTATCAAAACCCAAACCAATTCTCATATGGTCAAGGTGTTTGTAACTTCTAACAACCTTACCCTTTTTTCCTCAACCTCAAAGGATCAATCCTCCTCCTGGATTCCACTATCATAGTGAGCCTTCTCAATTCCAAACCCAATAAAATCACTTTCTCAAGAACCAAAATCAAGGTAATCTCAATTAGGGACAATCCTATTCTTCCAAGAAACTGTGGTAAAGCGTTGTTGAATATCTTTCATCCTTCACATGTTCCAGCCACAAGAACATTGAAACCCAAATTGGTCAACTTGCATCCCACCTGATTCACCAACAACAATCAAATTCTTCCCAACTCCGGACTCAACCGTTACCAATCCCCAAGGGTAATGTACGTGAAAATTCACTTAGATCGGTAATTCAAATTGATATTCCTCATTATAAGTCCTCCAACCCCCCCCTTTAAATGTTGACCTATAAAATGAAAAGAAAAGAAAACTTGAAAAGGAATCTGAAACCATTACCTCACCTCCTTATACTCAACTTAGGAAACCAATTCCTTTTAGTCATGATTTTTCTAAGCCAAATAAGTCCTTTGAACCTGATCCTGAAATGCTTGACATGTTTAGACATGTTAATGTGAACATTCATCTCGTAGATTCCATTAAACAAATTCTTAAATATACCGTGTTTCTCAAGGAGTTGAGTACCCATGAAAGGAAACTTTGGACCTTTGAAAATCTTTCTACCAAAGAGTCCATACCCATTAAGTGAAAAGATCCAGGGACCTTTATAGTTCCATGCCAAAGTGGAAGTTCCAACTTTGATGATGCACTCATAGACCTAAGATACTCAATTAATGTCATGCCCAAATCCATCTTCTCCAAACATAGTCTATGTCCTTTACACCCAACAGGTGTTTTCATCCAGTTATCCAATCAAAGAACAACCAATCCTGAGGTAATAATTGAGGATGTCCTTGTTCATGTCAATAATCTTATCTTCCCAACTGAATTCTATGTCCATGACATGGAAGGTGAGACAACTTTTTTCCAATATCCTTTGATTTTAGGAAGACCTTTCCTCATGACATCTAAAACAAAAATTGATGTCCTTGGTGGCATATTATCCCTGGAATTTGGTGACCAACTGGTCAAGTTCAATATTTTTCAATCCAAGTGATACCCATCATAGAATGAATCTAAATTCTCTATCCATTCTTCTGAAACTCCCTATGAGAGTGTGTTGAATCCCAATCCATCATGTCCTTCCTGTTCAACTGATAGAGGATTTTGTGAATATTTCATCCTCACTAACCATGTCATAAATGGAGATGTTGATGTTGACATTAAAAATGAGAACTCCATTGATCTAAAGGATCTTTAATAATCTTTAGAATCTCATCATGCCTCTGACCTACACACCTCCATCTTGAATGATAATGGGGAAAACGAACAGGCATGTTCATTTTTTGATTCAAATCTGATTATCCAACATTCATCATTTCCTATCAATGATTCTGAAAATTTTGTTATATGTGAGGTGAACCCAGATCCAATGTGTTCATATTACCTCGATGGGAGTGAAGGTTGTGAGATTTGTTCCCTAATTAATAAAGTGATCACTGGTGAGTTTTAAATTGACAATTCTTTGGAGATCAACATTGAAATAAAGGATATTGAAAATTTTATTTAGTTTTATGACTCCACTGATCCTCATTACTCGACATCGGTATGTGATGAAATAAATGAGTTAAAAACAATTAGAATCTCATACCGTGGTTTTGTGTTATTTGATCCTTAAATAAATTAACCATCATAACTGAGACATCTTTCTGAATTTCCAAGCATAGAAAACCATCACTTTGTGGATAAAATCATTCATCGTGTTGAAGACCAAAGGGAGGATAGTCATACGTTCTTTCCACCCCCGTTGAATTGAAAGCACACAATAAAGGAAGGGGATAAATTATCCAATGAATAATCAAGAAACCCAAAGGAGATGTTTTTCTGGAAGCACTCTGGAGTTGAGAAAATACGGTGGCCGCCATCGGACTATGGGTAGTCCAATGCAACTGTCTAGCTGTAGACAAATAAATGAAACTCTTCTTGGAAGGAAACCCATTTTTTCTTTTACTTTTATAAAATTTTAATTTATTTTTAGTTTTTCAATAGATAAATAATGAATTTTATTTTTCAGGTAACATCCCACAATCCTAGAACCACATCGACATCCATCGGAATCCCAACTTCCATAGTAGACCCACCACTGGATGGAGATGACAACCCACCGAATCCAAACTAGGGGTCACCTTTTTCCGTTTAACTATCTCTCTATCCCTCCCTCTATCTCACTCTTTTTTTATTCGTATGTCTTTAATTTTTTATCACTTTTTTCATCAAACCCTTTCTTTTTCTCTTTCTCTTTTGTGTGGGTGTGAATTTTAAAGAACACTAAAAAACCTAAAAAATAAAAAAATGTAAGAAAACCAAAAGAGTCATACTTACTCACCTTCAATTTTCAAATTTTGTAAAACCATTTTGGGGAGTCAAAAGACATGGTTTCATCTCATAATTTTTGTATTTTCATCATGAATTTGGGTAAATATTATTGTGTCAAAACCAACAAATTTTCAATGCTTAAATTTTGATTTGGAAACTGAATTTCCCCACCAGTGAGGAACACCATTTTCTTTCATGCTAAGGCCACATATGGACATCTTTTCAAAATGTGTGTTTTTCACCCCCATTTGTGAGTCCTGAGTTTGTGGACCTTCAAGATGAATTTCCTACTTTAGTGTGCATTAATATGATAGAGGAATTTTATGATCCACATGAGTATCACAATAGAAAAATAGCCTCTCATTTACCTTACAGTAATCCTCTTTTTGAAAGCCCCTTCAAGCCTATGAAAACCTTTTATATGATAGCTACATTAAAATCCGAATATCTTATCCCACACATTATCAACATGGATTTTTCATTGCAATTATGTTTTGAAATTTGAGTGTGGGGGGAATGGATCTCATTTTTGGTACCCTTTGTTGATTTAAACGGGTTATCATATGCTTGAGGGAAAGTATCCATTTCAGTGTGGGGGAGAGGTTATCATTCAGTGTGTTTTGGGGAATGTAATGTACTTTCATTTATATGATTTAGTAAATGGTATTGACAAGTGTTCAAAATAAAATAAAAAAATATTCAAAAAAAGTACAAAAATAATGGGTTGTGTCTTGGGTAGGTCAAAAATCACTCTTCCTCAAGATTTTATCTTATTATAACTATTAAAATTAGTGTTGTGAGGAGATCAATCAAGGGATGGTAGATGAGTATGAGATCTATTTCAAGTTCAACTTGCAAAAGAAAAAGAAAAAAAGACCACTTGCATTATATTCTTATGTCATTGGGAGAAGTTTTGTGTTTTGTAAATATTCCATCTTCTCATTCCCTTCATATTTTCTACCACTTTTGCGTCTTATTTCACATTTTAATTACCTTTTACATATGTTTTTCTATTTCCTTTCATGTCTCATTTCAAAAAAACATGCATTTCTTTTTCCATGTTGGTGTTTTACCCCTCTTCTTCTCTCTCTTGGACATTATATTCCTTCCGTCCCATAGCCCCAAAAAAACCCCTTATAAATCCCTCTTGATTCTTGTGCACTTTTTATAGGGATTGTAAGATGAGAGTTTTTTAAAACTCTATGATTTTAACTTTTGGTTGGTGAAAAAGTAAACATCCACAAATGAAATTTATCATCTTGAGAGGTGTGAGTTTTGAGTGTCCACATTTTCCATCTCTAAATTTGAGCATGAAAAAAAGATTTTTTTGGAACATTGTTTCTGTAAAAAATTGAGGTGTAATTCAATATGGTTGAGTGAAATAGTCTAAACCTCCCCTGATTGGAGAAAAAAAAATTTTAATATTTGTTGGTGAGTGAAAATGATTTTTTCATCTTTTTATATTTGTCGGACATGAGGAAATTCACAAGACTAAGTGTGGGGTATTTGATTTTATTAAAACTTTCATGACTTATTATATACTTCCTTTAATGATTTTATATGAAATGTGCATAATTTTTGTAAAATATTAATGTTTTAACACTAAGTATAATTTTTGAGGATTTTTTTGAAGTAGTCCAATTTAGTCTGTTTACTTTTTTTATAACTCTCACCCAACCGATCCAATTTTCATGGTTCCTATTTTTTAGGATTACATATTTAATATAAAACATTTCATTAGAAGGGATAATGGGCCAATTCGTCCATTTTAAGGCCCATATGAACCACACAAGAAAGCTTACCGAGTCTATGAAGAAAATGGACCAGCCATGAAGATATAATTTCTGGTCTCAATCAGGAAGTCCAAATTTTTTTATTCTTCTCCAATGTTCGGGGGACAATATAAGGAGTCTTGGATAAAATTTTCAATTTCCAACGCCAAAGACCAGGGGCCCAAATGATTCATTTGAACTCAGCCCATTATTCTGGACAAGAATTACATTTAGCATAGTATTCATGACATGTCTCTTGATCTAGTCATCAAATCAAGCTGATATTTTGTAGTGAGAAATAGGAGATAAATTCAGATGACTTTTTTGAATAAATAATTCAGATGTGAATGCATATTCCTATTCCAAAATCCATTCACATTTTGGCCATCGAAAAATCAAGGAAGGAAATGGAGAGTTTAACTTTGTTTAATAAAACTCCCATATCAATGGATCCATAGTTTCAAATTACTCCAAGTTATGAAAGAGGTCATCCAAAATTATTATATACAACTTTTAAGAGGGATAGTTCTCAATAATCAATTGTCTGGATGTCTAAATCGTCAATCCAAGTGGAGGGACAGATTGTGAATGCCAACAGTCCACTTCCTTGGGGTATAAATACATTCCCCTCCTCTCCTTGGAAAGAGTTGAGATTTCAGAAGAGAGGAGAACATATTGACACGACCAAAGACTTTCCAAAAGCATTGGAGGACCTTCCATACTCAATTTCTTACTTGAGATACCTTTCCTCCTCTCTTGGTTATCATTTACTTTTGTGTTCTTCGATTTTGTAATCTTGTAAGTATCTTTCTTTGTAATTCAATTTTAATGCAAGTTTCTTCTTCAATGTCTCTTATTCTGATCCAACTTCTATTGTTTAATAGTTATATTCTTCAAATAGGGTAAATATAGTTGAATAACCATCCCTTATTTTTCTTCCCCATTCAATCAAAATTCTATTTTTAATTCTAATTATCGTTTGTGTGTGTGTTCGATGCCCCACTCTTCTTCTTATCTCTTTAATTTTCATCTCTTATTAATTTCTCATCGTAATAATTATAACCATATTACTAATCATTTCAATTTCTGAGTAAATTTCCCATTGGGGTGAGTCATTATTTAGATATGTTAAGCAATTGAGTGCTTTTTCTCAATGAGTATTCTTTAATTTAACATTTTGTTTGTTGGACTTAACATGTGATGGATTAATGACTTGTTTTGTTTAACGTGTGGTTTCCATGGATTATTGGAACCATAAATAAAGTAATATAAAAGAGATTTAATTGAGATTATAACCCAAAGTTATGTTAAGGCTTGGATTAAATCCTTAACACTTATGAATTCCAATCAACGTTATCTTGTGAAGTGGGTGTTAATTTTAATGCAATATAAATCAAACCTCAAGGATATCATAAGCTTAAATCCCAAATAATGAAATCACCCCAATCTTTATAAATTTTTTTAAATCAAACATCATCCATAAATTATTTCATAAGCTCTGTAAACAATCCTCCCAATCAGAATAGAATTAACTAAAAACAACATACTATAAAATATATCATCATAAAGGATTCGACGTGAGTGCTGCTATAGAAATTAACAGAGTACCGGAACCTTGACTGGTCGATAGGCGACAATAGGCCGCGCTTTCAAGGAACAATGATCATTAAGAAATTGATGGGAATGTTTATTGTTTTTTTTGATTCTAAAACATATTTTTTGGAATAAAGGGATGTTTTCTCTCTTGATGAGTATCGTAGTACACTTGTACCTTATAAAATGAGGAATCATTCTATATTTAAGAAGAAAAAAATGAGGAGAAAGATATTTCATTCAAAAAAATGATAAAATCTAAACTAAGTTAAGTGGAGCACAAATACTCTAATTAATTTGAAGATGTTTAATAAGAGGATGAAGAGTATAAGAGGATCATTTCCCTTTTCTCAATGAAATTCTAAAAGAAAAGGGTAAGTACAAAGAGAATCTACCAAATAAATGATGTATTTGTGGTGGGATTGGAAACATTAATTCTTATTATCTCAATTAGGAAATATGGATACTATGATGGAGGTATAAAGGAAAAAAATAAGGAATAATAAATGAATAAAAAATATATAATAATGATAAAAGACTAGTTGTAGGAGAGAAAAATTACACCACAAGGAGAAGAAGAAGAATTCTTAGATTAGAATAAGACAAATAATCCACCTTATGTAGTAAATCGAAATAAGATTTTTTAGAATAGTTTTGGAAATGTTTGGGTCATATTGAAAAGAATGAAGAAACCTCTAGTAGAGGGGATGTGATGAACTGCCTGGGCACCCTTGTAACCTGATAACTGATTCGGCCCTGATAAATCTCTAAGGTTGTTCCTGATCCCCACGGTCTGGTGACTAGAACTTAGCAACATACATCATACAAGTGGGAATGATTTTCCACAGGAATTCAGAATCAAAAGAAAACAATGTAGTATTCATAACAAAATAAACTCCACCATGGGTGAAGTACTAGAATACAATGAGACATAAAAATCCTAAATTACTAGAACCCAAGTAAAAAAATAGGGAAACACAACCCAATCCCCTAAGGACACAACTCTCTATGACCGAGGATCAATAGCTAGATCAATCTCCAAGTGATCATTTCCCCTTGCTCGAACCTATAAGATAGAAGTCTAAAAACACCTAAAGTCAAAAGTAGGGTGTGTGATAAAAATCCATGTAGGGTCTCACTAAGGATTCCATAACAGATTCCAATAATAGATTACCCAAAAAATTTCTTTCAATTTTAATCATAAACATGTTTGTAATTATAAATAATATTTAGATGAATAATTATTTAGAATTAAATTTATGGAAATAAATTTTTTAAGAAATGGATTTACAAATGATGGAATATTTCTACAAAAATAGATTAAGAAAACCTTTACATAAAATTGTTTATATAAATTTAGAAGGCATGTAAATCAGTTTAAAACATTGGAATACATTTATATCTCAAATATAAATAACAAGTGAGAAAAATGGTTATATTCCAAAAAAGTAAAATAGTATTTTCGGAAATAAGAATCTGCACTCTCTTGGTGAACTCAAAAAAATGTGTATATACATTTCCCAATGAAACTAGACAAGGGAGACTCATCACCAACCGATCGTGGATGTGACCCACAACCTGTTTCTTTTAGAAAATTTTGGTAGCATAGAGTTGGTCCAAATAACTCAGTGGATACCTTAGGGTTTCATATTCTCATACATAATCAATGATGGGAAATATATTTCAAGACTGCTTAAAAATAAAATTAATCCCATTCTTTCATTTCCATGCCAATTTTCTATTTAAAACCAAAATGAGATTTAATAAAAAAAACATGCATCTTTTTCAATTTAAACCCAATGGGTTTCTTTATCAAATAATTTTAAGCCATTTTCACATATTTTCAATCCATTCAAATAAAACTCCATCATTTCATTATTCATTCACACAATTAAATTCGACAATATAATTGAAAAAAATTCCATAAAAACCCAACTTATATTCAACAATTTAAATCATAAATTGAAATAAATCAGAAAAATTCAAGGTTAATCAATTTTTTTGCCTAATAAAGATGGAACCAACTACCTCAAGGTCGTCTATTTCAGGGGAAATGATAAACGACCATGTGTGGTTCAATACAGCTCATCACAGCCTTATTATCATAAGCATTTACACAGCAATGCTAGATTCTCATCATGAGTTCCCAGAACCAAAATGGAATAATTTATTTCAAAAGGAAATAAAATATCATATGCGATCATAGTTTATATCTCTTAAATAATTTTCAAATTATCATTTTAAAATATTAAATGCGAAAATATTTTATTGCTCTTGGATAATTTTGAAATTATCAATTAAAAATATTAAACGTGATAATATTTATCGCTCTTAGATAATTTTTAAATTATCAATTAAAATTATTACATGCCATAATATTTTTTAACTCTTAGATAATTTTCAAATTATCGATTAAAAATATTTCATGTGATAATATTTTATTGCTCCGAAATAATTCTCAAATTGTTAATTTAAAATTATGATAATTTTCCTCTGATAAAAAAAGTAATTATCATATGATAATTCAATATTATTACTTTATAATTATCCATTTAATAAAATTAATCGTTATATTCTAAGAATTATTTCTTACGAATGATCATTTCTCAATCTCATTATGATAATTAGTTGTAATTATCACATGAAAATTATTAATTATTATCCCTAGATAAATCCTTGTAATTTTTCTAATAATTTCATGAAATTATATTTTGATAATTTTAATAGATTATTCTTTGAATAACCCAGTATCATTATCAATTGATAATTATTTTTAATTATCGCTTGTAATTCCATGCGATTATCATAAACAATTATCTCATATGACGATTTAACTCTCTCATAATAATCCTTGTATCCATCCTTTAATGATTTCATAAAATTATATATATTTTTTTAATTTAACAAAATTATCCTTCGACAAAACTATTCATGAATTATCCAAGATAATTTCATTGAAATTATTATTTGATAAGTTATTGTGATTATAATTTGATAATTATTAAAAATTATCATTTGATAAATTTATTTAAAAAGCCCATTTAAAATGTGGAATGGAAGATTTAATAACACATAGTTGTATTAAAAAAATATGATTTAGGTTGTGCTTGTCAAGACGAGTCCAACGACATCGAAAATTCTTTTCAATATAACAAATACAAACAATGATATCTGACAAAGAATCGTCTTTTTGGATGAACACATGCGTGAATCATTTCCTTCTTTGGGCCAATTTTATCAATTGATATGAGGAATAAAAGATGGGAAACATTGTAAAACTAGTTAATGATTCATGTCTGTTAACCATTTTTTTATTTCCCTCAAAACCTGTGTTCTATTTTAAAATCACTATTTCTGAACAGTTTCCAATGGATTTGTTTGAAGAACCGAATACACCAAATGAATCTATATCCAAAGGGACCTACTTTCCAAAGGCGGGTGATTAATAGGGATTTGGACCTATGATTCTTAACAACTCACATTGGTAAAGAGGATGTGAGGACTAGTTCATATCACCCTTTTGAGGGGGAATTATTACATACTTCAAGAATCTATTTTATATTTAAGACATATTAATGAAACCTTATGAATTTACTAAGAGAAATGTAGGTTTCCCTTAAAATTTTCAATCAATTATTAACATGTGTAGAATTTTGAATCATCTGTATGTATTAAAGGTTCTTCATCAATTGAGATATTGGTATGTATTCGAGGTTCCCCATCATTGTTATCCTATCATATACTACAGAGAGATTATTTCTTCATTATTATGACAATGATGGATTTTAATCCACTCAGTAGGGAAATCTAGAATTTATGGTCATCCAAGTAGACAAAAGTCACTCCAAAGTTTATTTTCACACTGGGAGATGTAAGTTTTTTTGATGTTAGCATCCAACCCATTGGTGGGGTTCTTATTTATCCTTGTGAAAAAATAAGAACCTATGTAGTTCGATGCTGCTTAATGGGACCCATAATACATTTTAAGGTCATGTGATAAAGACCTAACCTAGTTTAATTTCATGTGGTAAAAACATATAGGTGGAAGTTTCCTAGTCAAAGATTTACGCGGGACTTTTCCCTAAGCATCCCAAGGAACATGGAATTAAATTGAGCTCCCGATATGAATTAGACCCTACCGAGGATATGACACAAAGAGAACAAGATTGATTTGGAATATTTTGTTTGAAGCTTACTGTGGATTCCTACATATCTAGATTAGTTTTGAATCAATTCCCAAATAGTTAGGTACGTCACTTTATTTTTTTTAATTATAAAGAATTATTCTGAGACGACACGCTTTGACGTCACATGATTCTGAGGCCTGAAGAGCCCAGAATCTAATTTTTGAACCTTTTTAAGGTATGTTCAGTAAATGTGTTAGTAGGTTTTTCTATCTTTTGAACTGTTTCTTGGATAAAAAATATGAGGGCACCGCTGAACTCGAAATTCCATAATTCTCCTAGAAATGACATATCGTTGGCCGACAAGGGCCTATAAGAAAAGTTATTTTTTGTACTATTCGAGAAAAATAATAAAAGAATTTAAAATAATTATTTTAGTTATTTTCTCATTGTTGAGTGGCGGATGAAGACAATGTGGTAGACCAATGAGGAGGTAATGAAGTGCATTAGTGGATCTCATTAATGGTCCATATCATGCAGTATAACTATGAAATAATGAAAGTGTAATAGTGACATTGGTTCATAAATGAAACATCATAAAGACGTGATGTCACAGCAGAACCTAAACTCTACTATGTGTTTTTTTTAATTGTTTGATGCAATGGTGGAACGAGGATTAATCCTTGGTGATACACTAATGAACATCCAATGATAGTCCTCTACAAAGTATAATGATGCATTGGTGGATCATTACCATCATCTACACACCTTGAAAAATAGAGCCAAAAGCGACGAGCAACATCATTGTCTTGAACCCTCAAGGACGAGTTATAAGACATCGAACATCATATAAGTATGGGTTTTTTTTATTTTAACGTTTTCCCCATTTTATTTCTAGAAATGAAAAACATGGATCAACCGAGGAAAAGGTTAATATGTGATTTGTGTGTTTATACGGGAGGGTAAATTTTCTTTTGGGGATTCATTATTTGGGATTCAAATATCACTTGTCTTGACTATACAAAAAAACTCCCAAGACCTCTCTTGATTATAAACACCTAATGTGGGGGGCGTGGGCCAACATGAATAAGTCTCAACCACCTCCTCCTTGTCTATTCATTGTGATTGTACCATCAAAATGGTAGAAATTTGAATCCGGAGCCAAGGAATTGGGGTCGACGACCCGAGAGTCTTGTAGGCACATACGAATCCAAAAACGGACCACTAGATTAACTCTGGTAGACCGCAGAATGTGTCGCCAGTGTGGCGACGGTGATGACTGGCGGTGGAGGCCTGCACACACCAGCTCAATGAAAGGGGTGGAATCAACCGGTGCCACAGTGGGTGAGGTGGACGACCCTTATCGGCTGCACTAGAGGACAACGGTAGGACACCGTGACCGGCTGGCTGATGCAGTTGCGGGATGATGCAGCGCTAGGTGGGAACTGTGTGGATGGGGTGGCCCATGAATGGGCCACCCAAGTGGTGATGAGACGAGGTCTCTCAATCAAGGATAGAGGAGGCCCGACGTCTGTGGGCCCCGCAAAGGTTGGATGTGGCGCAACTGCCACGTCCCGGTTGGATCACACACCGTCGGTCTGTCCCCTGGTGGACTGGGCTTCAGATTACTGGGCCGTGAATCCATCAGATTAGTCCCATTCCTAGTGGACTGAATTCCAACCGATAGTTCAGACCTGTGCTGACATGCCATACCCCTGCCCTTCGGGTCGAACATGACTAAACCGATTCATCGGGCAACCCGGCGGGCTGGATCCTCATCCAAACCGGGCCGGGTCCGGCGAGGCCCTTTGGGTATGGCCTGAGATCTAGACTAGATTGGACTAAAGAAGACTTGAACTAGGTTAGGTTGAGTCTGTTGAATTTAAACTGGGGTACATGGAACCCTCGAGCCGGGTTGGTTTCGACCGTCCGACCGGGTCAGACCGGGTCCAAATTCATTCAGCCACTGTTTACTAAAGTGCATGTATCCTGAAAACTGTGTGTCCGATTGATGAGACATTTGCGGATTTGGGACTCTATTGATATGGATGATATTTTTGAATTCCCCAAGGAGGCTTTAATGGAAGTTGAGAAGCAACAAATGGCTTGAGGAATGGTTATCTTAGGCGTTCTATGTACGAAACCCTGCACTTGGCTGAGACTGGAGGACTTCTGACACTCGACTCTATACGACTCAACTATGGCCCAGTGGGAAGAACCTCTATGTGAATTTACAGGACCACAGTGGGAAGCACATTTGTGTGACTTTGCAGGCCCACAGTACATGATGAGGAGGATTACCTCAGTTGTCCAAGATTAGTTGGAAGAACATTTGGGTGACTTTGTAGTCCCATGGTACATGGTGGGGAGATGTACATAAGAAGTCCAAGGTTAGTGGGAAGCACTTATTTGTGACTAGGCAGGCCGAATTTACCTGATGGAGGAGAAGTTCTCCGGCAACCGAGGTGTTCGATGATGTGATATATGTTATTTCAATTACTACCCTAAATATATACCAAGTTTGAGCTATGTTTTTCATCGTGATTTAGTTTAGGATTCATGTGTGGTCTTTCCTTTTAGTTTTGGGATCCCTACTGGGTACTTTTTTACTCACCCCTACACCGGATTCTCCAACACGTGTTGTGTCTAGTGTAGACGATCGTCATTTTAACAATGACTTTGGTGGATTATGACCCAAAGGTGCTCAGGGGGATGAAACTGACAAATGATATGATGGAGAAATTGTTGGATTATGGCTTTGTGGGCCCTAATTGTATTGGTAATACTTGAAATTATACTTCATCTATAAATAGTTACACTACTCTCATGATCAGGTGGGGTTTTCGGCGGTTGGCCACCAGAGATTCCTTTTTGTACTTTGCTGATTATTTATTTTGTTGTGTTTGTATTCTGGACCATTTTTATCAGTTTTACTTTTACTCATCTTTTTTTAGAGATAGTTTTTCCTTTTCCAGTGTGTGGGACTTGGTTGGGCGTCTATGTGCATATAGGTACCCAAGAAAATTCCTCCCACTTGTAGGTTGATGCCTTCGACGCTAGTTGCCATCCTCTGACCTTTAGAATGTGGGATTGGGGGAGTCACAACATGATCCATGGGGGAAGAGTCATGAAAAAGTCGCATCAATGTGTGGTTAGTCCAACCTTAAATACTAGGAGTCTATTGTTTTTTGGGGAATAGTGTTATTTGTTGCGAGTCTATCATTCAGATTTGGGGAGTCCAGTGTTAGTGTTGTGACTGAACTATCCATACACCAGAACCTTCAATTATGCTTTTCATCTCTATACATGAAAATACAGATTGCATAAGTGTCTTCTTATGTTCATCGGAATAAAATTCATCCCACGAGTTATAACCTTCTAATCATGGTACATGTTGATCTACTTAAGGATTCATCCACGTAGACGACCATCCTGGATCCCGATATGAGGTTGTGAGGTCATCCCACCTACCGATGAGGGGTTCATTCAGGGACCATCTCTATTTATGGCCCCACCAATTGGTGCTCCAGTTCTACCACAAAACGATGACCAGTACCTACATCTTGTGATTCTATAAGGGGATGTGCGTAGACTCAGTTTCCTACTTGAGTTTTAGAGATAGAGACCTCATAGGTTCAGCAGAGAGACATATCCTTAGGTTTATAAGGATTGGATAGAAGTAGTGACATGGGTATTCTGATTATTGAGTACACCACCTGAATCTATGGTGATATTAGCATAAAGAAATACATATGGATTAGTAGGGGGATGATGGTGCTTAACCACCCAGACACTTGATGAGGCAACCCTTACCTAGGAAGACTTCGGGTGGATTTTTTAGAGGATTTTTTCCCCGCATCCTTGAACTATGTGTGCCTTCAAGAGCTGCTTCACCTTTAGCAGGGCAGAATGATGGTGACTTATTATTCATCAAGGTTCATAGAGCTTCTGCAATACTCCAAAGACATGCTACGGGACCCTTTCTTCAGGGCATTATACTTTGATAAGGGACTCAAGCGAGAGATCAAGGAATCAATGTTGTCTCTCAGCATCCCTACCTAGGGTGGGGTGTTAGAGAGAGACCTTCCAGTAGAGAGCTTATTGGAAGATAATGTGCCCACATCTAGACCTGTCAGCAGACCCTAGGCGGCAGAGTCTTCGGCAGGTAGCAGATAGTAGATGTGAGGGCCCAAGCGGGCCACGTTTTTTAGAGTAAGAAACTAGGAATCGGGGTCATTACTACTGGGCTCTCAGTCCCAATGGAGTCAGCCGGAATCATGGTAGTGCTTCACAAGAAATGGGCAGGGACACATGGATCATGACTACATGACTCGCCATATAGATGACCAACAGAAGGTCGAGGGGTTTCTGAGACATCAACAACAGTTTGAGAAAGGATCACCATAGGGAGGAGGACATGGCTGGGGTTTAGGACGAGCAACGGGAAATGGTCAGTGGTTCTAGGTGTTACTCCCACCACCCCCAGCTGGTCCACCCCGACCCCGGAGAGTAGGTGGATAGGGGTGAGCATAACTTCAGGAAATAGAGGCTTAGGACCATGGATCTCCATAGATGATATGAGGTACGATCTTTGTCTTCTTCACCCTAGTTGTAGTTCTTATAGACACATGTGATAGTAAATCCTTCCTTTCTGTAGCTCTCATTTGGATCAAAGAGATTTTGGTGGAGCTTTTGGGTCTATCCTTATTGCTAGAGACTCTTATGGGATGGGATTTGATGATTACACACTGGTACCAATAGTGTAAACTTTCTCTAAGAGGCTGGATATTTAGCTGGGATCTTTTAGTAGTAGCATCGAGGCCTTACGATGTCATCTTGGGTATGGAATATTTATCCATTGTCTATCCTCAGATCGGCCTTTTTAGGAGTACCTTATAGTGTGTCCGAGGAGATGGGACCGGGTTTTCCTTCAACGGTGAGATGGAAACCCTTGCAGCATAAAACAAAAATTCTCATAGGAGGGTGAATCTGATTACTAAACTATTCTCTAGCTTCACCATTGATGCAATGGATAAGAGGTTTCCAGGATTTCCTATAGTGGTGAATGACTACGAGGATGTTTTTTGTAAGGATGTTCTAGGACTGCCTCCTCATAGGTAGGTATACTTTTGCATCAACCTATACCATGGGACAACCTCGATATCCACAGCGGCATATCGGATGTCTCCAAAAGAGGTTTTCAACCCATGGGTACAACTGGAGGAATTGTGGGAGAAGGGGTTCTTAAGTCCTATTGCTTCACCATGGGTAGTCCTGGTGCTTTTTTCTATGAAGTAAAATGGGAGTTTTAATTTGAGTGTGGACTTATGACACCTAAACTAGGTGACTATGAAGAACAAGTATCCACCATTGAGAATAGATAATCTCTTTGACTAGCTGAAGGGGGTGAAGTGGTTCTCAATGATAGATGTTAGATCATGCTATCACCTACTTCAGGTATAGGATGAGGATGTAACAAAGACAACCTTCGAGTGCCGATACGACCACTATCATTTCTTGGTGATGCCTTTCAGTGTGAACAACACCCTAGAAATGTTCACGGGACTCATGAAAATGATATTCCCATCTTACCGTGATCGGTTGGTTGTGTTATTCATTGATGAAAACTTTGTATACTTAGAATTAGAAGAGAAGCACTCTACAAAACTGTGAATGGCCCAGTATACCCACTGAGAGCACCGTCTTTATGTTAAGCTCTTGAATTGTTAGTTTTGGATGTGGGAGGTCCACTTTCTAGGACCCATCATCTCAAAGGATGGATTTTTACTGGATCTGGAAATGATAGAGGTAATGTTTCTTTGGGAGCCACTAGGAAGCGTGACTGAGGTGTGTAGTTTCTTGGGGTTGGCCCATTACAACAAGAGGTTCATACCCAAGTTTTCCAGATTAGTAGCACCTTCATAATCTTTTATATGGAAGGGAAAACCATTCGTATGGATGGATAAATTTTAGTAGAGTTTTCAAGAGCTGAGGTGGAGACTGACTAGTGCCCCATCTAGAGACTACAATAGGAGGGTGCTGGGTATGTAGTTCACTACAACGCATCAGGGACAAGATTGGGTTGTGTTCAGATATAGTAGCAAGCATTGATCGCCTACAGCTCACACCAGTTGAAGCAGAATAAGAAGAACTATGTGACCCATTACCTGGAGTTAGTAGTGGTGTTCCTTATCTTGATGATTTGGTCGCACTACTTGATGGGTGAACAATATACGGTTTACTCGGACCACAAGAGTCTCAAGTATATCTTCTCCATTAATGACCTAAACCTGAGACAATGGCGATGGATAGAGTTTCTTTAGTACTATGACATTGAGATAGTCTATAAACATGGAAAAGGGAATGTGGTGGCAGATACGCTCCGCATGAGGACCAGTTTGAAGCTATTGAGAGAAGAGATGAAGTAGTTGGCCGTGATGAAGAAATCCTTTGGGGATGATAGTGAAGTTGATTACCTTCAGTCGATGACTATTACTCCCCCACTCTTACAATGAGTTTGGGTGGCATTGTTAGTGGATGTCGACTTCTAGGTTCGATGTGATTAGTGATCCTCAGGGCAGGCTCCTGATTGATTTTAGATAGGTGGGGAGCACATCATCCTTTTAAGACAGCACAACATAATGCTGGTGACATTGCCAGAGGAGGTGTTTAGGGATTTCCATACATCCCCCTTGGAGGTAAATTTTGGAGTGGAGAAGATGTACCAGTACCTTAAACGTCAGTATTGGTGGCCAAGGATGAAGAAACTGGTGGCTATGTTCATTTCACGATGCCTCACTTGTCAGCATGTGAAGGCCAAGAATGATGTTACAACATTATTGGCCTATCCACTCGAGGTAAGAGAGTCGAAATGGTATAGAATTTCAATAAAAATTGTGATGGGGTTACCACACACATCTAGAGACCACAACTCAATCTGGTTGATCATTGACCCACTCACCATGTTGGCTCACTTCCTACCCATCAGGGGGAAGGGACCATTAGAGGGCTTAGGACGCCTCTATGTTAAGGAGATAGTGAGGCTTCATGGGGTGCCTTAAATGATCATCTTAGATCAGGGAACTCACTTTACATCCCATCTATAGAGGGGATTTCATGAGGTGTTTGGGATGCAGCTGCACATGAGCACATCTTTTCATCCACAGACGGATGGTTAGATGGAGCGGACCATACGGACCTTGGAGGACATGCTACGTGCTTGTATCCTAAATTTTTTGTCACGGTTGGGAGGACCACTTTCCACTGGTGGAGTTTTCATACACCAACTACTATTAATCCACCATTGGAATGACATCATTTGAGGCCTTGTACGAGAAGCCTTGTAGATCTCCCCTATGCTAGACTGACCCAAGGAAGTCAGCACACATGGGTTTGAAGCTGGTACATGATACCGCATAGAAGTTTCAGGTCATCCAGGAGAAGATGAGGACTACACAGAGTAGGTAGAAGTCTTCCAATGATAGGATATGGATACCCTTGGAGTTTGAGGATGGGGATCACATATTCCTTCAGGTCTCACCCCGACGAGGATTGTAGAGATTTTTCTAGGGTGGAAAGCTATCTCTGAGGTTCATCAGACCAGTTCATATCTGGAGTAGATTTGGTGAGGTGGCGTACCACCTAGATTTTCTACCATAGATGCACCAGGAGCATGATGTTTTCAATGTGTTGTAGATGAGGAGATACATACATGATCCATCACACATCACCGACTAGGGGGAGCTGGAAATTGACGATGCGACGACATTTTCAGAGTTCCCGATAGAGGTAGATGATTGAAAGGAGTGGTTCCTATGTGGGCATTGGATTCCTCTAGAGCGATTTTGGTGGAAGAACAAGAATATCCAAGAGAGGACATGAGAGTGGGAGGCTCCAATTAGTACTCAGTACCCCCATCTGTTTGATTAATTTCTGTTTTGGATTTTGAGGATATAAATCCCTATAGTGGGGAGAATGTAATGTCTTAAAAATTTAGTGTAATTTTTATAATTATATAGATTTATTCTGATAGTAAATGCTCGGATTAAAATTTTATTTGAGGCCAGGAGAGCTTATAATGGAAATTTTGAAATTTTATAAGGTACGTTCAGAAAACGTTTGAGCGGGTTTATCTATCTTTTGAGCTAGTTCACAGATCGAGAATCCAATGGAACTATTGAAATCAGAATACTAGAATTTTCTAATAAATGACTTAAATTCAGCCATCAATGTAAAAACAAAAATTTTATTTTTTGGATTTTTTGAGAAAAATACTAAAATAATTTAAAATAACAATTTTATTTATTTTCTCACCATTGAGAGGCGGACAACAATGCTGCGGCACTGCGATGAGGTGAAAACGAGCCTCATTAATAGAATTCATTAATAACCCATTTCACAAAACATAACGTTGAAATAAAGGAATCGTAACAAAGGTGATGTTTCAAAAATTAAAAAGAATAACATTCCGATGAAGTAGCACAACTAAAAATCTACGATATGTTTCATTTTTTATCTGTTTGATGTGTTGGTGGAACAAGGATTCAACCTTGGAGATTCTTTGATGAACCTCCAATGGTATTCCTCTCCAAAAAAAACTACACACTGGAAGATCATCACTGAATTAGACACACCTAGAAGAATAGAAATGGAAGAAACAAGTGACTTCCACATTGTGAACACTCAAGGATGATCGCTATGGAATCAGGCTTCAAATAAGTATGGTTGATTTGATTTTTCAAGTTCATCCCTATTCTTTTTCATGAAAGGAAAAATGCATATCAACCCATGAATAAGTTGGTATGAAATTCATGAGTTTATGAAAGAGGGTGTCATTCCTTTTGGGGATTCTCTATCCAGGATTGAAACATCACCTGTCTTGACTGAACAAAAAACTCCCCGAACCTCTCTTGATTATAAACCTCTAACATGGAGGGTGTAGGCCGACACAAACAAGGGTTGAGCACCTCTACCTTGTGTGTTCATTTTTACTATACCCAACAAATAGTATATAATTTAATCTGATACCAAGGTAGTGGTGGAAACATCCAGAGAGGAGTGTAGGCGTAGAAAAATCAAAAAACAGACCACCGAAGTAACTATACTGGCCCGCAGAAGGTGTTGATGATGACCGACCATGGCGGCCACCCCACGTTGACCATGTGGATGGGGATGCCCCAACCTATTCCATAGAGGTTGAGGCATCCAACCCTTTTTATCCATGTTAGCGGATGGTGGCATGCCTGTCGGTGGTCTGTGATGGTAGGAGACCGCAACCGGTTGGCCGCAGTAACCATTGGGTGACGCAGTGTCATGAGGGTAATGCATGGAGGGGGTGGCCCTTGACTGGACACCTGAGTGGTGATGATCCTCAGTCACCCATGCACGGTTGGATGAGGTCCCGCATTCGTGGGGCCAGCGGAGGCCAGACGCGGAACGACTACCACATCCTGGCTGAACGACACCCCACCAGCTCACCCCCTGGTGTACCTGGCTTCGGACTGGTAGGCCACTCCCCCAGCCAGAGGCCCAGACCTGAATTAGTGGGCCAAACCTGCACTCTATGGGCTAGACGAGAGCCGACAGGTGGGACCCACACCCTTTAGGCCAGTCCAGACTAAATCGGGTCACCAGGTGACCCGGAGGATTGGACCATTGGCCAAATAGGGTCGGGTAAAGCAAGGCCCATTGGGTTTGGCCCACTAGACAGACCGGACTGGACCAACCCATACCTGATCCTTGTTAGGTCAGTTCATTAGAATTTAAATAGGGGTACATGGGACCCCAGAGCCAGGTTGGTCAGGTTGGTCCGACCAGGTCGGACCGGGGCCAGACACAATCAGTCCCTGTTTACTAAAACGTCTGTATCATGAAAACCATGTGTCCAATTGATGATCCATTTTTGGATTTTGGACCCAATCGACAAGGAAGATATTCTGGCATGAACCGAGGAGGCTTTCATTGAGGTTGAGATGCGAAGAATGGATTGAGTTGGGGTTCTCCCATGCACACTATGTACGGAACCCTGCGATTGGCTAAGGCTTTAGGAGTGCTGACTTTTGACTCTGTGAGACTCGACTTTAGCCCAGTGGGAAGAACATCTACGTAAATTTTCTGGCCCATGGTGGTAATCACTTACATGAGACTTCATGGGCCAACAATACACAATGAGGAGGAGTACCTCAGTTGTCCATGATTATTGGGATGCAATTCTATATGAATTTACTGGTCCCCGATAGGCTGTGGAGAGGTGTAACTAAGTAGTCCAAGGTTAGCAGGAATCACTTATGTATGACTTGGATGACCTATTGTACTCGATAGAGGAGGATTTCTCCAATATCTGAGGTGTTCGATGATGTGACTGATGTTTCTTCTATCACTATGCTAAACACATACCTAGCATAAGATTTCTTATGCATCATGTATTACTTGAGGATTCAGGTGTTTATATTCATTTTTTGGGGTACCTACTGAGTACTTTGTTACTCACTGTTGCACATGATTTTATCACACATGTTGTGTCTAGTGCAGATGATCAACATTTCAATAGAGAATTTGGTGTATCTATACTGAGAGGGGCTTAGGGGGATGGGACCAACAGACACTATGATGATGGAATTGGCGGCTAAGGACTACGCAGTGCCCAGTAGGATTGGGTGGACTAGAAATTCTACAAAGGCTTCCAGTAGCTACACTACTCTCATGATCTGGTGGGGTTTTCCATGGATGTATTTAAGAGTTTCCTTTTTGTACTTTTCAGACTATTTATTTTGTATGGATTGTATTATGGACTACTTATATCATTTTTACTTGTACTCATATTTGTTTTAGTGATACCTGTTCCTTAGTTAGTGTATGGTACTTGGTTGGGCATGTGCATGAGTACATGTACTCAGGAAATGCCTCACACATATAGGTTGATTCCTTCGGTGCTAGTCGCTAGCCCCTAGCCATTAGGAGGTGGGCTTGGGGTAGAAACAACATGCGCCTTGATGGACGGATTGTGAAAATGTCTCACAGGGGAGTATGACCCTTTGAAAAAAATAGTTTTTCTATTATTCTAATTAGTATTACCTTTTAACAGGGTCCACGAGATAATTCATAACTCATTGAGATTTATGGGTATTTAATTTGATCCTTATTCCCGAAAAGGATGCCCGAATTAAGGGAATTAGGGTTGGACTCCTGAGGAGTATGTCTAGTGAGCTTGGGACCTAGTTGATGGCTTTCTACATATCTCAGTTATAGTGGGAATCAATGTTATTGAAGGTCATTCCATAATGTGGGTTTCCATGGTGTTTTTATTGTTACAAACCTCTAATCTAACATGAGTCACTCTCAGTTTGATAGAAAATAGAATGTGAAAGATTCAAAAAACTACATAATGTTTCCCTACCGCTAGTGGAAGTGGCTGGGCCTATGGTGGAAGAGGTCATGGCTACGACACTTCCCCTTGTTTTCTTTACATTGGACGAGGATCCAATGTAAGGAATGAGTAAAGGTGAGGGTGTAGAGAGGATAAATACAAAAAACTTCTATGTGAATGGATAGGGGCTTACACCCGGATGGATGCCAAAAAATGGGTGTTGTAGCATGGAGGGAGACTTATCCTTTCACCAAATGGAAAAGAGAGTGTGATCCTTAGGCTCAGTACTGAGGACTTGAGGCTCTGGGTATTAGAGGTGAAAAGGGGAGGATATAGTCCTATCTATAGAACAAGTGAGTAGTAACTCTTCAACACTATCCTTTGGGTAAGGGTTTATGTGACTGTAGATATTCATACCCATATACGTCACAAAGATCATTACCCTCTGGCAAGACAAGTGTGGGGAAACTATTACCATAGAAATAAAAACCCAACTTGGGGACCCACTAACTTTCCTTTCCCAAAGATTTAGTAGATCTGGATGTCTTTTTAGATGATTCAACATAATCCCTTTCAGGAAAGGGATCCATTAAAAGAGTGGCCCTTCCATTAGTGGCTTTGGAGGAGGCTTACAAGAATGGTCAAGCAGGTTGAAGGGATGAGGTGAACCAAGAAGGGGTCCTCAAGTATGTAGTGTGTGGGTATGCATTAGACAAGTAGGATTTAGATAATTGGATATAACTTAAGTGTAAAAAAACCTATATTACTGGACATGAGAGAGACATGGATCTGGACTTCAAGAGTCTACACAGGTATTCTCCTATGTGAGGCATGCACCATCCTACTTGAAGATGGGTGGCTAAAAAAGTGTTCATAAATTAGGGGGTTGGGTGAATGAGTTGTGCATGTGTTTCATATTTTTAACACTCAGAGAACCTAAGTCTCACTACACCATTAATTCCCTTGCTTTTGGTGTTACGAAACTACCATGGAGGTTTTAGGGGACTTGGGCATAGCAATTGGGTGATCATAGTAGCAATATGTCTTCAGGGAAATTCATCCATATAAATGATGTCCTAAAGGGTCTTTTTATAGGAATATATGGTACCTTCAATGATGGTGGTTTTTTGTGCAGGTGATGAGGTGGAACACAAGTGAGGGGAATTCATCTGGTTGTACACTGCTGGTGATTAGTGATACCTTGGGAGAACAAAAAATGAAATCCTTTGAAAATCTTGAAATTCTCCATATATTTTCTCCTCATTTTCAAGGCATTTCTCTTTTTCACTTTTTCATCCATGTTATGGAACGATGTTTCAACGCACACCTAAATTTTGTTTTAGTTCATTCCAAACAACCGTAAATGAGGTAAAAAAAATATGAAACACCCAAATGTGGTTATCAATTATGGGGTTATGAACCCCTTGTAGTATAAAAAAGTCTACGAGGTGTCTATGTTATGGACAAGACAATGAATTTAAATATTAAAAACTTTAGGAGTAATGTAGGGAAAATATAGCATCTGAAATAATATAAATAATATCATAAATGGAGAAGCATTGGTGGAAAGGTGATAGAATACCCACCTTATACAAAAAATTATACACTCTTCTAATATCATCTTTTGATTTAGGTTGAAAGGAGAGATATTGAATAAACTGGACAGTCACCCTAAAAATAGGTCATATTATATTTCAAAATTTTAAATATGTTCAAATAAAATAAAACATCTAAAAGATGTAAGATGAGATATAGAATTACCTCTAGTGTTCCAATAAATCTGATGATTTTTGATTCAGACCAAGAATAATGGAAATCCACCCATGGAAGAGGAGAAGGGTAGAGGGTGTTCATTGAGAGGATACTAGAGGAATAGAGGAAGAAATGGTGTAAAACCCATTAATGGAATGAAGGGAAAGATAATAAATTTTTCCCTTTTTAGGAGGCACACAGTTAGGTCGCACTGTAACGAAAACTATATTCTAAACATGCATTGACACTATCAAAAGCACCACCTTGTCGTATAGTTTCCCTGAATAGTTTACTAACCGTGCCCCAAACATGTAGATCCACTACCTAATAATACCCCAACCCCCAACAATTATAGTTCTTGGTTAGAAACACGGTTCAACAATAATTAAAGTTTCTATACACCTATATAACATGTTTCTTGATTTTTTAGACCCCCCACAAGGTTTGAACAAACCATGTACCTTAAAAAATAGGCCACACTGTTAGGAAGAGTAGTTTTCACAAACCATGAGCCAAACATTAACCTTGGTCTCTAGCTTCTGAAACTGGTATTTTGATTCTTGAAATTACCAAACTCATCCACGATCTCGATACACCTTTTAGGCCATAAATCCTATCTAGAAACAAAAATTTAATGATTAAGAACTCTTGGAATTTCAATACAAATCTCATTTTATGATTTTACACTACACCAAATAAAAGTTCAAATTAATTTAAAATTTCCAACTGGTTCAAAACATGGGATCTTACAACATCTCCAATTTTGAAATTTTCATCTTTACGAATTTTCAAGTGACAATGAAAACAACAATAAACCTATTGAGTTCTTGAATTCTTGTTCAACATCCACATTTAATTTTTGAATGCCTAATGTTATTCCAAATCACCAATTTAAAAATATGGGACTATAACACCTAAAATTTGAGTTATTTCTTGTAACCACTAATGGATTGTTGTGATGACTCTTACCTGATCTTTTATAACCCAAGATGTGATAATGTCAAGACCTCTTTCATCAACAAACCAATAAACTTCCCCATAATAGGTTCTAACATTTAATGGCCAATTTTAACCCATATTTCTCCCACAATCAAAACTACCTACAAGAACATACCCACAGAATACTTACAATAGTCCCAACATGTATTTCAACTAACTCTATCTAATCAGATGATAGGGAACCATTCTAAATCCTCGATCTAAACTGTTGACTTCAAATTGAAAATTCCATTCTGGCCATGGTTTCTAATACACAAAAATCTACTTCTAACCATCAAAATACACCCTCTCATCCCATGAAATTTCTTTATGTTTTTCCTCAAATATAATATTCAACTACTTGAGGAAAATCAATTTAAACCCCTTTTGATTGACTCCCTTTGAAAATGTGTGACTTCTATAATGGATGCTTCACCAAAACCAGATTCTAAACCATTTTTCAGATGGTGCACCAATATCATTCCTAGAATTCTCATCGATGCATGTAATTGACTTCTTGTGATATATTCTAGATGAAACATTACATATGCAAAACATTCAATATTCTAAAATAAAATCACTGAAAAATATCTAATCTAAAACCCTTTGATAATCAAAAGCCACCCTGAACCCAATTCCCACACCCAAACACTACAATAATTTATATTCAAACATTTACTTGTCATTTAATATGTAATATAGCCATACATTATAGCATTTATATATTAGTATTTGAGAGTCATAAAGAACATCACACAACTCATCTCAAGGACCTTTGACCTTTCTCTCATTAGGGATTCCCACTAGGGACCAACATCATACTCCCAAACATTGGAAAAACCTTATCCTCCTACAAAAAAACAAGTTCCTAAATAATATATCCCACTCCCCGTCCAACCCTATTAATAAAAAATAGAATTTCTATAAATGCACCAATTTTTTAGTTATAATAAAATGAGGGTGAGATGATAAGGTTGTTCATATGTAATCCAATGAGTTTCAAATCACAATGAGGGTCACAACCCATAAATATAAAATGTTGTACTATCTTCCATTGGTCTTAACTTATACCACTTATCATGTGAAATCCCCAAGGATTCAACAACTTAACGAGACCCGGTTTTTTTTCTCGATATCACCTATACCATGGAGAGACATTTCTAATTTTATCAAAACTTCTAGGATAACCTACCCACAAAATCACAACTTTGAATCTATCATTCCTTGGCTCACACATTCCCACTCACCTACTAATGATTTAAATTGTACCATTCACAGTAAACATATACCATTTTTATCTCACCCAATATAATGGGTGTACTCTCCCATACCTCCCAATTAAATACTTGAATCATGATCCTATGTGTCATCCATCAAAAAGGACAATCTAACCATGATAAATGGAACATTAGTATTAACATTCCATGATCTCTCTTAAAACTCCTCTTCACAATTAGTACCTATTTGTTCCATGATTTATCTTATGACCACCCGTTTGATGAAATATTTTCAAAAATTATTTCATCAATATCACAAACACAAGTAAAATAGACTAAAAATCTAAACATTACAATCCACATATTCCAATATATATACCCAAGAACCCAACGAACTTCCTAAAACCCCATAGGCATCACTATTCCAACATCACAATACTAGAACACCTTCCATGGATCAATATTGAAATCAGTGTGTAACCAGCTCCTCACCTATAGAGTCATCTATATACCAATGCCAAACTACCTTGCGAGTTTCCCTAGATCCAACCAAATGTAGCAGATTTACTAGGGTCTTAGTCACGATAAGGGACTTTAGATATACCACTAATCCCTACCAATCAAGCCTCAAAATAGGGCCACTAGCTCCATCCACCTGGCCCGAAGGTGTCTCACATGAAAACCATATACCACTTAAGGGACTCCAATACATTACATTTAATTCCCCTATAAGCTATATCTAAAGAGCTAAGACCAAGAAATGTAAAGGAATCCTCAACCAATAAGGGTAAAAATCCATCAGGAAGGGACTATTGATATCACCTACCAAGCATGGACCTACCTACCCCTGATCCTCTACAAGAATCCTTATATGGGAATTCCACCTAGAGGGTCACAATAAAAACATGAAAAGGATAAAGATATTACCCTCAATACGTACCCATAAATGATATTACCCCCTCAGGTTTCAACTTACCAGTCAACCATCCACCTCCCCGGGGGTGTCATTTTTATTAACAAGGGTTCTAACCTATTCAACCAGTCAAACAGACAACACTTACTGTTACTAGGAACCCAACAATTTTTTTAGAGTATCATATTTCCATGGGTGCTACCACGAGATGATGACTACTTATTCAAACAATACTTCCATTTTAAAACTGGATTATTTCCTAAAAGTGCATGAGGCGTTACCACCTAACCCTTAGATCTGAAAAATTAAAAGAATGTTCTAATCGAGGCACACGGGAAACACCCACGTTCCTGTTCAAAAAATTCAAGGAAATTATAATAATAACCAATACATGAGTGTTATTCATTATTAAAACCACCAAAAGGACATATTTGCGATTTTTTAAAATTTGAAATTTATTATAAACATTAAATATACTCATATAAATGAAATTTCAAGAACCAGTGATCAAGTAAACTGCACATGGTACTCTATTTAGCCAATATATCATAGAATTATGGGAAAATTAACTCATATTTTCATTCAAACTATTACTTATCTAAATTTATAACAATTGGTCTTGGTTAAGAAAAATTTAAATTTTATGCTATATAGGAAAAAAATCATTAGTTTGTAATTGAAATTTTAATTAACTGATACCTCATATCAGTAAACCTTAAAAAATAGACAAAGGAATTTTATCATTTATGGGTGTTGGTCAGGTAATATTTCATCATATATTTATACAAAAGACCATATAAGATGATTATAACCCATTAAATATCCATCCCATTTAACAAAATAATACCCTTATGGGGGTAAGTCTCAAGGCATACGAATAATTCAGTACACCTACAAGGGTCAAGTCATACAATCTTGGTTCCAATTATATGGGAAACCATTCCCAATATATGGATTCAACACTCTATAAATTATTATGGGAAACCCATTTAAGTGTAAACCATTAAGAATTATATTATTCAATATTTAACATTGCCTAAATGGGTTTATCCCATATAAGATACATGCAAAATTTTACCTACTAGGTTCTAATAAAGCTTATAAGGGCTTAGTTATGTGGGTCTTCATTCCCATGTTATGTAGGTAACCCCACTATAAGTTACAATTAGAAATACCACTTAACTATAATCCATATAAAATGACTTGACTTATTCAAAAAAATCCTTTCCCTTGACATTTAATGATTTCATTAAATTAATTCACTAACTATTCAAAATCATGTCATTTCATTAAATCATTTTAGTTTAATTAAATAGAATACCACCAACATGATAGATGGGAAACAACATTTTTGTTGATGGAAATAATTTATTTAAATATCCCTTAACTATAACAGTAACATGTAATCTATCACATATTTATGGAATAGAGCATGTAAGTATGAAAGCACAAAGTCATGATATATTAATAAGCATGATAATGAGATGTGAATACTATGTGACTAAAATTGATGAATTAAAATTGTTCTTCTATTTCCATATTGAGCCAGGAGACAAATCTCATAAATCAGTATGTATTATAAATACATCAATCACCCATGGTTAAATAGTATTAAATTATAATAGTGATAAACACGACAAACAATACCATCTCCAAAAGCATGAACATTCCCTCACGTGTGGGTTGGCCATTCCTAGAGACAAGCTATTTACCCAGTTTTGAAACATTCCCATTCTCTAGTATACCATCCCAAAATAGTAAGACAAGGAAAAAGAAACCTATGATATTAATTTATGATGTCCCGAGACAGTATCACTCATAATTAACCTGACTTAGTTGTCCACATGATCTTAATAGAATATCCTTGTATGTCAAAGGCATCCAACAAGTAGTGGGGGTCTAAAAGTGGTATAATGGGGAGACTATATCATCTAGATCAACACTAAATATACCAGAAGAATAAATAAATTAAATGTACAGGAAGATTAATAAATATTTGACAATAATAATAGATAAACCACATGTAATGTCCCAATAAAACCATACATGCATGAACATGCTGAGTTGTAATACATGAATTCAACATAAAGAAGGCAATATAAACCATAGTAATAGACTGAAAAATTAATAAATAAATAAATAACCAAATCCTATGGGAATCATAGCACATGACTTTTCCAAATTTCCCACACCAAATCCTTTCCACAGATAAAGAACAACTTGTAGAATATGAAAATTCATAACCTATAACCACGGGATCTATTCAGGTACCGAACAGTGGCCCAAACAGGTTATGAGTAAAACTTAGTAGGCCACCATCAATGGTGTCTAATAAAAATACTATTTTTGAATAAAAAATGAAATGTGAGCATGTATAATAAATAATATTCACTTAATAAATTGTGTAAAAATAAACCCTATCATGCTCAGGTTCCACATTGGACACCTAACCTATCACACATGCTTCATCCTAGAAAGAATGTCTCTGAGAATTTTTCCATTCATATAAATAGACTAATGAATTTGGTTATGTAGTCATGGAATCCATGTAAAAGGAAAAACATATGATGTTTAATATCTAAATAATGAGTATCTGTCCAGGAATCTAAACAAAAGTGTGGGGGGGTATATAACCTCATGTGCAACCATTTCATATAAATGACATGGATAACCCTACCCAGCCATTAGCAATAATAGATTAAGTTCCCTATATACAATAATTTTGAATAAATGATGAGGAGAACCATGTTGTAGATCATGAACCTAATGAGATTGGAGCACCATTTCCAACAGTCTCATCCCAGGGAGTATGGAGCACCATTTCCAAAAGATTCAAATTAATGATATGGAGTGTCATGTCATTCATCTTGAACCTAAAAATTATGGAGCATCATGTTCAAAATATTGAATCTTGGAAGCATGGAGTTTCATTTAAAATGGTTTCCAATAAAATATAAGTATTCTTATTTTTAAAAAATTTAAATATTTAATGAGGTGTTCCATGTTCAACATCCTTGGTCATTATTAATTTAGTCAATTCAATGTACCCTATGAGTTTTCGATGACATTCAATAATGGAATTCAAGTATAACTCAATGAATAATTTAGTAAAAAAATGTGTTACATTTAATAATTAAACATTGGTTATGATAAAATATAGTCCATTTCATAATTCAAAAATTCATTTTTATGATTTCATTCTCATGTGATAAGAAGAGGGAAGTGACAAGGTAGTACCATTCATATTTCTTTTAATCCAATATTAACTTCCATAAGAAAGTGGAAAGATCAACACACCTTGAGGTGATATAGTACCATGGGAAAATTATAATTATGAACATTTCACATAAGGTATGTAAATATTGATGTTTTATATTAAAATTGATCACACTATTGATCATTTAATTTCAAATAGATTAAGTCCATCTAACACACACATGTTGTCATTCAATACATTAACATCCATTTTACACCTCACATACCACTTACAAGTACTAAAATAAGTATTAATATCTATACCAAATTACATTACATCTGTATAATTTAAGTGCCACCTTTAATGTCTATTCATTTATAACAAGAACTATATCTATCAATTTAAACATAGAACAGGAAAAATCGTCTCCATTTAACAATTCCATCAAATTTACTTCATTAATCGTATTGTTTATAAACATTATGATGGGAAAAACATGTTCCTACTACATGTGGTAATCAATTTATTTCAAATAGTTAACATCCATTTTTAAGATTCAAGCCTAAACATCTAAATGATTTTTTTGTTAATTCCATGCAATGGATAAGGAATGTGAATAGATAGGAAAACCCATAAAGGGGTTACCTAAGATGGGGTCAGGAACCTATAAAAAAACTCAATAAGTCTAAGATGGGGTCTTGGTCATAGTATAGAAAATTAATTATTAGAGTTCACAATTTAGGAGCAATGTGTGGAAACTCTAGTGTTTAATATAATAATAATAATTTGATAAATGATGATACTTTGAAGGAAAATTCATAGACTACCAACCTTATACCAATGAATCGCCAATCATCCAATATTAGTCTTTGATTTGGGTGGGAATGATATAAATCAAATAAAATAGACGAACAACCCTAAAATTGGGAATATTATCTTTTAAAGGGATAACTATTAATAGATAATGTAAAATTAGGAAAAGAGTTAAAAGGAGTAATGCAATTACTTCTAGGATTACAACACATATGATACCATTCTATTTAGACAATGAGTGAGGTTGATAAAACCATGGAAGATGATAAGAGAGGATGGAATGCGTAGATATGATACTAGTGGAATGTGGGAATAAATGGGGTAAATACTCATTTAAGGATGGAGGAAAAAAATTATAATTTTCACCATTTCTAAGAAGAAAATGGTTAGGTCACTTGGTTATGAACGTTGTGTGTTAACCAAATGATGTTAGTGTCTATAGAACCACTCTAACACATTATTTTTTCACTAATTTTACAACTATGTACCAACCATGAAGAGATACTTCCTAAGCATGCATGTACCACAAATGGTTTCATCGCACAGTAAGAAAAATCATGCACCAATTTTGCATTTTCCTCTTCTCCTCTACACTAAACTGCATGTCTTTCTAGACGCTGTGGATGGTATAAAAGAACTATGTTCCTTCACAACTAAGATGGATGGTTATAACTAACAATGAGCCAACCATGAACCCATGGATAACTCCTGAGAAACTATTATTTTGTAACCCAAAGCTCCTGAAACTCATTTGTGCTCTTGATGAAACACTCAGGCCTGAAAAATATATGTAACAACTTTTAAACAAGTTACAACTACCATTATTTCAATCCAAACATCATTTCATAATTTGGACGATCAACCAAATTAAATTTTAAATTCCTTTAGAATTTATTACCCATTCAAAACATGAGATATTAAAATTTACTGAACAATTACCCTATTCATGTTGTCCCAAAAGAAGTATCATTTCCATCTCTATAAATCATTGTGCCTTTTGGATGATTATATAATTATTATCTATGTGAATCATCTGAAAACACTTTCTTCAATTTTGGAATTGATGGGATACATATACATTTCCTATATATTATAAATATATTAGTTATATGATTAATATTTAGATATTACTTCCCTTATTTTTTACCTCAAAATACCCCTTACTATCATTGATTGTAACACACCTTGATTTTATTGTATGTATCTCTTTAAATTTAATATTTTTGAATGATTTCATTGCAAAAAACACCTAGTTTAAATGAACTGTGAAATATTTTTATAACATTTTCATTAAATTGGTTATAGTGAATGGTGTTAATTTTTTCTGAAATTTATATATTATATATTCAATATAATTTTTTAGATCCATATTATCCATTTTTTGGACATGATATGTAAGTAAATCTACTGAACACATAAAATATTATATTTTTATAAAGGAAGGTTTTCCACCTTTGGGTGGCACAATTATTTTAAAACTAAATTTTGAAACTTTTATATATTATATTTTACAAAATAAACATCATTTTTAAAATTGGAAAATTAAAATGTTTTATAAATACATGGAATTTCTGTGTAATTTTTTTAATATATGGGAATTTTACATGTCCGCAAAAATTGACTACGCTTGATTCCAAAGCCCGGTATGTCCGGAATTAATTTCTGAACTTCTTTTTGGGTACATTCAGTAAACATGCGAGAATGGTTTTTGTAACTTTTGAACAGGTTCTTAGAATGGAAATTTGAGGGCACCATTGAACTCGCAGCGCCGATATTCTCTTAAGAGGACCTTTACCTCGACAGCAGTAGGTCGAGAGTGAAAGATAGAATTTGGGTTTTTCATGAAAGAATAAAATAAAATAAAATGGTGTAACATTTTATTTTGTTTGAAACACTTTTTGGATGATGAGAGGTGGGGACCACCAGAATTAAACCTCCCCTTGAGGTTTTGGAGGTGGGGACCACCAAACCAAAAACCTCTCATGAGATGTTATGGTGGTGGGGACCACTTGAGATTAAAACCCCTTGGAACCTCCCACATAAATGTGTGGAAGCCTCTTGGACTTCCCCTTGATTAATTATGCCACCCCCATTAATTAATAGACCAACTAAATTAATTAATCATTCCAATTTGAAATTATGCCAACATATTCTATAATGATGGCTAATTCATTTTTTGGGCGGATTGGGTGTAGGTTTTTGGAAAAGGAGAAGGAGAGAGATTTTGGGAGAATTAAAGTTATCCAATGAAGAACTTCACCACCCAACGATGAACGACCATCAGAGATCGAAGATTGAGGAAACTGGCCACGGGTTGGACCAGAAGCACCTTGCGGAGGCAAACAATGTAAGACGTCTTCAATCGATGACTGTCTTTCCCTCCTCATAGATTTCAAAAAACAAATCTAGGTAGGGTGGATGTTTGAATTTGTCCCCTTCTTGTTCTTCACAATTATTTGTGAATCAAGGAAAAAATTATAAATACTTGTTACCGCCCTAACGTGGAGAGTGCGGGAAAAACAGACATGTCATGTCATCTAAGAAAATCTTGGTTCTTTTGTGTGTTCTTCACGATGGTTA
Organism: Viscum album; assembly: GCA_963277665.1. Classification (NCBI taxonomy): domain Eukaryota; kingdom Viridiplantae; phylum Streptophyta; class Magnoliopsida; order Santalales; family Viscaceae; genus Viscum; species Viscum album. Next base: position 726,395,581 of record OY728130.1, on the reverse strand, counting down.
CAGTGACTGATGATGGCAGTTGGCACTGGAGGAACTCAAGAACCGCGATTAAGTAAATGAATGAAGGGCGGCCGGTCAAGCCGGCCGCTGACGAAGGCATGACACTCTGCCTCCCTGCGGCACTCCGTCATCCGCATCCACGCTTCCCGTAGCCTCATCATCCGCGACCACTCCCGCCTGTGGCCTCCGCTCCCCTCGATGCTCTACCATCCGAGGCCCTTCTTCCCTCTGCACTCCGTCGTCCATGGCCTCGCTACAGACAACCTCTGTGCCCTGCGGCGCTCAAACATCCGCGTAACCCCGCACCACCCGGTGACACCCCTCGCAGCCTGCGAAACACTGTGCCTCCCCATGGCCATTCTGTCCACACCCCCACACTGCACTGTGACCTCACAGCCAATGGATCCTCACGCTGCCTCGTGGCCTCGCCACCCATGGCCCTGCTGCACCACCCCGCGGCTCCGCCGCTCCGCGACTCCTCCATTCGTGGCCCCGACGTGCCGCACCGCGACATCACATCCCTCGCCACACTGCGGCCTCCGCGCCGCCTGGCCGGACCGTCAAGCGGTCTAGGCCTCACCACGGTTCAAGACAGACCCAGCGGGTTAGGCGTGGTCATCCTAGGCTGGGTCGGGTCGAGTTGGGCCGACAGGGTCTGACCGGACCCGGACCCACTTTGACCCATTTACGCTCTTTTTCCCATATCTTTGGCACTAAACGTCTGTTTGAAGAACTGTCTATGGTTCTATAAACCTTTGAGAGTGACCGACTCTTTGGTATACTCCACTAGAAATGTAAATAATGTTGGGGAACTGTCAGGTTGGAACGACCACGAATCCAACCAGGTCCTTGGGACTAAAAATCTAATAACTCATAGACCGTTCATTCAATTGACGCACTATTTATTGCATTGAGACCCCTATGACATGTCAGTCCATTGAGGTACATCCTCATGAGACTTTGTGATAGTTAGAGTATCGACCAAAGGCTAATGGAATAGACACTCTAGGAGACAAGCGAGCGTAGTGCAAGAACCCTGAAGCTGGTTGTGTCGTGAAGAATGAAGAGCGAGCCTGTGTGGGTCAACATCTTTCCGTCCTATCTGGGCCAGAAAATAGTAATCTTGTTGGGTCATCACCTAGAGATCCAGTGTGGGTTAGCACCTTGCGATCCTATGTGGGTCAACACCTAGAGATCCTGTGTGGGTCAGCACCTAGCGTTTCTCTGTGGGTCAGCACCTAGCGATCCTGTGTGGGTCAGCACTGAGCGATCTTGTGTGGGTAAGAACCTAGCGATCTAGTGTGGGTTAACACATTGCGATCATGTGTGGGTCAGCACCTACAGATCCTATTTGGGTCAACACCGAGTTATCCTGCATGGGTTAGCACTGAAGGGTCATGTGTGGGTCTGCCTCTTAACAGAGTAAGATGATTCAATAGTTATATCTAATCATCTCTACAACTATACTTATGTTATACCTAGTGTGAGACAAATTCGTACCTGAATAGATCTTTCCTTTGCGGAAATACCTCGGTTTTATTCTTCTATGTAACATACCTGTGTGGTACTTACCTTCGCAGGTATTCTTTCCTTTGTGGAACAGTTGAGATTTGGGATTTTAAGTTGGAATCTGTGTTTTCCTCATTATTGAGATAGGTTTATGTGATAACATAGGTACACGTATGGGAATATACCTAAGTAGGTTTGTCAGTTGTTTTCATTACTTGTAGTTTATACTTGCTGGATTTTGTGAGACCTTGAGGGTCTCGGGGTCCCTTTTGAGTAGCATTATACTCAACCCTGCATGGGCTATGCCCTCACCCTGTTGTGTCTGGTGCAGATGATGGATAACACTAAAGGAGGACGAGAGTACCCAGACTGGAGGCATCTCAGATGTGGATGACAGACGAGGCGAACCGTAGATACGGTCGTTCGTGAGTTGTATCTACCCTTCAAGTAGGATTCTTGGTCGATTATCCTGGATATGCTTATCACCTATCAGTCATCTTGTACTTTCATTTTCATGTACTTTAGTATTGGTCTTGTATTCCAGACCCTTTTTACTTTCATCACTCTTGTTATATAGTTTACATGTTGTTCATATCTTGTTGTGTGCTTTTTTGTGTGTGTTTATAGTTTATAAAAAAATTCCTTCTCAGTTTTAGGGAATACACCTTTCGGTGCTATTCGGCAGCCCCTGACCTATGGAAAGAGGGCTTTGGGTAGTCACGGAACGGGCCCTGGGGGATGGGTCATGACAAATTGGTTTCAGAGGAGTCGGTTATACCATAGAACATATTACTCTGATCTTTTGCTTAAATGGTAATAGTGTTATGTGTAGTGAGTATGGTTATCCGTTTAGGGAATCCAGTGTTCGTATGGTGGCCGATGTATCAATAAAACAAGACCCTAACTTCTGATTTCTGACTGAGTGCATGAAAACACTGATTGCGTGTGTGTTTTGAAGAGTTTTATTTGTGATCTCTTTGAGTCATCTCATCGTGTATAACGTTCTTAATGTGGATAAGTACTCGGTGAGGTTCATTGAACTCTCACGCTACTCCACAGATGTGGTGCGAGACCCATTCTTTTGAGCCCAGACCTTTGAGTAGGTACTTAGGCAAAAGATAAGGTCATCAATGATCTCACTCCACATCCCAACGTAGGTGGGGGTATTAGAGAGAGCCCTTTTAGTGGATAATTTCCTTGCTGAGCAGTCACCAGTAGTGAGACCCACCTCCGAACATCACGTTGCAGAGTCTTATGTAGTTGGAAGCAGACAGATGTCACTGAGGTCTGAGAGGACCATATCTACAGGTGGACGACCACATGATTCATAGTCGGTTGTGTGGGGAACCTGAGGTAGAACCGGTCATGCTAAGAGTAGGTAGTGTTATGCATGCGGCGAGTAGGGTCACATGGCTCGTGACTATATGACCAACTGTACGGATGATCAGCAGATGGTCTAATGACCTCCCATGAAGAGGCAGATATTCGACCGAGGAGGTGTGTAGGGAGCATGCAGACGTGGCAGCGGAGGTGGTCGTGCAGCTGGCGGTGGGTGGTGATTCGAAATGTTTCCACCACCACCAACAGGTGGTCCACCCTGACCACTGGGAGTGGGAGGATAGGGGCGAACTCAGCTCTAGGCAGCTGAGGCCTACGATCTTGGTACTCTGGAGATGATACGAGGTGTGATCTGTGTCTACTCCACCTTAGCCGCAATACTTATAGACATAGGTTCTAGTCATTCTTTTATTTCCACTGCCCTCATTCGAAGCTTAGAGATTCCGATAGAGCTGTTTGCTCGATCTTTACAGCTAGATACTTCTACTAGAGGGGATTTGATGATTACACACTGGTGTCGGCAGTGTGAGCTTACTCTAGGAGGCTAGAACATTGGGTGGGATCAACTAGTAGCGACATCGAGGCCTTACAAAATCATCTTGGATATGGACTGGTTATCTACAGTCCATGATCAGATTGACTGTATTAGGCACAAAGTGAGGTGTGTCCCCACATATGGGATCATGTTTACCTTCACCAGTGAGAAGGGGGCCTTTGCAGCATAGGATGGACTTACTCAGAGGAGAGTTTAGCCGATCACTAATCAGTTGGATAGCCTTACCCTCAGATCAGTTGAAGTCGAGAGTCCAATCTATCATGTAGTGGTGGACCAGTACATAGATGGTATCCCTGATGATGTTTCGAGTCTACCTCCTTACAGAGTGGTGGAATTTTACATTGACTTGCACCCCTAGATGACACTGATATCTAAACCATCGTATCGGATGGCTCCCACGGAGCTTCGTGAGCTGCGGGAACAACTAAAGGACTTACAGGAGAAGGAATTCATTCGGACCAGTGTTTCTCCATGGGCGACCCTGGTTCTATTCACCAAAAAGGAGGATGGGAGCTTGAGACTTTGTGTTGACTATCGGTGCATGAACCAGGTGACCGTGAAGCACAAGTACCTACTTCTGAGGATTGAAAACCTCATTGATCATCTGAAGTGATCACAATGGTTCTCGAAGACATACCTCAGATTAGGCTAGCACCAGCTTAGAGTACGAGACGAGGATGTGCAGAATACATCTTTCAGATGTTGGTATGACCGTTACGAGTACATTTTTATTCCATTAGGTGTAAAACATGCTTCAGCAGTGTTCATGGGACTCATTAAAATGATCTTTCAACCATACCTTGATCGCTTTGTATTAGTCTTCATCGACGACATACTGATCTACTCAACTTTTGAGGAGGAACATGCATAACATTTACATGTAGTACTGGAAACACTCAGAGAGAACCAGCTTTATGGTAAGCTCTCAAAGTACCAAATTTGGATCTGATAGGTTCACTTAATGAGCCATGTCATATCGAAGTCTGGAGTTACATTTGATATAGTGATGATTGAGGTGGTACTTTCTTGGGATCCACTGAGGAGTGTGACAGAGGTATGGATTTTCCTAGGTTTTGCTGGATACTACAAGAGGTTTGTGCCAGATTTCACCAGAGTTGTAGAACCTCTATAAGTGTTGAAAAATAAGGGGAAACCCTTCATGTGGTTGGGGATATTCTAGAAGATTTTTCAAGAGCTAAGATAGAGACTGACTATTGCACACATCGTGAGGCTACCGGAGGAGGGTGTAGGGTACATATTCTACTACGATGCTTCAGGGACCAGGATCTGATGTGTCCTGATGCAGGAGAAAGCGGTGATCGTATATGGTTCTCAATATCTGAGACAACATGAGCATAACTATACTACCCATGAACTGGAGTTATTAGTAGTGGTCTTCTCCTGGAAGATGTGGAAACCCTATCTGATGAGAGAATGCTTTACAGTGTACTCTGATCAAAAGAGTCTCAGGTATGTCTTCTCTCAGAAGGGCCTGAACCTGAGACAACAACATTCAATTGAGTTACTCCAGGACTATGACTTCGAGATAGTCTATAATCTTCGGAAGGGTAACATTGTAGAAGATGAACATAGCCGGAGATCTAGTATACAACTTCTTGGTGAGGTGACAGAGAAGTTGGCCGCTTTAAAGATATCCTCCGTGGAACGTGATGGAGCAGCTTTCCTTCAGTCTTTTATAGTCACTCTCACACTTCTTCAGTGAGTTAGGGAGGTGTAGTGTGGGGACACAGACTACGAGATACAAAGTGCTGAGATATCCACAGGGAATGCACCTGATGAATTTTTGACGGTGGGGAGCATGTCATCCTCTTCAGAGGACGTACCATGGTACGAGTTCCACTTCGGGAGAAAGTGTTGAGGGAGTTCCACAAATCCTATCTAGTGGTACATCCAGGAGTGTAAAAGATATAACAAGATCTCTGACAACGACACTGGTGGCGAGAATGAAGAAAGAAGTTGCAGAGTTTGTCTCTTGGTACCACAGTTGTTAGAAAGTGAAGGAGGTGCATCTAGTACCACCAGGCTTGGTTCAGCCCTTAGTGGTCCCAGAGTGGAAGGTGGATGGGATATCCATGGACTCCATGACAAGAATTACACGTACATCTAGAGGTCATGAATCGATTTGGGAGATCTTCGACTATCACACCAAGTCGGCCCACTTCCTACCAATAAAAGACCATGGATCAGTAGAGAGCTTGGGACACCTGTATGTGCTCGAGAATGTGCGGTTACATGGAGTAACATAAAATATTGTCTCTGATGATGATACATGTTCCACATCCCGACTATGGAAGGGATTGCAGGAGGCTTTCGGGATGCAACTTTGTTTGAGCACCAGCTTCCATCCTCATACAGATGGTCAGACAGAGCGGACCATTCAAACCCTCGAGGACATGCTACGTTCTTGCATCCTCGAATTCATTCATAGCTGGGAGGATCAATTACCATTGGTGGAGTTTTCATTCAACAATGGCTATCACTCCACCATTGGGATGGAACCTTTTGAGGCATTGTACGAGCGACCTTGAAGATCACCTTTGTGCTGGAATAACCCAGAGGAGTCATCACTAGTGGGACCAGAGATAGTACAGCCTACCACAGAGAATGTGAAGATCATCCAAGAGCAGATGAAGACTGCACGGAGCAGGATGAAGTCTTACGATGATAGGATACAGAGTCCTCTGGAGTTCATGGATGGCAACCACATCTTTTTATGGGTCTCAACTCAATAAGGATTACATAGATTTGGCCGAGGCGACAAGTTATCTCTGAGATTCATCGGACCTTTTCATGTGCTCGGCAGAGTTGGTGAGGTGGTACACCACTTAGCTCTTCCACCTCAGTTACAATACGTGCACGATGTCTTCCACGTATCCCAGTAGAGGAGATAAGTGCACGACCCTTCTCACATCATCGACCACGATTAGTTGGACGTTGATGATGAGGCGACTTTTACGGAGGTTCTAGTAGAGATTAAGGATCAACAGGTGCGGGTCCCTCGTGGGCAGTCGATACCTCTGGTACGCATTTTTTGGCAGCACGAGAACCTCTAATAGAGCATATGGGAGTGGGAGGCACATATTCGTGCTCAGTACCCCCACATGTTTCCTTAGTTTGATTTGTGACTAATGGGGACACAAATCCCTGAGGTGGAGAGAATGTAAAGACCAAGAATTTCCATGTTATATTTTTAATATACTGGAATTTTAAGAGTCTGCAAAAATTGACGGTGCATGATTCTGAGGTCTGGTGTGCCCAAATGAATTTATGTAATTTTTTTCGGGTACATTCAGTAAACGTGCGAGCGGGTTTTTGTAACTTTTGAACCAGTGCTCGGAATTTAATTATGAGGGCACTGTTGAACTCAATGTGCCAGTATTCTTTTAAGGTGACCTTCAACTCAACCACAATAGGTTGAGGGTTAATGATAGAATTTCAGTTTTTCATGAAAGAATCAAATAAAATAAAATAGTATAACATTTTATTTTATTTGAACCTTTTTGTGGATGTAGAGAGGTGGAGATCACCAGAATTAAAACTCCCCTTCAGGTTATGGAGGTGGGGACCATCGAACCTAAAACCTCCCATGAGAGGTTATGGGGGCTGGGACCACCCGAGATTAAAACCCCTTTGAACCTTCAACTTAAATGAGGGGAAGCCTCCTGGACATCCCCATGATTAATTATGCCACCCCCTTTAATTAATACACCTACTTAATTAATTAATTATTCCAATTTGAAATTATGCCAACATATTCTATAATGTTGGCTAATTCATTTTTTGGGTGGATTGGGGGAAGGTTTTTGGCAAAGGAGAAGGAGAGATATTTTGGGAGAATTAAAGTTATCCAATGAAGAACTTCACCTCCCAATGAAGAATGACCACCGAAGATTGAAGAACGAGGAATCCAACCCCAGGCCAGATCGAAATCACCTTATAGAGGAATCCAACGTAGGATATCTTAAATCAATGACCGTCCTTCTCTCCTCGTCGATGTCAACAAATAAATCGAGGTAGGGTGGATGTTTGAATTTATCCCCTTCCCATTCTTGACTATTCTTCGTGAATGAAGGAAGAAATTACAACCACTTGATACCGCCATAACGCGGAGAGTGCGGGCCAAACAAACATGGCTCTTCCTCTATGAAAATCATTGTTATTTTTTGTGTTCTTCATGATCTTGACAGTGACCGGTGTTGGTGGTTGGTACCGGAAGAACTCGAGAGCTGTGAAGAAGGTGATGAATGAAGGGAGGCTGGTCAAGCCGGCCGCTAATGAAGGCACGACACTCCGCTGCCCCGCAGCGCACTACTGTCTGCGGCCCCGCTACCTATAGCCTGCGTCGTCCTTGGTAATGCTACCCTCGTCCACTGCCGTCTGTGGCCTCCATCGCCTGTGGCCCCCGTGCCCCGTGGCGCTCTGTCGTCTGTGACCGTGCCGCCTGCGGCGCTCCGCCATCCATGGACCTTCCACTCATAGCGCTCTGCGGTCGCCTTCCCCATGGCCTCCATGCCCTGTGGTGCTCTGCCGTCTAGCAGCCCCCACGGCCTTGCCGCACGTGGATCCCCATGCCACTTTGTGGCCTCGCTGCCTACCGCTCCCCGTGTCGACCCACGGCCTCGCCGCACACCGCCTGTGGCCCCCCGCCCCGCCCCGCGTCCTTGCCGCCCGCGGCCCCACCATGCCCCACCGTGCATCCCCACGTCTCTGCCATCTTCAGCCCCACCACGCCACACCGCCCTGTAGCTTCGCCTCCTGGAAGAGCTGCCCAGCGGGCCGGGACGCCCCACGGGTTGGTCCGGGTATTTGCGACCAGGTCAGACTGGACCTGGACCCACTTCGACCCATTTATGATCTTTTGGACATATCTTTGGCACCAAATGTCTGTTTGAAAAACTGTCTACGGTGATGGAAACCTTGGAGCGAGATGATCCCTTTGGTATACTCCACTTGATATGTGGATAATGTTGGGGAACGGTCGGGTAGGTCGATCAGAAATCCAACCCGGCCCTTGGGACTAAAATGCTAATAACTCACAGACTGTGTGTCTGATTGACGCATAGTCTTTTACATTGAGACCCCTATGATGTGGCAGTTCTTTGAGATGATTCTTTGTGAAACTTAATGGCAGTTAGAGTCTCCACCAGAGTCTTGTGGAATGGACCCTCTTGGAGACAATCGAGCATAGTGCGGGAACCCTGTAGCTAGCTGTGACATGAAGAATGAAGAGCGATCCTATGTGGGTAAGCACCTTGAGATCATGTGTGGGTCAGCACTTAGAGATCCTCTATGGGTCCACACCTAGCAATCATGTCTGGGTCAGCACCTTCCGATCCTGTGTGGTTCATCTCCTAGCGATAATGTGTGGGTCAGCACCTAGCGATCATGTGTGGGTAACCACTGAGTGATTCTGTGTGGGTCCGCACCTAGAGAGCAACTGTGGGTCAGCACCTTGCGATCCTATGTGGGTCAGCACCTAGCGATCCTATGGGGGTCTGCACGGAGTGATCCACTGTGGGACAACACCGAGTGATCCTATGTGGTTCTGCCTCTTAACAGAGTAATATGATTAAGTAGTTACATCTAACCATCTCTACAACTGTACTTAAGTTATATCAGGTGTGAGGTGAGTTCATACTAGAGCGGTACTTTCCTTTGTGGAAATACCTCGGTGGTATTCTTCTGTGTGGCATACCTTTGTGGTACTTACCATCGCAGGTATTTCTTCCTTTGTGAAATTGTTGAGCTTTGGGATTTAAAGTTGGACTCTTTGTTTTCCTCATGATTGAGATGGGTTGACATGATAACTTAGGTATACATATCAGCATATACCTAAGAAGGGTTGTTAGTTGTTTTCATTCCTTGTAGTTTATCATTGGTGTATTTTGCAAGACCTTGAGGGTCTCGGGGTCCATACAGAGTATCGTTATACTCACCCCTACATGGGATATTCTCCTATTATGTTGTGTCTGGTGAAGATGAAGAACAACACTGACCGAGGATGAGAGTACCAAGACTGCAGGCAGCTCGGAGGTGGACGTTAGGCGAGGAGAACCCTATAGACAGCCATTCGTGAGCTGTACCTACCCATCAGGTAGGATTCATGGTGGACGATCCTGGAGCAACATTTCACCTATCAATCATCTTATATGTTTAGTTTCATGTACTTTACTATTGAGATTTTATTCTATACCCTTTTTACTTTCAGCACTCTTTGGTTATAGAGTTTACTTGTTGTTCGTATCTTGTAGTGTGCTTGGTTGTGTGTGTTTACAGGTTATAAAGGCAATACTTTCCTAGTTTCAGGGAATAAGCCTTTTGGTGCTAGTCTCCATCCTCTGGCCTATGGAAGGCGAGCATGGGTTAGTCACGGCACGAGCCCTAGGGGATGGGTCGTGTAATGTTTTTTTGATGTTTTTTTATTTTTATAATATGCATCATTTTTTATGAATAGTAAAAAATATTTCATTTTAATTGAAAATTGAATATTAATATAAATAATTTATGCTGTTAAATTATATTTTAAATTTGTATTAATTAAAAATTAGATCAATAATACATATATTGATTCAATAAAGGTCATTCTAATGTATTTTTATATGGAAATTTAATTTTATTAACATCTCAATGTTTTGCACATTTTCATATTTAAAACTCATTTTCTCACCCAGTGTATGGTATTAATTATAAATTATTTTTCCGAAAATTATCTATTTTTAATTTTGAAAAATGGATCTCTTATTTTGAATGATAAGGTCCACACATAGAAAATAGGTCCCATTTTTTTGGACAATATGAATAGTAATCATAATAATTTTAATTACCACAGTTACAGGTAAATCATGTAATAAAGGATAAAAATAATATTATAAATATTAAAAATTACTTTAACACTTTCTCCAATTTTATTTGATGATTATTTTTCATCCATAAGAATTAAACGATAGTTTATGTGACCATTTATAGCCATTCAGATGATAAAATAACCTTTAAAATATTTCATTCAAAGGAAATTCAAAATTGTCATACATTAGTTTTTAACAGGTTAAATATTTTAATATGGGGTAACCTAGGGGATATATTCGACTATAAATAGTCTTATGATTTATAAAATAGTTATATAAACCATTTTAATTTATTTTTAATTTTTTGGGATGAAATGGTCTCCTTCAAGGAAAGCACAATGATGATGTAGTAATTGTTTAATTAATTGAAATATCAAATAAATGATATTTAAAATTTTAACCAGAATATAAATTGATATATTTAATATCATAAGAGAATATTATACACAAACATGATAGGTTAGTGATTTATTAAATGAGTTGGTTATATGATATCTTATTTCATTTATATTTTTAAAATTTAATGTAATAAACAATGCCAAATTATACATTAATGATATTTTAAAATAAATATTATTTTATTAAATGATATAAAATTCCAAAAAAAATAATCAATTCGACTAAAGTATTTTTATATGTTTAAAAATATAATAGTTGATCCATTTAGGGGTCTTTTACATTTTATAGTAACTATATTAACCCTCAAAGAGTAAAAATCCATGTTGTTAGGGTAAGAGTCAAATGGGTTAAAAAATACAAGGGTATAACCACGACTAAAACATGTCCAAATTGTTTTTGGAAGATTACTTGACCCTTATCACTTTACAATAGAATTTAAGTTGATTAATGTACAATTTTTCAACAAAATAACTTTTATATTATTAAAATGAAAGATAATAACAAAATGTCACTCTCTTAGTATTTAATGTCATTCATGTGTCCACGTAGGAAAAAAATATTTTATTAAAATGAAATTTCTATTTTTATATTAATTTTTTTCATTATAGAATTTTATTTTCATTTTTCATAACTCATATAATTAACTTAAATGCTTCATTAAAGCTAAAACAATATTTATTTAATTAACAAAAATATAATTGATTTTTAAAATATTAAATTTGATTTATTTTAGATGAGTTAAAGTGTATAAAGAATTTTATAGATCAATAAGATATATTACAGATGTTTTAAATCATTATATTATAATTCTAACTTTGTCTTGATGTATTTAATATCAAATTAAATGAATAGTATCTAATTTGACAATAATGATATTTTATTGAATTAATATTTTATTAATTTATTTAAAAATCATAAACATATTATATAATTAAAAACTGGAGAATATATAATCAAATATTTCGTCCCATATTAATTTATATAATATTTGGGAGTATTTGGAGCTATAATAGCCATATTATATTTTATTATTTTTTGGAATTCTGAAACTGCACCTCACTATAATTATAAAAGGGAGCCTCCTCCCTCACTTTCTCACACCAATTTGAGTGATCAAGATCCAAATAACCCTGAATATTTATCTTATAAAAACCATAGTTATGTTCTAGAGGTTATAGACCTCCCAAAATACCTACCACAAATCACTTAATAAGGGATTAAAGGGAGTCCGCCAAAGAAGAGGCAATCATCTTTATCATCTTTTAAAGTTTGTTTCTACTTCCACTTCTTATCCGTATTTTGTTTATATAATAAAGTAAAAACTATAGTATCATATATATTATAATATTTTATTATGATTATGGTAAAACAATTTTCCACATTTTACCCATCCCACAGAATATAAAGGCACCGCATGTGTGTATGTACGACTTACCATCTACACAACGTAGTGTAACCTATCTTTCATAACCACTTTACATTGATGAGTTTAATGATGAAAATAATGGAAATATATAATTAATATTACATGTTATTTATTATATAAATATTAATGTACCATCCAAATTAGTACCCTTTCACTATTAAGTGAATGATACCGTCTCTTGTGTTTACGTATGACTTACTATCTTTACGACGCGACGCCATTCATTTTCCATATTCATTATTAAATAATTATTATATAAATGTATATAATGAATAAATATGATATCTATGACCTTAATATAATTATTTATATGAAGTAACTATATACTATTTAAAATAACCAAGACATTCAGGACAAAACATACATAGGAAAATGAATTTTTTAACACCCGAAACAAGGGTAATAAAGAAATATTATCAAAAAAATGGGGATAAAATAATATAAGAAGATAATATATGACATTATATAAATTAATACTATTAATATATAATTTAATAGCTTTTATAATACCATTATATAAGAGTATAAATCACATAGGACTGAAAGAAGCATAATGTAAGATATTTTCATCTCACTTTTATTTCTATGGGATACATGTCTTATTATACATTTATTTCTTCTGTGTGATCTATATAATGAATCTTAAATATATTTTAATTAATATAAGTATATTCATGCAATTTAACGTTTTATTTTATGTTATTGGGGAATATGACTCAACTTATTACAATGTGGTAACAGTTTATTTCAAAATCTCACTATTATTTAGGATTTTTTTGTCTAAGTTTCCACTAGGGAAAATTTATACTCTATGTCTATGTTATCTAAAAATTCTTTCAAGAATGTATTTATATAAAATAGTATTGTTTAATTTCATTTTTTCCAAATTTTTTCTTTACTTAAAATTCATTAAAATGTATACTGTATTCATTTTCTAAACATGGTTCTTTTAGTCATTTCCGACAAAAATACGAAAGGAATTTTTTTTTAACTTATAAGTTGTGAGATGATTTTCCCACCAAAATTAAAACATAATTATTTAAAACATCCTTTAAATGTATCATAATTATTATAAAATATTTTTTTTCTTTTTTAATTGTAATGAATTTTAAAAATAATTTATTTCCAAAGTGAAAATGGTAGTTTCCTTAATAAAACTTCCATGATTTTATTAGAGTAAGTTCATCTATGTAAAGAAATTCACTGAGTACTATGATTAAATAATATTGAACTCTTATGATATAATTTTACATATTATTTGGGATGTTTTATGATCAGTTTGACCATGAATGTGATAGTTTTATACAATTCCTGATTTATGTTTAAAGTATTAATATTTTATATAATTTTTTTAATATGAATTTTTATATTGTTTATATTTAACAAAATTCATATGAGGAATAAATTGGACTTATTAAGTGATGGGTGGATTCCACTATTTCCCCTCAATGTATCAGTAGGTCTCATATTGCATATGAGTTGGCTAAGCCTAATAGGTTTTCTCTTAGTAGTTTTTATATTTTATTGTGAATGTTCTTGACCATAGATATGAATTTGGAAAAATTTATTTTGGTTTATACCTAGTTTTTTTAAGCCATATTATAAGAAGTCTTAATAGTATTAGTTCAAGTTTCAGATACTTGACACCCATAATTAATCATTGTCTTTATTAGAAATTTATTCATTATCATCCAAGAGATTTTCACATTGAAAAAATCGATAGATTTATTTTGTTTTTATTTTAATTATTAAATTGCATGTGAATTATGTAATTTATCATTCTATATTTATTATTTTTGTTTATACATAATATATTCTTCTTTATGTAACCCTTACTAAGCCTTTCATATCTTCCCTATATTATGTTTTATTTTCACCATATTTTAAAAAAGTTTATTATAATTGATAAACAAGGTTATGTGAAGGGAAATAATGGTGTTGTCATAGAGAAATATTTTAATATATTTAATATGTAATTTGACTTTATAATATGTAGCTAGTTTACCAAGACTTATAATCTATTTGGTCGTTCGAGATTTAATTCCTTGTAATCATTCTAATTTAAAAAAATTAGAGATGGGCTCTAGGATACTAAGGTTAGGGGGTTTACAATTGATATAAGTGAATGTTTAGTAGAAACATTAGGAAATATATTTAGGGAATCATGGATTATAAGACATAACCACATGAATTACATTGAGGATAAGTCTAAGTATAGGATATAATCCTATATATTTTTAATACCATGAATAGCCTAGGTTGAACCTATGGATTCGTAGATTGAGCATAAGATGTCAGGATATAGACATCTTATAAATGATTATTCATGACTCTATCGCTATGATTATTGTTTATCACATTATGAATTGGGTTTTGGTCAATGGTTAGAATTATCATGATTATTGAAGTAATGATTGTACTGTTGATTATAAAGATAATACAAAATAAAAGTGTAAAGAAGTAGGTATTAAGTAATAATATGGTGAATAATAGTTAATGGTTTAATAATGAACTGAACGGATTAAATTTCTTATGTATTTATAATAATAAATTATTTCATCAATGGTGCTCAGGTTATACGAATCATGAAAAATATATGTATTATAATACAATACTTATTATTTACATCATAGACGTTAAATTGAAGGTAATTTATAATATTAAAAACGTTATGAAATTTATATATTATATTTTCAATATAATTTTTAACATTTATCTTATGTGTTCTGTAGATATGATATAAAAATAAATCTACTTTTATGCATAAAATCTATATTCTTGGAAAGGTAGTTTTTCTACCTTTTGATGGAAAAATGTTTTAAAACTAGATTTTGACAATTTTATAAATTATATTTGAAAAAATAAACTTAATTTTTTAAATTATAATATAAAAATTTACATTAGTTGAATTTTTGGTATTTTTCTGATATTTTTAATTTTTTGATGAATAGAAAAAAAATACATCATTTTAATTGAAAACTGACTTTTCATCTAAATAATTCATGATGTTAAATTATATTTTATAATTTTTTTAATGAAAAATTAGATCTATAATATACATATTAATTCAATTAAGGTAATTAGAATCTATTTTAAATTGAATTTGGATATAAAATAATTTCAAACATTTCCATGATTTCACATTAAAAACTTGTTTTATCACCCAGTCAATGAGTTTAATTTTAAAATAATTTTATCCAATTATGTGTATTTAATTTTAAAAAATAGATTTAATAGTTTATATTAGAATTATAAAATTTAGTAAAAATTTACATTTTATTTTTTGATAATATAAATAGTAAAAATTATTTTTATTACCCCACATTAGAGAATATCGGATAATTAAAGTTAAAAATAATTTTATAAATATTAAAAAATTACCCTAAAACATGGGTTTTTTTATTTTATAAGTATTTTTCATATATAAGCATTAAATTATCTTTTATATGAACATTTATTTCCATTTACATGAGAATGTAACATTTATAATATTTTATTGAATGGAAATTCAAACATCTAATACTTTTGTTTTTAACAAGTTAAATATTTTAATATGAAGTACCTAGAGGGATATATTAGACTATAAATAGTATATTTAAAACTGAAATAGTTATATTAATCTTGTTAATTTATATTTAAATTTTATGCAAGAAATAAGTACCTTAATGTCTTTCATAATGATAATATAGTAAATGATTTTTTAATGAAAATATAAAATAAATGATATTAAATATATTAAAATAAATATAATTGGAGAAAAGTAATGTCATTCATGAATTTTATAGATTAACCTAACATGATAGTGATGTATTAAAAGTTTTTTTTAAAGATATCTTATTTTATTGATATTTTTAAATGTCAATGTAATGAATCGTGTCAAAATTGACATTAATGATATTTTAAAATAAATAAAAATTTATTCAATGATATAAAATTACTTAAATAATTAAATTCTTCAAATGACCTGTATATAAATAAAAATGACATAAATGATATATCTATGGGTCTTTTTACATTTTAAAGTAACTATATTAATCCTAAAAATAGAGAACTCCATATTGTAATGGACATTGTCAAAGTGTATAAATGAGGGTTAAAACCAACAAATAAGGTTATAACCATAAGATAAACTTCTCAAAAAAATATTTATGTATATAATGAGACCCTTATCACCTTAATAATTAATTTTAGTAGTTTTCTAGACACTAGTCACTGAAAATAACTTATATATTATTTAAATCAAAGATAGTTTCAAAATGTCACTCTCTTTTTATTTAAAATCATATAAGTTACCCTCCGCTGGTGGCGGGGTGGTCAAGGTTTCGGTTGGGGTGAGGGGAAGGTCATAGGGTCAAGTCCTCGACCTGTGATATACTTCAATTTTTTCATTGTGCTGTATTCCATGGTGGATGATGTAGTCGACCTAGTATAATACCTTTTATGTGTCCACATCGGGACAAAATCAAGATATGAATGAAACAAAAAGTATATTTGTAAATTAATGAAATTATTTCCACTATATAATTATATTTTCAATTTTTAGAAATTATATAATTACCTTAAATATTTCTTCAATGCTAAAACAATATTTATTTAATTAAAAGATAAATAAACTAATTATTTTTAAAATATTTATTTTGATATATTTTTGGAAGTGTTTATGTGTATAACAAATCTTATAGATCTATAATATATATTAGAGATGTTTGAAATCATTATATTCCAATTCCCACTTTGTCTTGATGTATTTAAATTCAAAATAAATAAACAAAATAAAATTTGACAATAAGGATATTTTATTGAATTCATATTTTATTAAATTAGTTAAAAACATTAAAATTGAAAATAATTATAAAGGTTGAAATATATGGTCTAAAATATGATACCATATTAATTTATATAGAATGTAGAGGTATTTGGCACTATAATAGCCTTATTATATTTTAATATTTTGAGGAATTCTTAATGTTCCCCTCTCCTGAATTATAAAAGGGACTTCCACCCATAATTCATCGCACCAAATCGATCCATATTTCTCAAAAAAACTATAAATTTCAATTTTAAACATATATATTTATGTTTTAGAGGTTTTTTCCCTTCCAAAATACCTACCCTAGATCACTTAAGAAGGAAATAAAGGAAGTCCACAAAAGAAGAGGTAATAATTTTTATCAAAACATTCATGTTTTACTCTTATTCCACTTTATCAAAATGTGTTGTTTACATAATAAATTAATAAATACAGTATAATATATATTCTATGATATTATTATGATTATGGTATAACCATATTCAACCTTTTATAGTTCTTATAAAAAATTAATTCATTTCCTATTCGTATGTAAGACTTACCATCTCCACACTGTGGTGCAATATGTTTCTCATAACCGTTTTACTTGGATTGGTATATAAATGTAAATAATGAATATATATAATAAATTTCACCTATATTTATTATGTAATAATGAATATACCATCCAACTTCTTACCCTTTGACAATTAAGGGTATGATACAATCTCTTGTGCATACGTACGGCTTCCCATCTCTATGACACAATGCAATTCATTTTCCATGTTCACTATTCATTAATTTTTCTAAAAATGTATATAATGAATTATTATTATATTTATGTACTTAGTATATTTCTGGAGATGGTGTAACTGAATCCTATGAAAAATAAATGAGACATTCATGAGAAGACATGTATAGGATAATAAAGCAGTCAGCACCCGAATCAAGGGTAATGATGAAATATTATTGAAAAATTGGTGATAAAATAATTTTAGAAGATCATATATGATATCATAAATATGAATAAATTTCTGATATAAGTAAATAAAATTCCTAATACCATTATATATGAGGATAAATCATGTTATAGTAAAGGATGCATAAGGTAATATATTTTCATCTCACTTTTATTTTGGTGGGATACATTCCATATTCACCGCTTATTTATTTTATTTTGTGTATATACATTACCTTTAATATAATATCATGAATAAAACTATATTAATGGTACTTAATGTTTATTTTTATCGGTTGGATCATACGATTTCATTGATTACAAATTATAAAGTGTTTATTTCACAATATCATTATTATTCAGGATTGTTTTTGGTTAAGTCTCGACTGGAGATTATTTCTCCTCCATGTCCATGTTTTCTAAAATTATTTTCAAAAATATATTTACTATTTTACCATTATTGTTGAATTTAATTTTAACCTTTTTTTTGTTTTTTAAAAATCCATTTAAATGTATATTTTGTTTTTCTAAACTAGTTTCTTTGATACTTTTCTGAAAAAATACGAAAGGAATGTTTTTTAAATCTTATATGAAATAAGTGTATTTTCCCATCGTAATGATGACATAATGATTTATAACTAAATTTATTTTTTTAATTATTTTAAAATAGAAGGTTTTCTTCTATAATTGCACAATTTTTTAAATATGAGTGATTTCTAAAGTGAAAACATTATTTTCTTCAAAAAAATTTCAATTATTTTATTACAGTATTTTCATCTATATCAACACCCTCTGTCAAGTAAATGATTAATTAAGGTTGATATCTTATAATATAATTCACCATTTTTAATGGACTGTGATCAATTTGACTATGGATGTGATATTTCGATACCATTCATGATTTGTGGTTAAAGTATCCAGATTTGATATGCTATTTTTTAATATGAATGTTTATATTGTTTATTTTTCACCACATCAATATAATTAATGTATTTGACATAGTTAGTGACTAGAGGGACCTTCTATAACCCATCAACACATCGTTAGGTCTCATGTGACAAATAATTTGTCCAATCTTAATTGGTTTGTACCTTGTAGTTTATAGATTCTCTTATGAAAGGTATTAATAGTAGAGATAATGTTGGCCAAACCAAATTGGTTTGTACCCAGTAGTTTTAGACTATACATTGAATGGTCTTAAAGATAATGGTTCATTATCCAGATTCATGACTCCTGTTAATTAATCATTTCCAGCATTCAAAATTTAGTCATTAACATCCGGGATATATTCACTATGACAAAATATATGGATGATTTTTTTTCAATTTAATGATTAAATTGTTTGTGAGATCAGTTATTTACCATGGCATATTGATTATTCTTGTTGATTTATAATATCATCAACTTTACTTAACCCTTTCTGAGTATTTGATATTACCACTTTATTATGTTTTATATTCCCGAGGTTTTCCAGAATTTTATTATGATTGATTTGCACTGTTATGCTAAGGGGAATAACAGCATTCTTACAAAAAAACCCCTTTTAATTTTATGTTATAAATTGAATATGAATTTAAAATATATATGTACTTTACAAAGACTAATAAAATATTTAGTCCTTAATGATGTGATTCATTGTAATAAAGAAAATGTAAAAATCTATGGCACTGACTCCAAGCTACTAGGGTCAGGGGGTTCTATTTTGATCTTCTCATGGATGGATGGTTGAGCAGTCACATGGAAAAGAGATGATTTGTACCGTCCCATTATAATCCATAAATATATCCTTTGAAGGTTTATGTGTATTGGGTCTCTTTCAGTCATTTTCATAGATAAGGTAACATGATCTTTCCTCATCAAAGCTTTAGTTACCTTGTTTCCCTTCCCAGGATAGTAATGTATTGATTAGTCATAGTCCTTGATCAACTGAATCCATATCCCTTTGAGTACATTCCACTAATTTTGTGTTAATATATTCATTATGATATTTTGATTACTATATATATATATATCACATTTTTTACAGTAGAGATAATATCCCAATATATTTTATCCATATATCCGCACTTATTGTTTTGGATTATTCATCATGTAATTTTTCACATCTAACATTAATTGACATGATAAATAAGATTCCCTCAAGAAATTTTTATGATTAAAATTCCAAATCCCTTCTTTAATGAATTTTTTTATATCACAAAACCTTTTATACTATAAGGTAGTGTGAGTATAACATTATTGACCAACTCATTATTAATATCACTGATTTTTTTACATTAATCTATCAAGAGGAACTTAAATCATTTTGAGTTATCTTGGTTAGTGGATTTTAAGGTTTTGAGACATTTTCAAAATTATTTGGTAGCATCTATAATGTATTGAAAAACTATGAGTCTCTATTATAGTGTTTGTTCTCATTCATTATTTAATTGTCTCTATCTTTAATGTATCCCCATATATCCCCTCACTTGTGACTTTCTGATGAAAAAATGATACTTTTTGTATCCAAAAATCATACTTTCTAAATTTGAGGTATAACTTATCCTTTATCAAGGTCTTGAACACAATCGTAAAATGGTATTCTTGATTTTTCATTCTCTTAGAATATAAGGGAGTGTAGTCTATGAAGGATCAAAAATTTCACTGAGGGAAACTCTAAATACAATATTAATAAGATCTATAAACATATTATAGAAATTTGTAAGTCTAAATATAATCACTATGAATTCATAATGCCCACATAGAGTACAAACGTATTTCTTGGGTAAATCATCTATTCTAAATATGTAATAGATCCTGATTTATGTTATATTACATTAAATAAATAATATTACCATCCATGGGTATCACATGCTATATCAAACATCATACAAACTAAAATATACTATTTAAATATTAATGTATCACAATTATAACCAAGATATTGGATTAAAAAATATTAATAGGAGTAACCAAATTATGGAAAATATATAGAAATATTATCCTTAATATAAATTTATTTATTAATTCATAGCAACTAAGAACTCAATTTTTAAAATAAAATCATACAAGATTAATGGGGGTAATTTTTAGAAAATTGATTTATATGTGAATTTTATTATAAACAAGGAAAATTAAGTTATTCTATATTAATGAATGATTTTAATTAAATTTATAGATCATATCTATTTTTAAAATAAATTAACATTAATTTAATGGTGGCTACTATAGGAGGATTGAGTATAAATCCATTCTATACTATAGAAAATATATTTTTCTACTAAATGGTTTTTATTTAATTTTTTATGTATATATTATAATTAATAACGGTCACATTTACTCAATATATTTTGTAAAATTGAAATATTTTTTGAACTAAAAATTCCAAAATAATATTACAATTTTTTTTGGATTTTTTTGAAAAAGTTGATTTTTGGAAGAATAGTAAAACAATTCAGATTTTTTAAAAAAAAATATTATTTATTTTCAAGTATTTACAAAGTACCATCGTATTTTAATTTTTTTTGGAATTAAAAATAGTCCACTTTTATTAAAAATATTTAATTTATTCCATATTAACCATTATTATACATGAGTTTGGTATGAAATCATATTGATGTTTAAGACATATTTTATTTTAAAAATATGTTTTTGTCGAGTTTAATGAGTTCATAGTTAAATTAATTTATTTTCATTTAAAAAATAGAATATTCAAAAATTGTTTTTAAATTTTTATGAATATATTTTATATATTAAACCAAGGTTCTTCTAGGCTTATGTGTCACCTTACCAATGTTCCACGTATCCCACTCAAAGCCCTCCTAATTTCCCAACCCTACCCACTTTCCCATTCACACTTTTCTACTCTCCCAACCAGCCATTAATACTAGGGTTACCACACATCTTCAACCTCCACTGATTACCTCCATTTTCTACCTCCATCTTCAATCTCCATCTTTAAAATGATGATCCTAGGTTTTCCACACACTTTCCACCTCCATCCAACTATTCCTACAATTGATTCAAATCTACTATCGTTTACCTGTATGTTCGATGCTTATGGATCTTGGTTTTCTCTGACTGCTACACCATCTATGGAAAGAATTTTCATTCCATTGCTTTACTATTTACAGTAAATCTTTGAATGCCTCTTGGTCGCTGTGGTCATTGCTCAGAATCAACTCCCTGTAACCATACATTCTATAACTCTGTCTTCCAGATCCGGAAATATGAAACTAATCCAACGATTGACAGTGGTGAAACAGTGCTACAAACTCAGTCACATTCTTCCCATCCTTTTCATGTCAATTCAGGTACATATTAACCCCACATAATCTCTCTGTAATAATTTTTCTTCTTCATTTTTGGAATATTATCTATTTCTTTTAGTTTTGGTTTTTTGGGATGATGTAGAATCCTCTTCCTTTCATTGACTTTTTCTTATTCCCTACAAATAAAGTTTCATCTAGAATAATTGGTAGAATATTTTTATTGGTTTAAGTCATCTGTTGAATTTAATATCCATCGATTTCGAACTAAGGTCCATCAAATCTAGAATTCACCATGTTTGTAGGTCACACTGTTAATTAAAATAAATAATTTATTATGACTATATTAGGTTTTCATCCATAACTGTAGATTATTACGTGGATGTTATTCATATAAAAACCCATTATGTATATTCCTCTACTCATTTGTTTTTTTGTTCAAAATATCACCCTTTTTGGGATTTCCATCTTGATGTGTTTTTTTAAAATAGATGAGTATGATTCTATTGTTTTTCTCTGTTAAAGTTGATTTATTTTTCATTAATATTTTTCAAATAATTATATTTATTTCTTAAGATAGAAACCTTCCATTTTTTTATTGTTATTGACACTAAATATGACTAAATTAATTGTTCCCTAGGTCTAAATAGATGCAACAATGTAATCAATATATCCAAAAGGAGAAATAAATCATTTAACAATTTAGCTTACCATTTTGAAATTCAGTATTTACTTCACAATCATATATATTTTTCAAATAAATTTGTAAAGATCTATATATGGGAGGGGAATTTTTTTTACCCTTCTACCATTGGGAAATATTTGTTCATTGTTCTTAGTAAAATTACTAAATATTTTATAGTAGTCTAAGATGGCTTATTCAAGGGACATTAAACCACTCATATGTGATTACAAAAATAGAATAGTTATGGTAAAAAATAAGATGTTAGTACACTAATATTTTATCAGAGTGTTGAAATATTAATTGGCTATGTTTTTAGCATTTATATCATCCTTTTTATTTTTTAGGCCCCATTTGATAACACTTATTTTCAACCATTTTCATCATCTAATTTATTTTAATTTTCATTAACCCCTCACCAGTATAATGTTTTTGTAATCTGTTTATATTTTTATAACCATATTTTTGATACCCTATCTTTATTTCCACAGGATTATTCATATCATCAAATAGATTGAATTTTTTCTACGGATGTTTATGGGAGGTAATGTTGACTTTTATTGAAAATATATTCTTTTATATTCTTTCCTTAAATATCATTTTATTTTCAATGTAGTAATATTTTTATTGCACTTTTTTTGAAGACAATATATGAAAAATACATTTTTACTAATGTTTATAGTTTTATATAGACATTTGTGGTTATAAACCAACAATTTCTCTTTCATTTAGGTGGTCACCTCTAGTAAATGGATTCCAAACCAAGTTTTTTCCCATGTTTTCCATTGCTATTCAGGGTGTTAACCTTTTAAACATCACCTATTGGTTATCAAGATATCCATTATGTACTTATAATTTATGTTTCATAGTCATTTTACTATTGGTTCATTGTTCTCAGTAAAATTGCTACATGTTTCATAGTAGTGTAAGATTCCTAATTCATAGGACATTCATCCACTCATAAGTGATAACAAAAAAAAATGGTAAATGTATGAAATAATATGTTAGTACACTAAAATCTATTTAGTACTGAAATATTTACTGGACAAGTTAGAATTTATATTATCCCATATACATCTTTTTTTTAGGATCCATTCGATAACACTTATTTTTCATCTATTTGCATCATCTAATTCAATTGAATTTTCATTAACCACTTTCACCAGTCTGATGTGTGTGTATTTTGATTCAATTTTCATAACCATATTTTTAATATCTTATCATTATTTCCCTGGGATTATTCATATTATCAAAGAGATTGAAATTTTTTCTACATATGTTTATTTGAGGTAATATTGAATTTTATTGTAAATATATTCTTTTAAATATTTTCTTTAAATATAATTTTATTTCCAATAAGGTAATATGATTGTTGCAATTTTTTTGAATATGAGATATTCAAAAGACATTTTTAGTAACGATATTAGTTTTATGTAGACATTTGTGGTCATAAACTGATAATTTCTCTTTCTTTCTGGTGGTCTCCTCAAGTACATGGATTTCAAACCAAGAATTTTCCCATTTTTTCCATTGTTATTCATGTGTTAACCTCCTAAAAATAACCTCTAGGTTATCAAAATATAGTTTATATACATCTAATATATGTTTTATAATCATTTTACTATTTTTTAATTATTCCTAGTAAAATTTCAACATGTTTCATAGTTGTATAAGATGGATGATTCAGAGGACAATTGGCCACTAATATGTGATAACAGAAACAGAATGGTTAAGGTTTGAAATAAGATGTCAGTATCCTAACATTTTTTCAGAGTGATGGAATATTAACTTGATAAGTTATTACAGTAATATTACCCTTTGTACTTATTTTTTTATCCCCCATTAGATAACACATATTTTTCATCCATTTTCATCTTCTAATTCATATTAATTTTCATTAACCCCTTTCACTAGTCTGATGTATGTGTAATTTGTTTCTATTATTCTAACCATATTTTTGATATCCTATCTTTATTTACTAAAGATTATTTATTTTATCAAAGAGATAAGTTTTTACAGATGTTTATTTGACGTAATGTTGACTATTATTGTAAATATATTATTTTATGAGTTTTCTATAAATATCATTTTGTTTTCAATATGGTAATTTCATTGATGTAGTTCTGTTGAATATGAGATATCAAAAATACCTTATTAGTAATGATCTTAGTTTTATGTTGACATTTGTGGTCATAAACCTACAATTTCTGTTTCATTCAGGTGGTTACCTCCAGTACATGGCTTCTAAACAAAGAAGTTTTCCATGTTCACTATTGCTATTCAAGTGTTGACCTTCTACACATTACCTCTCGGATATCAAGATATAGTTTATATACTTCTATTTTATGTGTCATGGTCATTTTACAATTTGAACACAATTTATTAATATTTTCCATTTCTCAACACCACCACACTAATTCCCAAACCAGATTATAAACTTTCAATTTATTTACTAAGTATATTCCTTAAATAATGGTTTATTTCCATCAACAGTTAGAATTTAATCATTCATAAACCAAATTTTAATTTTTCAATTTATTCCATAAATGTATATTTATTACAGATTTTCTTTGAAATGAAAAAATCAAAAAACAATCTGGTTTTTTTCATTACTATAGACAAAGATCAAACCAGTGAGTTTTCAAAAGTAGGAAGTGGCATTGATTATATATAGGTACGATATCTTTCAATTTTTTCAATATTTTTTCTCTTAAAAATTCATCACATTAATGAAATTATTATTAACATTTTATGATAGTTCTATCAATTTGTTAGGTATTCTCTTGGGACTTTAAATATTTTCACCAGATTTCATATATCAATATCGATCATGTCTTCTATTAGTGTATATAACAGTTCTCTTTACGACATTCTTAATTATTTCAATTATTTTAACAACAATTTAAATAAATAAATTTATATTATATATATATGTATTAATTTTTTAAAAAAAATATGCCATTTAAATATTCACCTACATACTATTAATTAATAGTTTATTGTTAATCTCTGACATGTGTTTCACTACTTTCAATTGCTGTAGATTCTAGCTTCAAATCATCTAACAATAATTTATATGTTGATAAAATATGTTATGTGAATTTGATAATGAGGATGAACTTCAAGATATTGTTCACATTTGTCGAGACAACAGGGATTCAATGAGTCAATTTACTAAATTACACACCTGAACAAAGGGAAATGTAAATATGAAAACTGACAAAACAGATTGAAATATGATGCTTCAAACCAATGGTAAATATACATGTTCATGGTATAATTTTTTTCATTAATGTTTTTTGAATCCATATTTTAAGTGAAATTATTATACAATTCTCTACAATACTGAAATATTATTTGATATTTATGTTGCTCTATAGAAAGCATTTAGTCATTTCTTTAACATGTTTTTTATGTGTTCAATTTACATTGCTTGAATTATTATACTCTTCTAAATTTACATGTTTTTTTCCTCCTATCATTACAAATTCCTATTTTATTTAGTACATAAACACCATATTGGTATGTAGTATAGAAGTGATAGATTATTCACTTTTATTGGAATACCATGTTTCAATGGTAATGGTTTGTAAACTTGTCCTTTGATGAAATAGGTCACCCTATCTCCCAATACTATTTTAGGTGGACTTTGCAAATAAAGAACATTTAGTTATATTATAAATACAATGATGCTGATCATTGTTAGAATTCATATTTTCCTTGGTCAATGTTTTAATCAATTTTTAGGATGTATCAAATATTATCCCACTAATATGTGACCAAAATGTGTTTCATTGGTAGGATGTCTCAAAAAGGTGACATAAATATTACAAGTTCTCAACTTCATGTTTTTATAGTACTTATTTCTTCTACGATGAAAAAAACAATATTTTATACCTCTTCATAAATTCTTTATGTTTTTATACATTATAAATAAGTCATCAACATATACTGTAGAAAAAGACATATTAGTCCGCTTTATTATGACACATTATTTTAATTTTTTTGAGAATATTACTGTCCAATATACTATTCATTTCCATAACATTAACTTAAATTACCATTACATTGTTCTGTTTAATTGTTAAATTTGATTTTCCTTTCTAAATATTAATTACTACTTATTAATCTATATAATTTATTTTTCATCTACAGAGTTTATTTTCTAGATAATGAAGATGAATAGAAGTTTCACCTACCATTTGTTCCGGGAACACTTCTCAAAAATCAACTAGCTGAAAAACTTATAAATACATGCATTTCATAAAATATTGTGTAATTATTGATTGGGTTATGACAATTTATACTCAAATTAATAGTTTTCCCATAATGGCAGAGAAACATGACTTGTATGCATTTTTAAATGACTTCTAAACATACTCCATAAACAGAAACTGATTTTCCTATATCCGTTCAATGTTCATGTTTTATTTTGTTGTATCCAGATTTCCCCCCTTCTATTCCATATATATATACCAATACTCTCTGATTACCAATTAATAACCATTACTATTACTAAGAAACCTTTACAAATAACATTCTATCTGAAAATAAAAACCACTAATTTAATATTCCATGCATACGAAGAGGTGAGGACTAGTTATTTTTAAATTTGGTAATGAGGTAACTTTCATTTTTAGTTATGTTGAATAGTAATTGTGGTAAATTATTATCACTACAGTAATGGGTAAACCTGGTCAATTATGGTTAAAACTAAGTGATTTGGTCATAAAATCTCATCTTAAGCCTTATTGGATAAGGGTATTTCAACTATAATCACCTTATATTTTAAACAATATAGATTTAGTTCCAATTTCCCTTGAATTTTATGTAAAGTTAATTTATGTAATTGAGAAATTACAAGGGTTGTCCTCCCCACAATTACAAAAAGGAATAACATATCCTCAATTATTCATATATTTTGTGCCTATTAGATCAACCAATAACTTCAAAAATACCTTCCTAAAACCCATGAACATTTTTTATAGGTCTTGGTATCACCAAAATTCCATCCTAGAAGGGTTAAGGTGTAAGAAAAATGGCGATTTTCAAATAATATTTTTAACTCTTAATAGAGTGTTTCTGATTTTATTTCTTATTATCCATCATAAAAATATTATATAACCTTGATAATAAAATAAAATGCGTATCTAAAATTCACTAAAATTTTATTTTGTTGATGGAACAATCCTTTTTCATCTCCTTCTCAATCTATTGGGAAATGAAAGCATTGTTCACGCATACATATAGACTACCACCTCCATGAAGAGATCTGTTTTGTTTTCATAACCAGATCATATGAACGGTTAGAATGGCAGATCAAAGGATTATATATGATATATATAACATAATTAAGATTTTTAAAGATGATATATTACTTACCATATTATGCTTCCATTTATTGGAAAATGATAACATGTCTTGTGCGTATGTGTGGAATACCGCCTTCATGAAACAATTTAATTCATTTTTCATGTTCTACTAACATGGATGGGAATAAGGATGGAAATGATAATGATATATGAAATATATAAAATATTTATGATTTTTTAATTTTAAATTATTATCAATATTATTTCTTCTTCACCTAGTAGAATAATTAATATGTCGTTCATGTGTTTGTACATCCTACCATCTCTATAGAATAATGAACACCATTTTTTCATATCCTCCATCAATAGATGGTTTTAAAAATTTATCAAATATATGAAAATGGTAATTATAAAATTTTTAGGATAATGTGTATGAGGAAAAAATGTACCATAATTGGAAGGTCAAATCCCCAAAGATATTTTAATGGTTAAGGGCCGAATGAAATCAAAACATCCGAGGTAAGGATAACATAATTAGTAACTAAGTAAATCATGGTAACAAATGGACTAAAATGAATAATATTAAATTAATTTATTTTAAAAAGGATCCATATAATGTATAAAAATAATACAATTTGATTATTCAGTAAATTAAAATATTCATGTGTCTAGTGAGGACATGAGGTATGGGATTTCTCATCTCAATTTCCTTTACTTGATACTTATCCCATTTTCACCAATAGATTTATTTTTGGGGTGTAAAAATTACAGTTTGGATGTATTTAAAATTAATATAATAAATTTCAGGTGGTGTAAAAATTATTTTTTTGTTATATCTATTAATTTTCTTTAGATTCAAATGTTACCAAAGTGGAAATGGATTATTTAAATCACTATTTCAAATGTTTTAAAGTCATTTACATACATTTAAATATTCTTTTAAATGTTTTAACAATATTATTATTTATAATTAAAATGTAGTTAGATGTATTTTTAAACTACTTCTCAATTTCTATAGAATGGTTTTAAAATTATTTTTTCTGTGTTTTCAAAAAATGTGATTTTTTAATCTCTTTTCAAATGTGTAAGAAGAATGTTTTTAACATATACAATACGAAAAAAAAAGTTATTACCATCATGAAAATTATTCTATAATTATATTTATATAAAACAATTCTTGTTTTTTCAAATAATTTCTTATTTCCCTATCTTTTATGAATTGTTCATTATAAGTGTTTTCAAAGGAAAAAATAACTGTATCCTTATTTTTATAGAAACCTCAAAAGTGTTTCTAAATAAATATGTTTAAAATAAAATTTTATAATGTAAATATGATATTCATTGTGATTAACATTTGATATGGTCCTTGGAAAGAGTTCTTGAGTATAGGTGAGTCTGATATACCTTTCTAATGAATTGGGTGATGTGGATGGAGTTAAATAATTATAAGTTACTCCTATAATATGGATAGAGTTAAATGATTATTATTTACTCATATAGAGGTAAAATAGTTAATAGTTTATGAGTTGATCATATAAATTTAAATAAAATAATTATTTATAAGTAACTCCAATAAAGTAACTTGAATTAACTTTATAGGTTATTATCTTCTAAGGGTGACAGTAAGAGTAATATAAAGATAATGAACCACGGTACATACATTTTTACGGGGTTTTATGGATATATTTTTATTTCAAAATGTAAATAAACTTGTTTTTTAATCAAAATAGTGTTTTGATTTTCTAAAGGTGAATATATTTTTAATGGACCATTTTCAATTTTTTCATGAAACACTCATGATTATGAAGTTTTTTCCTTTAGGAATTCCTATAACATGTTTTATCAAAATATATGGGTGGTGAATTTGATTAATTTTGTAATTAAATAAGTATTTTGAGCTGATGTTTTTTTATATAAATGGAAAATTATCTATTGGATATCATTATTTTCAAAATGTACTAGTTTGTTTCTTTATTTTTGTATCCCTTATTGAGAAAATTATGCTCATCCTAAATTTTGAAATGTTTTTACAGGGGTTATGGATGAGTATGAACTATAGGAAGGTCTATATTTCAGTTATGTATAATCTTATTAAAAAAAAGAAAATGTGTTTTCAATAAAACATGAATTTAAATTTAAGAATCCCATTTTTTAGAAAAAACAGGAATGGAGTGCAAGTTTCCACTTTATATTGTAAGTTTTTCATATGTAAGAGTCTTTCCTAATTCTCTATGACTCTTGACATAAAATATAAATGGAATGTAAGAGAATTATAACCTTTGTATGAATCATGTAATTATTGGTTTTTTAAAAAATAGGGAATTATATTTGGTATTATATTAAAGGTTCAGATAACTCTTTAGGTTTGGTAATTCTAAGTTAAAGAAAAATATGTTATGATAATATATAGATATACTCTCATGATATAGTCCTTTAGGGATAAATCAAATCTATTCATATTTTATAATGGTTTCCCATATAATTAATGAGGTGAATAAGGTTTTAAGACATCTAAATGATAATATCATTTATAACTAGTAACCTGAAATGGTTGGTGTCAGATATGATAAATTTTCACATAAATATAATCTCTTAACAAAAGAGATAAATGGAAAGAAGTCAATGTAATTACCAAGTTATAGAAATATAATCATGTCAATCAAGAATAATTTTAAGTGAAATCATCTTCAATATTTATGAGGATACTAAAACCATGTGGTTTCTAAAGGATGGATCAATGATCGGAAAATGTTCTTTCATTTTTTGGGTTGTTCAGATAATTAAAAAGTAATAATTTTGATTTATCAACTTGATGGTTATGTTTACTAGTGGATATAGTTTATCAAGCATACCCATATGATGAATTATATTGATACCATAAAGTGAAAGGTATCTAAAGATAATTCCCACAAAAAAATATTTTCCTAAAGTTGTTTCACTTAGAATGTAAATAATATTGTTCTAGTTGAAGAAAAATAAAGAGGATTTAAGGGATATTTATAAGGAAAATTTTACAACCTGGTAAGGTATAAATTTTTTTTTCTATCAACCTTGAAAATAATATTGATTTATTTTACATAGGTTTAATACCATCTTTACAAAGCGCCCTAATTACTTTCAAATTTAGGAGCTATGAGGAAATTTTTCATTGTGTTGAGAAGGTTGAGATGAAGTTTACTAAATTTTATGTCTCTCTTAACATTAAATATTAGAAGAGGAAAATGTTTCAAATGATGGATAAATAATCAATAACAAAATATGAAGGTAAATTTATCCCATGCTCTAATTGTTGTATGAATAATCATGGGGAGTGTCGGATGGGATCATGGAAGTGTTATAGATGTTAAATGATTGGAAATTTTTCTCATGACTATAAAGAATATGAGATTTGATAATTTTATATTTGGTAATGGTAAAAATATATTTAAATGTTTTAATTTTAATGTGATGGGATATTTTTCTAATGTATGAAAAATGATATGTATAGAGGTCAAAATCATCAGAACTATAAAAAAAGGTTTCATAAAATCATATTATATTATAGTTAAAGATGAAGAAATATGAGGGACATAAAAAATTCAGTTTTAATGTATAAAATTGAAAAATGTACCTAAATTTTATAAAGGATTCTGAATGACTGAGGAGTCTATATATTAGATTTCAAGGGTTATTATGTGGTAGTATTTTTTTAATAGATAAAAAATTTTACGGATGATGATAAGTTTAATGTCATTGATATACTTTCTAGGTTTTATGTGATAAATTATAAAATTATTAGGGATACTTTAGCAGATATTAATTGGGTTTTAATACATTATTAAGAGACATTTAACCCTTATGTTTATCATGTGACTTACTAGGTAGGTTATTTGGAAATAATGATTTTATTTTGGGGATAAAAATATAACCATTACTATTATTGTGACCTTTTATATTGAATAAATTATAGTCAATTGGGATAAAATGCAATTATATTTTGGGAACAAATGTTTAATGGTATACATAACCATGGGATTGATAAGTGATTTGGTGACTAAGTGAATAATGTTATTTTTATAAAATTTCACTATATTGGTGTCATTATATGATTATGGTAAATAGAATTTTAGGAATAAATATTGAGATAATATATGGAATCAGATATGATTATTATTGTGTCTTTATAACAATTTTCATTATTTATGGAAAATATTAGCATATCGTGAAGATTATAGGATTGGGGCATACACATTTTTTGTATGCAAATTCGTGAGTGATTGATATTACTTGGAGATAAATGATAGGTTGATTTTAGAATAATATGTTATTAAATAATTCAATTTCATGGGTTTGAATGTTTTTCTAGTATATTTTTAAGAGTTTTAATATGACAGTTGAGCATTAATTTTAGTAAGTAAACCTTTATTTCGAAAGAAACAACCAAAAACTGCACATATATTTATTTAATTTTTTTTATTAAAATATAGATTCCAAAATGTAATAAAATGAATTTTATTACATTAATTTATTTTTTGAATTAAACATTTCAGATATATCTTAGTACTAATTTCTCCATTTTTTAGAAATAATTGATTTTTTTGTGAATAGTGAAAATATCAAACCTTCAATGAACATCCAGTTATCTAGAATTAATATGATATAAGAATGAATTTTTAAAATTTTTATCATTTTTATCTACCAAATATTTGTTTAAAAATATATATAATTTATTTTAAAACATTTTTTTATTCAGGAACCCAACATTTTATTTTGTGAACATAAGTTATATTTTATTCACATTTTAAACAATTTTTGGGTCATCGTATTCGACGGTGCAGTTGGTATGTGAAATTTGGTTTTGTATTGTTCCAAAAATCCAGAACCATAAATATTTATTAAATAATCCAAAAAATTATAAGAAGTCAACTTTTTTACATTATTTCAAACTAAATTATTTTTATGCTTAAATGAGGTATTTTCATATAAAATAATTTTCAGTCATTTAATGTTCATGTATAAAATATAATTTCTTTTAAAAATAGAATATTAATATGATAAAATAGATTTCATATTTGGATGATTCATGCTAAAATATTTTTCTATGTCCTATTTTATTTTTGGTTACATATATATGTTATCATGGTAAAAAGTTAAGTCATCATAGTTAAGGTTAAATTGTGTTTAAAATGGTTTAACTTCAAGATAAGTCATAAAATATCTCCAAAACATAATAAAATGTGATTATGTTGAGATTTATTCATCCTTATAACATATTATATATGATTTTTTTGTTCTCTAGTTTCAATTTATCATAAATAAGGTCTTTTTATATTTTAAAACATTGAATAATTAAAATAGTGCCTCTACCCTCAATTATAAAGGGCACTACTTATCATATTGTATTCACACACTTAGAGACACTTTTATCAACCAAGATATACCTATATCCATTAAAAACTCCCAAATATGTCCTAGAAGCATTGTACACATCAAAAATACCTACCTATCAGGATTAATGTGTAATCCAAATGTGGTTTTCGAAAGAAGATGCATAACTATTAATTAATATCTTTTTTACTTTTTATCTTATTTTACATCCTTAAAATCTTATATAACCATGATAATATAATAAAATCATAAATTAAATATAGTGAAATATTAATATATTTTTGGCAGAACTTTTATTTATCTCATTTCCATCATATGGAAAATGAAAACATCATTCAGGATTATGTATGATATACCGTCTCAACAAAGCACTGAAATTAATTTTTCATCAGCTCTTTACTTGGATGGATATAAATGTAGAATTAATTAATAAATATAATATTTTTGAACTAGTTATTATTATATAAAGATATGATTTTATATAACTTCTTACCCTTTAATCCATTGGAGTATTGTGTCACTAGTGTGTGCATGTGGACTACCGCATCCACAAAGTGACGCACTTTGTTTTTCTATTACCTCCATGAATAGATGATTATATAATTTTACACAATTAATAAAAACATATTCAAGACATTATTAAAATTATATACATTATTTAACCATGTTGGTCAAAAATCCCTCAATGAATCAATGAAGCATTTTTAGGTGATTGTGTTTGTTGAAAATGTGGACATCTGTGTTGTAATTGTTGACAAAGAAAACCATGAAATAAAATTTTTTTGACAAAGGGGATTTCATGGTTTCATGTCAAGTTCAAGGGATATGGATAAGGATCCATGTTTTATTCAAGAACGTTGACAAAGTAATTGTTGATCTGGAGGCGGTACGAAAAGAGAAGATACATGGTGGCACCGTTTTCCAGTGTTTGCCAAATTTTTGGGCCTGAAAATCGATAAATTGAGAAACGTGGTTCTGGAAATGGGACTTCCGTTCTGATTTCTTGAAGGAGAATAAACCTGAGAACCATATGTTTTGAAAGTTTAGAACACTAAAAATAGAAAAGGGATAAGGGGAGCCCAAGTTTTAGGGTTGTTCACGCAAGTGACTTGCACGGAAGAGACTTGCACGCTGAGACTTGCACGCCAAGGGGAGACTTGTGCACCATCGTGCATGGTGTCCAAATTCCTACAAATAGAGGTTGAACACTAATCATTCTGTGTGAGTTCAAAACATAGACAAAATCAAAGCTCTCGTCGCGCAGGTGTGGTGGTCGCGCAAGTGGTGTGTGGTCGCGCAAGTAGAAGTTGTGTGCCAGTTGTTTGTTGCGCACCAACCCTCAGTGAGCCAGAGAGAGAGAGACAGGGTGTGACCCTTGGGAAAGTAGTGAGCTGACCCTAAACATTGTAAAGGTAGTGAGACTAGGAATAGAAGTGATATATACCAAACATTGTAAACAACAGTGCACTTTTAGTGGATTTGGTACATCAGAACATCGCCGGTGTATGCTCCTTGGACATAGCCTAGTAAGGGTGAACCATGTAAAAATATTTGTGTCTGCCTGCTTGCTTCCCTACATTGCATTCAAAGCATCATAATCAGATAAAGAATAAAAGAAGTGATCATAATAAACACATAAGTGAAAACAAAGTGACCCGTGTAATAAAAAAGTCAAGATCCAGTGGGGCAGGAAGAATTTAGAAAAGAATATCCACACTCTGATTCACCTCCCCTCTTATGGTATATATGCTCCTATTGGTCCTAACAAACCATTTCAAAAAACATTTATTCATGAATTGTATACCGAATTAATTTTTGATAAATTGACCGAATGACCTTGAAATTATATACATAAGAAATATCTATTCAATAATTGGATTTCAAATAATTATTAATGGTCTTTAACAAGTGGAATATAGATGAATTTTTTAAGGAAGTATTTAATAAAATTAAATTCACTATACATGAGGATAAAGAACATAAGATTATGAAGGCTCCAAAGAAAGGGATTTATGTTTCTATATCATTTTTAGTCTAGAATATTTATGCTTGAATTTACTTTTAGGGAAATTATATGATCATTACATATTAAACTAAAAATATTTTCTTATACTCTAGTTATTTATGGGTTTTAACTTGTTACTTTCATTCTCCTCTATATGGTATATTAAATTACTAGGAAAATATATTTTAGAAACCACAAACCATATATCTCATTTTTTTCAGTAATCATTATCCTTCATATCCATTTTCTATAAATTTTATAATAATATATTTATTTATACCGCAAATATTGTTAAATTTTATTTTCAAATAATCAAACATTTTTTAAGAGAATAAATATTAATCTCAAAGATATTTACTATATAGGTCAATTTGATATTTTTTTACCAAAGTGTAATTTTTTTAATGTATAATAAATGACCATGATTCTCCAATATCATATCCATTATAAACTATAAATATACCTTTAAAATTTCCCATGATTATCTTTAATGAAAAATAATTCTCAATATTTTTGGAAATTTTTATTTCAAATGATATCAAAATAAAATGGTATTATTTTCTCATAGGAATAAAAATAATTTTTAAATGTAATTTCTAAATCCATTCTTTAACGAAATTAAAAGAATGTTATATTTAATTTATCATGTATATATTCTTGTACAACATTTTTGTTTTACTAAGAAAACTTCATTTCAAATGAATTAATGGACTTTTTTTATCGATAAATAATTTATAGATTAAACCTTATTTTGTGATGATTCAAGTTATGGTGATCATGTTTTTATCAGTCTCCCTAATTCTTTAGAAATTATTTTTTATCCTTAATGTACACATTTTCCCTATCATGGTTGAATTCATTATTATTTCTATAACATTGAATATGATTAAAATGTATAACATTTCAATTACAATATCAACTGAAGGTAGTTTATTTGGAAAGTTATTTCATTGACTGGTAGAATAATCCCCAATATTGAATAAATATGAACAAATGTTGATTTATAAAGAATTTTGAGAATGAATTATACGAATCATTCAAAATATAAGGAATGAATAGGACATGTGTGTAACGTGAATGAACCAGTTATAGATAGTCTCTCAATGCATCGATAGATCACATAAGACAAACTAATATATATTCCATATTAGATGGAAATATAGTTAAGATCTAATAATTTATGAATAATGATGTCTTGGTAGAGGCCCTAATGGTATGATTCACGATAACTTGGTCAAGGCCTTGATGGGAAGTCCATTAATGTCAGGAATTATGCAATTACTTTATAAAAAATTTTGTTTCAATTATCTATTTGATTATTAAGTTGATATTATCCATGGATATACATTTAACTCAATTTTATGATTGAATGAAACATGATTTGATAATCCACTATACCATATTGATTATTCCATATTTACTCATGATAGTTTCCACTATACTTAATCTTTAATAGTTATTTAATCTCAATGTTTATATCTTTTCATTTACCCATGATATGAATTAGGATATTATGAATTATTTCAAGGTATAATAATATTTCTTACTCTATGTTTTATTTTTAAAATGTAATTTGGGAATAAATTATGTATATATTTTTCTAAGACTAACAATATAATTGTGCTGTCATGGTGTGATCCTTTGTATTTTGTACCTATGTTATAAAGTAAACACCAGATATAGTTTATTAGAGTTGGGGTACTACAGTTGGTACTAGTGCAAGTTTAGTACGAGACTAAGGTACTAGATTTTAAAGAACATATCTAAAATGAGATATATGATAATCTATTATGGTATTTGATAACTTTTACCACTATAAGTTTTTTATTTTAGGGATCCATATTCATGATGATTATGAAATAACTGAGTGTTTTCCTCTATTTATAGATGGTTCCAAGTGGAAGGAAGGGAATCCAAACCCAAAGTCAATGTAGGGATTTTCCAATTGAGAAAGACAATATAGTGGGGACTCAATCTAAAAGATCATAAACATATTAGGGAAGATTAATCTGGTTATGATGAATAACCATTCCTATAGGGATCCCAATTTCTTTCTACAAAACAATTCACTTATGTTGGATACATTCATGAAACTTATAACTCCAACTATTTACCAATCAACTATTTTTTTGGTTTTTGAATAATGGGTCAAGTCCCTCTAAAAGAAATTTATAGCCTTGTATGTAATAAAAGGGAAAATATTACTATTTTATAATATTTTATATAGGTAGATACTTATAAATGGTGGTTATTGATTCAAAACACTAAAGGGCTTGATTAAATAGAAAATATGTAATAAAAAAATTCAAGTGATATTCATCAAGAAATATTTTTTTTAGAAAAATGATATTCATTAGAGGGGATTTGACAAC
The DNA here is from genome assembly GCA_963277665.1 of Viscum album. Lineage (NCBI taxonomy): Eukaryota > Viridiplantae > Streptophyta > Magnoliopsida > Santalales > Viscaceae > Viscum > Viscum album. The sequence continues at coordinate 726,357,755 of OY728130.1, read as the reverse complement.
TTGATATTTTTTAATATATTTCATTTTATATATATTTAATTATTTCAATATCTTATTATATATGAAACCAAGATTCTAAATGAACCCTTATATAGAATACCATTAAAAAGTAGATGATAAACTAGAGAATATGAATATGAATAATTTTTATTAAAAATATATGGGTTAAATATGTGTAAAATAATTCAATTGGTTATCAATTGACTAGAGATGAAAATAATAGCCTTTGTTTAGTAAAATACATGTTTTTATTAAAACATATTTTATACAAGCAATATTTTTTTTAGTAATAAATAAAATTTATCATTATTAGTGGCTTATTTTAACTAGATATATTCATTATTTATTTAATAAATTATTTTAACATTCATCAAATACTGTTTTCACTTTCCAAATTTACATTAGATAATTCAAAAATGAAGAAATACCAAAATATGGGTATTATTTTCCCTACAAAGAAAATGAAGAGGAGTGTGTCCATGATCATGCAGATCAAATGAACCCCCGAGAATCATGATATTTCATGACCAAAACAAGGTCATACAGATGACCACACACATCACATATCATATGAAATTCCCTAGTAAGTCCCTGGTAAAATCCCCTTTTTTATTCTAATGTCACCCTAGACAACTAGTGATCAAGTGAATAAAGACAAATAAGCTCTCCCAAGACATCTCTCTTGTCAAATGATGGATTCATGGTGATCCATCCAAAACTAGAAGGAAAATAGGAGGAAAATATCAAAAATTTGAGAGACTCTTGTGGTTGTAAAACTCATAGGATGCATCACCAATGGGGAAGATTAATTTCCTTAACAAAACTCATGAAATGTCATTAAACCCCATGGATTTTTTTTTAAAAGGTAATGAAAGTGGGTGAATAAGGTAGCCTCTTTCTGTCATATAACATAATGAGATGCTTTCTTGGAAATTTTATGGACACCACAAGCACCCAACAACATGTCCTCCTCATTTCATAAAATCATGCTCACATGTCATCCCTGTTATGGGAAGGGCCTCATACAGGATCAGTCCACTGTTCTCTCCCCCTTTATATATATAAGGAAAAATATATGGAATTTTACATGAAATTATCATGCATTTCCACATGACATTTTAATGTTTCTACGACGCATCACCAAGAGGTAGAGGGATTAGCTTAAGAAACCCTAATAAAAAATCATGATATCCTCATACATTGTAAAATAAATAAGGAAAATAAGGATGAAAATTATAAGATCCTCTCTTGGTCATAAAAATCATGTGGTGGGCCATTGGTTCCCACAAAACAGTCTCTTAAAACCCTTTAGCATGATGGCCTAATTTCATGAAGACTCCCTAGAAATCCATCCTTGTCCCATGAGAGGTCCCATACAAGTATCCTAAGATCGTTCGAAGGCCTTATAATAGAAGTATTTATCCTATGAATGTCCTTAGACACAATGGTGTGACAAAAATTAATGTCCCTTGGCACGTCAGCATGATTAAATAAGACCCCATAAATTGGATGTAATTTGATAAATGGGGAATTGTCAGGATGGTCTTATAGTCACTAAAAATCATGTGTTAGACCCAGAATGACCTATGGTAGGACCCCGAGATAATGCATGATTCCGAATCTCTCCACCAACTCCATCCTAGATCCATTTGATGAGTTACATGCAATGTATAAAATTACTAGAGTGGTGAGGGCTATAAATCCCCCACTCCAATAAAAACGATGAATAAAAATAGTGGGATGAAATATTGGAACCTCACACTAGTACACTGAAGAACATGAGTGGATTTATCAGAGTGGTTGATTTAACGATCAAAAAATATTACCAACAGGTAAGATATGGGGAACAAATGGAGAAATCATGCAGAATGAATCGGAACTTCGTGTGATAACTCATAGGTCAGGTGAAGGACTTCTGGTAGATTATATGAAGCACATCCCAAATATTTTCTAAGATACATGAGAGTTGAAATAAGCGAATAGTTAAAAAACCTATGGTATAAGCAAAAAAAATAAGGGATAAAATAATAAAAGGAGATAGAATTATGTGGAGAACATAAATGATGATCCTCATGTTCTTTGAGTGAACCACCTAGGTCACGAGACAACACCAAGACATGTCTCCCAAGTCTTTCGATTCTCCTTTGGTATATTTTTTGGATCATGTGAATTCATGTGGAGATGTTATAGAAAGTCACACAACACCACATGTTCATTCCACCCATGTGTCGTGAAAACCTTCGGGATTTCCCTAAAGGAATCATAATGTCCTCTAGACATGTGAAACATATCATATGGTGACATCAGCACATGTAAGATAAGTCTTGCGATAGCACTGGGGTCTGTTAACAGGCTCTCACAGTGCCCCTGGGCATGCCATCTAGGTCTCGTGATGTCCCCTAGACATATCATCATGGATCATGTGTAACCCTCCCTGACATGTCACGCTTACTCTTGCAACGCCCTCTGATCATGTTAGTCATATTTCACAATGACACTAGGGAAAGTCAGTCGGATCATGTCGTACCCTAAAATCATGTAAACTAGGATTTTGCGATGGATTCATGGAAAAGACAACCATTTATAGCAATTTACTCTGAACAAGTCATCCTTGATCATGAAACAACTTTCAGAAATTCCATCCAGGTCATGTGATATCCCTTTGAATATTTAACTAAATCATGAGTTTGTCATTAGACATGTTAGCCAGACATCCTCTGACATGTAAATCATGAAATTAATGAATGTAGAGCAGACAATCAACACATTATTGGAAGAAAATAATGAAACTTCAACTGATCACCCTAGGACTTTATTACCTTATCCATCTTTAGATTGTAAGCCCCAATCAAAAGTGAAATGTAATTGTGTAATCCCAATGTATCAACGCCACATGATATGTCCCACATATATGGGAAACCTTAGTGTGTAAGACCCAACTAACTGAAATAAAATAACTATGATTTTTTCTATAAATTGGATATACAAGACACATTTCTAAGGCCCATTATCTATATTAATCATCCAAATGGATATACCAATACATAATTCCCTCATCAAAAATTAATGAGACTGGTTATTTTCCATCCCTTGGTTATAACACTGAGCATATATCACATGGCCTTAGGGAGTCCCAATGACCATATCATTAATGAGAAAAGTCTCTATCACTATAAGGGAAACCTCATTGGGTAAGGCCCGATCGGTGGAATAATATGACATATCCTACATATAAGGTAAACACTAGTGTGTAAGCCCCAACTAATCGAATTTAGAGTACCCTATTTCCTTCCATAATAAGGATACATAAGATTACTTTATAAGTCTTTAGAAAGAACTGAAATGGGAATCCACTTTAGTGTAAGTTCAACCATGTCTCTAATATTTAAACCATATACACCTAGTAATTACCATGTTCTGATCATATTTCATCATCCGTAAAAAAATTCAGAACTCATTGAACTACTGTGACTTTAATTCCTTCCATAAAATTGTTATGATGTACGCCTTCCTAATTCCTGATGTAAATACCATGACCCCATTAGCTTGGAGTTAGTGCCTTAATTAATTACATTGTTACAATGAATATGAAATGACAACCAGAAAGACTGAATAGTACTGTGGAATTTAAAAACTAGACATAATAAGATGTATTACCCTACAATGTGAAAGGAAAAACAATATAGAAACTCCATTGGAAATAGACATACACTCCTTGATTATCCATAAATGTAATTTTTAATATACATATTTTCTTATTGGGGAAAATAAAACAAAACAATGGGGTGACATCAGATGCTTAGTAATAGTAAAAAATAAAATAGAATCTATAATAAATAAAAATAATCAATAAGGTAGGGTGAATAACTAAAAATACCTTCCATTAAAACATAATCATGATAATAATATGGTAGGAATAAGAGATGATTAAATAAAACCATAAATAATCACATGAGAATGAAACATAAACATGAATATTATAATAGTTGAATAATCCCATAGATCATCAATTACTGTAATAATAATAAGGGAATGTATAATTCCATACATCATAAACATACTTTCAAGGCTTAAGCAAAGAAACCATACATAAACAGGTAAAAAGTCAGTCTAGTTTGTCCAATGAGACCTAACAATGCATCGGGGTGCTAAAACATGACCTTACCATAACATACTAAGTCTAATTCATTAATAATATGAATGGAGTGAAACATAATCAACAAAAAAATTTATATTGAAACTATCAAATTAAATGTAAATAATATTCCCAATCTTAAAACTATCTAGAGTAATATAGAGAATGATATCAATATAGTAAATCCCATAATTAATGACAAACCATTCAATAAAATATGGCAGATGTTAACATAACAGATCACTCTAAATAAATAATATGACTCAAATGAGTGTTTTGAAATAGATGAAAATCTATAATAAAATCATTGAGGTATTATTTAGAGAAATACCCTCTTTACAATGGAAAGAATAGTTCTTTTGAAAAATCATTTGTATATTTCATGAAAAAATCAGATTGTACACATGTATATCCCAAAAAAGAAAAAGAAATGAAATTATATTTGAGGAAAATTAAAAGAATATTCATATATAATTTTTTTCAATTTAATTGGAAACATATAAAAAGTGTGTTTAATGAATTTTTAAAATGATCCACTTCAATACGGTTTAATGGAAAATATAAATGAGTATTTAAAGTGTAAAAATGCATTATTGTTTCCATAAAACCCTAAATTAACTATGATATTTTTCATGATAAAATAGTGATCATTGAAAAATATTAGTGGATTAAAATAGAATATTGAGTACACATTAAAATGGGTAAGAAATTGAGAAGTTCCCTTTAATAAGGCCTTCTAATTAGGAGGAATTGAAAATGGAACCTTATAAATCATGTATTTCCCCACCAATGAACGAATAATTGATCTAGGTAATTTTTTTGAAGCATACACATAGAATGTAGGAGGAGTACACAATAATAATTAATAATTATATTTGGATAAAGAGAGAGACATCATCGCCCGAATGAAAAATGGAGTTTTAGGAAGAAACCCATATCTTATGTCCAAAAGAGTTCTACACTTGCACACAAAATCTTGTGTATTGAAATAAAATTAATTAATAATTTAACTCAAAAAAAAATTCAACATTTATTTTATTTATTATAATTTTATTAAATTCATTTATGGTCTTCTTGATGATTTATAAGATTCAATTTCAATGTTTGGAAGGGTTCCTTTCCTGGGTTTTCATGATTGGTTCACTTGTATACATGTACAAAAGATCATGTGAAATGGGAGTAGTTATAAAAAATTTAATTATATGATATTAATTAACATCCATAATATTAAATGGTTATATAAGTCATTTAGTTAATTTGGTGGAGGATGAAACCTTTCATAAGATGTTAGTGATAATCGTTTTTATTATTTTGGCGTTTTTTTGATCATCACTCAATAGTTTCATTTTATTGATTAATATTATGTACATATTCTAGTTAAAGAACCTAAAATAAGTTGTAACTCATATATTATAATCTATTTTAACTCTAAATGTTTTTTATGACTATCCTTGAAATATAATGTGAAAAATGAAAACACGTTGTTGATAATGGCTGTAAATTGGCACTCACAGAAAATGTTTTCACCTTAAGAATTAAAGGAATATAAGAAGAGGCATGATGGATGATTTTTAATTGAAATAGTAAAATTATATTTTATAAATATGATAATAGAGTTATCATTAATATTTTTTCATCGGATGTTAGTATACTATAAGAAAAGAAAATAAAGTGAAAACAACAATAAGTGAAAGAGGATTTTACCTCTTGAATTAATACCCGTGAGAACCTCCTTAGGGAAATTAGTTTTAGAATTTTTTTGAAATTAGAACCTCCTATACAGGGGAAAGAGGCTTTGGATTTGGAATCGAAAAAACTGGACAAGATTCAGTGATTTGGAGGTGTGAGGATAATTGGTAGTATTTAGAGCAGAGGAGATGGGTGTTTTTTAATATCTTATTCATTTGTTTCGTGTTTTTTAATATCTTATTCATTTGTTTATTATTTTGGATCATGACTATAAATAGATTTAGAATTATCACAAAATATATTAAAATTATTTTTTAGAGTTATGTATTATGGGATTATATCATACATACATAATCTATGACTCAATAATTCAGGTACCTGTTAAATACCATAAATTACCATATTACACTATTCACCAAAATTTCAAGTATTTTAGAAAAACATGAAAAAATCACCATAAAATTTTTTTGGTGTGTAGAATTTAAAAATGAACTCCATTTTATGAGAATAATTTTCTGATTATGAGCTATTCAATTTTTAATTAAAATCATCATTTTATAGAAAAACGTTGATTTTAATATTATAACTATTTTTATAACAACATCAAAAACTAATTAAGATTTCATAAAGTTATCCTATAATCATAAGAAAACAAAATATTAATTTATGGATCTATATTTTAAAAAATAATTTTTCATTCAAATAACTATTTTATTTATAAAATAATGAATTAACATAAATGTTTCACAAAAATAAAATACTTTAATTATCATTTTCAAAACATTTATCTAAGTATTCCATGATATAAATATAAATGTAAATGTAAATATATTATATTTTCATTCATAAGATAAATCAATTATATGTATACTTAAATAGGTGAAGTTACTATTCTATTGGTAAAATTACTATTCCTAATGGTAACATTACCATTCCAAAGGTCATATTTAATAGTTTATTATAGTTTTAAACTCTGTGTAGCGTGAAACATAAACTATCAATTATATTAAAATTTGAAATATGCATAGCAGAAAATCTTTGGGGGTTACAACTGAGCCAAAAATCCAAAGGGAACCCACTTGGGTGTAAGTACCCTCATGTATAGACATTTCAACCATCAAGACCCAATCATTCGCATAGGATAATCAGTCTACCTCATCTATCAATAAACTGAGAATCTAATAGAACAATGATGAATATCATTCCTATAATAACGAAGATACATATGATGCCTTTATAAGTCCTAAGTTCCATATTAAACATCCCAAGGTCTGTCCTAGTACATAAGTCCCACATCTATCCGCAGTGAGATTTATTAATTATTATCCCTGGTTTCTCACACCAAGCATAGCTCACATGGGATTATGGAGTTGCAATGGTCAAGTCATTCACATGATGAATATCTATTGGTAATGTAAATTGCTATATATAAGCCATGATAAGTGGCATGATATAAAAATTTCTCAAATAAGGGAAACTATATTGGGTCCTGTCACTTGGGAATGAACGAAATATGATAGATCTGATTCTTGTTATAAGAAGGACAAGTAGGGAGTTTTCTTGAGACTCGAGATCAAATATTTTTTACCTATGTTTCTGTACATATGTCATTTCAGAATGAAGTCAAACTTCAAGGTTTTGATGAACTATATAGATTATGGTTCCTGCTATAAATATGATACGTAGGATGGCTCATAATGTCTCAATCACCTTCTTTGAATATTAAAATCCTCCTTGTATGATATAAAATTATCAAGTTTTTAGTTATGTTTCATTAGCATATAGGTAGAAATTCATTACTATGAAACAAATGAAGAACCTCAGATACATATAGATGTATTTACAAATGGAATCCCCCTATTTTTCACATAAAAGGGGTTATCATATCATCATTTTTCATTGAAAACTGGTCCCATATTGGTATTGGAAATATATTCTCAATCATATCATAAATATTTAAGAGATTCTCATAGAAGGAAAAAATCCCGCCTAATGGATGAGATGAGGCTGATCTCCCATTCCCTAGACCAATCTCAGTTCCTATGTGTCAATGGTTTTGAAATCTCATCTAACCACCTACCTTTGGAAAAAAGGTTTGTACTTAATTATGGAATTTCTAACCATTTCGAGATTCAGTTAAGAACAAAAATGGTAACTCGAAAAAAAGGATTGTGAACCACATTTAACAACTTACTCACAATCAACCATCGAACCCAATCGAATGCACCTAGTGGTTTTATCATTCTTGTCCCAAAAAATGGTGAACCTGATGTGAATCTCTCAAATAAAAAAATGATTGAGTTATTGTACGTCAAGATATTTTCTTGGCACACTATATGGAAAAAAATTGGGTACACGGTTTTAATATCTGAAATAAAAAAATTATAGGGTTGTTGTCCATTAGGGTATTTTATTTTCCCATTATATGAAAAAATGGTGAAACCAATGTGAATATCTCAAACAATATAATTATTGGATTAATAATGTTCCAGAAGACGTTGTTGGCATATCAAAAAAAGAAGATTAGCTCAAAATAAATTTTACATTTGATCCTCTATATTTGGGGTTCACATAAAATAATTCCATCTTCGTGTTGACATGTACATGTGAGAAAAATATCCATATTGAGAATAAAAGTACAATTGTGTTCACCGTGAACATCTAATTGAGCTTGTCATACCTATGATATTTCATTAATTGTTATCTTTGTTCCTTGTTGTATGAAGGGATAAAGATACTTATCTCATAAAAATGATCCCAATCAATGATAACATCATAATCTTATGACCGTTCCAGCAAGGCAGATGTTCTATAACCCCCATGTGTTGCAAAATGATCTCACATACCTAAAAGCTTCAACATCATGTGTAAAACACAATGGTATTAGTGTACAATCGACATGGTATAATCTCAAAACACTAATATTTACATGGGGGACTCTAAGTAATGAAGTCTATGAGTCTACATCACCAAAAGAAAGATCTAGGTTATCTTATAGCCCTCGCTTCCATAGCCAACCAATTTAGGATAAAACTAGTAAAGTGTAAAAATCACCACATTTAGTATCTGGTGATGGTGCATCGGGGGGGTCTAATATGACAACCATTCAGTTTAGGAACCATCAAAGTGGGATCCTGTCAATCATTGTCTCCAACACCATCACACCAATACAGATCAGTCACCTACAAAGGGTACCACCTAGAAAAATGAGGCCTCTAATACCAATGTAATGGGAAAAAGGGAAGACACCTCGGGCGAGGAAAGATATGAAAAACCTTGATTGGGATCATATCCCACTCCCACTAATGATGTATGCTGACATATTCTGATAGTAAATAGTGGGTAGAATTTTGGCCTTGGTCACTCATAACATTCATGTTGGAATATTACTATAATATGCATGGGATATGTGTATAAACCTAAACCTGTGCATAAAGTCTATACACATATTTTGGTAGAACAATGGTGTAATAAGTGGGATCATATTCCAACTTCAATTGATGATATTTCTAGTACATAGTGGAGATAGAAATTTTGAATGTTTATTTCCATGCACATACTCTGTTAAAATTTAATTACATATTAGAAATAGCTAGAGAACTCTTCCAACATATTCCGGAACATGTACAAATATCAGTACCTACACATATTCATATCCCTACATCTAGTGAAGATCAGTACTCTAATCATTATGAATAAGTCGTTACTCAGGAGAAAGCACAGATTATTTCTCACATCTAGGATGATTATTACTATATTCCAGTAAAGGAAGTTGTCTATGACTTGGATACTATCCCAATTCCAACTGGGACTAACTAGCTGAGAGCCACAAATTCCATTGGATAGGGACACATGCCTATTGAAAAAGTCAAGCTGTATGTTAAAAAGGCCTAGGATCAGGCTCTTATCCCCTTTCTAGATAGTGGTCACCCGATGATAGGGGAACATGACGTGGGAATGACTCATATTACTATCGAAGAAGACTAGTTACATACTCTAAAGTCCTAGGATTTGAATCTTATCCCAGTTCTCAACAAGGATAACCAAGAGATAATGAATCACAGCTCAGGATGGGCTAATGTCTCTATTAGTGAATCTTCCTAGAATATTCCATCATACCATGAAATCCATACTCATACTCATACTTCTGCTGAGAAACGACTCCACCAGCATCCTTATGTGGCAATATAGGAAGAGGCTCATATCCCTTATCAAATTTAAGTGGTTTATTGACATATTTAAATGGATAATTCATATTCAAACAAGGATAATATTCATATTCAAACTTGGGCTCACCAAGTGAGAGAAAAACATGCATCAGGGAAGGCTAATATTCCTACCACAAAATCCAGGTGAAATATTCTAAAGGCTCATTATTGAGCTCATACTACCATTTTGACCGAGGATCACAAAGTGATAATTAAACATGTATCAAGAAAGGAACAGAATACTCTAAATAAGGATGAATCTCATTGGCATAATCCAGAAACTTCTCAGTTGTGAGATCATAGTACCATAACAATAGATGGTTATACAAAAGTTCCAAAAAATATAATATTGGAGGCTCATGTCACCACACAATTCTAAAAGGTATGCTTGAATATTCTGAATACAATGTAGAGTGAGGTTCATATCCATAATATTCTCAATTATAGTGTATTTGATCTTCTTCGAGGCACATTCTCAACACCCCATGGGTTTTTCAACTATTCAAATAATTCATAAGATGATCATTAATGAGATAGTCCTCCTCTTGGTAGTGTGGAGATGGATCATGGGGACTCTCTCCTAACATCCATTACGTTCAACCTCCATATGGTGATATCTTTAATGGAAAAGTAAATCCTCCCCTTTCCAAGACACCTCCAAATAGAGAGTTATTTCAAACTCAGATTCCTTCGTATAGATTAGGGATCAAAAAATTGTGGTGAACCACATATAGATCCTCATCAACTTCCAAAAACACTCCTATCCTTTCAATAGGAGACACTAAGAACTATCTAATGTGGCCTGATCAGATGGATCCATGTATTTCTTGTAATGATGGGTCCAAAATTGACAAGTGGAGTGAGTTATATGGAAACAATCTTACCATATTTTTCCCCTCACTACTTCTGACTATGAATTCTGAGATCAGTTATAAAAGGATTACATGCCTTATCAAAGCCAAAATACATGTAATACTCGTCATCCATAGAAAGATAATAATATCCTCTATTCGTTATATGAGTATCACTTTTAGATCACCAATACACTATATTGTTAGCTATATATGGTTTTCTTTTCTATATCCTTGAACATGGGAATGGAGGAGCATGAAAAATACCTATACAATGTATCACAGTACAATACGACAATTCCCTGCCAACTAATTTCTAGAGTATCACAAGATTTATATATCTGAGGATGGAAAAAATATGGATCACTTCACTTCACTATGTAACCAGAAAAACAAAACCCTTTAAAAAAAGGGCCTAGTAATGTCATAGCCTCTAGAAAAATTAGAGGACCGAGTAACACGCAAGAAAATTGTAGACTACAATATAATACCCCATCTTTAATGATGGGCATACATCACAAAAGGAGGGAGAGGATAGTTGGTGAGTTTTTAAACTATTCACCTAAATGAAATGAGAAAACATTTTCTACAACGAATCCAAGGTTTCAATCAACCTAATTGCATCCTTTAGAAATATACTATATTCATGGGATGCCATCACACCCAGATCGTATGAAAGCACAAATAAAACGCATCTATAGAGACATAGTAGTGGCTTCTGTATCTTCTATCCATGGGGGACCCCAATCCATTGGGTCGATGGAATATCCACCACCACCTGAACCTCTCAGATCATCAATTTCTGAGATGATTTAGGACATATCATCAGCATCTCCAAACAAATACCAACCCATTAGGCTGGGTGAATTTATATCTCAATCACCATCAACAGGTTCATCACCCCCTAAAAGGGTCCTATAAAAATCAATGGACATTATAGATCAAGAAAAGACTTCTAGGATGGGGGAATTTATGTCTCAATATGAATCTTGGGAGATATCCAATCCTCAACATGAATCATTAGATCCTCCACAATATGATCAATCAAAGCTAATTGTGGCCCCAAATAACTGACATCCCATAGGGTTAGGGTCATTCTCATCGTCATCATCACCATTGAGAGATTATGTTTTCTCCAGGTTGGGAGGAAAATATTCAAAATCTGCATCCCATCTGTTCCTTCCACTACAAGACAAACCTCTACTATTAAGGTCCCATTTGAAAATCACAACCAAAAAATACCTCAAGGTCATTACTAACATGCTGAGACAGGTGGAGCGTATGGTGATGGAAATTAGAACCTACCTGGTTTGCGAGCCAAAACAGTCCAACATGGACAGGGGTTTGAGTATTGACCCTGATGAATGTAGTGCAGAAACATCATGTTGCATCTATTGTAATGGGTCAACTACCATTGCACGATATACCTCTCTGAATATAATCACTTCCAATATAATATATAAAGGTTCAAGTAATTTTATAGCCTCTAGAAATATAAGAGGACCGGGTAACACACAAGATAGTTAGAAACTATAATAGAATAACCCTACTTTAATGATGTACGAACATCATAGAAGGAGGGAGAGGATAGTTGGTGAGAATTTAAACTATTCCCCTAAGAGAATCATGAATACATTTTAGACATGGAATCCATGGTTTTGATCAACATGATGGAATCCTATAGAAACTAAATATATTCATGGGATACCATCACACCCAAATCATATACGGGCATAGCTATAACAAATCAATAGAGTCGTAGTAGTGGCTTCCCTAGCTTCCATCGATGGTGGAACCCATCCCATTGGGTTGATAGAGAATACACCACCAACTCAACCTCTCATATCAGCAATTACTAAGATGATTCAGGACATATCATCATCATAAGCAAACATACCCCAACCCACTGGGCTGGGTGAATTTATATCTCAATCACCATCAGTAGGTTCATCATCCCATAAGAGAGTCCTATGGAAATCAATATTCATTCTAGATCAAATAAATACTACTATAATGGGGGCATTTTTGTCTAAATATCAATCTTAGGAGACAACCAATCCTCAACTGGAATCATTAGAACCACCACAACAGAACAATCAATGTTGATTGTGGCCCCAAATAACTGTCATCCCGTAAGGTTAGGGGCATTCTCATCATCATCATCACCATTGAAGGAATATGTTTTCTCCAATTTAGGAGGAAAATAATGACAATCTACTTCTGATTTGGTCCTCCCGCTACATGAAAAAACATCTGATATTCAGGTCCCATTCGAAAATCACAACCAAAAAATACCTTAAGGTCATTACTAACATGTTGAGACAGGTGGAGCATATGTCTAAGGCAATTAGACCCTATCAGGTTTGCAAGCCTAAAATAGTCCAACATGGCCAAGGGTTCAAGTATTGACCCTTATGAACGCATTGCAAAATCATCATGTTGCATCAAAAGTAATGGGACAACTGTTATTGCTTGATATACCTCTCTGAAGGTAATCACTACATAAATAATATATATGGTGGATCAATATAAAAATACATAGGGTCAAAACATAGAAAATATACCCCAATATGTGGGTGATCTAGATGCACCAACTATAACTATACGAACATGAAAACAAAGAAGGCTTCAAAATCTAGCACCTCTGAATAGCGAGTTTCCACCTCTGCAGTAAAAAAATGCCAAAAATAAAGTGAAATTTGTTGATACTTCCAAATAAACATGCAAAATTGTTGAGGTTTATTCCATAAAGGAATATTTTTCACAATATTAGAGTGAAATAAAATCTCTCAGACAACTCAATGAGGAGTTACTAAGGAGATAAATTCATACCGGGTATCGTCTTCTAGTAGAGATGAATATTCTCCCTCCCATATCCAATCCTCCTACAAGAGTGGTATATGATCATCAGAGTGGATATGATACCAGAAAGTTAGTTTACATAAATAATGAAGTAAAAAATTGATCATGAATTCACTCCATTAAAGTGATATCCTCACCCTCCCCCGAGTGATCATTCAGTATTAGGGGGAATTAGAGATATGTGGGAGAATAACAAGGGGATACTTCATCAAAACCCACCCACTACCTATAGATGAGAGGAGACTCAAAAAATATTAAACTATGAGTGTCTTAAGATCATCAAGTCCATGTCTACTCAAATGGAATCCATGGAAGGGAGACACACACCTGTACTGTAAAAGAGTAAGTCATATCCTGAGTTGGTGGATGATACAATGCCCAAACAAATTTTATTAATAATAAATTCTCTACCATTGATGGTGTTGGAGACCCTGAAAAACATATCACACAATTTAAAACATGATGTAGTCTGATGATGTACACTCGAGATCAATCAGAGGAAAAAAATCTGAGGTGTTTTTATAGACATGTATAGGTCCATACCTTGTTTGGAACAATAGTCTTTCATTAAAAGCAGTTGCTGGATGGGAAGACCATTATCATCAATTCGTTTATCACTTATGTTCAGAGATTTGGAAAATTAAATCTTTTGACTTAAATAAATTTAAACAACATGAAATTTAGAGGTTTTATGTCTTCATATCCATATGTAATCATTTAAACCAATCATCCATCAACCCTATCTCAGAAGAAAAATTACTAGAAATCTATGCTGAAAATATATTGGTTGAGTTGTGGACACATGTTATCCGTAAGATGTATACTAGTGGGTTTTGTGAATTGGTAAAAATGGCACATCTTCTGAAGGATTACATTCCCTGAACCTAAGCAAAATCATAACTCATACCCTTAGTGTGAGGGAATTTCTAGGAAAAGGAGAAGCTATATCTATCACACTAATTCCAAAAGAAGTTCCCATAGAGGCACCTAGACAATCCCTAACATCCCAGGACCACCTGTCGAGTGGTGAAAACCACAAAATCCCCATCGTAAAGAATCATAGGGAAATCCGGGTCACCTGGGGTTTGGTTTATGGATGAATAAAGAAAAATCCTTCCAAAATGAATGAGTCTTCAGTTATTTATTGGCAGGTATAGACAATAAACTACCCAATGTACCACATCCCAGATAACCTGATGTGGTAATCCTCACCAACATTCCCGAATACATCCCATGCCATATAAGGCTAGGTCAAAATATCCTGAACTACTTCAGCTTCAAATAAATCCTTCAAGTCATGGTCGATTCTAGATAGGTATTTTTATATAACTCTTATAGTAGGTGGACCCCATAACCATTACCCTGTCAGAAGATAAAGTTGATTTAAAAAATGTTCCAACCATGCATGGATTGATGTATGACAACTAGATGAGACAAAAAAAGATTACGAACTCATGGAACCTTGAGAGAATAGAACAACAGACCCAAAACATTTCAACCACCCACTAAGGTTATATAATATATGTCTCCTAAATGTGGGTGTGAGTAGTGGAACTAGGAAGAAACAGAAGAGGAGGAGTCATATTCATATTTAAAAGAAGCTCTGACTCTTGAAGCTTTCTTCCCTAATATAATTGAATAACAGGAACCAAGCCACTAAAAAAACCCTAATTAGATGAAGATCCCATATTTGGTGTGATACACATGGAAGACCCCTTTACAATGACGAATATGCCTCATAATATGAGTTTCCCACACATTACCTGGGAACAGAAGACTACATGTGCAATAACCGAGGATACAAGGGATGAAATGTGCATGGTCAGGCCCAATATTTTGGTCGTTTCCCCATAGGAGAGATATTTTAGCTATTTCACAAGGGAAAACACTCACACATTCCCAAAATAGGCATAGAGGTGTCCCAAAACCCTCTATTGGTGGCCCACACCATGTTTTCTAGCATGTACTCCTAGCAAGGGTTCGATTATCCAATCATCAAAGTTCACGAGGAAGGCCAGAACGACCCAAATCTCTAGAAAATTATGATCCCATGACCTATTCACAAGAAAAGATTCATTCCACCTTAAATGCCTCTATTCTTGAGCCACATTTATAGGATAAACCTACCATGGGAATTGCTGACCTCTGAAAAAATTCATGACATTTTGAAATAGTTAGAGATTTTACCCACAATGATATTATTTATCGATGCGCTCTATATATGAGGTCTATTGAATAGAGACCATGTTATTGTAATTCAATGTCTCCATATTTTTCAAACCTTTAAGTAGGATTCTTCAAAAGGGGAGGAAAAAAACTAATGGTGGATGATGATATATATGTTTCATCCACCATCATCTTGGTGACCACCCATCAAAATCTCAAGAGTATTCTCACAGTGATAATGTGACCCCCATAAATCTAGTTGAGGTGACAGACCTTCTCTCAAAGGTCTAATCCCCTCATGTTACTAGTTATTTTGTAAAATATAATCATATTTAGAATCTCTTTTCAATGACATGCCTAGTAGGGGTGATAATGTCTTTTATCATGGCCTCACACACCTTGACAGTGATAAATATGTCCCCTAGAATTCTACCTCAATCTAAGATTGCCTCTATAAACTGAAAGATGGAAGAAGAATAGGATGACCGCAAGAATTTCCATCTTGAATTCAGGGAAGGTGTCTCCAACACCATGTGTAAGAACATGAAGGTAAATCTGGGAATAGAAGAAGTCCCACAATCTATATTGATTATTGCTTCCATTCCCCTCATATAGTAAGATATGTATATTACATTTCTAAAGGATCATTGATATGTGTTCTCTTAGAACTGTAGAGAAATGACCAGACTAAATCTAGTTGTGAATTAACATCATCTAGGATTACCTATTTAGTATTGAGGCTTCAAGAAGGCATCTATGAGGATTCAACCATATCAATACACCAATATAGAGGTGGATGTTGAAATATTGGTTAAATTAATATTCATATAAGAAGTGAAATAACCAATATGGATCACCAACATTTTCCCTATCAAGAAAAAATGGGAATATTAGGGTCTTCATCTATTTTATAAACCTTATCCAATAGTTCCAAAATGATGATTACCCATTTCGAATCACAAGGATCTTGATCAATGAAACTATTGGAATTTAATCCCTCTCCTTAATGTATGGGTGTTCAAGGTACAATAAATTAAATATGGTCCCTAATGATGAGGAATAAGATGCCTTACAAGAACATCGATGGATATGTTTCTAACATGTCAGCCCATTTGGATTAAAGAATGATAGAACAACTTATCAATGTGATACACAACATATTTGTTGGTCGGAGTGGAATCTCATGAGGGGGTGAATTTAGTTCCAAATTAAAATTTATATTAAAAAATTAATATTAAAGATCCCCCAAATTTTGAAATGGCTTAGTTAATTAAGTAAGTAGAGATATAGATGTCTAATTGTTAAATAGGTTTCTCAAAAGGTGATTAGTCCTCAGCTGAATTCATGTAAATCATTTCATCAACTTTTGAAACAAGTTTACTCAATCAAACATACATAGATACTAACCAAAACTAACTATCAAAGTGAATGAAAAATAGTTTAATGTTTTATAAATTATATGCAGTGGAAAATAGATAAAACAGAGTATAACAAAAATATAGTGCACAAAAAGTTAAACAAGTGGTTTAGTCTCAAGTCGAGAGTTACTCCTCTCCACTTGGTGATCACCTACCCCTATGCAGTTTATATTGAAAATAAACATGATACAATACTTGTATTGGGTTTTATAAGAGTTTTCATAAACGGTCTAGGGTTCACACCCACTACCAAAGTTCTTCATGGGAATGATAAACAACACAAACCACACACAGTCTCTTCCAGAATTATATATGGGAAAACAATGTATAAGATAAGTTTGATGTGAGGATTTTTGTATCCTCTAGTTCAAGGACACGAGACTGTGTGTATGAAATAAAAAAACACTTCTCTAAAATGTGAAATAAACAAACATAATAGTGTAAATATGATGAGATTGCGTGTATAAGGTTCAATGTGTTTGAATTTCAGATCTTGGCTCCTATAAGTGAAGAATTTTATGTTCAAGTCTTTATCTAGAAGTTTTCTCCAAAATAGAGTGTTGCAACTCTAGGTTGTATATTTCCGGAATTAAGTGTTCTATTTCTATGGTTGATCGAGAGTTGATGAAGAATAGAAGCCATCCTTGAAATTGTTCTCCTGAAATGATTTTCATGAAGTTCTTGGGTTCACAGTGAAAGTACTCGAATGGTTCTTCCTTGTTCACCAGTATGTTCTTACACCCATTCATGCATTACTCTTTCTTCTCTATTACATTTCATATTCGACAATAAGTATAAGTACATCATGTGTGATATTTCTCATACCTCATACAATTCCCAGATACTATCTCTCAATATGTCTACAATCATAAGTAATTAATATCAGAAGCATATTAGTAAGCAAATCTGATAGTTAGAATAATCTTATGAATTTGAAAAAGTATGAAGTAAAGGTGTATAGTAGACTGGTAATGGGAGCCTTCACAATAGTAGGCTTAAATAGTAAGTGCACATCAGCAACATTCATCAGTAACCTTTTCAATGGTAACCTTCCATCGATAACTCTCATTCAGTATCCTTAAATTGGTAACTCTCCATCAGTAACGTTCAATAGGTAACTCTCCATTGTTAACCTTCAACTGATAACTCTCCATCGGTAACCTTCCAATTAGTAGCCTTGCATCGGTGAAATTTCAACAGTGACCTCTGCATCAGTGACCATCCATCAGTGACTATGCATAAGTGACCTTTACATTGGTGACCTTTTCATCGGTGATAATTGCATCAGTGACCTTACATTGGTGACCTTGCATAATTTACTTTTCCATCGTTGACCTTTGCATCGGTGACGTTTGCATCAGTGACCTTGAATCGGTGACCTTTAAATAGGTGAACTTTTCATCAGTGTGATTTTCATTGGTGACCTTACATTGGTGACCTTTGCATCTATGACCTTGCATTAGTGAACTTTGCATCAGTGACCTTTAATCTGTGACCTTTGCATCGATGACCTTCCATCGGTGACCTCTTTAGTTGGAGAAGTTTTTAATTGTAATCTTCAAACAAGAGAGTAGTGAGATTAAATGTACATAGTTACTACTTTGATATAAACATTATTTTCTTATAAATGATTATCTTGTAAGAAAAACATTATAAAACAAGATTTTCGATTATCAAAACATGATTTGGTATTACCAAGATAGGTGAGTCCAACAATCTCCCCCTTTTTGATAATCACAAATTATGCCATTATTTTTTGAATTAGGTTTATACACATTTTCTAATATCTTCAGAGGTGTGTATTTAGAGGTGTGTATAAGAACATTTGAACCATATTTATTATGGAAATATATAGATAGTATATATATATACAATGAGTTTAGTCAACTTTTAAAAAATGTCTCCCCCATTATGATTAGGCAGCATAAAACTTAAACTTGACTTGTTTCTACCCCTTTGGGTAACTTTGAGATTCAAGCTTATATATTTCTCCCCCTTTGTTATTAACAAAAATACATGAAGATAAAAAGAAACAAAATGGGATTTTCTAGTAAAGAAGTAAAAGTACAATATAAAAAAATGGTACAAAGATCCCTAGAAACTTAGACAACCCACATTCAATCCACAACAGATATGTCCAAAGGATATTTGAATTTGAAAGTGGAGGAAGAAGGTTTTGAATATGGAGGGATAAGCATATGGATGGTAGTCAGCAGGGTAGGAGGAGTTGCAAAAGAAGCATCAGTAGACCTTTACTGAGTAGATCTCTGAGGAATAGTGGGGGTCATGCTTTTGATGGCCTAGGAAGGAGTCATAAAAGGAGTAGCACTAGTATATCCTGAGGCGTTTGAGGTAGAAGGAAAAGCTGGAAGAACAATGATGGAAGTGTTGTCCACATGGAGGAAGGGAAAAATAATATCATAGAAATCCATAATAACATTTCCTCCTCTCTCCGGGGATGAAATAAAATCATCCATATTCTCCATAAATTTCTCTAAGGCATGATTCAACTCTCTAATCCTGCTAACCTGATCTTTTAAGGCTTGAGTGATAGGTGGAATTATCAAGTTCTCCAATAGAAACTCGAAGTGACCATTAATCTGGGGCTTAGTGTATACCCTTTTTTAGTAGAAATCAACTTGTTCCTTGATGTCCTTCTGATCTTGAGCAGCTTCCCTTTGAAAATTTTCCACAAGATTATGAATTTATCTAGTAGTGGAAATAACCTGAGTCATTAGATGAGGATCTGAGGTACTAGAACTAGAGAACTTCTCAACTTATTCTCTAAAAACCGACCTGAGAGATTCTAGATCAACGGAGGAGAGACTAAAGAGGAAGCAGATTCACATATATGTGCCATTGTGAAATCCATTGTCTCCTTAAAATATTTAGTCAGCCCACTGATCACCCTATTCACATTATCATCTTGGCCACACATATGTGTCTCTGTGGACTTCTTAATGTCCTCAAATACAATGACCAATTACTGAGACAAACTTTTAACATATCGAAGATCATTGTGCCACTGAACCCTAGAAACCATGTAGGAGTCTAATCTAGTAATAGACTGATTCATATATTCCATAGAATCTACCAAGGTTCTGATATGATTTGGATAGTCCATTATCTTATCGAGCTGGATAAAGTGAGAGGAAGAAACTAAAATTTCCACTGCATAAGTGAGAACTTCTTGATTGTGAGTCATAACCCTCTCTATTCCAACAAATTTCTCATCAAATTGTCTCTTCAGATCTTATTTCAGTGATTCCAAATCATCCTTATTCACATAGTCATGAGGAAAAAGAACCATTGGATATCAAATAGTGGTTTTTTAAATAGTTGCAATTGGAGGACTTTTGATAGGTTGGTCATCATCAGAGTCTCCATAGTCTAAACCTAAGACAACAAATCTATGTTTTTCTGACCAATCCTCTATTCCAAGAGCTACAACAACAGAACCTATAGAAACAGGTTCCTCCCCCTCACTTGGATCATTCTCTTGATCAACCATATACATATCTACCATACCTATTTTAGCAAATGAATCAACAGGAGGGTCCACTTCCACTTCTCCTGCTGAATCTTCAACTAGTTCCAAATAAATTCCACCTTCAAATTAATCATCCACCTATTCATCTATCCTTTCTATCATTTTTGTGTGTCCTATCAGAGGAATGAGACTTATACATTCTTCTTCACTTGTATGATTAGCTGTCTCAAAGTCATCATGACTAGATTCAGTGTCATCATCATCATCTTTGGTCCCTCTAATGTCACTTAAGAAATTGTTTACCCCTTCTTCCTCACTAGTCTCTTCATCATCACTGTCCCTCAAAATAGTCTCCCTTATAGGAACTCCCTTTGGTGGGATAGGCTCACCAAATGATACATTATTAGCACGAGGAATGAAGGGAAGTTCTAGGTCACTCTTGTCATATATAGGAGAGTATTCTCTTTCAAGAATAGCTGCAACTTATCTTTCTTCATCTGAATATGTATTCTCTAATTCACCTGGCTTTAGAAAAGGATCTCTCTTATCCTTATACCTAGTAGGATGTGTGATAGGGTTGAATTCCTCATATTTCTTAGCCTCATTATGGATCCATTTTCTTTTCCAGGGGTTCCAATTTATCTTCATCAACTTGAAAATTACTTTTGTAATGTATAAATTGTCCCTTACAATAACTATTTTCTCCTTATCTCTAGTAACTCCTTTCACGTTCGACGTCAAGGATATCAATATAGCCTGAAATAAGGCATTGTATTTGGAACTGGGTTTTTGTCATATCCTATAATTGAAGCATCATTAGCCTACACATGTTTATCTTGGTTCCATTCTAATAAAATAAATACATCCTAAAATTTCAATATAGCAAAGTACCCTCACCTAGGACTCAAGACATTCTTGACAAACATAAACAGTAGTTTTTCATCTCCTTCAATCTCAACATCAATGACATTCCTAGGGATTCCACTACCATTTGGTTTGGCTAAGTATTTTTCATAATAGAAGAACTGAGTAGTGGGAGGCACTATTCTTGTGTAGTACTCATAAATCCATTCATGTGGTACTCTCAGACACTTAGCCCATTCAAAAGTGGAAAAAGTCATACTTATTCCATTCACCCTTGAAGACATTCTGTTATCATCCTTAGTCTCTTAAAATTTAAAAAACACATAAAACACCTTCACTATCTTCATGTAATAAGTTCCATTGTTATTTACAAAGCATTCAACCTAGCCTTGAGCTTCAAGTGCCTTCAACACTAAAGATTTTCAAGTCAGCAACCATTCCGAACTAATCTCTTTTTCAACTACAATTTACCTCTTCGACAGATGAGGGTTGATCGGTTTTTCCACTCCCTTTCTTCCACTACTCGACTTAGCTCGAGGTCTTTTGGGATTTGGCACATCCCCTTCATCATTGTCATAAAGTAACATTAATATTTCCATGCGATATAAAGTTTTTAATGGATTATAGAATAAGGGTTACGTTATGAGGGTATATAGAAAAAGATTCAGGAGAGTGTTTGAGGTGGATCTAAATGTGGTATGTTCTTTTAAATTTATCGTTTAGGGATCGAAAAAAAATCAAGTAAAATAAATAAGTCAAATAGAAAATATTTCATTTTATTGCAGTGAAACAAACAATGTCTAAAAAACATGGACAATCTGTAAGGTAATAACGGTGAGGTTCCTAATTGTGATGTCCAATGGTGAGTTCCAATGGTGAGGTGCAACAGTGAGGTCCAACTGTGAGGTCCAATGGTTAGGTCCACTGGTGAGGTCAAACGGTGAGGTCCAATGGTGAGGTCTAACAGTGAGGTCCCAATTGTGAGGTCCCAATGGTGAGGTCCCAATGGTGAGGTCCCAACGGTGAGGTCCAACGGTGAGGTCCCAATGGTGAGGTTCCTAATGGTGAGGTTCCTAACGGCGAGGTTTCAATGGTGAGATTTCTAACGGTGAGGTCAAACAGCAAGGATTCTAACGGTGAGGTCCAACGGTGGGTTTTCTCACGCTGAGGTCCAATGGCGAGGTTAATATCAGTGAGGTCCAACTGTGAGGTTTCTATTGGAGAAAAATTTATCATACCTTACTCATGTTTGATGTAAATTAACCTCTCATAATTCAAAGGCATTGTGAATATATCATCAAATTGGTGTTCAGTACGAATGAATTCAAGAGTGATATCACCACTTTCATAATGATCTCTAATGAAGTGTTGTCTCACATCAATGTGCTTTTTCTTATCGTGAGATACTGGATTTTTATAGATTTTAATAGAACATGTATTATCACACTTTAAAGATACATGTTTTAATTAATATCCATATTATAGTAAAGTGTGTATCATCCATAGAATTTGAGCACAACAACTCCCAGAAGCTATATATTCAGCTTTTGTAGTAGATAATGCAATATAATTCTTTTTCATACTACACCGTGATACTAGTGACTTTCCTAAAATGTGACATGTTCCAGAGGTTCTCTTTCTATCTAACGTGCAACAAGAAAAATCTGCATCCAAATAACATATTATATAAAATGATTTTCCTCTTGGGTAAAATAGTTTTATGTTTGTAGTATACTTGAGATATTAAAAAATCCTTTTAACAGCAGTTAAATGAGACTCTTTAGGTTTGGGTTGAAAGCGAGCACACATGTGGACACTGAACAAAATATCAGGTCTACTAGAAGTAAGATAGAGCATACTTCCAATCATACCTCTATAATTGGATTGATCCACTGGTTTACCAGCTTCATCAGCATCCAAATTACATGTGATACTCATAGGTGTATCACAACCTTTATTGTAGTCCAAACCAAAACGTTTCAAAAGATCTGTGGTATATTTACTCTGATTTAAAACAATACCATTTTTATTTTTGATAATTTTGAAATCCAAGGAAAATTTTATGTTCTCCCATTAAACTCATTATAAAATTCATCTTGCACCATTTTTGAAAAATCAATACATAAATAATGTTTAGAGGATCAAAAAATAATGTCATCTA
This sequence comes from Viscum album, assembly GCA_963277665.1. NCBI lineage: Eukaryota > Viridiplantae > Streptophyta > Magnoliopsida > Santalales > Viscaceae > Viscum > Viscum album. The sequence goes on along the minus strand of OY728130.1, from coordinate 726,333,911 downwards.
CATAAATATGTACAATTAAAACATCTTTGTAAATCCTATTAATTAAATGAGTTGGATCCGATATTCCTTTAATAAATCCTTTTGAAATAAGGATATAACTAAGTCTATCATACCAAGCTCTTGGAGATTGTTTCAGAGCATATAAAGCGTTAGAATTTTTAAAAACGTGATTTTAAAAATAGAGATTTGTCAAAACAGGGGGTTGTTCAACAAATACATCTTCAACTATGTACCCATTTAAAAATGAACTTTTGACATCCATTTGATGAAGTTTAAAATTTAGATGTGATGTCAAAGAAAATAGTATCCCAATGAATTCTAGTCTAGCTACAGGTGCAAAGGTTTCCTCATAGTTTATTCCTTCTTCTTGACTATATCCTATTGCAACTAGTCTAGCCTTGTTTCTAACTATGTTTCCAGATTCATCAATATTATTTCTAAATACCCATTTAGTGCCTATGGTCAACTTTTCTTTAGGTCTTTCTACTAATTCCAAAACATTGTTTCATTAAAACTGATTTAATTTTTCTTGCATAACTATCACCGAGAATTCATCATTGATTGCATCATCAATATTTTTAGTTTCTAGATGTGAAAGATAGGCTTGATGTTCAACTTAGTTTCCCAGAGAAGCTTTAGTTTGTGTTCCTCTATTTAAATCGCATACTACAGCAGCTAAAAGATGATTCTTGAGAGTTCTAATACATATTTAATGAGTTGAACTAGACTCATGAATATCTACAGGTCTAGATTCATCATGCCCATATTCCGGAAAATTTCTAGAACTGGTTGTTTTCACTAAGGGCTCACTGCCTTTATCGTTATGGTCAAGAATTGAAATATCTTCCTCAAGGAGTTCAATAGAGGTTTTGGGTTCATGTGAATTAGTCTCATAGAATTTTAAATGAACTGATTCTTCCACACATTTGGTTCTCTTACTAAATATTATATAAGATTTACTAGTGATTGAGTAACCTAGGATAATTCCTTCATCAGTTTTTGAAGCAAACTTGTCAAGATTTTCCTTAGTGTTAAGGATGAAGAATTTGCAACCAAAAACTATAAAGTAATTAACCTTAGGATTCCTGTTTTTCTAGAGATCATAAGGTTTATTCTTAAGAACATGTCTAATCAAGACTCTATTGATAATGTAACAAGCTGTATTAACAGCTTCAGCCAAAAAATAGATATGTAGATTATACACATTTAGCATAGTCCGGATAATTTCTTGAAGTGTCATATTTTTTCATTCCACAACACCATTTTTGGGGTTTTCTAAGAGTAGAGAAATTGTGTGTATAGCCATTATGTGAGCAAAAAGATTCAATATCCCGATTTTAAAACTCATGGCCATGATAACTTCTCAAGGTCTTAATTCTTAGTCATCTATTATTTTCTTCAGTCATGGAATATTTAATGAATTAAGAACATGCTTCACTTTTATGAGCTAGAAATTATACCCAAGTGTATCTAGAAAAATAATCTACAAGAACATAAACATAGTTCTTCCCATTTAAACATTGAACTCTAGATGTTCCAAACAAATCTATGTGAACCAACTCAAGTGGTTGAGAAGTAGAGACTTCTATCTTTGGTTTTAAAGAAACATTGTGTTGATTTCCCGTTTGACAAGGATTACAAACATTGTGAAGTGGGAATTCCAATTTAGGTAGGTCTCTAACTAAACATTTCTTAGTTAGTTTCCAATGTGAGTGTACATTGTAGTGTCCTAATCTTTTGTGCCACAATGAGGATTCCTAATGAAAATAAATTAAACTTGAAACATTTTGTTATCGAAATAACGTAAATCAACAACATATATATTTTCATTTCTAAGATCAGAGAATGTTAAATAATTTTTATAATTAAAAATATTTCATGAATCATTTTCAAATTTAACATTAAAACCATCATCACTTAATTGAGAGATACTTAGTAAATTCTAATTTAACCCATCAACATAAAGTAATTTTTAAATTAATATGGTATTAGGGTTACCAAATTGTCCTTTTACAACAATATTCCCTTTTGAATTATCACCAAACATAACATATCCACCATAAACATTAATTATAATCCTGAAAAATGAGTATTATAATGTCATGTGTTTTGAATATCCACTATCCATGTACCATATAGTTTTACAGGAGCTCATTAAACAGTTTTCCTGCAAAATAAATTAAGTGTAGGGTAACTTTAGTACCAAGATTTTCTTGGGACTAGAGTGGATAACAAGTAAAACATTGGGAACCCATACTTGTCTCACAGGTTTCCTATAATCAATAGATATGGTATGAGACATAAACAATTTGTTTTGTCCTTTAGAGAATTTTTTTTCCAAAGATGGTCCAGAACCTGAACTAGCTGTGAACTGTCAAGATTTTGGAACAAATTTAGTTTTAATAATCCTTCCGTGTCCTGGTTCATATCCTGTACCAGTTATGTTTCTTGGAGAAATTTGTTTTCCTATTAAATGATTTAAGTTATGTCTACCTGTAGTAAAATTCTCAAGATCTATTTTTTAATTTCTCATTGTATAATTTAAGTTCAGTATGTTATTTTAACAGTTGAGCACATTTTTGTTTAACAATGACCAGAACACACTTATAATTGGAATTTAAAGCATGATGTCTTTTAAATAATTTATATTTATCCTTGAGTTCATTAGAGGTGTCCTCAAGCATTACAAAATATTAAAATAGTTCATCCATGGTCATATTTTAATCAATGTTTGATTAACATTCATTACCAGAATAGTAATCATTATGTATAGCAGAATTAGGTGTTACCTCGGATGTTTATTTCATGAGACACATGTTTTTATGTTTGTTCTTTTCAATATCAGAAGTGTCAAATCCAATTGAGCTATCTTCCACGATACTCCAAGTAGCTTTTAGATCCTTTTTATATCCATTTCCCTTCTCTTCATACATCTTAAATTTAAACTTAGGGAAATCAGCTTTCACATGACCTTTTCGTTTACACTCATAACAGTCTATCTCATTTGTGTTATCATTCTATTTTCTATCCCTTTTCTACTGTCTTTTATTGTCATAAATTACATTATAGTTTTACTTTCTAAAGTAATTTTCTTACTATAAAATTTCTTGGATCTCCTAGAAAGATGAGCCATCTCATTGTCACTGTCAGAATCTGAGTCTTCACTGGTGGAAGTTTCTACATGAGCATGAACTTTTTTTTCCTTCTTCTTTATAGTATAAGTCTTTAATTATATAGACTTATTTCTAGGTTCTTTATCTACATCTTGATTTACCTTAATCTCTTCTTCATACATCATATGTTTTCCAATTAGTTTTTTCACTGGTAGCTTGCCTATGTCACAAGATTCATGGATAGAAACAGAAGTTCCTCCCAATCTATTACATAGGCATCAAAGTAATCTCATAATCTGATCCTTGTTGTCCACTGGTTTTCCAAGCAGACTCATGGTGTTCACTATTTCATTGAACCTGAGATACATTTCAGATATATGTTCATCTAGATTCATCTTAAAATTATCATATTTAATAGTTCAAGTATTTAATCACATTTATTTAACATTGGTTGTTCCCTCGTAAGAAACAGGTAAAGTATCCAAAATTTCATATGTATTTTTACAAGAAAATATTCTATTGAATTTTGCATCACCTAGAGAATAGTAGAATTCATTCCTTGATTAACAATTATTATTATATGTAGCTTTAGTCAACTGAGACCATGTGTCCCTAGAAATATTGGGAAACAACTATTGTTCTTCAATTGAGTCCTAGATTTCAGGTCCCATGCTCTCTAGATATATTTTAATTTTTAATTTCCACTGAGCATAGTTATTACCATTAAATAAAGGTGGTATATTAGTAGTAGCACCCTCAACTTTGTTATCCATTGTTAATTAGGATGGTAAATAATTGAAAATTTAGATATGATAGAAATTTTATGATCAATAAGATACAACTAAAATCATAGTTAAATAATTTGACGAATTGCACAATTTTTTAGGTAGTAGTAATAAAAACTAAAATAAAATCCTTTGATACCAAATTTTGGTCAGAGTGGAATTTTAAGAGGGGGTGAATTGAGTTCCTACTTAAAATTTCTATTAAAAACATTATATTAAAGATCCCCCAAATTTTGAGATGCCCTTATTAATTTATGCAGTTGAGATATAGATGTTTAATTGGTCAACAAGTTTCTCAAAGGGAGATTAGTCTTCAGTTGAATTCGTGTAAAGATCTTATTCAAATTTTGAAACAAGTTTACTGAATCTAAAATATGCACACACTAACCAAAACTAACTATCAAAGTGAATGAAAAAACGTGTAATGTTTTAGAAATTATAAGCATTGAAAAATAGATAACACCGAGTATAACAAAAATATAGTGTCCAGAAATGTTAAACAAGAGTTTCAGCCTCAAGACGAGACTTAATCCTCTCTACTTGGTGATCACCTGCCAGCATTCAATTTATATTAACAATAAACTTGATTCACAGCCTGTATCGTGCTATAAAACAGTTTTCACAAACTGTCCAGGGTTCATACCCTCCACTATAGTTTTTAATGGGAATGATAAACAACACATACCACAGACGGTCTCTCCCACAGTTATAGATGGGAAAATAAGCTGTAAGAGAAGTTTTATGTGAGGATTTTTGTATCCTCCAGTTCAAGCACAGGTGATACTGCATATGAAACAAATACACAATTTTCAAAAATGTAAAATAAAAAAAAACATAGTATTGAAAATATGATGATATTGAGTTTAAAAGGCTCTATGTGTTTGCATTTCATCTCTTGGATCCTTGAAGTGATGAATTTTATGTTCAAGTCTTTCTATGGAAGTTGACTCCAAAACAAAGTGTTGCAACTACAGGTTCTAACTTTCAAGAATTAAGTGTTCTACTTCTTGGGTTGATCAAGATTTGATGAAGCACAGAAGGAATCCATGAAATTGTTCTCCTAAAATGATCTTCTTGAAGTTCTTGGGTTCACAGTGAAAGTGCTCGAATGGTTATTCCTTATTCTCTAGTATGTCCTTATGCCAATTAATTCATTCCTCTTTCTTCTATTTTATATTTGATATCCAACAATAGGTATAAGTACATCACATGCAATATTTATCATAACTCATATTTTCCCTATATACCATATCTCAATATTTCTACAATCAGAATTAATTAATGTAAGGATCATTAAGGTTAACAAATATGACCATTACAATAATCTTATGAATTTTAAAAAGAATGGAGTAATGGAGTATGGTAGACTAGTAATGGTAGCCTTCACAACAGTAATGTTCAACTGTAAGTGCACATCGACAACATTCATTGGTAACCTTCCCAATGGTAACCTTTCATCAGTAATTCTCTATCGGTATCCTTTAATTGGTAACTCTCTATCGGTAACCTTCAATTCGTAACTCTCCATCAGTAACCTTCAATTGATAACTCTCCATTGGCAACCTTCCAAAGAGTAGCCTTGTATCGGTGACCTTTCAACAGTGACCTATGCATCGGTGACCATGCATTTGTGACCTTTCCTTCGGTGACCTTTACATCAGTGAGCTTTGCATCGATGACCTTGCATCAGTGACCATGCATCAGTGACCTTTGCATCAGTGAACTTTGCATCCGTGGCCTTTGCATCGTTGACCATGCATCGGTGACCTTTGCATCCTTGACCTTTGCATCAGTGACCTTTGTATTGGTGACCTTTCATCGGTGACCTTTTCATCTGTGACCATGCATCAGGGACCTTTGCATCGATGACCTTGCATACATGACCTTTGCATCAGTGAACATGCATCGATAACCTCTTTACTTGGAGAAATTTTGTACTATGATCTTCAAAAAAGAGAGCAGTGAGATTAAATGTACATAGTTATCACATTGATATAAACATGGTGTTCACATAAATGATTATTTTGTAAGAGAAACATAATAAATCCTGATTTGGGATTATCAAAACATGATATCGGATTATCAAAATAGGTGAGTCCAAAAATATCTTTAATCCTTTCTTGGGAATAATATTTTAATGTTATTTCCATAAAATAGTTGTTAAATCATGATAACGATGTGATCACATAATGAACCATCGAACAATATCTAAAAATATGTGGTAGCATAGTTTACATATGAATCCACTGAAATGTACTTTTGGTGTTACATTTGGGAAGTTCCTTATCTTTATGGCATGCCATGATGGCAACAAGGTCATTCCAGAGAAGACTAGTTCCATTTTTAAAATTTCACCTCTTAGAAATCTCAAAAAACTAATGTGGATCCAAGGGAACATAACCTACATTGTTTGATTAGGAACCAACTTTATTATAAAATATTCCCCTTCATCAGGATACTAATGAAGGTAATCACCCACCAATGGGATACAGACTACCAAGAATCCTTTCAATGTCCCACGTAGTATATACTACACACACTTGTAATGATTCCTTTAGTGAAATGGGGTTCAACCATATTGTATGTGGCCACCATTGTATTATCACCAGGCACCCTACTCATTCCAAAATATTATACAGGGAGTGAGAATAGACTCTATTTCCTTATTCAAACAATGCTAGGTATTGAGACATCATATTTTGATGATCAGAATAATATGATTTTATTCATCTTCACTGTAAAACAATTTTATGCAATACATGTATCCTCATGATTTCCATCCATTCTCTTATATTGATCCACTCAATTACATACTTGTCCTCTATATGATAAAATGGAATCTGTCCTGATGGGCGAGTATTCTGCAACAATACGACATCCAGTTTTTTTTCGCAAAAGGCGGTGAAAAGGTAAGCCCAGAATAATTTCCTCGGGGAACATCCTACCCAATAGAATATATTGGTAGACACCGAGATCTCAGATGATGGGGGTCTTCTATGCCCATATCACTCCCCAGACTTAAGACACGTAATTTGATAGTGCTTACCAAAGTCCTATCTACAATAGTAAGGAAGACCCAAAGCTTAATCAGGTGAGCCTATGGATTATATTTGACTCTCTAATAAAATCATTTCCCCTACTTTTTCTCATTATCAAGAGGATACATGAATAATGATAAAGAGTACCAAGCCCACAATACTAGGTTGTAACTATCCCTACAGCTATAGATATCCTTCCTTAATATCATAGGGGACTCACAACTAGTGATAAATGAAATCAATGGTGAATATTACATAAAAAATGAATAACATGACCATCTTACTGGCTACATTATGGGACTGAAAATAGACACCTCTTTTGATCCCACATTCCATCATGTTCCCTGATGAAAGAATGCTTGCATCAATGCATTGGATAATGTGGCCACAACCATTGATGACCCTAATTAGGAGGAAGCAATATTCTATATCACTAACCAAATAATTCTCTTATCGCTATTCATAAATAATATGGAATAAATTAATTAGTAAAACACCACCCTATATCGTGATGAATTGATATCCATCCCATTATTGAAAGATCCCATAATTGGTTATCTCTAAAATGGAGTTCTATGGATAGACCACTCCAGTAGGGATCATGTTCAACATCACGAATCAAACATTACCCAACATGATGAACAATATTATAATAAATCCATCTATAATAGAGGATTTGATGGAATCCACCTCTGATGTATAGAAGAAAAGAGAGATTCATGCCATCATGGAAGAAGTCAATGCGAGATCCTATGGTGATCGTCATTCTGGGACCAGGAACTCTTTACAAATCAGGAGGTTGAGATATTACTAGAAAAAAATATTACATGAATATGTGATATTAACCAAGAAATTTCATTGTTGCTAGATCCATTAATACTTCATCCATCAAACCCCATAATTTATACATACAACTAAATATTCCTGGACATTTTCTGTTTGGGGAATGGATGTTGTGGGGCCATATCCCCCATACATAGCTAAGAAGTCCGAGTATCTCCTTACTTATACCAACTTATTTTCCAAATAGTATGAGGCGATAACCATCAATAAATTTGAGAATAGTAATATCTTGAAATTTCTAAAGTCTCATAACATATAGAGATTTAGAGTCCCTCACAAAATATTGGCAGACAACCACACCAACATCTGTTTTACAAAGTTGAAGAAACTATACTAGGAGTATAATATAATTTCCAATCACATTCCTATATATCATGTATCTAAAAATGGATAGAGATAGGAATCCAATAATACTTGGTCAAATATTCTATAGAATATGGTGAACTAGGATAAAAAGTCCAGGTCGGACAAGCTCCTCCATGATTTATCTACCTATTGTACAACAACACACACAACTACACAAGCAACACCATACTAATTTTTATAAGGGAGTGAGGAAGTGTTTCCCATATAATTCCTATTTCCTTCACTCTAAATACCCTTTTGTGGAAAACTCTTGGATGTAGTGAAATTGCAGAAGTGGCTTGATGAATTGGATAGGCTCAATGAGAACAGGTTGTGTGCATTATACAAAATTTTTTCAATCATAATACGATCCGGTGTGCCATTAATAAGAAGGTTGTCCTACATTAATTTCTCTTAGGGGAACTAGTATTGGATCTCAGGACTGATACCAGAAAAGAAGCCTATGAAAATGGGACCCAACTGGGAATGTCCTTAACTCACAGGTAATGTCTATCACAATAGAGATTAATCAAGTTACCTAATGGATGGAAACATGTTACACATCCCACCAATTTTAGGATTATAAAGAAATACTTTTCATAGCTATAATCTAGAACCCATCAATATGACCACATGATTTTTAATGGTATGGAGACTTCTTGACCACATGAAGTTAAAATTTACGGAGATATCCTAAACACATGACATTAAACTATAAATATACATCTTGAAAACAAGACCTTAAACTATACAGATTCACCCTATTTACATGATATTAAATATTATGAGCTTGTTATGGTTTCATGATGTTAAATTGAATTAGTTTATCCTTTTTTCACAAAATTATACAATACAAGATCATCGTAGAAGAAATTTGTTAAACTTCACAACATCTCAAGTCTTGGAAAAAACACTTAAACTGTATAATGTCTTATTTCCAAGCCACATTACACTAAACTATATGGAGAACATCTTCACAACATGATGTTTAATTTCACGAGAAGCACTATCTCACTAACGACTCACTACATAAATCCTAGATATGTGAAAAAGAAGGATGAAATGTAACTATCCCTATGTGAGAGTTAACTCTACATAGGGAATGTATTCTTCCATGGAATAAGTGTGGATTGATTCCCGAAATCACAAGATATGTAGTGATGCCCGAACCTCTAGTCTGGGGACCAACCACAATATTAATTTTATTTCGTGTTAGGTTATCTTAATCCACGCCACATGATGTTAAACTACATGATTGATGTCTTTAATGCAAGACATAAAAATTGAATAGATCCATAGTGTTACTTCAATTTCACATTGGGTGATCCACTTTCTAACCACATGATGTTAAAATGCACGAATAATGTCATTAACAGAAAATATTAAATTACACGGGTTTCTGAAACTATATATGGCTTAATTATAATTTTAAATGAGACATATAGGGATACCTATGTCCAATATCTTGGTCTAACCACTACATGATGATAAATTCCATTGTCCTTTCCTTAATCTCCTTAGTATGGTTGGAAGGACCCTCTCTATTTCTTGTTTCTCACACTAAGCACAGCTCATGTGAGATTATGAATTTCAGTAAGGGTTTCCCCTCAAGAAAAAATGAATACTAGAACAAGAATGTTTAATCATGGTGCTAAATGAGAGACCTTAAATGGTATACCATGTGTCCTCACTTCATGATGTTAAACTACACAGTTGATTCCCCTTACGTGACATAATGTTGCACATTCCTGCAAACCTCACCCAAGAGGGCCACAATTATTGGTGATTATTCTCCTACCATAAATCCATTAAATAAATATGTGTGATAAGATTCATAACACTAAAGGATACATAGTGATTCATGAATCTCCAATCCTAGCTCTAGTCACAAAAAAATATAATAATTCCCCATCCCTGTGTATAGGTCAGACTTGTGCAGGATGTTCCTTCCTCAAGAACTATATATGTCTTGATTCCTAAAAAAATGGTATACATAGTGATGATGATATTTCCAACATTAGTTATATCCACAATACCTCTTTTAACAATAGGTATCCATTATTAATTCCACATGAAATTCAACTGAACTATTCCCCAAGAGATACATATAGATTGATTCTAGTCATCACATGATATGTAGTGACGCCCAAATATCCAATCCTATGCCCAACTAAAATAATCAACCAAACCAATTCCCACAACTATATATGGGATAGACCTATGTAGATATTTTCCCATTCAATAACTACATGTGGACAGATTCCTATAAACATTGAATACATTGTGGAACCCAAATATCTATTCTTGGGTCCTTCTTCAACAACCAATAAAATAAATTCACTCCAACTGCATAGAGGTGAAGCCATACAATACCACTTTTCTTATGTACTATTTTGATCTATGTATAACCTAATTACATATGTAATATTTCTTTCACATTTTTTTAAAATTTTTTCCCCACATCCATATTTCATGACTTTTAATGGAATGGCCAACACCCTAGTCACATGATAATAAAACAGCACAACAAAAATGCCTTTACCGAATGATGACAAACTGCATGGTAGGAATCCTTAGCACATGACATTAAACTACCTAGAGAAAAATATTTCCCCACTACATGATGATAAATCGTGTTTTCCATCACCCATTTTCATCCGTTATCAAAGGACCATGACATCCATAGCCCAGTGGGAAAGAGTATGGGGTGCTTCAATCAACTTTTTAGCACCACAATCCATAAATCATACTTCATGTTTTGAGTACCTTAGGATTCAAAAAACCATCCATGTCCCTTGGAAAATATACCCAACTTCAAGGGACCTTTTATTTAACTATTTATGTAAGCCTATGGCTCTTGTATATGTGCCTATGGTCTTCAACCAAATGTGTCACTCTGGAAAATGTATTTTTGATCCATTTAAGCCCGTACATCCCCATGGAAGAACTGGACACCTCACTATTTTTTGAGACACTCCTAGTGTGATTATACCATATCATTACACATGAACCAAGAAAATTAATCCATGATTCACAATTTTTCATATCCCACTCAGAAGTACGATGAAGTACTCAAGAACCTGGGTATCCTATTTTGTTTCTTGTGTACCATCCTCCATATTAGGTCAATGTGCCTCAAGAACATAAACTACATGCACTTTGGTAAATGTTATTCAACCATAAACTCTATCCCATTAGGTTCCAATTCACTAGACCAGAAACTACTAGTGAAATAGACCCAAAACATGTTAGGTTGGAAATAAGAAAAGGGCGATCTGAGAAATATTCAATTCCTCTTGTTCTAAACTCTTAATCTCTATTGTTTAAGAATAAATTAGGGCCAAAATAAAAAAAGAATAAATCTCATAGGTTATAAATTATAACCTTGGTATAAACAATGATATTCCTATGGGACCCCCTGAATAAAAAAACTAGAGTAATGCTTTGTCACATCTCCTCACCATGAGAATATGTTCTCTGGGTGATGAAATAACTTTTAGGATCCTCGAACCATTATTGGGTATTACACTTTCCACAAAGCACAAATTACCATTTTGGAACCTCGCATCACTATAAATCATTAATATCTGTTGGATAAGGATACCCAACATTAAGGGACCATTTTATTGACTATTCATGTATACCTATGGCTCCTACATTTGTGCCTATGGTCATCAACCAAATACATCAATCTATAAAAAGGTATTTCTAATCCTTGTGGGCCCTGACATCACTTCTTCATAACTCAGCACCTCATTGTGTTTTGGGCCTTTCCCTATATGATTGTTCGAAATCATCTTCCAGATATGAACACTTTAGACCATGATTTAAAATCACCATACTAAACTATCTGTGTGGATTCCACATCCTTGATGTTACATCACCAAGATTTGTAACCTTTCTAAAAGTAGGAATGTGACACTCTATTCTAAAAAATTTTATGGCCCACACCATTTAATTTGAAACTATAGATCATCGGTCTCGATCTTGAAGATTAAGAGAAAAACTACCCTAGGGTTCCAGAACCCTTACTAGATAGCTTTCCTCCGTACCCGACCTCATCATTTGAAAATTTGAGTTATCATTAAATCTCTCAGGCAAACTAAATCTATATCCTCCTTGAATTATATGTGCTTCAATCCGTCCAAGACCTAGAAACACCAAGGAGGAACATGGAACCTCTAGGCATTATGGTTCATCCCCAGTGCATCTTCCCTATACCATATACGCTAACTCAATCTTTTGGGTTATGAAATATATCACCCATACTCCCACAATCCTGGTGGACCTATCGTCTCATATATTTCAATGTCAACCAATACTCCCCCCATAAATCATCCATGAACCTATGAAAAGAGTGGATACTCCTCTGTTTGAAAATTCTACCTATGCATAAGGTCTTTTACTCAGAAACTAGAGGCATCTATTCCTTGCTAGAAAAGATCTTTGATCATCATGAGTCTCAGAAACACAATGACATAACTCAACAACCCAGATTGTTTAGGTTCATTCTTGGAATATATGAACAATATTTCATGATCAAATATCAAGTCCTATAATTAATACTTTAAACTACATTCCCCTAAGGTTTTAGGTAAAATATCTTAAACTACAATAATAGAAGGTCTGAAATAAAAGACTCTAAAATATAAAAATAGATGGCTAGAGATAAAAGACCCTAAACTAAAGAAATAGAATGTTCAAGCTAAAATAACATATACTAAAGTGATCAAAGTTATGAGATAAAATAACCTAAACTAAAGCAATAGACGTTCTGAGTTAAAAGACCCCAAAATACAATGACAGATTATTTGTTATAGGAGACACTAAATAAGAAAACATTAGTGATTTGGAAAAAGCAATGTAAAACCTTTCTTGGACAACTATATGGCCTTGGTAATAATCAAGCTATTCTCTCCAAGAATATCATCATAAAAAAAAGATAAAGATTGATCCATTCAAGACATATATTTTACCTATTTATTATTTTGAGAATTAGGAAATACCAAGATAGAAAAAGAAGATAAATTAGTAAATAATATCATGTTGGTGGGAATTCATGAGCACTTCTCAAGAATAATGTGTTATGATCTAAAAATTTAGATCATTTCATTCGGGTTTACTTGATATTATACAATAGATGGGTATCATTGGTGATTAATATAACATTATATCAGTGAAAATTCATGCATATAATTAGTAAAAAATTTTGACAGTAAGATGGAATGTTCATAAATTCATTCCTTGATAGCATACAGTATATGTAATTTCCAAATTTCAGAGTATCTCAAAAAATATGATAAAAATAGTGTGTATATCAATCTTTAAACTACTATAAGATTTGACCAGATAATACAACCAAGTCGATGATATTTTTGAGGGAAGTGTCAACTAAATGATTAAGTGTCGCTCGTCCCACATCTTCTACTTATAATCTACGATGGAGTGTCTCTACTAATGTAGTTATCTCCTCAACTCTATATTATGCAGTTTCCAACTAGTATTATGTTTTGGAATGGTAATACCACATGTGAGATATGACTTCTTCATATCTCTATATTTTGACTGTCCATGCATTCATCAAGGCTTGGAATTTAGATTTAAACTGGCGACTCTACTCCATTACCTCCAATGCCTCCTTCAACTATTCAATAAAAGGAACCTTATCTTAGAGATCATGTAATCTGATCTCAATGGAGGGAAAATATTTCTGTGTTAGGATAATTTTTTCATGACTTCATAAAATGGATTCTAATCAAAACCACTTACCCGATGTTGTTTAATAGCAGATGAATGTGTTCCCATTCCTCATGAAATGTTTACAAAGAAGTATCAATAATACGGTTGTGAATTTAATACCATATTATCCTACTCTTTGTCTATGATTCTATGACTAATGGGATGGGAACATCAAAATGAGGAACAACCATTTTAGATGACATGGAAGTAGGAAAGTAGGATGCACATATCCTTCACTCAATAGAGTCACCACCTTTTGTTGGAGGGGTGTCTTCCTTGAAAGAATATATCCGACTATTAGGATGGCCATCTTATGTATGAGGGAACATCCTCAATGTCTTTCCCATGTCTTGAGTTAACTCGATCATTTCCATAGATAGAGGGTTTGTTGAGTAAAATGGATTATCTACATGAAAATCTAGTTAACGTACCACACCACCTAGATAGGCTACTACCCAAGCATGAATATTATCATGAATAAGAATGTCAGGAGAATCACTAGATGAATGAATGATATCAGGAATAGTGTATTCATGTGCCAACAACTTCCCTAGCTAGAAGATGATCCTAGGGTGTCTCTATCCTCACACACTAGCCAAGGGAGGAGGGGAGACCCTTTGGGTGCAGTTGAACTAAATAGAAAAAAGATAACATGGTTATGGATAATAGATTATCTTCTCATCCATCCTAGATACAGAAACCCCATATCGAATGGGGATCTTGTAAATACATTCATCGAGATAGCCACTACCATTATCAATGATCAGCCTAATCAGTTTTATAAAAGGGCTGAAATCAAAGTTACCAGATCAAATCAACACATCTATAACCTCATTAGATCATAGTGACATATCCTCAACCATAGATGTGTTCAAAAACATAGAATGAGATAATGTATCAGGTATCTTGGTGCGGTTGTAGAATTTGTACTAATTTAAATGATCACATATCATTCCAAATAAAAACCTGAAAGAGATATTGTTAATATAGAGGGAATTTATGTGTTTAATGGGGCCGAAGAGTTGGTAAATGCATGCCTGGTTATGCACCATTAGATTATATCACCATCCATCCACTAGCTCAACTACCATTACAATCATACTAAACTAGATTCTTGATTTTTTGTTCCAATCTGGGATAAGATAGATGTTTAGGAACATAAACACAATTCACACACTCATAAGGCTCAGAGTGATCTCTATATTCACTCACTATCCCCAAGAATATTGATCATTGACGTCCAAAATATCCCAATACGAGCCATCACTGTCATATATTTGTTGGGAATGGAACTAATTGGGTTGGTGGTGGTGGTTGGCCTATCCCGATTCCAATAATGAAAAATGTCAATATAGTTTTTGAAAGAGTTAAGTGACCACATATTCTGATCCTTTAATAGATTTTACCTCACAATTATGATTATTTCCCTCGCTTAGATGGCAGTCTACAATAGTTAATCCCAAAAATATGTATAAGGAAGGAAGTCATCACAAATTTCTTCAGGGGGGATCCCACCTAGTTTGTAGATATCCGATAGTCCAATTCCAAACTTTCCATGTGATAAATGAATTGATTTAGTCGCAACACACCAATAGGTAACCATTTATCAATGAAGACCAGATTAGTGATAAACAATAAATTGTGAAATACATATTTTTTCATAAATATAGACTGAATATTTCTAGTCAGTGAACTCTAAAATAGATTTTCTAGACCTAGAACAGGCACACCCATTCATCAGAAAATTTACCACTAGGACAGATATCCAATTTCAATCTCCATCTACTACATGGATTTTTCATAGAGGAGAAAAATATAATCAAGTAGATCTATGTGATGGGATGATGGGTGAAATCACAACCGTATGGACCTATTCTTGAGTTTTCTAATATATAAGATGATCCCTAGGATCGATTTGCGACCAGTCGACCATCCTTAGAAATTCTCATTTAAATACAGTTAAGAGAAGTTGAAACCCAGTAATATAGAAGATTTATGTCCGAAGGGGGAATGAAAAAATCATCTAGTAAGTCGTACCAGTATAGAGGAAACGTGTGCGATAGAGTATAATTTTGAAGCTCAAGTGGAAGAAATAATTTTATAATCGCACTATTATATTTCGTGTGATGTCGAGGGAGAGTGTTGTGGTTTCTAGAAATCATATCCCCTTGATTAGCCATAGTATATGAACTTTTTTGATAGTTGGAATCTATCTGAATAAATTTACACCATATTTTTTCTACAGATAAAATAAAAATTTTCAAAATAAAAGATTAAAATTTTAGTACTCTTCATGAACATCGCATGAACATAAGGGATTCAGAAATCAAATAAAAGACTCGTGATTAATCTGACTCCCAAATATCTCCTAGACCAAATAAAGCCAGATGAAAATGTTCAAACGCTGGACCCCTCAAAATACTCATGATAGAATGACCTTAAAATGGTAACTTGAGCCTAATGGTAGTAAAAGGTTACTTTGAACAAGCCAATAGATCCTGCAAAACCCTCCAAAAAATCATGTATCCCCATAACCAATGTCAAAAAAATTATCGTAGATAATTATATGGATTAATTCCAGCGGGAACCTAGGAAAATGAGGTCCTCTGAATCCGTTCTCACAGAACAGAATCATAGTAAGGTCTCATAATGGGATCCTTCCTAACAGTCTTGCAACAAGTTCACACAACAAACGTAGGGCACAATAGCTTTGGAAAATCAAGTAGTCAGGGAATGAGCCCCTATCCACTACCCAATTTATAGGTAATCTCATAGAATACCTAGCACTACCTGGAAGGCTGAGAGTATCCCAAGAAACCTATTGGAAACGACAACAAAGACTTGGGTGAGCAATTACTTTCTTTTTAACTAATTCCTTTTCCCTTCATATGTCACTCGTGAGTTGGGGTGGGAGATTTTTTTGATTCCCTCCAAATGAGTGTCGATGTTTTCAAAAGTAATAAATGCACGAATATTAGTATTTTTCCCAAAAAATCAAAGGAATTTCACAGATTCCATGATCATTAAGATCATGTGAACCACTAGGACAGAAACGATCAAATGACTAATAAAATGTTATGTATATGGAAATGTGCGGAACATAGACTATGAAATCCCAAGTGATGTACCTTTGAAAAATCCTGTATGTTATTGTGATGGTGCCTCAGACAATCAGTGATCATGCGGTAGTAGCTAGATATGCTACCCTAGGTCATGCGTCTTGTCAACTGGAGGATTCCTACCAAACAATCCCAATCTAATAGGACAATAGGTTGAAAATATCCAAAATATTGGATCCTTTTGTAGTAATAAAACTCACATGAAGCATTACAGATGGGGATAATGATTAACCTAGAAAAAACTGAAGTAAACTTGTAAAACCTCGATGCCTTTGTAATGTAAGAAAAGTAAATAAAAAGGGGTAAAGGTGGGGGCCTGTTGTTGTAATACAAATATCATGTGACACACCCTTGGTGATTTTTAGGACACCAAAAGAACTTAATGTCTTGTCCCCATCATTTCTTGAAATCCCACAGACATTCCATCCTTATCACATGAAGGGCCTCAGACATGACCAGGTGGCCGAAAAATCCCCCTTTGGATGCATAAGGGAAAATAGATGAATTTTCAATGAAATTATCAAACATATCCTCATCAAATTTTATTTGTCCTATGACACGTCACTAAGATGTATATTTATTTTCTTCAGAACCACTCAAAAAACCTCATAAGATCCCTAAACATTTTAAAATAAATAGGAAAAATAAATAGGGAAATTATTAGAGCGTCTTTCGGTCATAATACTATTACGAATTTCCTATCCTGTATGTAGTATGGTCTCGCAATGCCCTTAGGCATGACAACTTGATTTCATGAAGTTCCCCTAGAAATCCATCCTTATCTCATTATAGGTCCAAGACAAGTTTATTTAGATCATCTGAAGGCCCTACAATAGACATCGTGATATTGTGAAAGTCTTTAGATATGTTATATTGATAAAAATGAATGTCCCTTAGCATGCCTGCATGATTAAAAAAGAATCCCTTAATTGGATATAATCCAATAAATGGGGCATTACTAGATGGTCTTATTGTCACTTAAAAACATGCGAAGTCCCTGGAATGACCTATGATAGGACCCTAGGAAGCCACATGAGGATGCAATGATCCACCAACTCCAGACTGGATCTGCACAATGTGCTCCATGCAAAGAGGTGAATAACTAAGGGTTCAAGGCCTATAAATCCCCCACCCCTTCCTGAATATTGAGAAAAGTCAAAGATGAATGAACTCATGGAACCTCACACTAGGGTACCTCGACCCCATATCATTTTTCTTGGAGCAATTGATCTCGTGATCAGATAAGAATCATATCAGGTATGGTCATGGGAACAACTCAAGTGATAATGTAGAATTCCTAGGAAGTTCACGTGATCACTCAAAGATCACATGAAGGACTTATAATAGGTTACATGAAAGACATCCCATATATTTACTAAGACACCCAAGACATAAATTAAAATAACACCAAACAAATCTATAGATTATGAAATAGAAATAGGACCAATGACTAAATGTAGATATACTTATGAAAGGACCATATAACTCATCCTCATGAAATTCAAGTGAACAAAAAATGTGTTTTCAAAAAACTTGGACATATAACTCATCCTAATGAAATTCAAGTGAACAAAAAATGTGTTTTCAAAAAACTTGGACATGTAAAATTGACTCTCATGACATCCTCTAAGTGTGTCAGCCTTCTTTCGTGATCAAACCTCAGTATGTCAGCTAGATCATGAGACACCATCTAAACATGTTGGTCGTGATCATGCGAAGATACCATGTACAACACAAATTGTTATTTTAATGTCCAATGGAAAATTAATTCATGATCATAAGAGAGCCTTAAAACATTCCATCTAGGTCATTTGATTCCCATCAGATACATCAATTAAATTATGCAATTGTATGTGGACATGTTAGGCAAACTTCCTCACACATGTCAATCAGGTAATCATAGTGTGTCAAACAGACGATCAATACATGATATGGAGATAATCTGGCCCGAATAACTGGTCTTCCAATGACTTGATAATATTTTCAATACTTATTTTTTAATCCCCAAACAAAAAGGTAAATGTTAGTGTGTAATCCTTGATTAGCAGAATTAGATGATATGTTCTTTATATATGGGGAACTAAGTGTAAGCCATGACTAACTAAATGATGATGACTTTGATTCCAACTATAAGTAGGATATGTGGGATTTGTTCCTAATGTACAAGCTCTATATTATGTTTCCAAAATTCAATTCTATCACATATGTCTCACTTCCATAAGAAATGACATCAATTATTTACCATCCTTAGTTTCTGACACCAATCACAGCTCACATAAGATTATGTAGTCTCATTGGTTATATTATTCACATAAAAAGACTATATTAAGATAAGGGAAACCATAGTGTGTAAACCCCAATAAGTGGCATAATATGGTATTTCCCACATTTAAGGGAAATGTTAGTGCATAAGCCCTGACCATTAGAACTCTGAGGACTCTGATTCATGCCATAACTAGGATATGTAGGATGCCTTCCTAAGGCTTAAGTCCAAATTGAAATGGATATACACTACACCATATGTACTTCAATGTCTCTGAAATTTCAACCATTAGGAACCAATAATTCCCATGGTTTGATCATCATTTCTCATCCACCAACTGATTAAGAAATCATTACACTATGAAGACATTGATTCCAACCATAACCAGGATTTGTAGGAAGTATCATAAATTATTGACCCCAAACTCAAATGGGAACCCACTTTGGTGTAAATCCCCGAACATTTAAACTATAAATACCTATCCATTATCATGGATTGATTATTCTACCTCATCTATCAGTGGGCTGAGAAACCAAATGAACTACAATGACTCTGATTCCTATGATAACCAAGATACATATGATTTCTTATTAAGGTTTGCGCTATATATTAAACATCCCAAGGGTAGTCCCAGTATATAAGTCACACATCCATATTCAATGATACTAATTACTTATTATCCCTTGTTTTCCACACCAAGAATAGATCATGTGGGTTAGGGAGTTTTAGTAGTCATGTCATTCAAATAATGAATCTACACCAGCTAAAAAATATTAGTTTGTAATCCATGATGAGTGGAATGAAATAACAATCCCCCATATAAAGGAATATGTTTTGGGTTCAGTCCTAATGACATGAACAGACAATGATAACTCATATTACTACAATAACCATGATATGCAGAATGTCTCCTCGAGACTCAAGCTCAAATATTCGGTGCCTATGCTCCAACATAGATGTATTTTCCAAATAATGTTAATATAAATGGGCTTAAAAAAATACATGTATTTTGATTCATATAATAAATTTTATTTGTAGGAGGCCCCAGAAGGGATCAATCCCTGGATAAAAATATTAATCAAAACCCTGTGTGACAGAAAATTCAAAAGTGCCTTGTTAGATGGCTTTATCTTATGAAAATCTATTCAATTCCGGGAAATAGATGAATAACCTCATACATAAACAAATGGATTAACAAATAATATCCCCTTACTTTTCACATTATTTTTTTATACTATGATCATTTATTAGGGTAACTGGTGTCGTATTTGGGTGAGGAAGAGATTCAGGAACATATCTTAAATCTATAAGAGAGTCACATTGTAGGAAAAAATTCCCCTATAAAATTTTGTGATTATCCTGATCTCAAATACTCCCAAACAATGTGATTTCCTTGGTTCATTAAGTCTAAAACCCTGATATACCACCTTCCTTTGGAAGGTATGTATGTACCCCATTATGGATGTGGGAACCATTGGCAGTTTATGTTTAGAACAACAATGGAAACCCGATAAAAATGATTGTATAACACATTTATCACCCCTTACTTAAAATCAACCATCGATCTAATCTAAATTCACCTAGAATTTGACTATTTGCCACGAAAAAAAATACTTTTTCTTGGAATGAGATATGAATATATATCCAGTTTTATACTAGAAAATGTATTTTATCTAAAAAATCATTTTCATCATTTTTAGAGCACTTATTTGAAAATTATTTCCTGACAATAATAGAAACATAATTGTAAATAAATATATTTTAAAATTTTAATTTGGTGGTAAGAATTTGTTAAATTGATCAATTTTATTTTTAGGCATTATGAATAGTAACCTTAATAAACATTATCACCTCTCTAAAGGGAAAAATGGGATGACCTAGGTCCAAACTAAGTGTTAGGGACTCCATTTTTTATACTATATCTTATTGAATAAATTAGATTAAACCCTTATCACCATTGGCTAGAAATTGCATTATTTGTGGGAGACTTTTCCTTAAAAATGATATATAAAATATTTAATGAAAAGTGAAAAACCAAATTTCATTCTCTTACATTTAAATATGTATTAGGTGTTCGCATTGGGGAAAACACAAGTTGTGTATGGATATTAATGGTTATTTTAAGAAGAAGGAAATTATTTTCTTAGTTATAATATATTTCTATTTTGTTAGTTATTATATAATCACATTACGTTCTCATGCAACGCCGACACAATATTTAATCAATTAAAAGAAAAATAAAAACAATGTTTGCAAAAATATTAAAATGAATATAATTTGTTCAAGTAATATTGGTATAAGATTATTTTTTTATTAACATATCATATTAGTGATGTTTTAAATTATTATATTCAAATTAGATCTTCTTCCCCAAGCCATTAATGGCAAATTAATTGAAAGGTGTCAAAAATGAAATTAATGATATTTTATGAGAGTAATATTTTATTATGTTTTGTATAAATTATAAAAAACATTGAAATAGGAAAAGGTGGATAATATTTATTCTATAATGTCAACCCATTCCCAGTAATGAGAAAATTTTTACCATATTAGTTAAATTATAACCCTTTAAGATTCAAAAAATAAACTATTATAGATAAGGTTAAAATAAGTAATCTAAGGTGTTAAATTAAAAGAAAATGATTAAAAACACCTAAAACTTTAAAACAATTTTTTATAATTTGAACAAAATAATATCATATATTCTAATATCTATCAATTTTTAAGAATATTTATAGAGAATTACTTTTTTGTATTTTAATCATTTATGAAATTAAAAGGGTGCCCATCCACTCATATATAAAAGGGAACCCATCCTTTCTCTTAATTAATCAACCATGAGTATTCTATATCAATCAAAAAAAATATTATATTCTAAGAATCATTATATTTATTTTAGAAGTGTTATTATTTTCAAAATACAAACCTATGATCATTAAGAGGAGATCTAAAGGATTTCTTTCAAATAAGTGGTAACAGCCTTAATCGATCACTTTGTTTTTTTACTTATTCATTTACATATTATAAATAACTAGTTTGTATCATAAAATAATAAATCTATTTCCATAAATATATAAATTATTATTATGATAATGAAACCACCATTTCCACTTTTTTTCCATCAAATAGGTAGTAAAAGTATTTCACACGCATGCGTATGAATTATCATCTCCACGTAGCGATACAATTCATTATTCATCATCATATTTTATGGTTGGGTATTATTATAAATTTACTTTTTATATATTAAATTTACGAGTTACGTTTCTTCAGTAATGATAATATCATGTCTATGTTTTTATCTTTTATTTTTTTGGAAATTGATAACATTGCTCGGGCATACATGTGGACAACCACCTCCCTGAAGAGATGTGATTCATTTTTAATTTAGATTTCAAATGGATGGAATCAAGTATGGGTGTTATTATCATATATGATATTTATGAAAATAATTATTCGATAAAATTAAATTATTCTATGCAATTATTTTGTTTTATCCATTGAAAAGTGAAAACAACATTCATGTATATGTGTGTCCCACTGTCTCCATGAATGGTGTAATTCATTATTCTATATCCTAATTTTCTAGATAACTATAAATATATATACAATGAATATATATTATATTTATGTCATGATTGAAATTGCAGTGATAATGTAACCATGATCAAGGTACGATTACTCGAACCACAAAACAAAAATTCCTTTGAAACAATGAAATAATTAACACCTAAAAACAATAATTTTAATTATGGATTATTAATAAATGACTGTATAAATGTTATAAAGATATAATATATAAAATTATAATAATTTAAATGATTATTTTATAGAATTATAATAAATTTATGATTATTATAAAATATTATAGAGGACTTTCAAAGCAATTGGAACTTGAGGTGATTGATTTTCATCTAAATTTTACTTCTGTGAGACACAAGGAATGTTTACCAGAAGTTTCTTTTATGTGGTGTATATACTAAAAGTGAAAGTTTTTAAAGATTATTACAGTGAAAATTATATTTATTTACATACCCATATAATTTTTTAAATTTCTTATAGATTTTATTTAAAATATATAATAGAAGTGTGAGTTTTATGTTACAATCTCATCGTTTATTCGTATTTTTTATGATTATGTTACGATGAGAAAATATTATTATATAAATCTCAAGAAACATTTTAATTCTATAATACTCTAGTAGTTTTGGAATATTACATTTGTTCCTTTCAATTTCATCTTTTTTTGAACTCATGTGAATAAAAAATGTTTTTATGGAAAACTGGCTTCATCTCATTCTTCACTTGAAAACTATTTTCTTCTATGAGCATGTTTTAAAAAAAGGATTTCAAAAAGGTTTTTATATTCTCCTATGTTTTTTTAAATTCATTTTAACAATGATTTAATTTTTAAATATGTTATTGTTTTTTTTATTTTCATTTTCTGAAAGGGTAATTTTTTTTACCTTTTTATATAATTACGTAAGTATTTTTTTGTTAACATAAATGATATGAAAATAATTTACCGAAATCATGAAAAAACAATTATTTTAAGCATACCCTACATGTTTCCCTGATTATTTTAAAATAATTTTTTTTCGTAAATTTTTATTATGTTTTGAGATTTTAAATAAGTGATTTCAAATTGGAACGATTATTCTCCTCAATAAATGTTCCAAGTGATATTTTAAAGGAACTTTTCACCTATGATTAAATACTTTAAATTTACCTAATATTTATTGTATATATCATCAAATTATATCATCTTTATTATCTATCAATGTAGCACCCCCAACTCCAGAATCCCAGAGTCGATGGCTACTTTATTACATTGGCATAATATATAAGGAATCACATCCAAAAGGGTGGAATAGTTTAGTTTTTTTGAAAACTATATATACTTGAAACATATATTAAAATTGAGAATATAAAATAAAATATAAAAAATCATTTTAGGACCCTATAATTCTCCTAGATTAACTCTTCACATCAATCATAAAACAATTCTTGGAAACGTGGAGAAAGACAAAAGATAAAAAAGGGTGAGCTCAAATGATAAAAAATGTTTATGTATATAGAATAATCTATCTTAAATAAGTAATAAAAAATTTGACATGGTAAATAAGAAAAATACATTCCATTAGTCAATGAATTTAGCATAATATGGCCAGAATAAAATATGATCAAATTATACCACATAAATAATCACGTGATCTAGAATACTTAACTATAGATATTATACTAATCAAATAATCACATAGAAATAAATAAATATTTTCATAATGATGGAATTAATAATTCAATGAATCTGAAACCAGAAAGGCCCTTACCACGAAATTTGAAATAAATGGGTAAGGGCTCAACCAAAACCAATTAAGGTCTTTCTCATTAGACCTATCAATACATCAAAGGATTATTAAGGGCCCACCCATAACACACTAAACCCAATACATTACTCATATCAATGCGGTGAAACATAATCAACTTATAAATACTTATTAAAACTAGCATAAAAATGTAAATAACATTCCTCATTAAGTAAACATAATCCCAAACCATCCTAAGTAAAATGGTGAATGGTATGAAAATTTAATGTCCCTACTAAAAAAAATAAATAAAAATGTAATAAAATATGGAAGATGATATCCTAAGAAATCAACCGCAAGGTAGAATAAGAATCAATAATGTATTTTAACACACATGAAAATAAATTAAATGAGATATTTGATAAATTCTTGAGGAAAATAATATTTAAATATTTTAAAGTCTCTCATACCACTTTGAATCATTTGAATTATAAGAACCATGATGGAATAACATTAAATAAATATTATAATGTCCTAATAATAATGAAATTCAGGGTATAACATGTCAATGGATCATTATATACACCAAATAACAAAAACAAAGTGGTAAATAAAGCATATATCCCACATATGTAAAAGTGAGACAAGAAACCCTCTACCTCACATTTCCCTTTAGTGTAGCAATATTAAAACTCTTTTATAATGGTTTAAATAATTTTACTAACTAATTAATGAGATATATTAATATTTATAATACATTATGTGTTGATTTTATATTATATTATAACCAATTCATTAATAATATTTCATTATTTTCAAGGATTTGGGTGTGTTTGTTTCATTGGTTCTTGACCAGTTCATTTGTGTATAACTATGGATTATCCTGTAGAATAGGAATAAAACTACTAAAGTGGAGTGAAATATTATCCATGAACTTCCATAATTATAAATTTTCACATATATATTTTTTATTTCTTTACATGAGGATGATTCATTAGGTAGAACATTAATTATAAATGTTTAGTTTATTTTGGCAGTTTTTCTGAACACCATGAACTAGTTTTTGTTTTATGTACTATTATGAGTATAAAATAGTTATATAAAATGAAATAGTTTATAATATAACTATTAAAATATTATTTAACTATAAAAATAGTTTTATGACCATCCGTGATGGTGGTAATGGAAAAATAACATACAACATTATTTATGGAGCTGATAAACCAACATAATTTGAAAATAGTTCTATTTCTTTGATTAAGAGGATGTAATAAAAGGGGTTGATATGATATATTCCATAAAAAAATAAAATTTATATATGTAAAAGATTCTGGAACTATTATTCCTTAATGGATGAATGATATTTGGAGGATGTATAAGAAGAAAATAAAATAAAATATGTGTTTTTAGAAAATTAACTCTTGAATATCACCACCATGAGAGATCCTTAAGGATCTTGGATTTGGTAATTTGTTGAGATCAGAAGAACATGAATGTGGGGAAAGTTATTAGGATAAGGACGGTCAAATATTTTAGGAGATATAACTCTTGATGGTGGAAATGGGGTGGTGATGGGTTGTATTTATACTTGAGGAGAGATGGGTTTAAGTAACTAAAATAAAAAATATTTTTTATTTAAAGCCGACCAAATTGAGGTGAAATTAATTTCCACAATTTTTTTGGATAATAATTTTTTTTATAGTTGTTTCGGTTTAAAAAATACCTCAACCAAACATTAATTTTTTTAGTTTTTCGGTATGTTATGACTTTCCATTTTAACTTTTACTCGTTTAATTTTTTACCTATACTACTGTAAATAATATTTTACCCTGGTAAATTTTTTATGTATAAAAATTAAAATGATATTAAAAAATAATTTTTTCATTATTATTCCAAATATTGATTCCATTTTACTAAATTCAATTCACAAAATTGGAAAAATTATATTTAAAATTTATTCAATAGACACAACGAAGTGCATGTTTTAAATGGAAATGTTCAAAAGCATGCAATGTTTTTATATCTAGTTTCAATGTGAAATTTATTCTAATGACATAAATTGTTTTTAATGATTTATAATTTAACTAATTATAATTTAAAAACCATTTAAAACATAATTGAAATATATATATAAATTATATGAAAAAATAAATATAATTAAAATTTTGTATTTATCAGTATTCATAAAAAGATGAAACTTCTATGAAGAATACAAATATTTTATAATAATATAATTTTGATATAATTATTTCAAAAATAAAATTTATTTTTTCAAATGAAAATTTTTAAAGTGTAAAAATAATGATTTAAAATAAGTTCTCCATCAAAAGGTGACAAAACATCCATTTAGAACAATATAGTTTTTTATGCTTTAAAATGGATGTATTTCTTATCATAAGACTATAAAAATCATTGAAATAATTATTATTATTATTTGAATATATGGAATATAATTTTCATTAATATATTTCACTAACATTTATTAATTCAATTTAATATGATAAAATTCCATGGTGGAAATAAATATTGTTTTTATAAAAACTTATCATTTATGTTCAATTGGATTTTATTTTCATTTGTAAATAATTGGTAACTAGGGAATTAATCTTATAAACATGTGTAAATAATATATTCACAATTTAGTTAATATCATTCATTTCTGTCGTTCCAATGACTATGTAATAACTATCTCAATAAATAATAATATTTTAATATATTTTTATGATTTTTGTTATGTGTGACATAAGGTATTGAATATATTTAATTTAAAAATATTCATTTCATAAAATCTGGGGGTTTTATATTACCCCCTCCTTCAATAAATTTCTTCATCACAATTTTAAAATTCAATATAGAAAACAATGTTAGATACTTGAAAATTTATTTTTGGGAAACACACACTAGTAGAAATGTAGTCATTAATGTCAAAAATATGGTGTTAGTTTATTATAAACCAACACATAATATGAATTTGGTGACTTTTTGTCATTGGTTTTAAAAAAAATGATGCCAAAATGTTAAAAAACAATTATTTTTTGCATCATTTTTACCAAAACCAACACCAATAATTAAAAAATTACTATGGTTTATTTAATATCCTAATATTTTATTTAACGGGTCATGAATCTAAAATAGAGTTACTGATTAAAAGTCATGGATTTTGAATGTTTTACATCTTTAAGAGATTTTTGCACAATATTTTCGGTTTCATTTTTGTTTAAATATGATGCCAATGAGGATTTACAATGGTGTTTTCCAAAAACGACTCCATAATTACCCATCAAAATCATTTTTGTGTTAGTTTTTATAGAAACTAACATCAAAATTTAAAAAATAACATATCATTGGAATCAGTTTAAACAAACAACAAAAAAAATAAAAACAATATTTTTTAACTGGTTTTTAAAAAAACCATTCCCAATAATAAAAAAAAATCAATATTTTATATCATTTCATAAGCTTTGAGTTGACTGGTTATGGGGAAAAATAGAGTTACGGATTAAATGTTATGTCCATTGAATGTTGAACTTATCTAAGAGAATTATTATAAAATTCAAACATTTTATGGCCATAACATTTAATCTGTAACTCCGTTTTATCTCCATGACAAGTCAAATAAAATCATAGAAAATTATCAAAAACATATAAATTTTTTTGATTATTGGTTCTGATTTATTTAGAAATCAACTCCAAAAATAATTTTTTTTGTAATTTTTTACATTGGTTTTCTTTAAAAACCAATGTCAATATTATATTTTTTAAAAAAATTTGGAATCAGTTTTTAATTAAACTGATGTAAAAAATAATACAATTGTGTATTTTTTGCATCAGTTTTTTAAAAAACTGACACATAAAATGTAAATACTTTTTGGGATCAATTTCAAACAAAAATAGCACCAAAATGACACCACAAATATTTGGGATTAGTATTTCAATTTTTTTCACAACGTGCATTTAAAATTTTAAAATCCTTTTTAATTTTAATACAATACCTTTGAAAATATTTTCATTTACAACATATAAATATATTTTCACTTTCATTCATCATTTTTGATTACTTCGATTCGATTAAAAATTAAATATGAATTTAATAGATTATTTGAGCAGAGTATCTATTCTATTCAATTAATTTATATATATTTATTTTCCTTCATTTCTATACATCTTGATAGTCTTTCTTATAATGAATATTTATTCGTATGATTTATTTATTAATATTGAACTTTCAGGTGAGATTTACTAATAGAGGTTCAAAATTTATTATCGATCTCTGTTTTCATTGTCACATTATTTCTACCATAAAACTGTGATATATGATGTAAAAACATATCATTTTGATGGAAACTCATGAAATAATTTAAATATGTTCTGAGCATTAATTTTATTTTATTTTTTTGGTCTGTGTAATTTTCATTCATGATTCTAATGTTTTCTTTGAAACGAGTTCTACCAATATAATATTTGAGAATTATATCTTTTGAAGTCCCTAACATTTGATTTGTAATCCCGTTTTAGGTCCCCAACTATTCAAAACTAATCTTAAAATATACTCCAAAAAAAAATAATTTTTTTTATTATAAGTGTTTGTTTTATCAAAAACAAATTCCAAATATAATTTATTAAAATTTTGGGCATTAGTTTTATAAAAATAATGATGCCATTTGTTTACAGTTTTTGGCATTTGATTCTTTGAAAAATGATGAAAAAAATGATATTGATGGGTACTTTTGGCATTGGATTCGAAAAAATATGATTCCAAAAAATAAATGAACATTATTTGTATCATTGGTTTATAAAAACAGATGCTTAGATTCATATTTTTTATGTTTGTGGCTTCAATTTCAGTGAAAAACTGGAATTGAATTTTAAAAAAACTACTTTAAAAATAATTGTTTACTAGTTCCACATCATAAATAGGAATAATAAATCATCCCCTTAATAAAAGTGAAAGGGATATGTGTAGGACACCAAAACATTAGGCTTTCAAACATGATAACATTATTGTTTGTTGAACACATGGACATAAAATAAAAAAAAATAGTATCTAGTTTTGATGGACAATGATGGAAGAAATGGTCATTATATGGTTAATGGGGACACAACCGAAGACGATATATGCCTTAAAAAGTCATTTATATCATAAAAATGATGGTGATATGATAGAATTTTATTTCAAAATAATTTAAGAAGATAAAATCACATGATTTCTTCTCGTAAGTATAATATCATTCTTTGGTTGTACGTTAGTATGTCTCCACATCATTTCTTAAACTACGATATGGATATTCAAAATGATTTATTATGCATGTAGAATTTTATCAAATGATCTATAAGTCAATCCTTTGGACTTTAAATATTTACCAAGAGACTACTAGTTAGTTCATGTTATCCAATATGATAAATCATACTTTGACATCAAACAATAATATTGAAATTTGGACTTAATCCATTCCATAAGTAGTTATTCTTAAAACTCATTCCAAATATGTCCGCACAAATTCAAAGACAAAAAAATTTTAAGGAATGTCCCTAAATTTCCAAAAATCAATTCAAAATAATATTTCCCAAAAATAATGTAGATATTATAGTTATATACAAAATATTTGAAAACAATTATCACCTTCAAGCCTTAATGAATACAATCATACTTCTAAAAACAAGATATCAGGATTTTTTAATGTATTCTTTCAATTTAAACAAGTAGTAAATCCAAAAATGATATCTTAAACCATAAAATAACTAACGACTATCATGATCAGAAATACTATCCCATAAATATATATTTTTCATTATTATCTCAAAATCAAACATATATTATGGTTTATATTCCTTTAATAATGTGTCTTTCAGAAGATTAAATTTCGACTAAATCACTTTTTTTGGTTATTGGTACCATCCAACACGTGCTCTAAAATGGTTAAAGAAGAAGTAATATAGTAAAATCCTTATATATATCATGGTTTTTATAACAAAATCAACACTGATAAGATAAATATTGATTCCAAATACCTAGGAACATTAATCATTCATCATCATCATCATGTAAATTATTATTCAAGGAGAAAGATAAATAAACGGGAGGTAAAGAAAGACAAAAGAAACACTGGTCTAAGGGGGCCTAACGAAGTGAAGACCAAGGGCGTCCCCTATAATCAGATTAACCCTCTATGGATTTATGATAGATAAGCCCTGAACCCAATGGTGATCTAGACTGAGGATATCTAGTGGGGCCATATGATCAGCAGCTCTATTACCCTCCCTCCACATTTGGCTCAATTTGATGATATTACTAAGGATGCACCAACATTTCCTAATGATATAGAAAATCGACCAAGGGATGGATCCAGTACCGTTCAAGGCATTGTTTAATAGAATAGAGTCTATTTCAACTTTCTTGATGTCAAGATTCATTAGGCTACACGAGTTGAGTTCGGGGAGCATCACAATGACCTACACTAGGAGAGAGGAACCCTACCCCAATCAAGCTAAAAAGACCAGTATTATTGACCCATAGGTGTCACGAACTACCCCATCCCCTCTCATGACTCCCATTGATAAAGATACATCCACGATGAGATTCAATACCCCATGAGGAAGAATCCAAAAAACCAATTGATTCCTTGTGCTACTGAAGCCCAGTTGAGATGCCCATGAATTATCTTTAAGTCATTATAGAGTAGAGGCATCCTTAAAATTGTAAATGGAACCAATTATGTAAATAAGTATGTAATTGCTTCTATTGATGACTGATATCCCTGAATATGGAGACCCCTCATGAGGAACCTTGTTCCTTTCCGCCCGGAGGCTCAAAAAACTAGTGTGCACTACCATTGTATGTACAACTCTCTCTGGACCCTATCACACACACGGTGTAACCAGAACGCCAAAAGTGGAATATTATCCATATTATGAGTATTTTATGTATTGAACACATTGAATAAGGTCCACAACTCATGTTCCCACTCACTGTCGAAGAAGAGGTGGCCATCACATTCCTCCTTAGGGATTTTTCAGCATGCACATTTGGAAAAAATATGAAAGATGCATCAACTGATGTATTCATATGTGGGGATGGACTTGTTACATATCCTACAGGATTATAATTAGTATTTTTTTGGGATAGATTCGTACTAGATAAATTCATTGGATTCATCATTCAAATCCTACACACTCAGGGTCTAACAGGTGTACCTTGAATTAAATGACCTAGAGGAGGAAGGGGTGAAGACACAACTATTAGGGACCTTGTTCTTCTCAATGAGATTAATTTTGTATTGTTGGTCCATGTTCAACACAACCCTAACGATATTTGAGTGATGGCTAGTTTACCTGAAGTAAATCTCTGTGTTTAGGAATCCCAAAAGGCTAAGCATATCCCCACACTAGTTGTGGTGCCAAAACTAAAGATTCTTAGTCCGTACTATCCATCAGGTATGAGGTTAAAAGGCTGCGAGAAGGGGGAAAAACACCGGACAAAGCAGAAAATCATATCCCACCATTTCTACCATATTCCTTGTGAGTGTTTTGTGCATGGTAGATCTCCACATGGTACATTTTTCTAGAACATCCTGAGACAACTTAGCATTCATGAAAAGATGGGTTTATTCGAGGATGCAAACATTAATTCCTTAGGGAGACCATTGTTCCCAAAATTCCATTTTTATATAGAAATTTATTTTCTTATATCCTTCTTTTCACTCCCAAAACATATTCCTATATATCATATAAATTCACTTGGGTGTTTATTCTCACATTCTCAACATATTTCTATCACATTCATCATTAACCCAGATCTTTATTATTCTATCCATTGAATAATACGAAAACCATAGTGTGAGAGACAATAATAATAGTGATAAATTACATAGTGATGAATAATCATTTATATAATGTATAAATCAAGAAATTTCTCAATATTTGAATCTTTAGGTTTAACAACTATTATTCATGGTCATTGATAAATTTAAAGGATAATACCATATACACAGGCTTATGAAAAATGTTAGTCATAGTGTTATATTACATAATATATGATTTTATAAATCAAGTTCCCATGGTTTCTATTAAACTTCCTATAATACCATGTATAACTCCCCACCTCATGTAGACCATATTTTTTGGTTTACTTTATTACATTGGAATATGATAAATGGAATTGAATCACAATGGACTAAATAGTTTAGTAGTTTTTGAAAACTTGATACTTTAGTGAACCTTATATTATAATTTAGAAAATAGAATACAATATTGGGAATCCTTTTAGGACACTATTATTTTCCTAGATAAACCATTCACATCAATAGTAAAAAACATCTTGAAGACTTGCGGAAAATAATACATATGAAATTAGTTGGATTAAAAGATCAATTAAGTTTATGTATAAAACAAAAGATTTGATAATTAATCATGAATAAATATATAAATGTAAATAATAAAAAGAAATACCATTTAATCAATATCTTGAGTATACTATGACCTGAATAGAAGATGATTAAATAATGCCATATAAATAATCAGATGACCTAGAAAACATAACCATATATATTATTATAATTGAATAATCACGTTGAAATAAATAAATAAATTCATAATTTTGGAATTCATATTTCTGGACATCTAAAACATACCATCGAGGCCTTGGCTAAGAAATTGGAAAATAAATTGGTATGGCCTTAGCTGAAACCTAATCTGGGTTATCTCATGAGACATATCGATACATCGAGGGGTTATAGCAGTCCCCACTAATCACATACTAACTCCAATACATTAATAATATGAAAGTGATGAAACCTAGTTATCATATACATTTTAATTAAATCTATCATACATAATGTAAATAACTATCTCTATTAATTAAACATAATCACAAACCATCCAGAGTAAAATGGTGAATGATATCAAAATGGTACATCCCCAGTCAAACTAATCAATAAAAGTTTTATAAAATATTAATTTTGGTATCATAATATATAAAATTCAATGAAGAATAATATTAACAAGATTTATTTTTACATAACCTAAATTACTTTAAATGCGATCTTTGAAACATTCTTAATGAAAATGATCTTTAAACATTCCAAAGTGTCCCATAGCACTTTGCATAATTTGAATTATTAGAACCATGAAGAAAAAATATTTGATATATCTTATAATATAATGAGAATTAAGATATTGATGATATAGAAATTCAATGTATTATTATATAAACCACACAACAAAAATAAGTTGTGAAAGAAATATATATCTCACAAAAGTAAAAGTTAGATGAGAAACCCTTTACTTCATTCTTACATTAAGTGTATCATATTTTAAAATCATGTTTAACAGGATAAATAACATTAATAACTCATTAAATTAATATATTTATATTTACAATACCATATGTGGTTATTTTTTATCATCTTATGACACATTAATTAATAATATTTCATTAATTTCATGGTTTTGGGTGCGTTTGTTTTATGGTTTGATGATCAGTTAATTTGTGCATTACCACAAATTGTCTTATAAAATGGGAGTACAACCACATAAGTGTAATGAAATAGTATTAATTCACTTCTAAAATTATAAATGGTCCCATAAATAATTTTTCTCTAACATG
The DNA here is from genome assembly GCA_963277665.1 of Viscum album. Taxonomy (NCBI): domain Eukaryota; kingdom Viridiplantae; phylum Streptophyta; class Magnoliopsida; order Santalales; family Viscaceae; genus Viscum; species Viscum album. Next base: position 726,299,759 of record OY728130.1, on the reverse strand, counting down.
ATGATGATTCGTTAGATATAATGCTAATGATTAATGTTTAGTTTATTTTGGAAGGTTTTCTGAAAACCATAAGATTTTTCTCATTTGATTAACTATTATGAGTATAAATTATTTAAATAAAATGAAAAAGGTTATAATATACCTTTTAAAATACGATTTATCATTTCAAATAGTTTTATGACCATCCATGAAAATTGTAATGTAAAATAAAAAAAACATTATTTACGGAGGCGATTAACCGACATAATTGGATAATAGTTTCATTTATTTGAGTATGAGGAGGAAAAAAAAGGTGTGTATATTATATATATTACATTATGAACATAAAATTATAGTATTTATATGATTATATAATTATTATTTCATGATGGATGAAAAAGATGAGGAGCAAGTAGAATAATAAATGAAAATAATAAAAGTATTTTGAGAAACATTCCTCTCGAATAACACAACCTTAAGAGATACTTGAGGATCTTTTATTTGGTATTTTGGTGATAAATGAAGATATTGTACGTTTTTAGTGTTATGAAGAGTGTTTTGGGAAGATATTTTATGAACTTAAAGGATTTTGGGTTAAAATGGGGTGGTATTTATACTTGAGGAGAGGTGGGTTTAAGTGATTAAAATAATGAATATTTTATATTTAATGCCAATAAAATCGAGGTGGAATTAATTTACATGTATTTTGATAGAAATAAATATTTTTAGTCTGGTTAGGGTCGATAAATAGCTCAAAACCCCATTACATTTCAACATTTGTAGGAATTTTAAGCCTTTACCCTTTTATCTACAACTAGTCTTATTTTTTGCCTACAGAATGGTAAATGAAATTTTACCATGGTAATTTTTTAAATTATAAAAATGAAAATGACATCCAAAAATAAATTTGACCTTATGATTATAATTATATAATCTATTTTCCTAAATCAAATACATCAAATTGGAAAAATTATATTTAATGTTAATTCTATAGACATAATAAAAGTGCGTGTTTTTAAAGAGAAAAGATCAAAAGTTTGAAATGTTTTATATCATGTTTCAATGTGAAATTGATTAAAATGAAATAAATTGGATTTATTTATGTATAATTAAATTAATTATATGTTAAAAAAATATATAATAAAAATTATATATAAAAATAAATAAGTGGAAAAATCAGTTTTAAATAAAATTTAGTACTCTTTCACAATCAATTTTTTTATTTTATTAAGGAAGCCACTTTAAGGTCGAGTGGGAACTAATAGAAAACCCAAAAAGGATGCATAACATATTTCATTTTTTTCAATAATAGAAATTAATTCAATTTATTAATATAAAATACCCTTGTGGGTGTAAAAATAGTTTTATATAAAAACACCTCCTTTATGTTCAATTGGATTTTATTTTCATTTATAAATAACTGCTAACCAGTGAATGAATGTTATAAAAATTTGTAAAATATATTTTCCTAATTATGTTAATTTCATTCATTCCCTCCATTCCAACATCTAGGTGACAAATATCCTATATAAATTATTACATTTTTATAGTTATTTTAATCTTAGTTTTCTGCGTAACATAAGTTGTGGAAGATATTGAATTTAAAAAGTAGAATACAATAAAATATAGGGGTGTTAAACTTAAATTTTTATGATTATTATAAATGTTTTTTATAAACCCCGTTCCTTTTTCATAGGTTAAATTATGATGAATTGATGAATTTTTTATGCAATCCCTTTCTTTTCTATGTGTTATGAAATGATGAAATTTTTATGAAACGGATTTATTCATTATACCATTACGAAGTGTTTCAATAGATAATGTCATAGTTTAAAATTTAGGTTTCATATATTTTAAACAAGGTTTTTTGATTTAAAAATACTATAAATAATTTTTCATGATTATGCTATTTCACACTATGATTATTGTTACTTACAGTATACTTTCTTTAGTGAATGGATGGAACAGGAAGGAATCACATTGACATTGAATGTGATAAATAATTTTATTATTTTTCCTTTAAAGAAACCAAATTTTATGGGATATAGAATGAAAAATATTATTACTATTCTTACCAAAATTTGTCAAGCTATAAATCAGGCTAATCTTCCAAATTAGAAAAGTATGTAACAATTCTATTTTCATACCTTCATTAGTAAGCACCCACAAGTTCAATTTTAGTCTATAGCCACAATCATAATTTATGGCTATAGGGTTCAAAACCATGGCTATAAGTTATATCCATTGTTCCAATGGTTTATGGAACATATTGAAGTTTCTATTTATATAATCTATACCAATAGTTTTGATGTGTTTTATCCATGATTTCTACCATAGAATCAAGACCTATAGCCATGGTTTTGGAAACCATGTAAATAGCCGACTCGATTTTCCACATTAGATAGAGGGTCTATTTTCATGGTGGAAAATCATGGATATAACCCTTTGAATTGTGTCTATAACTGTAAAATAAATTTCACCCAGTACAATTTGATCTCCAAACCTCTACTATGCATAATCAGAAACCTTAGAACCACACCAACACCAACTTGTGGTGTATATAAATATATATATTGTTATTTATTTATTTAAAACCCACGAAAATATTAATAACACTGGTGAAAATAGGTCTTCCTTCCAAATACCCACATCTAATTTTTTTCTCACACTTATGTAGGAAACCTATATTCAATGTTTTCCTAAACCCTGGCTATCGATGATTTCTAAAACCATAGTTCTATGAAAACCATTTCTATAACCATCATAAAAATAACTTATAACAATAGTTCTATAAAAATAATGGATATATTCCTTGAAAAAAAACATATATCCATGGTTCTATAATAAACATGTCTATAGCCCTCATAAAAACAGGTTATAGCCACAGTTCCACGAAAATCATGGCAATAGCCTTTGAAAGAACTACCTATAGCCAGAGTTTCATGAAAACTGTGGCTATAAGTACATTATGTAACCATGATTTTAGAGAATCATGGATATAGAATTAGAAAATAATACCCATATCCATGGATTTAGAAAGCTATTTCTTTAGGTATAGGCTACAACCAAAGTTATATAAAAACTATGGGTATATACTTGGCATAAATACTTATAGCCTCGATTTTGGAAAACCTTGAAAATATGTCCATGGCTATAGCCTGGTTTTCTAGTAGTCATCCTCTATATTTTTTCCCAAAGGTCCATTAGTTTCTATTAAATGTATTATGTAACACCCCACAATTTCATGAGTTATTATTTTATAATTAATTAAATTTCATTGATAACTTATGTATCACAGAACATCATGTTTTAAAAAATCGTGAGAAATAAGGGATATTATTATTTACACACAATAATTTTTAACTAGTTGTTAAATGGGAATTACCACATTTTAATTATTAATTATAGAGGATATAATTAAATAAAAAATGGCAAAAATTTATTTAAATTTCGATAAATCTTTTATATAATTAGAATATACTATTTAAAAAATGTTTTTTATTTTTTTTAGTCAACAGTAATAAAATTAATCTTTGATTTTTTTTAGAATTATTTAAATAACAAAATTCAATTTTTAAATAAAAATTTCAATGTTGATATTTTTATTTTTTTGGAAATATTTATTTTTCGATGAATAATGAAAAATATTGGATTTTATTGGAAACTTACTTTTCATTTAAATAATTTATAAATTTAGTTTTTTTATAATGGATTCAAAAATATAAAATTTTAGATTAGATATATATAAATTCATTTTTTCTCATTTTAGTTAGTTTCATAATGAATTTTGATATAAAAACATTTTAAACCTTTGAACAATTTGTCTTTGGAAAACTGCTTTCTTATCGTGTATTTGTATTTTTTTTTAAATTCTTCCAATTAAATTAGATTAATTTGTAAAAATATATTCCATATTTGAAATCAAAATAATTTATATTATTTAAAAATACCCTATAAATTTTGAATATAATTAATATTAAAAATAACAATAATTATTTACTACGGTGGAGGTAGAAATGGGTGTACCATGTGGTTTAACTAAATTTATAAGGGTTAAAAATGACCCAAATATTATCCAAAACTCATTATATGTTTATATTTAGAACTTTTTTCCTATAAGTTTCTATAATTTCTTTTTTTGGACTATTTTTTGGGGTGAAAAACATAAGCACAACTTTCTCTTTTGAAAAATTACAACTTTGCCTCTCACCTCACATAGAAAAGGTCTCCCCATATTATCTTTTATTCACAATTACAAATTCCATTTGGTTCATAAAATCTCTTCCCAAATGTCTTTTCTAATAACCTCAAAAAATCTTATATACATTTTTTAGATTATAAATCCAATATAGAGATGATTTAGGATAAACTTAAATAGGTTTCTCGAAGAAGAGGAAAAGCTTTTAACTATGGGTTTTTGTTTTTCTTTATCATCTAAATAAATAAATTATTGTCTAAATATGCTGAAATAATAACTCTTTTATCTCATATATAATTATATGTTATTATTTTAATTGTATAACATATATTTATCTCCACTTCCATCAATTGGGATACAAAATCGGGAATCATGTGTATGGAAGACCCCCATATCATGAACCGAAGTGAGGCGTTCAACATTTTTATTTTACTTAGATGGTAATAAGGGTAGATTAAATTAATAAATATGGGGTTTTGAATATAATTTTAATTTTTTTTATGATATAAAATATAGAATAACACTTTCTATTCCGTGGGGGATATGATAAACTTATTCGTGTGTATGGCGGACTACCGCCACTCTAAGCGGTGTAATTCATTTTTTCACATATTCTTTACGAAGAATATAATAAAGAAAATGTTTTTATAAAAATATATGAAATATAATAAATTAAAATTATTATATAATTTTATTGTATTATTTACCCTTCTTTATTTCGTTATTTTAAGAAAATAGAAAAAACCTTTATGCATACATTTGACATAACGTCACCATAAATAGTGTATTTCATTTTCTATAACTAGATTTTATAGATTATGATAAACAAATAAATAAATAATATTTATTATATTTATATCATGTTGAATATTATGCAGATTATTTTACCGTGATCCCTTTAGGAGGACCAAAAAATAAAAAATCAAAACATACATGAAAAATAAAGCAGTTATTGATCGAAATGTGATTTTAACAAGGAATAGTTAAAAAAAAGGTTGTAAAAGTTAATAGGTAATTAAAATATGGAATCATATAGAAATATATATATGAATGGTTCTTTAATAAATGTATAATAAACTAATATTTATTTTAAAGGAGGCTTGAACACGTTTGAAGGAAGTTAAGACTTGTGTTAAGGTATTTTAGTGTCACTTTTTACTTTTGTGAGACAAATGTAATATTCACCATCCATTTATTTTATTAGATGTATATAATAACAATGAATGTATTTTATGGTAATTTTATTAAAAAAATTTGGGTGTTAAATATATATTTTGGGTCTTTATTTTACGGTGTTTACAGTTCAAATGTTACCAAAGCTATAAGGAATTTTTATCTCAATTTCTATTCATTGGGACATACATTATATTATTTACCAATATTCTCTTAGGAGGTGTTTATAAATCCCCTTTAACAATTAATATTATGAATTTAATTATTTTCATGATATTTTATTTTTCATTTAATGTTATTCTTTAATGGGGATTCTGATTCTATATTACCAAAGTGGTAGCAGTTTTAAAACACAATATCATCATTTATCAGGATTGATTATATTTATGCTTCTAATGATGAAATATTCGGAACAATATCTCAAGAAACTTTAGAAATTTATTCTCATAACTTTATAGGATGATAATAAATATTTTTACATTATTTACCCCACTTCATATACTCAAGAGCATAAAATAACATTTTCAATGAAAAATGAATTTATTTATCTCTTTAGTAAAAAACAAATTTTCTTCAAAAATCATGTTTTCTAACTATTTTTTCAATTTTTTTTAAAATTATAAAAATGATATATAATGTCATTTTAACCCATATTTGAGTATTTACTGAATGTTTTTGAAGTAATTATTAAGTCATTTTTTGATCATTCCCTATTTTCATTTAATCGAAAATGTGATAGGAATCATTGTTTAAAAATTTACAACATGAATGGTATTTTCTACCATCATGACCACTCAATGTTTCAAATACTACATCAAAAATATTTAAGGATATTTTCAAAGAAAATTATTTCCAAAATATATTATTAATTTCATATTTTAAAAATATTATTTTCAAATAGTTTTTATTTTATTAAAAAATGTTTTAAATTATTTTTAATCTTCCATTATATGTTTCCAAGATTAATTTCAAAGAAAAAAAGTTTGAAATTTTTTTTATGCTCTAAAAACAATTTGTAAATTGAAAATTTTATTATCTTTAAGAAATATTTTCAAATTTTAGTTTCAATGAAAATAATTTTTAAAATGTTTTATAAATTTTTAGATTTATTACGTTATTTTTGATTTGGAAAGGAAATTTTCCTCATGAAATATTCCTACAAATATTTAAAAATAGTTTTTCATATAATATGACATTATTTAATGAATCATATTCTTTATTCGGTATGGGATCGAATGAATTGATTCTAATTATATTTATGAATGGTTTATATTTATGATGATAAGATATTTATGAACCCATTTATTTTCAATGAGTTATACCATAATGAAATTATTATTAAATTGAATTCATTTTTCCATGGGTTCTGCTGTGTTGAAATGATGGAAATATTATTAAACCTGTTTCTTTTTCACTAGTTATTCCATGATTAAATGTTTATGAAAACCATTTATTTAATTAGCTTATGATTTTCAAAATGTGTTATGAAACCCATTTCTTTTCTTGGGTTCTGATATATTGAATTTTTACGATCTTTTGTCACATATATGTATTATTTTCATTATATAATAGGTGGGAGCAATACATGCCTCCCAAACATTGTGTAATGATTGATATATCATGAGATAAACAAGACCAGAATGGGGAGTGAACCTCATTCAGTAAGGTACTCTATCCACCATGATAGTCTAGAGAGTAAACATTGGCTACAATGATGGTTTAATGAGTGATCTCATTCCACTATGATAGTCTTTCCAATGATCATTGAACAAAAAAGAAATGATTTTCTATTAGTATGTGTATGCAACAAATAGATTTAATATTTGAATTTTATATTCTCATGGATCATTTTATTTGATTATAATATGATTCATGTATTATGAACTACGTAGATTTATTTTATTAATCAATTTTATGATATATGATAAGAATGGAATGGTTTTCAAATGTTATTATCATGTTCTAATACTCCTAAACTCAAAATATCTTAATATCTACCTAGTACACCACTACTGATAATCTGAGCTCACCCTTTCTTATGTTTCATTTCAAAAGGCTTTGATGAAAGGTATTATTTATTATATGTATTATAAGGGTTCTAGTTATGAATAACATAGTGGGAGATGATGTGGCTCATTTTTAGACCAATTTTGGTGTGTCTATGTTTTTAAAGGTATTGTACCTTTACGATCGTCATGTTGGTGTTTGTGTAATATAATGAATATTCATCTAAAAATATGTAATATTTATGTATGAAAATAATGGTTTGTTATATATTAGTACTAGTGCAAATATATTTTCCATAATATAGTTATTATAACATGGAATTTTTTTTGTTGTCAATTATTTTAAAGGAGAAGGACATCAATAATGGAATCTTATCAAGAAAATGAGGCAATTAGAAGAAATTAACTCCATAGAGGGGGTGATTTAACAACACATTATTTAGTACATACTTGACTCATAATATTTATAAAAAAATCGAGTAATAATTCCTTGAGTTAAAGTATAAGGATGATTAATCTATTAGTACAAGTGTGGAAAACATTACAAGACTTGTGGGGTACTATTCTAGTATTATCTTCCATCATGAAGGTAAAGATCATCTGTTATTAGAGGGAATAAAACCAACAATCTAAAGGGAATTATTTGACACCACAACCCCAGTTACTCAGAGTCGGTGCATTATTTTAATACATTGGCCTGATTATAAAGAATCATGTCTCGAATGACCGATAATTTCAGTAATCTTGGAAAATAGATTACATACATGAATTCAACATTACAACTTGAAAAGAAATACAAAATTAGTTTATTCCATTTGAAACATCCAAGACTCTTAGATTATGCCTATAATTCACTCGTAAATAACTTCTTCATATCATGTGAAAACAAAACATAAGAAATTGGTGATCTCAAATGCTTAGTAAGGGTAAGAAATACAGTGGAAGATAACAGAAACATTAGGCATGGTGAATAACTGAAAACACATGCCTTTAAAAATAATAAACTTGAACACTTTAGGGTAGAAATATGATCTGGGTAAATAAGGCCATAATAAAACATAGTCATGGGTATTCTATGAGTCAAATAACATCATCGACCATCAATATTATTTTCATAATGACGTAATGTATAATTCCGGACATTCTGAAACATCTTATTAAGGCCTCTACCAAAACATCTATAAATGAATTAGGCCTTGGCCAAAACCAGATATCAAATTGGGAAAGGCCTCATCCAATTCCATGTTTTATTGTCTCATGAGACCTACTGATGCATCGAGGAGCTATATCGGGCTCCACCCGTCACTTACTATGACCAATACATTCCACATATGAAAAGGTTGAATCATAACATAAACATTCATATTAAAAATTGCATAGGAAATGTCAATACATTAACCTTAAAACATGAACGATATAAAAATAACACATCCACAATAAAACATATCAAAACACTATAAATACAATAAGTAATAGTTGTATAATAATAAATCAGCTTTAAAAAAGTGTAAAATTTATCAAAGGATGTTGACAAAGATGAAATCATAACTATTTGAGAGAAATATCTCTTTCTATTTTGTAATCATTTAAGAGTCACATAATTATAAAAGAAAAATTTTATTTTGAAAATATTCTTATAATATTTTAATGGAAGTTTCTATGATTTTATAACGGTGGAAAATAGCCACATCCCCTGTATAAGTTAAAAAGACATTCTTACATTAAATTTTTCGAAAAGGTCATAAATTATATTGTTTGAAAAATGACAGAAAGATTCCTTTCAAAACATATAAGGTTAAATAAGGATATAAATGAATTTAACCAATAGTATAGTAAATAGTAAAAATGTTTTGAGGTGCAGCTTTAAGAAAACATGGACGTGGATGATAAATAGGCCACAGTAGATACTTACACAAAAACAACCTCGGATAATAAATAAATTGTGAAATTAACCCTTACCTCATGTCTGAGTTGACCCGTTCGTTCATTAATATCCGTAATAATAAAATAAAGTTAATTTATACTTTCTTCATAACCTTTTTCATATTTATTATTGTATTTATATAACTTATTAGTATGTTATGAACATTACGAAATCATTTAAGTTAATAACAATCATTTTGTGGATATTTGGTACTTGAGTCAAACATAATCTTCTTATAATTACATTTTTTCCTTGTGGTCAAAACTAAATTATATCCAGAATGATATTAATTATTATATATCATATATATCATATATATTCAGTATATATATGTATTTATAATAGTACATAACATTTGTAGGTAAGAAATGAAATGCATCGTTCATGGAGACGGTAAGTAGTACGTACACATGAACGCTACATTAATTTCAATTCGATATTTTAATAGAATGAATAATTAATGATATATTGGTTTATTATAATTCTAGTAAAATATCATATATAATTTCAGTAACACCATCCTTTATACGTGCCACATATTCCATGAACGAGTCATATCACTTTGAGGGGGCGGTAGTCCGCACTTACTCAAATAAAATAATCGCATTTACCCATTATGGAAACCATAAAGGTATGATATAAATGGAAATTAAAGAATCATAGAAACAATTTTAATATAATATACATAAAATATAAATATAGTTCCATCTTAAAGTCCACCATAAGAGGTGGTAGAAGATAATTGAACAATCATCGTTTCGTGAGGCGTTAGTTTGTTATACATTGAAGCAGTATGTTCTTTACCCATTAGATGGATGTGTGGGTAAGTGTAGTTAGAATACATCACATAAAAACATCATAGTATATTGAGGATACTAGTTTTATTACAAAAAAAAAATAATAAAAAGAGTTTAGGGGTTGGAGAAGTAAAACAAAATAAAAGAATTGAAGAGAAACAATTACCTTTAATTTGGGTAACTCCATTTGGTTCTAACCAAAAGGGATTACTGAAGTGCCTTAAGCCTACAGTAAGGCTTCTAAGAGGAGGATATAGATCTTGAGAGATTATTTTGGTAGGTTTTGGACGATCCAAATGGATTCATAGGTGGGAAGAATGTGTTAGTAGTGAGGGATTTTATAAGGGGGCGGGGAGGGTCTCTTTTGGAAAGTGTGAAAATATTATTTTATTATCTAATTATTTTTGGTTTATAATGGTCCCAAACTAATTAAAGTCAAAGATAAGAAGACTCATTGTCGACATAAAATCATCCAATAATAATTGTACAGGTTTTGATGTTATTTTAATAATTATAATCTTATTTATTCAAATCATTTATTAATGATGTAAATACTGCATCAATATTGTGCCATAAATAATTTTATTTATTTTATGTCTCAAAATTATAAAACAAATACCCTAATGTACGAAATTTTTTTATTTTCCAAAATAATATTTATAGTTGAATAGATATCTTATATAACCATTGTAAAAATCATTTTACTAAAAGATATTTGTTTTTGTAATTTTTGTCTTTACTTCATGTTAATTAAAATAAAATGTTATTATCATTCTTAAGTGGATCCATGGGGTCCCAAAATTTACCCAAATATTTCCATGGTCGGCCATGAATCATCCAATAAGTTTAGGACAAGTATTAATAAAATTATGTACTATTATAATATTCATTTTACCTTGAATTACCCAATTTACCTTTAACCGCTGTAAATAAAAGTCAAAAATTACAATTCACAAAAACTTATTTTCAACTTATTGAACCAAATTTTACTTACTAATAAAAACTGTGTATGATGGTGTTTCTAAATTCAATTCACATAAGCGGAAAGGTTAATTTTTATGCAAATTTTAAAATGTTTCTCGGAGGTGGGTAAAAGACGGTAAAAGTTCAATCAAATTTTTATATATCTAAACTTATTATAAAATGAATCCAATTAATTAAAATGATGTTATATAGGTATTATTTATATATATTGATGTAAAATTAATTTAAATAAAATAAATAATTATTTAAATAAAAAGTTGGTTTTAATCAATAACGTAGTGTTTTTCACTATACTTCAAAAATTGAATGTTTTTAGAAAAATACCAAAAATTCTTCCAATGATATATTTGATATTACTAATTCAAAAATGATGTATATTTTTCCAAATTCAAAACAAATAATTTGAATTAAATAATTTAAATTTAAATCTCGTTGTAAAAAAATAGCGTGTTTTGAAGAAACAATAACTATCAAAAGCTTGACACTTGATTATATCCAACTTCAAATTGAAATTACTTCCAATGACCAAAATTAATTTAAATAGAAAAATTATAATCTAATTATAATTTAAAAACAATTTAAAAGGTAATCCAACCATTTAAATAGATTTTATTAAAAGGCAGTTTGGTATTAAAATACAGTATTTTTTACTATGCATAAAAAATAAATTTTATCAGAAAAATCCAAAAATTTACCCAAAGTAAATTTTGATGTCTTAATTATAAAGAAGAATTTTATTTTTTCAAATAGAACATATAAAAGTGAAGAACTATATTTAAATAGGGTTTACCATTAAAAGGTGGTAAATCAACCTTTTAATGAATATTAGAGTATTCATGCTTAAAATCAGATTCATTCTTATTTTAAGCCTCTAAAATTTGTATTGAAAAAATATAGAAACATTTAACAAACATGTATAATCATATTGTTGTTTTTTTCTGTTCATTCAAACCATTACAATGTCTAGGCATTAACTAACATTTAAAATAATATTATATTATTATTTTGTAGATTTCAAAGAAACTCATTGTTGCGTATTGGGTACTCCATCAAACATATAATCCCATTGAAAGTAAAATTAATATTTAATTCACAAATTAAAATGTTTTAATTTTTGTTTACCTAGTATGTTACAGAAATCTTGGGGTGTTACAAATTATCCATAATATAATTAGGTATCTATAACAAAATCATTCCATGTTCTATCAATGTGGATATGGATATTGGAGTTACCCATAAATCGCATGGTTTTGATCATAAAATAAAGATGGAATTTGAAGGGAATACTGAAACCCATGGAGGAAAGAAGAAACTATTTTCTTTAGTTTCAAATTGGGAAAGTTAACATGGTAGAAATTTTCTTTGTGAAAGTGTTAAATTTTTTTTGTTTATAATCAAATGTGGTTGGGAAATTGAATTGTGTAGTTATGGGAATAAGTTATCCAATGACGGAGGAAATTCACCATAGAATAGCACACCCAGACTCCAGTGTTTCAAATGTAAGTAGTATGGGAATCAATCAAACCTGTTATCTAACCCAGAGGTTGATTATGATGATTGAAATAAAAAATATATTAATTATTGAGATAAAGGTAAATCTCATGTGATCACTATTTAGGATGTAGAGTATGAGAATGAAGTTATAAAAGGTACACTTACCATACAGACTATAAATTATAATGTATTATTTGATTCTGGATCTGCCCAGTCTTTTATATATAAATAATTTATAATGGTATCATAATACCACTTAACTACAAGATATTGAATTAAGAGTTAAACCCCCTAATGGTATGATGATCACAAAACAACACAATGATTCTTCTACGATTCTAGTTCGTGGGAATGTGCTTCTTGAAAAGAAGGTTCCCCCCTCTAGTTTAAATCTATTAATTTGGGCATTAATTGTATTAATTTAAATTTAGATTACATCAATTTTCATGGAAGGGAAGATGCATTGGATATTTTTAACCAACATTTGATTTTCTATTGGTTTTATTATAAATATAAACTTATGATGAAAATTTAATCCATTTTAAGTGTCTTAGTTATTATTCAAAAGGGTTGTTTATCTTAGATTGTTTAGGAGAAACTAAACATTAAATATATTCCTATTATATGAGGGTTTTTGATGTTCTTTGGGAAGAGTTACCTATCCTCCCTCAAAATCCTGTTGGTGAATTTTCAATAGAACCTGCACTTGGTGCGAACCCTATTTCAAATACTATATAAATAATGGCTATTATTGAGTTGCAATATTTGTACAAGAAAATAAAAAAGATTCTGGAAAAGGGATTTATTCAGCTATGTGTATCACTTTGGGGTATACATTTTCTTTTTATTAAGAAGAATTATCGATCAATATAACTCTCAATTATTTATCAAGAACTAAAAAGATCACAATCAAATTAAATAGTTGTTTTCTATGTATTGATGACTTGCTTGATCAACTATGATTGGCTTAATGGTTTTATTGGATTGATCTTTATTCTGTATTTTATCAATTCAGGGCCAAGAAGGAGGATATAACTAAAAAATTTATAAAATGCATTGAATCTATGAATATATAGTGATTCTATTTGGTCTTACTAATGCACCTCTTATATTGATGGATTTAATGAATAAATGTCTTTAGAGTTTACCCGGATTAGTTTTTGGTAGTCTTTTGAGATGATATTATTATATATTCCAAGAGTAAGGAAGATCCTGAAGATTGCTTTAGGATTGTACTAAAAACCATTATTAAGGAGATGTTGTATGAAAAATTTCAATGTTGGAATTTTGGATTCCAAAAGTTTCATTTTTGGATCATATAATCTCTATAGAGGGTATATTTGAGGATCCATAAATTATATAAGTTATTGAATTTTGTCCCCAACTAACCAATGTGATATAGATAATAATTTATATTTGTGTTCAATGGTATTAGTAGTGATTTATAGACATTTTCCCTTGAATTTATAATATAGTCACTAAGTCAAGTTGGAAGGGAACCGAGTTCCTATGGTAAGATGAATGATTGAAAACTATCAAGGAACAAAGGAGAAGTTTAGTCAGATCAACTAATCATTTATTACCTTGTAATGGATAAGGGTTCATAATTTATAGTGATTTATAAAATAATGGGTTAGGATAATTTTTTATTCATAATGATGATGTTATAGATTATGACTCTTGGAAATTGAAGGTTCATGAGAAGAATTACCCATATTTTGATATAGAGTAAGATGTGGAAATGTTTTCATTTAATAAATGGAGTCATTATATTTATGGAGAAATGGGTGATATTTATACCGATCATAAAATTTTAATACATATATTTATTAAAAAAAGATTAATATGTGGTAGAGAATATGGTTAGAGTTGATTAATAATTATGAATTCTCAAAACAATACCACCCTGGGAATGTGAACATGGTGTATGACACTTTGATTTGAATGTATCATGATTGATTATCCACAATGAGGATAAAAACGTTCAAATATTTAAAAATTTTAAAAGGATGGTTCCATAAATCTTGAAGGAAGGGAATAAATATTATATTTTATAAATGAGTGTTAAACTATCAATTCTAGTAAAGATTAAGGATGTAGATATAAAAGATTTGGAACTATATAATAATGTTATAAATGGTCCTAAGTTCAACATTTATTGTGATGGAATGATAAGGTTTAGTAACCGCATATGTGTTCGATCTATACTAGAATTTAATAAGGATCTATTTGATGAGGCTCATAGTTCATCATTTTCTTTTAAAATTGAATGTATGAAAATTTATATAAATATCCAAGGGTATTTATAGAGGGATAACAAGATGAGAGATAATGATGAGTATGTATCCAATTTCTTGGTTTTCTATCAAGATAAGGTTGATAGATAAGATTATAAAGGGATGTTATAACCATTAACAATACTAGAATAGAAATGGGAAAAAATCACAATGGAATTTATCATAAGAATCCCCAAAACATAAAAAAGAAATTATTCTATTTTCACCTTAGTTGATCACCTTACCATGTCAGCACACTTCATTTATGTCGGGGAATATTTCTCACTTGATATATATTCCAGAATATACATTATGGAATTTAAAAAGTTTCATGTTGTCACACATTATATTGTATCTGAGGATGATATGTTGTTTACCTGAAACATTTGGTGATGTCTATGGTAGGATGTATATAGAGAGTTAATTTTTAGTACAACTTATCATCCTATGATAGATATTTCGAGTGAGAGAAACATTAAAACCATAGTGTATATGCTATGATCTTTTTCTATGGAATTAAAAGGTTGTTTGGGTCGACCCATTACTCTAATTTTGTTTTACAACAATGAGATATTTCACTCAAGTATTCATATGGATCCATATGAAGACATATATATAAATAAGTGTTAAAAACTAATGTAATGAGTTGAATTTAGAGATATAAATCCATTATGACTTGAGATAGCTGAGGAAATGTCAGCGGAAGTTAGATCTATTTAGTAACGCATCAAGGAAACTATGAGTTGACAAAAAGGTAGCGCTAATAATCATCGGGGAGGTTTAGAGTTTGAAGTTGGTGTGAAAATAATTTTATATATTTCTAAATGGAAAATGGTTTTGATATTTGGAATGAATGAAATTTTTAGACATACGTATAGTGTCCCATTAATGATTCTTGATCGATTAGGGATGGTATCTTATCATTTGGGCCTTCCAGCGAACCTCTCTCAAGGTCCTGATGTGTTCCTTGTATCCTCATAGGAGGAAGTACATACTTGATCATTGATATGTACTACACTTAGAGTTCATTCAACTAGATCATGATATTTCATATAAAGAATATTGTTATAAATAATACTTCTTAGTAATAATGTTCTATAGAACATGGATACTCACTTGGTTAATGTTCTCTAGGGGAATCAAAAATTTAAAGAAGCAACTTGGGAGCTTGGGGATATGATGAAACATAGATGCCCAAATTTTTTTGTATCGTAGTTATGAAACTTAGAGGTAGAAATTCATTTTATGTGTGTGTGTGGGGGGGGGGGGTAGAATATAACATCATACGATTTTATGATAAATTTATTTGGAGATAAATTCATTATCATTGTTATCTTGCGATACAAGAAACTATAAGTATAAATGAATAGTAACATAGAATATCATTATAAACTTACTGTTTAAAAGTGGGTACCAATATTAGTAACTAAATTATGAAAATTTTATGTTTTAAACATTTTGAATATAAATTCATTTTTTATCAGTTGATTATAATTGAAAATAAAAATCATTGGTATGTAAAAGTGATATTTTCTTTGTAAAACTATATTCATGCGTCTAATGTGTTTTTTTCAAAATAAATTAAATATATCATTATATGTGAATTATTTTATTGTATTTTATATATTATTTATTAATCAAAACATTTTAATAATAATTCAATATTATTTTTAAGAATGAGATAAAATTAAATATCCTCTTGTATAGTTAAAAATATATATTAAAAAAACAGGCTTCACCACACTTTGTGAATTTAATTTTTTTTAAAAACTACCTCTTAATAAAATAGGATTGTGAAAAATGAATCTGTAATTGGAATCAATAGGCTCAAATTTGGTAATTAAGTCACATTGTTTAGGCATTTTGAAGAGTAATTTCAAAAAACATTATCACCTCGGTAAAGGGTAAATCAGGTGATCTTAGGTACAAATAAGTTTCAAGGTCACAATATTTCAATAAATAATTATTATATTAAAGAAAATATATCCTATTCAACATAGTATTTAAATTTAATTTTTTATGGTACCCATGTTCATGAAAATGACATATATAATATTTACAGAAATGAAAAATAAATAATGACACTCTATTATATTAAAATATCTCTAATTTATTAACATATGGGGAAAGGAAATTTGGGAAAGAAAATAAATTTTTTTATAATAATAAAATTAATTTTGTGATATTAATTTATTTATAAATTTAAGTGATTATATAATTTCGATAAATTCTTTCACAATGTCGACACAATAATTATTGAATTAATAAAAAATAAATAATTTTAAAATTATTAAAATTAATATAATTTGATTGATTTGAAGTTTGAAATGAATTTTATTGATGAATATAAATTATTATGGGGGTTTTATAGGATTATATTTGAATTCCATTATTTTATTATTGTATTAAATGTTAAATTAAATGAATTGTGTCAAACAAGATATTAATGATATCTTCTAAAAATAATATTTAATTGAATTGTTTAAAATCATAAGATCTAGAAATAGGATTAGATTGATATTGTTTGGTATAATATGTAGTCCATTGTCCATTTATGATCCAATTTTCATCTTACATTTTAAATCATAACCCTTTAATTGTGAAAAAGTGGTTTTCACTATTATGTTTAAAATAAGTTAACTATGGGGTTAGACCAAAAGAAATGATTAAAAAAACATAGATATATAGAAATATTATTTTTATGGTATTTAATATATATCCTACATTATTTTATAATCTTTTTATATTTGGAAATATTTGGATAGAGAATGAATGCTTTGTATTTTATTATTTATGAAATTTCAATTGTGACCCTCCAATAAATTATAAAAGGGAACTCCTCATTTTTTATCATTACACCACTTTGAGACTTATACATGTAACTAACTAACCCAAGATAACCTCGAAACTAGAACCCGACCCAATTCTTTATATACCCGAAAGAAGTTCCTGATCAATAGGGTTGGCGACAAGCACCCTGTCAGCAATCAACAAACAAGATGGAATGATTTCTCCGAACATGTACCAACACATGGAATATATATACACAGATAAAAGAAATAGATAACAGAAGTGTAATAAATATATTCTATAACTGTGATAATATAGAGGAAAAAATAAATATAAAAGTGTATATTAGTCCAAAAGACATATCCAAATGAAAATGACAAAAATTAAACAGATAATTCATGTGATGGCATGGAAAAACTCCCACCATCTCATCACTAGATACCAAACCCATCAGACACAAATCCTCACTGCCTCACTATGGAACCTTGCTTTTATATGTAATAAAAGACATAAAAAGTACCATGCACCACCGAATAGGTGTGGATGGTGTGAGAACACAGGATCTGTGGGATCCTACCCTTGTGTTCCATAAAAAGTCTCTGTATAAATAGTCATGTATTACCATTTTAAATAAAACATGGAATGATAGAAGTAAAGTAGTTTTATAGAAAACATGGTAAATAATTCCCTTTTTATCACATTTCTAAAAAAAATAAAGTACATAAATTTCAAAGATCAATTTTCCATATTTGCATTGACAACAATTAATATGCATATATAAAACAAGGTAGTACAAAGACATGAAATATGAAAACAATAGTAGCAACATTGGCATCACAACACTAAGGAATACAAAAGTCCAAACATCATACTACTCGTACCGATTAATCAATGGATGGTGCACTGTGGTACCTAAAGAAAATAATCTACACTCCAAGACCAGAGAGACACCATAGAAATCGAAACCCCAACATCATATATGAACCTAGAAAAAATAATATACACTCTAGGACAATAGAAACACCCCAAATAAGTGAACCCCTATAATAAACAATAACTTCAAGCTAAACCTTCCACCTCAAACCCAAGGTAATCCATGTGATCATTTTCACAATCATTTCAATGTTTTAAAAATCATTTCAAAACCATTTTCAACACTTTTAAAATAACCTTTTTCTTTTGATTTATTCAAATGATTAGTGTTCATCCATTTTCATTTCATATCCATCGTATTGGGATCATAAAATAGTAATCTTCTATAATAAATAAATAAAGACACATAAGATATTAATTATCAATGGTGACAATTATATTCAATTGTAATAAGGTAAACTCACCATTTTATTACTTCAATGAATTTAAGTATGTTGAAGAAAATGGGTAATTGAATTTATGAGAATAATTAATCCATTATGGAAGGTGAAATATGTCGAATTCATTCAAAGGTGAAATTTATAAAACTTTTCATCCTCATAAACTCATCTCTTGAGCATTTATCATTTCCTTTTGTTGTTTGACACACATCTGCCATATCTTGTAGATAAGAACCTATGTTTACTGCAATATTTTATGCAGTAGTCATCCTTGAGATAACTAATTCTTAGAGTAGTAAAAGAAACATAAAAGATAAGGGGATGAGTTTCAATAAATTATTATAATGATAACATTTCAGAAGATAGAGTAGATAGGGATGATGGTTGTCAATAAAAGTGATGAGGGATGAGTCTCAAGCATTAAAATGTAATAATAACTATTGTATGACAAACAAACAATCTTTCTTAAATCCCATAAAAAAAAGAAAACTCAATATAGAAAATTAAAATGTAATAAGAAACCCAAATATGACAAAATAATAATAATAAAATCTCATTAAATAAAATAGAAGATATAAAAAGGTTTTGATAAAACATTTTAATAAATAATGTGTTATTTATATACATAGAATTTAATCCAATATTCCTAGTGGTGGAACCAATATGTGTAGACCTAAAATGATGAATAACTAAAAATAATATCTATTATATAGAATTTAATAACTTCCATTCTATTTCTTCGGATAAGGGATGTAGAAACCTAAAGAATTGTTATAGTTATAATTAATGGTATATCAAATATAGGAAAACTTCTCGAGATTCTTGGGATTTCATATCACCACACCAACCCATCCCATGGATTCTAGGGTGGTCATCACATTAGACCTACCTATATGAAGGATTCAAGGGAGGCCATATAATTCTCAATGACCCATCCTTGAAATTCTAAGGAGGTCCATAAAGAAGTTTTCATAAAGAAATATTGCACATCAAAAGGATATATCAAAAAAAGGAAGAAAACACACCAACCCTTGCAACATCTATCCCATACACACTAGCCTCTTCTGAGATGGAACAACTCCCATGAGGTCAAATTTTCAATGTTGAATACCCTTAATTCACATAGAAATATAATTGGAATAAGAAAATTAACAGACCTATAAAACAACACTCCCCATCTTAAGTCCCTACTACACAAATAGAAAAATAACTAGTCATTTTAATAATCCATGATGGATCCTCATAAGCTACCCAACTACCATCATAGAAATTGATGCATACAAAATTATATAGATGATGTAAAATTGGAGTGGAATTATAAAACATGGTTAACTTCATAATTTATCCAATGAAAAGAAACCATGATTCACCAACATTTTCACATAAATAAAACAATAGATCACGAATCCCCTACATTAATTCAATGCTGCAATTGTGAAAGAAAGAGATGGTCATATGTTCTTAGAGATTAGATGAGAATTATTAGAGTATAGGTGTTTCACACTCTACAAATTACATGAATAAAAATGGATGATCTCCATGGACTAATATTCAAAATTGGAAACTCATGTACCTCACTATTACAAAACAACCACCACCACAACCACAACCATTGAGGTTTTACACCCTGAGTTATCCAAGAGAATGTAGAGAATGACTTATGTTTGATCGTTGTATTTCTTCGACCCTTGAATCATTTTACCATTGAATTTTATGCTTGGATTTGTTTTCTCATTGATTCAAGTCTTGATTTGAGCTTCAATTAACCAAGGAGGAGGGCCGAAAGTGAGTGGCTTCTATGGATGCTTCTGATATCATGTTAGGTTTTAAAATGGTCGAGGTTTTTTTAAATAAATTGGGACACTATTATCAGTTCTTCCAAAAAAGAACCGATAATGATGCATTTTATCTACACTTATGTTCAACATTGAAAAAAGGTATCTTTATCAGTTCTTTTTAGCATAGATAAATAGTCCTTTTATCACTGCTTATTACATAAGTGCTGATAAAATATTTATATTTATAGTTATAACTAAAAATTTGTAAATATATATATACAAAAAATAAATAAATATAAATATAAATATATTAAATATATTCTATATTTAAATTTATTTATTTTAATTTTATAAATATTAAAATATATAATTATTTATTTATAATTATATAAATATTTTTAAAAACAATATTTACAGAATTATATATTTATAATAAATATATTTAAATATAAATATAATAAATATATTTATTTTAACAATGAATTTATTATAAATTTAGTAATTATTTATACATTTATAATTATTTATTTGTAATTATATAAATAATTTTTTAAAAAATATATATATTTATTTGTAATTGTAAAAATGTAATTGTATAAATATAGTAAATTTTCATTTATAAATATATTTATTTCAAATTTTTTTTACAGGTATAATTTAACATTAATAATTAATATCTAATATTTAGTGCATGCATGTTCAAAATGAGTGAAATTGAATAAATTAAAAAAATTACAATTTAAAGAAATTGAAAAGTTGTGTGTGTGTGTTGTATATAAAAATGAATAAATTATGTATATGTGAAATAAATATAATAGTGGCTTAACTTATGTTAAATTGATAAATCAAACAACATTCCATTATGTTCATTACTCAATGCAATTAATCAGTATTTTTAATTCATAATAATTTTTAATTATTAACCATTATTCACTAAATATATGACTATTTAATGTAAAGTGCATAAATATTTTGTAATACATAATTCATATTTATATATATTAATATATATATATATATAATATAATGTCTTTAACATTAAAAATAATTATCTAATTAGTAAAATGTTTAATATGTTCTCAATTTACTTATTTTTAATTTTTAATTATTTAATTTTCATTTTTCATATATCTATATTTTTAATATATTCTATTATTTTGAATTTATAATTTATATATAGTATAATAATTTTTTTATTTTTATCAATATTTATTTTATTAATAAATTTTTTAGTTTTTTTAATAAACTCAATTTTCTATAATTATATCATTTTATTTATTCGGACCTTTTACATCAATAAAAAATTGCTGATAAAAGGATCCCTTTATGAGTGATTAAAACAAAGCACTGATAATACGCACCCTTTATCAGGGTTAAAAAAATGAATGGAAAAAGGGAACACTTTACCAGTGTTAAAAAAAGTGTCGTTAAAGGGTACATTTTATTAGTGAAAAAATGGCACTGATAAAAGGATAAATTTATCAGCACTTCTTTTAGATCTGATAAAGATTCCAGTTATCAGTGATATTTTCTACCACTAATAAATACCAATACTTTCAAAGGCCTATTTTGTAGTAGTTTTTATCGATAGACTTACTAACATAACTAAATACCAATTCTAACATTTTAGAGAACATTTAATAAAACTTGTAGGCCTATGAATAAAGGAAAAAGACCAAGAGAAACTCTTGACCCTAGATATGATTTAGGGAAATAAAGACACAAAAGAAATTTAAAAAGATAACTATTAGTATGAAGGTCCAACAAAATATTCAAAGGGATGTATAGATAAGAAATGGAAACATCAAAAATAAAGAGGTGGTATTGGTATTGAATAGAAATAGAAAGAATTAATGGTTTATATAAGCCCACGGGCACCCACTATGAGTTTCATTTTAGATTTGGATATAAATAAAAATCATAAAATTTATGGATCCCCTGAGAAAATCTTTGGTGAAACAATTTTCTATAAGGATTCAACTCATATCATGTATTTTTTCTATATAAAGATGGCGAATTATCAAAATGATTATTATATAGACAAGATGATTCAATAGAATCAAGAGTTACATGGTTATAAAAATAGTGTTTAGTATCACACAAATTATTTTGATGGTAAATTTTTTACTGTGGAGGATTCATATACATGTCGGATATTATTAATTGATAATGTTGAATAATGTAATAAATAAAAAATGAGGGGGTTTTATGTAGATGACCAAGGGATCTTTAAATGAGATGAAAATGAAGAATCAATTTCAATCTTTTCTAATGATGAGTGACCATCATACTCTGAGGGTGATTTAGAATATCAGTCTGCACCATGTTTGAAGTAAAAAAACAGGGGTTAGAAATAAAATAGTTGAGCAGGCATTTGTTACAAAAACATCCTTCAAAGAATCAAATTGCATTGTAATATTGATTACTGATATTGGATGAACCTCCCATATGATATGAAGTAAATATTTTGTGATAGAAATTGGTTATATTAAGGAAATATATATAAGATTTTCCATGATGAAAGACTAAATATTATTTCCACAAGAAAATTCAATTTTAGGGGAAATGACAGGGGATATGAAAACTCCTTGGTTGCTGAAAATATTTTTCACTATTGTCAATGTGTCAGTAAATTGTATGACTCGTTAAATGCTATATGACCTACTGAGAAGCTGTGTATAATCAATGTAAATTATGGTTCAATTTGTTTTCAAGGAAAGTGAATAAAGGGGATCTCTATATTTTTACTGGAGAAAACACATGTTCATTCTTTCTAAAGATGATGATAATAAGTTGTGGTTTAAATATCATTGTCATCTAAGCCATAAATCATTGGAAGATCAAGTGTAATGTTATGATTCTTGAGATCTCCCTATATTATCATGTGATCTTATTCATAGTTTTTATTAATTCCAAAAAGGGATGATTACTTCAAAGACGTGTAATATAAAATACCAATTGTCGATAAGGGACCTTGAAAATGTTTATATTGGTGTCTGTGGACCTATTTCACTATGATATATTAAGGGAAAGATATATTATGTCATTAAATTTATTATTTCTTTAGAATGTCATTTGTTTCAATTATCACCCATAAGTCCACGTTTTTATGTTTAATAACATTTTATCGGAGGGATGATGAAAAAATAATAGATGAAAAAACCAAAAAGATTCAATGTTATAATAAAGATAGTGCAAATATAAAAAAGACGACAATTATCCTAAAAAACATAGGCTTAGGAACCATGTAAGAGAAGTAATGACAGCATAGAAAAATGGTGTGGTTGAGAGAAGAAACTATATTATCAATAACATTCAAAAAATTATGCATATCAATAAAGTCCTTCTAGATACGTCTTGTAAAGAAGTAGGGTTCACATTGGTCTATATTTCTAGTTGAGTCTTATTGTATTCAATGCCAGAGAATACTTTATACAATTTTTGGTACCGAAACAAGACAATATTAATGTACAAATGATTATTTGGATGTAAATGTTTTATTATCAACATGTAAAAATACATAAAATTAGAATCCCATGGAGTTGAAGGGATATTTCATGGTTACATAGAAAAAATTAAAAGAATATAAAAGATTCAATATATGAATGAGATAATTAATTAAGAGGAATGATGATATTTTAGGGTAAAATGAGAATAATATTCAACATATCGATGAAAAAAATCTATAGAATAGTGATAAAGAGGTGAGAAGCTTAGGGGGAGTGGAAATTATAGAGGGAGCCATAGAGTAATATTTAGATGATGAGAAGAATAAACTTGTAAAGAAACCAAAGAGCCTCAAAAATATCAATAGGCATAATATCATCAGGGATCATGAAAACCCAATATAGACAAGGTGGATAAAAACTCTACGACAAGAATATTTCTAATTATAGGTAGTGTCGAAGTGTTTTGAAGAAGCTTCATTATATGAGAATTGGGTTCAGGAAATGAATTAAGAGATTGTCCAAATCAAAAATAATCAAACATGGTAGATTGCTTCATTAATGAAAAACAATAATGGAATTGGGAGTAATGGGGTTTTTCATAACAAGTTGATTGAAGAATATAAAATAATTTGAAATAAAGCATAACTTATATGAATGGGTTACTCCAAAACTATGGGTATTGATGTTAATGAAACATTTTAAACTATTTCGAGGTTAGATACAATTTCATTATTCTATTATATAATAATACGAAATAAAATCAAATTATTCCATATGAAAATGATTTTAATATTTTAAATGGATATTTGGATAAATAAGGGTATATTACACAGCTATATGGTTTTCATATTCATGAAGACGAGAAAAAAATTATTGAATAAAAAAGTCACTATATGGGATTAAGAATTAACCAATATCATCATATTCAGGAATTGATCAAAATTTGAATAGGATTGATTTCTAGAATTATGGAGTTGATTATAATATATATTTCAATAATGAGAGTTATCATGGTGTGATGGTTCAAATATATGTTAATGAAATAATCATCAGTGGATTGATTCAATTGTAGGTAAAATCATTTTTAGTATTCATGAAATGAACGTTTTAAATGAGAATGATTATGAATTAAAACATTTTCATGGATTATAATTAATGAAATGATGACCCAATTCATTTATTTATCAATAAAAATATGCTAATGATATTTTAGATGATTTGGAAGGGAAAATTCCAAAGAGAATACAAGTTTGGATTCTATATGGATGACATTATCTAGGTATGAAAAATGAAAAATAGTTAATATCATAGAATCTATAAAATCATTGTTTTTCTATTGCAGTTAACGAAAACACAAATTTTCATTATTTTCAACACATACCAGAAATATTATTATCAAAGTAAACCAAAATATATCCAGTTACTTGTAGTGAAAATAATACTTCGATATATCAAAGGCATGGTGGATTTTGGTTTACTATAAAATTTAAAATCTTTGAAAGAGTTATTTTGTTTTACTAACGCATATTGGGTCGGTTCAATAGATGGTTGAATTTTAACATCTAGTGGGGTATACAATTTTGATGGAATATTTTTTTCATGGATAAAAAGTGTCAAGATTTCATTTTACTAAGAACTATTGATACTGAATATATCATGAATACTCAAGATTGAATGCAATTACTATAGATGAAGTATCATCTTGAAGATATGAGAGTTTAAGTGATGTCTCCAATCAAAATTCATTATGATAATTCAAGTGCTATAAATATTAGTAAAAATATAGTCCATCAACCAAGGAAAAATTAAACTAAAATAAAATACCACTTTTTTAAAGATAATGTAGATAATGGACATATGAATTTGTAATATGTTCTTAATTAATTACAGGTTGCGTACATCCTGATTAAGGCCTTACCGAGAGATAATTTTGAACAACATAGACTTGCTCTTGTAATTCAGTCAACTCCTCACACTTGAAAAATGTATATGTGGGACCCACTCCCCCAAGGTGTGGTATATTTTTTTATATTTTGTCCATTTTTGTGTTCTTTAACATGTTGAATACCATAAGGGAATTACCCTTGGGTTGTTTGAAAAATGGGGAGAAAAAGAGAGTATAAAAACATGAGGAGTTATAAATATGAAAATTCTAAAACTGGACTATCAATAAAGATGTATCATGAACATGAGTGATGATTTTATGATGCAAGAAGTTTTCACAGTAAGTGACCTCAAGGGTCGAGTTTGTTTAATCATTTGGTGTGGAGAAGGTTTTCGGTGGGTGGTTTGTTAATGGTTTGATTCATCGATGAATGTTTCATGATAATATTATTTCTCAAACTGATCATGAATCATTTGGGATTATAATACATGTTAAGGATTTCCTTGATTAATATTTGGGGTTATAGAAGGAAAATGGTGTCCATGTGCATGACCATTAAAGAAGTTAGTTCTAAATGTTTACAATTATGGTAAAAAAACCCAATGGATAATTATTTATGAAGAAATACCTCCTTGAAGTTATTTTGTGTGTATTTTGTTTGTTGATAATGTTTGATGTTGTTCTTAAAGGCCTCTTATTAATGGGGGTGTGAACAGTTTACATTATTGTATGTACTAATCACACGAATCAAGAATTTATGAACTGATCACACAGAGTGTGAATAAATAAACTGATCACATGGACCCTTAATGTCAGAATAGATAATGCATAGTGTGAATGTTAGAACTGGTCCCGTGGAGTATGATTTTCAAGATTAATCACACTAATCACTTAAAGAAACTTCATGATTGTTATAAGATATCATGTTGATATCATACAAATAACTTCAAGGCACCACATGATTCTCATAGGATATCATAGTGATATCACATTAAGTGCATCAATTAAGAAATGATAGAAATAGTGGATAGATCACATGATCAATCAAAATCCCATGATCAGGTGAATGTCACTTGATCACACGATGACATCATGTGAATTTCTAGAATACAGTTTCACTGCCTACATGATTGTTAATTGATCACAAGATTGGAACCCATTACACCATCAAAGAAAATGTAGGTGATCTCAAGAAGCACAAGCAACATGAAACATGTGATAATGTGATGTGCATAAGGTCTATTAATAAGATGGTGTAATAGAAAACAAACCGCAATTTATGGAGTTAAGGTTGTGAATTTATTCCTATAAATACCACCTAACCAATCAATGAGAATAATATGTTTTTCCAATGTTGTTTCATCTGAAGAAACCTATTTCACATGACCTGAAATACGTATTGTGTGATAATGATACAATCCCTATAATTAGAATAATTTCACTCAAAGGAGTCTCATAAAGTGTTCTCATGAATGAAACTCATGAACTGAAGTATTTGTGTCTTGATTTTACATATTAGCAGACCCATTGATATCCCAAAAACCCTATAACAAGAGAAGGGTCTCATGACATAGTAATGTGATCCAAATGAACAAAATAATGACTTATAAAGTTATCCCATGAAGGGATATCATAGAGGGATATCATTAAGGGGTCTCATGAAGAGTTTTCACATAGGGGTCTTACAGATGGATCTCAAGGAGGGTTTCATGGAGGGTTCCCACAAAGGAGTCTCGCAAAGAGGTATCAGAGAGCCATCCCATGGAGAGGTCTTGCATTGGATTATTGAATAGGGGTTACACACTCCCAAAATAAAATTCTTTCACAAAGGATATTTTCATTTCATTTATGAATCAAGATCATAAACACACATAGAAGTGTGAATCAACTATGAAGTGGTTGTTAGGATACTGAAGTAGATGATCAGTGAATTCAATTCAATTGAGAGTACAATGATCTTTTAAATTTGGAATTGTTGTAAACATGGAGGGACCATGAGTCCACTCTAATCCTTGTAATAGTATAGTAGTTTAGTGTATTTATATATCATCACATTAGCTTTCTATACTCTTTAGACATATCCTGGTGAGGATTAACCATGTATAATTTTTGTCTTATGCATGTTATATTTTTCATTTATTCAATGCTATAGGAAGGGGGAAGAGAGTTTTTAAAAAACAAAACAAGATACAAGGAGACGATTGTTTTAATATTTTGTACCATGATTAACCCCTATATCAAGTAATTGAACCTAGTTGGGCTAACAGTGGGATTATAGACATGTTTCTTACTTATTTTTCTACATTTCTACTCCATGATCAAAAAAATTAAAACTTAGGCTGAAGTAGGAATGGTTGACCTGATGTCCTATGAGGAAGCAGAGCTCGACATGGATTATGTATTTTTTATTTACCACACTGATTTAACTTATTATTCTACCTTCTCCAAGTTGAATAATTTTTTATTCATACAAATTATTACATTAAACATCATTGGTAGTGGGCTACTATGTTTTACTCACACCTTATTTAGGATATCGTTTTGTATCTGAATAGACCTCTTGGTTGCAGGATAAGATCTTGGATTTTTCTTCCATACCGTTAACCATTATTTTCTATGAATAATAATATAGTTGGTAGACGAGCGTGTACTTATGATGCATACTAGAGGTGTGTATTTTATTTATTTATTCCCCATTAGTCTAGACATGCATTACCTATACTATTTTTTCAAGGTTTCATTTTTATTTTTGGGCATAGCATGTTCATTCATGGTTGTTATAAGGACCTGGCCTTAAACATTACATAATATTGAGTTAAATGGATAATTCACATTGAGGATATTTTTAGGTTTAGTGTTTTAGAGAATTAGGCCATAACATAACACATGAATATTACAAGTAGACACTACTACTCAGTATCAATTTTTTTATAAAATAAAAACCCTGAAAAAAAGACACATGTCTAGTTCCATATTTTAGACAACATGACTTTTCCATGATCCCATACTTGGACCTATTCATCTTTAAGTCATGTGGAAAACATTTAAAAATCTTGGGATGAGCATAAAAAAGCTCAGTAAGTGTTATAAAATAAAGAAGGAAAACATTAGCCCATCAATAAATACAAATCCATGAAACTATACTTTTCAATCCTAACATACCTTATGAAATCATAAGATTTATGAATAATAGTCACAAATCATAAATCATAAAGGTTACTTATAAAATCCATATCAAACTTAAATTGCAGCTATCACACCTACATAGGGAGTTACACTTGGAATACACATCACGGTATATTATCTCAATCTCTTAGGAGAAACATCACGTTTACCTCCGTCATGTTACCCAATGCACGAGAGAGCTATCTCGGGCTCACCCACCCCAGGTTTATCACGGAACCACCCATATACATAAAAACTTCCCAATAACCATAACATAATAATAACAAATAACACAATTATAATGTAAAGATAAAATTTACACATTCCACTATATCAAATCAAGATATTTAAGTAAACAATGCTTTATCAAACCATTTTCAAAAACCATTTAAAAAGATATTTTGGAATCAAAGTGTCCCATACCACTTTGAAGATTTTAAAGGAATTATCATTTGAAAACACTAATTTCCATATAAATAAATCCTAAAACCCATTTTTAAAACATGGAAATTAATTAGAAATATTTATAATAATAAATCTTTATATCATTTAAAATGATATTTTAGTTAAAGAGTTTTTAACAAAAAGAGAGACGCTTGAATACAAATAATTGAGAAATAAATTTTAATCATAACTTTATAATATCATGAGAATAAATGTATTCAGGATATAATATGTCAAAGGACAGTATATACACCATATAAGAGTGAATTGGTGCATAAAAACAATGAAGTCTCAATGGAAATATAAATTGATATGAAATCCCTTATAAATATTGTATCCTTAAATTAAGGACAAATCAATCTCATAATTATGTGTGAAAAATATAAATACACCCAATAAAAGTGGATATTATGTTTAAAACAATCGGATGTCATTCACACATATCCATAGGATGACATAAATAAAAAAGAGAAGATCAACCAAAAAAAGGGAATTGGGTTAAGGAGTTCCCTTACTAATTTGGTAACTTGCAAAACATATGCCACATGAAAGAAGGATCATCCAATGAAGATGTAAATACTCATAAATGAAAGTATATTACATAAAGAGTACAATAATGGGCAGTAAATACACCATACAAAAAGTGATAGTGGAAAATAAAGCATGAATCTCACGGGAATAAAAACAAGTGAGATGAAGACCCCTTACCACGTTATAATTCAATCGAGTCGTATGACCAAAAGTTAATAACCACCAAATGAATCACAGGATACCATAAATATAATGAGAATCATTATAATATATATTAAATGTCTGTACACAATACACCACATGCAATGAATAAGTGGAGAACCATGGAAATCTCACAGAATTAAAAGTGAGATAAGAAAATTCCTTAAAAAAATTCGACAGCCTAACAGCGCCACTTAAAAATTATTAAAATTAATTAATGAGAGTAAGATAGGGTATCTCATCATATTAAAATACAAATTACAGTATGTTTGATACAAAATAACATCCTAAAACATAATAACATGGAGCATAAATGAAATGACTTAAAAGAGATTACTTGAAAAGAAAGAGAGAGGGCGGATCCCTTCCCTCGTGTCCGACTTGACTCGATCGTTCTTTAATATCCTGAATAATAAACTAAAGTTAATTTATATTTTCTTAAGAAACTTTTTCAAGTTTATTATTCCTTTTGTAACACTTATTACCATGTTATAAACATTATGTAATCATTTGAGTTAATAATGTTCATTTTGTCGATATTTGGTACTTGAGTCAAAAATGGACTTCTTATAATTACATGTTGTTCATGTATTAAATGTTTCATTATATACATAATGATATTCATGATTTAGATATAATATATATCATATATATCCAGTATATACCTGTATTTATAATAGTACAGAACATTTAGAGATAAGAAATGAAATGCACCGTTCATGGAGATGGTAAGCCGCACGTACGCATGAACGCTACTTTCATTTCTATTTATTATTTTAATTGAAATAAAACATAATTACACATAGGTGTATTATAATTCCAGTATAATATCATATATAATATCATTAACTCTATCCTTTATACATCCCGCATAAGGCATTAACGAGTCACATCACATTTAGGGGGCGGTAGTCCCCACTTCCTCAAATGAGATTATTGTATTTACCCACTATGGAAACCATAAAGGTTTGATATAATTGGGAAGTACAGAAGCATAAAGAAATAATAAACATAAAATATATCATATATAAATACATTTCCATCATAATTACCACCATGAGAGGTGGTAAGATGTAATTGAACAATCATCATTTCGTGAGGCGTTAGTTTTCCATCCACAGAAACATTATGTTCATTATCCATTAGATGAAGGTGTGTGTAAGTGTAGTTAAAATACTTATTATAAAAACATACTAGTATATTTAGGATAATGTTGTTCTTACAAAATAAAGAAATAAAAACATTTTAGGGGTTGGAGAAGTAAAATAAAAGAACACAATTTAAGAGAAACTGTTACCTTTAATTTGGGTAACTGCCTTTGGTTTGAACCAAAGGACTTCTTGAAGTGGCTTATGCCTAAGGTAAGGATTATAAGAGGAGGATAGGGATGTTGAGAGCTTAATTGGGCAGATTTTGGATGAGACAAATGGATTTAGTGGTGTGTGGAATTGGTTAGAAGTGGTATCCTTTTATAAGGGGGAGGAGGGTCTCTTTAGGAAAGTGTGAAACTATTATTTTATTACATAATTTTATTCGGTTTCTAATGGTCCAAAAATCATTATATTCGAAGATAAGTTGAGTAATGGTAGAAATAAAATCATCCAATCATAATTTGACATGTTTATTATAATATGTTAATCATTATAATCTTATTTATTTAATTCATTTATTAATGATGTAAATACTACATCATTATTGTGTCTGAAAAAATTTGATTTATTTAGTGTCTAAAAATTATAAAACAAATACAATGATATAGGAAATATTTTTATCTTTACAAATAATATTTATAGTTTAAAACATGACTTATATTACACCATATAAAAATTAATTACTAAAAGAGTTTTGTTTTTGTCATTTTGGCCTTTACTTTAAATTAATTAATCTAAATTGTCATTACCACTTCCAAGTTGATCAAAGGGGTCCCAAAATAGACCCAAAGATGACCATGGTCATTAATGACTAAAAACATAAGGTTATTACAAGTGTTATGGTAACTTTCTATTATTATAATATTCTTCTAACATTGAATTACCTTATTTAACTTTAACCGCGGTAAATAAAAGTCAAAAGTTACTATTCACCAAAAAATTATTTTCATTTTAATGAACCACATTTTACTACTTTAAGACAACAATGTATGTCATAATTTTGAAATTAAATTCACAGAAGTGGTAAAATTTCATTTAAATGGAAATTTTAGTTTTTTTAACTACCACTAAGTGGTTTCACTATTCTTCAAAAATTGAAGTTTTTCAGAAAAATACCCAAAATTCAGCGTAAGCTATATTTGATATCCCGAATTCAAAAATGATGTCTGTTATTCCAAATTAAAAAAATATAAGTGGAATTTATTAAATTTAAAATTAATCCCCGTTTTCAAAAAAATAGCACGTTTTTAAGAAATAATAACTATCAAAAGATTGATACTTGTTTATGTCCAATTTCAAAGTGAAATTAATTCCAGTGACCCATATTGGATTAAATGGTAACAATATATATTAATTTCACATTAAAATAAATTAAAAAGATAATCTAACCATACAAATAAATTATATTCAAAGTCACTTTTGAATTAAAATACAATATTTTTCACCATTCATAAAAAACGAACTTTATTGAAAAAATTCAAAAAAATTACACAAAGTAAATTTTTATTTCCCCATTAAAAAGAAGGATTTCATTTGGTCATATATCATGTATTAAAGTGACCAAAACTATATTTAAATAGGGTTCACCATTAAAAGGCGATAAATCGGCCTTTTAATGTATATTATGCTTAAAATTAGATTCATTCACATTTTAAGCCTCTAACATTTATTGGATAAATGTAAATATATTTAGCAAACATGTATAATAATATTTTATTTAGTTTTTTTCATTCATTCCAATACAATAGCTCGGAGTTTACTACCATTAAAAATAATAATATTATATTATTAGTGTGCAATGTATGATTTCAAAGAAACTCGTTGTTGCGTATCAGTTACGCTATCGAACATAGAAACCCCTTTAAAGTAAAATTAATATTTTATTTAAAAATATTAATAAATATGAAATATGTCTTATTCTTCATTTATCTGGGATGTTACATCCTTCACCCCTTTTGGAAATTACGTCCTCACAATTTTAAAATTTTGGCTTGAAAACTTTATTGAAATCCCCATATCGGAAAAAGTGTCAGTAAAACTATCACTTTAAAAGAAAGAAAGAGAAGCACAAATGTCACCCAAGATAACCCATAATAAGATTCAATATAGGAAAACATGGATATGGAATAGAAAAAAAAGGGTCGCGTTCTGAGGGAGAGTGATAGAAAACATGTTTAGGAGAAAGTTAACAATTTGAAAATCAGAAACATGTGATGGGTTCAACGGTCCTTGATTCCCCAGTAGAAAATGTTAACAGACAAAGTTTTTGTTTAAAGATACTTTTCATTGAGGAATTTATTTATGATCTTAACCAAAAACATAAGGAAACAATATTAATTTTCGTGTAGAAATTTATCCTTCACTATATTTCTAACACAAACTCATATTTCCTCCATACGATGAGTATTATGGATGACTTGTTTACATTAAAAGTGGTATAATAAACTTCGAGAGAATCAAATAATCCAAAAAGATGAACTATATATTTCCCTTTTCTCTAGATATTAACTAAAACCAAAACGTTTAGTATAAGATCAGATAATCCCCCAAAAGGATAAACTTTTACATAAAGAAAAACTACTTGTAATCTCCAAAAATTGTCTAACAAAACCCAAATTTCAACAAAGAACATTATATAAAAATTTTCCCTAAATTTCTTCAAAAGGAATCCAAACTGTGATTGTAACCCAAATCTCATGAGGATTTAATTACATAGAATTCCAAGATACATCTTTACATTTATCTCCAAGTAACACCAGTTTATCATAAAGTATCATATTGAAAATTAATTAACCTAATCACATATTCTTCATGATAGGTTAATCATTTTCAAAAAAAAATCAAATCATCATGTGTCCATAATAAAAACATAGATTCTTCCAAACTAAAATTTCAACCATTTTTTCAAAATTGAAATCCCATTGTATTCAATCTTCCTTAGGTATATAGTGTTTCCTCAAAAGAGAGAACGTTTTCCTCCAAAACCTTTATCACCTAATCACTAAATCATTTTTCTATACAAAGTATATCCATTTCATAAAGCATAAGTTCCAAAAATCAAATTATTCTTATTCAATTAAATAATTCTAATAAAATAATAAGTCATACTAACAAGGGGATTCAAGTAGGCTAGTGGTAGGCGATGCACCCTTGTCGCCCTTCGGTTGTGGGTTCGATTCATGCAGTCTTGCTGGATGAAATAGGTTGTCACCCATCCTATGGGTTGTCCTTTTATAAAACTCAAAAATAACCCTAACATTTTTTAACCTCAATGGTTACTATATACCTATCATTTTCATCCAAATTCATTATGATCTCAACATCTTCATTCTTTCTGTCTTATTTCACCACCATATGACAAAGTAAAACAATCCCCAAAATGAAGAACATCATACCTTGATCATGTTTTCCATTTGGTTTCATCGTCATCTTGTTCATGTTGGTAGAAGGTCCATGCATTGAAAAAATGATTTAGAGATCCTTCAAAATCATTTTCTTCCTCCATCCAAATACACCTTTTATGACATGGGTCATATGGGTGTTAAAAAAACAGTTTTGGAAAATAATCATGTATGACATATAAATTCAAAACCTCTAATAAAACACGATTTCTATAAAACAGTCGTAACGAATTTGAGTTGAAACTTTCAATTAACGTTCCTTTTAAAATACCATAAGTATGTTCTGAGAGAATATATTTTAAAATCAAATATAAATAGGTTGCGCAATGGTATCCTTCTTCAACACATTTTTAAAATCACAATATGCTTCAAAATCTTGTCATAAGGTAAAATATATGAAAATGCCTTGATAATATTTAACTTTCTTGAAAGTATGGGAATATTGTGAAAATAGGATTTTTTTCTAAATACATCCCATTACCCATGATGATAACGAGGTATAGAAGAGGTGTTTGATATCTCAAAAAACTACTTGCAAGTGAGTTGTATGCTAGAAAAAGTATCACAATCATCCGAACATGATTTTGCAATAATTATTACAAGCATGTCATCAGCAAGATATATGAATGTCGTTTGAGATCCTCCTCCTTCCATTTGTAACTGACTTTCCTTGATCTGAAAAAGTTATAAAATAATGATTTAACTGAAATATTAGATCGGGACTATCCATACGTCTAACGAAAATTTCTAATCCCTAATGTTGTCTAAACCGGCCTCTGATACCAACTATAAGGACCCAGCCTTAAACATTAAATAATATTGCATTAAATGTATAATTCATATTGAGGATATTTTCAGGTTTAGAGTTTTATAGAATTAGGCCATAACATAACACTTTAATATTACAAGTAGATACTACTACTCAGTATCCATTTTTTCATAAAATAAAAACTCTGAAAAAAAGACACATGTCTAGTTCCATGTTTTAGACAGCATGACTTTTCCTTGATCCCATCCTTGAACCGATTCATTTTTATGTCCTGTGGAAAACATTTCAAAAACCTGGGATGAGCATAAAAATATTACTAAGGGTTATAAAACAAGTAAGGAAAACATTATCCCAACAATAAATAAAAATCCATGAAACCATACTTTTCAATCATAACATACCTTATGAAATCATAAGATTTATGAATAACACACACAAATCATAAATCATAAAGGTTACTTATGGAATCCATATCAAACTTACATTGTAGCTATCCAAACTACATATGGAGTTACACTTGTAATATCCATCATGGTATATTCCCTAAATCGCTTATGAGAAACATCACGTTTACCTCCATCACGTTACCAAAGGCATTGGAGAGCTATCTCGGGCTCACCCGCCCTTGGTTTATCATGAAACCACCCATATACGGAAACAATTCCCAATAACCATAACATAATAATAACACTTAACACAAGTATAAATTAAAGATAAAAGTTCCACATTCCTCTATATCAAATCAAGATATTTAATTAAACAATTCTTTATCAAACCATTTTCAAAAACTATTTAAAAAGTGATTTTTGAATCAAAGTGTCCCATACCACTTTTAAGCGTTTAAAAGAATTATCATTTGAAAACATTAATTTCCATAAAAATAAATCCTAAAACCCAATTTTAAAACATGGACATTAATGAGAAATATTTAGAAGAATAAATCTTTAAAACATTTAAAATGATATTTTAGTTAAAGAGTTTTTAACAAAAAGAGAGACAGTTGAATACAAATAATTGAGAAATAGTTTTAATCTGAACTTTATAATATCATGAGAATAAAGGGATTCATGATATAATATGTCAAAGGACGGTATATACACCATAAAAGAGTTAATTGGTGCATAACAACAATGAAGTCTCAATGGAAATGTAAATTGAGACGAAATCCCTTATAAAGATGGTGTCCTTAAATTAAGGAAAAATCAATCTCATAATTATGTGTGAAAAATATAAATACACCCAATAAAAGTGGATATTAAGTTTAAAACAATCAGAGGTCATTCACACATATTCATAGGATGACATAAATAAAAAATAGAAGATTAACCCAATGAATGGGAATTGGGTTAAGGAGTTCCCTTACCGATTTGGTAACTTACAAAACATATGCCACATGAAAGAAGGATCATCCAATAAAGATGTAAATAATCATAAATGGAAGTATATTACACAAATAGTACAATCATGGTCAGTTCATATACCATACAAAACGTGATAGTGGCAAATATAGCATGAATCTCACAGGAATAAAAACAAGTGAGATGAAGACCCCTTACCACGTTATAATTCAATCGAGTCGTATGACCAAAAGTTAATAACCACAAAATGAATCACAGAATAAAATGAATATAATGAGAATAATGATATTATATATTAAATATAAGTACAAAATACACCATATTCCATTAATAAGTGGCGAAAAATGGAAATCTCACAGAATTAAAAGTGAGATAAGAAAATTCCTTACAAAAATTCGGCAGCATAACGGCGCAACATAAAAATTCTTAAAATTGATTGATGAGAGTAATAGAGGGTCTCTAATCATATGAAAATACAAATTAAAGTATGGTGAATATAAAGGAACAACCTCCAGCATACGAACATGGGGCATATATGAAAAGACAAAAAAGAGAGTACTTAAAAAGAAAGAGAGAGGTCGGATCCCTTACATCGTGTCCGACTTGACACGATCATTCTTTAATCTCCTGAATAATAAACTAAAGTTAATTTATACTTGATTAAGAACATTTTTCAAGTTTATTATTACTTTTTTATCAATTATTATCATGTTATAAACATTATGTAATCATTTAAGTTAATAGTGTTTGTTTTGTCGATATTTTGTACTTGAGTCAAAAATGGACTTCTTATAATTAATGTTGTTCATGTGGTCAAGGTTTCATTATATCCAGAATAGTATTCATGATTTAGATATCATATATTTCATATAAATCCATTATATAAATGTATTTATAATAGTACATAATATTTATAGGTAAGAAATGAAATGCACTATTCATGGAGACGGTAAGTCGTACGTACGCAAGAACGCTACATTCATTTTTATTTATTATTTTTATTGAAATAAAATATAATTATACAAAGGTATATTATAATTCCAGTATAATATCATATATAATATCATTAGCTCTATCCTTTATACATCCCACATAAGGCATTAACGAGTCACATCACTTTGAGGGGGCGGTAGTCCGCACTTCCTAAAATGAGATTATCGTATTTACACACTATGGAAACCATAAAGGTTTAATATAATTTGGAAGTACAGAAGCATAAATAAATCATAAACATAACATATATCATATATAAATATATTTCCATCATAATTTCCACCATGAGAGGTGGTAACATGTAATTGAACAATCATCATTTCGTGAGGGGTTAGTTTTCCATCCACAAAAACATTATGTTCTTCATCCATTAGATGGAGGTGTGTGTAAGAGTAGTTGAAATCCTTCTTATAACAACATCCTAGTATGTTCAGGATACAGTTTTTGTTACAAAATAAATAAATTAAAAGAGTTTAGGGTTGGAGAAGTAAAATAAAAGAAAACAATTTAAGAGAAACCGTTACCTTTAATTTGGGTAACTCCCTTTGGTTTGAACTAGTGGACTTCTTGAAGTTCCTTATTCCTAAGGTAAGGATTCTAAGAGGAGGAGAGGTATGTTGAGAGATTAATTGTGTAGATTTTGGATGAGCCAAATGTCTTGAGATGTGTCTGTAACTGGTTAGAAGTGGTCTCCTTTTATAAGGGGGAGGAGGGGCTCTTAAGAAAAGTGTGAAACTATTATTTTATTATATAATGATATTCTATTTCTAATGGTCCAAAAATATTTATATTCAAATATAAGATGAGTCATGGTCGAAATAAAATCATCCAATCATAATTTGACATGTTTAGTATAAAAGTTTAATCATTATAATCTTATTTATTTAAATCATTTATTAATTCCTTAAATACTGCATCATTATTGTGTCCTAAATAATTTAATTCATATGATGTCTAAAAATTATAAAAAAAACCGTGATATAGGAAATGTTATTAGATTTTAAAATAGTTTTTATAGTCTAAAATAGGACTTGTATAACACTATATAAAAATTAATTACTAAAAGATTGTTTTTATGTCATTTTGGCCTTTACTTTAAATTAATTAATCTAAATTGTCATTATCACTTCCAAGTGGATCAAAGGGGTCCCAAAATAGACCCAAAGATGCCCATGGTCGTTAATGACTCAACCAATAAGGTTAGTACAAGTGTTAAGGTAATTTATTATTATTATAATATTTTTTAACCTTGAATTACCTTATTTACCTTTAACCGCGGTAAATAAAAGTCAAAAGTTACTATTCACCAAAAATTAGTTTCATCTTAATGAACCACATTTTACTTTTCGATGACAACCAAGTATGTTAGATTTTTGAAATTAAATTCACAGAAGTGGTAAAATTTCATTTAAATGAAAAAGTAAATTTTTTTAACTACCACTAATTTGTTTCACTATTCATCAAAAATTGAAGTTTTTTAGAAAAATAATCAAAATTCATCCTAAGCTATATT
This sequence comes from Viscum album, assembly GCA_963277665.1. Taxonomy (NCBI): domain Eukaryota; kingdom Viridiplantae; phylum Streptophyta; class Magnoliopsida; order Santalales; family Viscaceae; genus Viscum; species Viscum album. The sequence goes on along the minus strand of OY728130.1, from coordinate 726,260,187 downwards.
TGATATCCCAAATTCAAAGATAATGTCTGTTATTCCAAATTCAAAACATATAAGTGGCATTAATTAACTTTAAAATTAATTCCCGTTATCAAAACAAATAGCGTGTTTTTAAGAAACAATAACTATCCAAAGATAGATACTTGTTTATGTCCAATTTCAAAGTGAAATTAATTACAATGACCCAAATTGGATTAAATGGTAAAAATATATGTTAATTTTACATTAAAACGAATTAAAACGAAAATATAACCATAAAAATAAATTATATTAAAAGGCTCTTTTGAATTAGAATACAAAATTTTTCACTATTCATAAAAAATGAACTTTATTGGAAAAATTCCAAAAATTTACACAAAGTAAATTTTCATGTCCCCATTATAAAGAAGGATTTTATTTGTTCATATAAAATGTATTAAAGTGACCAAAACTATATTTAAAAAGGGTTCTCCATTAAAAGGCGATAAATCGGCCTTTCAATGTAAATTATGCTTAAAATTAGATTCATTCACATTTTAAGCCACTTAATTTTATTGGATAAATGTAAATATTTTTAAAAAACATGTATAATCATATAGTATTTAGTTTTTTTCATTCCTTCCAATACAACGTCTCGGAGTTGACTACCATTTAAAATAATAAAATTATATTATTAGTGTGTAACGCAAGATTTCAAAGAAACTCGTTGTTGCGTATTGGGTACGCTATCGAACATAGAAACACCTTTAAAGAAAAATTAATATTTAATTCACAAATATTAATAAATATGAAATATGTCTTATTCTTCATTTATCTGGGATGTTACAGTTGTATTCTTCATCTCTTGGTTTTCTATTTTTGAATACTGGCTCTTTTACATTTTATATCTTCCAATGATGTTATTTATTATTGATTCTATTATATTTATTACTAATATAAAGGGTATAGTCTCTACAATGTAACTCTATTACACCCTTTATACTAGTCAGTAGCCTCTGTCATACAGGGAGTCACACATGAGGCCATGTAGAAAACCGACTCTGGGAACTGTTTTAGTGAATCCTAATTCATGAAATTAAAAAGTGGTTTAAGAGATTCAATTTCCTTTATCTTACCATTTTTTATAGTATATAATAAACTATTAATGTGTTATAACTTATTAAATAGCTTATGTCTGGTTCTATCCAACCCATGTAAGGGGGAAATATAAAGCTACCCAGGATGAGATTGTTGTTCATGACAATTTCTTATTATAGTTGATTACTATTCCAAATTGATTGAATAGTTTACTTTTATAGATACTGATTTATGATATTTATCTCATGTACATTACTGGAATGATATGGGGTGCATTCATGCATCATTTCCAACACAAAGGATTCACACAAAATTTAGTATGTCTATCTATATACCACGATTCTTTGATTCCAATTTTTACATTTCACTATTCCTTTAATTATGATAGCATGACCTATTATAATTATAATATATGATTAGTATTTAAAGTTCTTACATTAACCAAAATGGCAATTTCTCATATATCTTGATATTATAATCTTGACTAAATAATATGAAATGTTTGAGCTATGGAGAATTCATTTCATGGGATGAAACATTAATGGTTGTGATTAAATGTGCACCAATAACTGTTTAAAAAGTGTACTATGACTTTATAAACTGGGAAAGGATACCCTAATAATAAAACCATTTTATTGGAACTTGTTATATTTAGAGACCAAAGGTTAAAACCTGGTTTCATTTACATAAATTCTAATTGTACCTCATAAAGGAATGTACATTTAAAACTTGGTAATAGATGAAGAATCTTACTAAACCAATATCTATATATATATATATATATATATAACAATTTAATTCTAAATGGAAGTGGATGTTAATTAAATAGGATCATAATTGAAAAATATAAAGTATAGTACCAGTATAACATAATGATGACCCATATAACTGAATCCATATATGTTTCACATGGCCCTTATAGGCGAGAGTTAATTTTTTTATATATGATAAAACCTTTATGGGTGTCATATATATATAAATAAATCTTCTATATTTGGGTATCACTTAAATATGATTGTAATTACAATTAATAAATTGCTGAACCTATAAATTGGGAATGGATGTCGGTATAAAAGAACCCAGGTTAGTATGATGGGAACCTCATATACTGTTGTTATTTTTATTACTTTTTTAGTACTTAAATACAAGGGGGTTTTCTTGTGTGACATGGTATTTTTATATAAGTTTCTTTATAAAATTATATGATTTATTTAATAAATTTAGGGAATTATTTCATCTTAATAAACTGACGCACTTCAAAATAATAAATGAATCTATATATACTTTTGAGATTTATTATTTTAAGGAATCAATTAATTATAATTCCAATTACAAGCTAAAGTGTTTTTCATCTATATCTTAAAACTGAAATTTTATGTAGAGACACCATATATGAGAACTTATAGTAAACTAATGAATAAAATTAAATTATTACATAATTTTACCAATGCTATATGGTGTCAGCTTGATAATGTAACACATATAGTTGTAAAATGCTTTCCATATCACTGGTATTTTTTCTGTGTATCTGATCCCTTTAAAAGTTTATAATAAAATTTAAGTTTATAACAAGATGAAATAAATCCTTTGGGTTATGCAAGTAATAAATAACTCTCATATAAGGTTTACATATAATGGTTTCTTTAGAGTGTCCTTGAATGGGAATGTGGGAAATACCTTTGGATATCTAAAAGTTTTTAATTTTACATTGGGCCTAATGGATAGGACTTATAACATAGTGACATTTTAGGCTTTATCCTAGTTTTGGAGTGGTTTACCTATGATAATTAATATTGAAAAAGGGTTCTGTTAGTACCCTATAATGTGAATGAATTAATAAACACTTGCTATAAGTTTCTGACAAGAGTTCTCATTTGGGTGTTGTTTATCCATAGTATAACTTATAATGATTAAAAGACACCCCAGGTATATTGGTGGTCAGTTGGTAAGATATTCCTTATTAAGGATGTTTTCATAGTGTAGTTCTATAGTTTATTAAGTTATATATTCCTCGGGCATAGCAAAACGTTTGGATAATTTTGTGACAATTCATATTAACTAATTTTGTATGATTCAGGACTCATCAACATGCTAATTGTCTTATGGATAAAATGAATCTAAGTTGATGCTTGTAAACTCTATCACATGCCGAGGATGGAGAGAAGTTTTTACACTATCATTATTTCGTAATAGTATACTTAGTTATACATATATTCATTCAATTAAAGAAGTGATTTTTTAAACTATATGTTGATTTCATGATAGGATTTCATCACACCTTATTCTATTTGGTATCATAACCTCATTGAAGAATATTCATAATTATGATATGGAGATTTTTATTGGTCATATCCGAAGTAGAGTGACTATGATGTGAAATATTTTTGGGAGTGATGTATCCTTGAGCCATCATAAGAAGAATGAGTTATCCCAGTGATCGAGATGAAATTGTAAAAATGACCAGGTTTGATGACACAGTTGATTAGATTTAGTTTTGGATTTTATGTTGGATGTTAATGATGTGTGTGGACATGACTCAGTATGAGTTTCATGTGTGGTATTGAGAGAGAACCTATTATAGCATTATGTGGATTGATTATTTTCCGCCATTATCCTATTAGTTCATGATATTGGAGTGTTAGATACATCCCCAAACTATGTTCGGTGGTGATGGAGCATGTTCTCTAGGGTGGGATCCAGTTTTTGGTAAAATAATGACCATGAAACTCTTAAAGTGAGGTGTCTTCCATCAATAGTGACTAGTATGTCCTTCCATGTAGATGGAATGCAACCATAAAGGGAAAATTGGAAATGGCCAGAATAACTTGTAGATTCCAGTGAGATAGAAGATTTGAGATTTTAGGTCTATGATGTAATAATGTGTTTCAAAAATTAGGTATGATTTTAAACTGAATCTAAATAATAGATTCGGGCTTGGAATGATGGAACGATCAAGGATTTGGATGGTTCTATAGCACATTAGTGCTTACAGGGAAGCAATAAAACAAAATGGTTGGTTGAGGACCCAACCATTGATCAGTGCTAAGATTTAGGGTTGGAATTCAGTGGTTGTACTTAAATGATCATGGTTACCTTGGGATCCATGGTGATGTGATCAATCCCTTAAATAATAATGATAGATATTAAATTTCAAATCTATTAAAAAGATCCATTTAAAATGGATTTTTATTTTGAGTTTATACTACCTTATATGAATCATTTTGAATACGATGTGTGAGTTTCACAAAAATTATAGGATGTTTTGATGGAGTGTGGTTTAGGAGAACTATACACACATATGATATACTTCTTGAAGAATACCATGATATTGATATCTGTCGATCAGGAACAAGTAATATGAATCTTCTTGGTGCACTCTTAGTATATTTCAGATCATTCCCAATATCAAGAAATCATCCTGAGTTTTATGAGAGAGTGTCATCTATATATTAAGATAAATATTTTAGAAACAAGTCCTTTTGGTTAGATGGATTTACACTATGGGATTTGTTCTCACAAAGTGACATAAAATAAAGCCCCATGGTGTGAATGCACACTATTGGTAGATAGAGGGTGATCCTTGTGCGAGGGATGTACTTGTCATCGAATAGTAATTTGGGACTTCAATTCCTTTGAATAAGGTAACCATGAACAAATATATTCTTGATAAATACTACAAAATATTTTTATTTTTTATGATTCAAAATGGTCATGTACCTAGATCTATATATAGGTGTGTATTTTCCTCAGTAACACCTGGATTCCTAAGTCATAATGCCTTGGATGGTATCATTAAAACAAATAGATTCTTTGAATCGACTTCCGGGTGACATATTAACTTGGGCATGGTCAATCATTCTAATGTGTGGACATTTAAATTACGGGATGATGTTTCACTCATACTGTCTAGTGTATGGATTGACCTGGATAACCTACATGTATTATATTATTGGATATAGATGATACCCTACAATTATAAATGATATTTATTAAAGGATTGCTTATATTGATCCATGGATACTGGATCGAGAGAGTTCTGGTGCTTATGTTATGGAATGGTGATGGTTTAAACTAGGATATATTAATTAGGATACTCCACCGAAAGTCAATTATAGATATTAATGTGTGTGCTCAAGATGATCTTGATGTCACTAAGACAAGTCTATTAGAATATAGTTTAGATAAGTGTCAGCTATTGATGATCATAATTTTCAAAAATAGTTGGATAGAGGCAATTTTTATTTATTTTATTCTTAGAGGAAGATGTGTTTAGTGTGGAACTACATCTGTCATGCTGTTGGGATGTCAAAAAAGATTTCTAAAGAATAGAGGATATTTTCAAGTATTATACAATGTGACTATTATTAGTTTGTCCAACTATAATCCTACAATTTTAACAAAATCATAGACATAGGTTAATTTTCTCATTTGTAATCTACTGAATGTTCTTGAGTGTTTTTTGGATTATATGGACATCAATAAAGAGGTAATTTCAATAGTGGAAGTACCATAGCATGGATTTTACCATTTAAAGATAAAGCCTATGGAAATGAGTATTATATACCACTTCTTGAAGGAGATGATGATGTGATCTTTCGTGAAGTTAGAATGGCTCTAGTAAGCATCATCATAGCTTTTCATTGTTAGTTACAAGAATTGTGCTGAGTTTTAATGGCTTAATTTCTATTTGTTTTAAATTTCCCTTTGAAGTGTAATAGGTTTTCAAAATCACAACACAGCCATTTGTGTGGGAATTCAATACCCAAGTAGTTTTAATTATGTTATTATTGTTTTCCATGACGTAATGTGTTTCATATATTTTAAGATGGGAAGGTTGTAATTTCCAATTTTTTTTTTGTTGAGATTTTTCCAAATTAATTTGATAATTGTATTTGTTGGATGGTAAAAATATTAAACCGAGATTCAGAATGTAATTTTGAGTGCTGAAACACCTGCAATTGTTCTTTTTACCATTGTTGAATGTATCAATAGGTGCCTTGGAGGTCCAGATGAGTTTTGTGATCATTTTACCTATAAATGTAAAGCCTGAAAGGGGAAACCTTAGTTGCACAATTAGATCATGGTTAGTACTAACCATTAAGCTCAGTAATATATGTCATTTTATTAAGGGGCATAATTTTTTACCAACCATGGAACAGGTCTCATAAAACTATATAGTCATTTATGGTTGTCACATGGTTAATAAAACTATGATACCTATTCCAAAATACCAAGTGAAACAACTAAAAAAAACTTTAGATGTTATCAAACAAATTCCACATGATTTCCCTAAACATATGCCTAGCAATGTGAGAGGGCTTTCCCTTCAAAATGTGGAACCACCCGGTTGGCCCGCAGTTTTCCAAACCACACATCAAAACCATGATTCTCATAAGGATGATGAAAAATACCTTCACCCCTACATATTTAATCTTTCATCCTCTCTTCTGCATTATTTCCAATGCCCGGAAGCCACTTGAGATCCCCTTGTGATATCCATTAGAAATAAGAGTATCTCATTCATTGAAACTTAGAATAAAGCACCATCAGTCTCATTAGATCACCTTTATATATTATATGATTTATCCTCTTTCATTTTACTATTAATGTTGTGGTTTTTAATATTATTTCCATGTGATCTAATATTCCCAATATATAGGTAATTTTTATATTTCTACAATTTATCACATTATTTATTGAATTAAAGACTCGTAAAGGACAAGTATAGATTCTTTTTTATGATGTTGGTTCTCTATATATTTATCCTTAAAGTAATTTCCATTATAAAATATGTTATGGTTCCACACACTGGACTTCCCGTGTGTTTCCCCTAAAATCAGTAATGCTCTAAATTAATCAATACGGCCTTACTTATACTTGGTAAGACAGACATACATGGTTGGAGGTTTCCAAAATCAAATTAAACCACCTTGTATGGTGAGTTTGACTACATGATAATGTCTATGATAATACCTTATTATTAACCATACCTCGGGTTTGTTCTTTAAAATCCTTATCACATTTATATATATGTTAATACAATGAAGCCACATCTTAAGGTGGGTATTTCATTTAAATTGAGATTCTAAAATGTTGAATACCATAACATGACTTTTAATCCATTCTTGAAGTAATATTTTAATGGATTTAAATAAATTATGTTTGGAAATAATAAATTAGCTGAACCATGATGAGTTGGAATAAAGAAAATATTAACCCTTTTCCATACATAAACCGTTAAATGAAATTGTTCAATGAAATTTATAGTGATATGACACATTTTATCAATTGAGAGTGAATTAAAAAATAAATTTATTTAATTATTACAGGTAATGGTTATAACCTTCATTCCAATTTACACTTATAAATGAATTGATTAATGTTATGTTTGAATTGTAAAACACTCCCTAGTATAGTGTTTAATTCCACCAAGCGATGTATTATGTGATTTGATGGATGAATCATACCATATATTTTTTTATGAAAACATAATAACACTTTAGTTTCAATGATTGAACCATTAGATGTTTTTATAGCTATATAAACTCTAATGTATTATGGATTCGATGCAACAATTCAATAAAATTTGCAAGATATAATGGAATGAATAGAACCATAATCAAATAAAACCTTTTCTATTATTGAGTGAATACTAATTTTAACTTTTATGATGTCATTTTAATGCTCCACTTCAATAGAAATGGTGGAATAAGATTTTCCTTGATCCTTTGGCTTTGGTAGTTGTTGACACAGATTACGCTCAAGGACCCATGGTTCAGTGCACTGGCTTACATGGCTCTCTTTCTCCCTATAGTTGAAGAAGTGAACCACGGGTGGTGAATTTGGAGGTTCCTTAATTTCTTCCATCATGTAGGTTGGTTTCTTCATGTCTCTACAACTTTCATGAGAATAGTATAATTCTCTCCCATAATTGATGCATTTCAACACCCCCTTGAGACAATTCCCATGACGCATATTCCCAAATTTTTGAAATGTGGGAAGTTGGATCCTCTTTCTTCCTTTCCAATTTGACCAATGATATTGAAAGTTAATTGTTCTCTTCTTATCTTCAGAACCATGAGACCATTCTCTAAATTCTATCTCTACATTGAGATCACGTCAAACCACTTCTTCATAACTTTTAATGTCTCAGATAGCTAGAGACTTTCATGGCATGGCTTTAAACCAAAAAAGAATGTATCTATTTTGAAGTCATTATTAATAAAAAAAATATAGAGGAATATCTAGAAAGCCTAGTAATTTTTTCCTCGTAAGCCATGACATATTCACCATCATTTAGCTTTAGATCTTTGAATTCTATTTCATTCTTTGTTCGAATATTTTAGGGGAAATACTTTATAAAAAATATTTTCTTAATGTCTTACTAGATAATATCTTCTATTTAATTCTTCTTCTTGGTGTTCCATATCAATTATAACCATTTATCAGCTTCTCTATGTAAATTATACATGGTCAGAGTCACATTCTCATCCTCAAAATAATGGATCACATAAAATATATTCTCCATTGATTTAACCCACTGTTCTGCGACAAATAGATCATATGTTCTACAAATATCAGTGGTTTTTTCCGCATAAAGAAATAAATGGATAGATAATCCTTCTAGGGTGAAGGTTAATGTTCTAAATGGTTCATATTATTATTCCTAGCCCAGGAAATCTGGGAAATAATTTCCATGATGTATTGAAAACCACATCATATGGCATTGGGGATGTTGTTTGGACAGTCATTGAATTGTCCTTCAAACGGGTTGTTGTCTTGGTTTTTTTGGTTAACCCAATTATCTAAAATTGAAATGCATAAAACAATATGTAATTCAATAAATAATGAATAATTTATTCTTTTACACAATTAACACTAAAAGAAAATATAATGGGATACCTATATTTATCCTTTTATAAAAAACTCTTCTAACATGTTTTACCTATATATATTCTTATACTCCTAGTTTCCAATATTATTTTATAATTCTCAATCCCAAATTAACTAAATTGTGATTTTATACCAACTAAAACAACCCTACTTTTTGTTTCATAACTAGTAAATCATTTTAATGATATAAATCATAATAGAGTTACAAATCTTGAATCTAATGGGTTGTTATTGGTTCATGTTTTGAAGATGTGATAATGTTGTTATAGGGTGAGGATTGTGGAAAATTGACTCCTTTGGAAGCTGGAATGAAGAGGCCTTGGGATTGAGGATGTTTTGGAGTGGGTTTTGATTATTTATATGGTAGTGTCTGTATTTGGATCTGGATTCTTATGGGATTCACTTAACCTTAAAAAGTGACATTTTAATTAAAATAAAAAATGGATTTGAAAAAAATGGTTTATTGTCTTTGGAAAATTAGGCTCATAATTTTTTTACATAACATAATAAAAACATTTTTTAGTTATTTATTCTCTATCTTTTTAGTGTGCCTTAAATTCAATTTAGTACAAGTAATCAGCAAAGGATATACATAAATTAAAGGGTTGATCTCAAAGCCTAGTAAGAGGATGGATAAGGAACATGAACCAATATAACATGGGTAAAAAATAAACATTATCATCATATCATAATCATATGATCAACATAAACATCATGAAGTTATAATTTGATATTGGAATTGAATGTGTTAGTGAAAAAATGAATCATCCTGTCATATTGGTAAAATACCACACCTAGTTTTGAAAAAATATAGCATCATGTTCATGTATATCATATGTGAATAATCATGGATTCATCATTATAAACAAATATATCATCATGTTCTCTCATAATACACATCATCTCATGAGATACTTCACATTACCCAATTCATTGGATAGCTATATATTTATGGTCCCATCCGTGACATCATAATATCTACATAATCATGAATACCATATAGAACATATAATAATCATAACCCATGGGAAGGAATGTGTTTCATAAGTATTTCATAAAGAATACATTCATGAATAAATTTTTGGGTTCCAAAAATAATAATTGAGATTATATTTCTTTAGAAATTTTTATTTTTTAGCATTGAAGATGCAACTCAAGAGGTAACAAGATGTATTTTGGAAAGAAGAGTTCTTTTTGAAAATATTTATTTTCTTGATAAAATCATTTTTAAAACATATATATCTCCAAATAAAAATGGTATGAATTTTGAAATTATTTTCAATTAATATTAGAGGAATATTCATACTATTGATTTTATAAAATAGGGATAACCCAAAAAAAGAGTTTTGTTTGGGAATCCCCTTTCCATAATTCTCTTTTTATTTTTTCACTTTTGTGCCTCGTGAATAAATAACATAGATTTATTAAAAAAATAATACAAAATTTAATTAGAGTCATTTATACATCTATTTAGCAATTAGAATTATTATATTATATATTTTAATTTCCATTAACTAAATTGAATCATTTTAATGTCAGGTTTTTCGAAAAGATTTCCCATTTATCTTTAATATCTATATTATGTTAAATATAATTTATACAATAGTATAATTAATTAATGAAAATATAATAAATTTAATTACCTATGTATATGTTAAATATAACCAATAACATACAAACATGAAGGTTTTTATAATAATTTTATTGGAAATGTCTGCTTTGGTACTTAAATTACCTTTGACTAGACATTATCAGCAGGGTTGGAAAGGGAGGTATGGCAATTATGTTTGTCATTAATATGTTAATTGAAGTAGTTTAACATTATTAATAAAAATTTAACATACTGAAATATTAATTGTATAATATATTATTTTGAAATGAATTTGAGAAAATAATATAGAAGAATAAAAGAGGGAAGAATTATTAGAGACTTATTATCTCCTTGGGGTGGCTTCTCTTCTACGACACATAAATATTTGGTGATTTGAGTGGTATTTATCTGTAATTTCCCTTATAATATTATGTTTCTTAATAGGGATGATTTTGGAAGATAATAATATTTGTAATGGGTTGGAGGAGTATGTTTCCATGGGATGGGAGAGGGCTTATTTACAATCAAGGAGGGAGGAAGTTTTAGAATAATACATTGAAAAAAATAATATATCAAAACTATTAATTCAAATAGTGAAAATATTAAAATATAAATCATACAGTAATATAATATAATGGGTTAACGACTTTAAACCACATTTATATTTAGAATAAATAATTTATTAAAATGGAATACGGAAAGAAAGTAAAAAATGTTATTTTAAGGATTCACTTTCGAGTTTAGGTTTTGAAAAGTTCTTTTTAGGTTTGGAAATTATGTTTATTGTTTTATAATGACTCATTTCTGAAATTAAATATATAATTTACAAAAATAAAGTTCTATAATGTATAATTTCAATATTAATTCATGAAATATATTATTTAAAATACATCAATTATGTTAAAAATTGTATTCACACTATTCACTAGAAATTGAAGTATTTTAGAAAATTATCAAAAAAATCCCTTAGATAATTTTAATGTAAATATTTCAAAAATAAAATTCTATTTATCAAAATAGATTTTTAAATTAGGTAATTTTAATTATTAATATGAAAATTAAAATTTTAACAAAATACGTTAAAATAATCTTTATTAAAAATATGTTTATATTTTCTTTGAGTTTTTAATAATGATTTTATTTTTTAGGAATAAAAATATTTTTATATAATTAAATTAATCATGATAATTTTTATTTTTGTTAACATTTAATACTTTAATTAAAATTACTATGCTGACGGTCAAGTCACTACTCCCAACAGTGACATTCCTATTACAATTTTTACATCACCTTCTATAAATACATCTTCATTCATTCATTCACTATTCATATTAATTACTAATATGGTTATATATCTCCATTTTCTATAATATTTATTGTTTTACTAATATATTTTTTTTCATTTCTATAATGTTGGTTGAAGGGAAGATGATTTATGTAGATTGGGGTGATCCCTATTCTCCCATTTTATATTTTCTATTTTATATTTTTTATCTAATTTTAATGATTGGAATTTTAATCGGTTTTATTACTGATTAATGTAATATTATTCAATAATGAATTAAGGTTTTTTTGGTTTGTATATATATTTTATCTATATAATATTATATGATATATTAAAACACTAATTTATTCAAGATAGAAATATTACTAATAAATAAGGGTTCATTACATTCTTCCCCCTTTTATAAATATCATCCCCAAAATTTTAACACATATTCTTTATTGGGAATAGAATAGGGTACTTATATTTAATTGTTTCCTATTGTTCCCATATTGCCTCTTCATACACTTGGTTTCTCTACAACACTTTTACAAGATGTGTTGTCTTTTTGTGTAGAACTTTGTCTCTCTTGTCCAAGATATTCACTAGATTCTCATAATATGAGAGTTAATTATCCATTTGTACCAAATTTTGATTTTTTAAAAGTTAGGGATTAGGTATGAAATTCCTATAGAGAGATACATGTAAAATATCCTAAATCTGATCCATACATGGATGAAGTGTAAGCTAATAGGCCACTGCTTCTATGTGATCAAGGATTTAAAAGGGGAAAATGTACCTTGGTCTAAGCTTCCCTTTCATTCCAACCCATATAATTATCTTCCACGATGATATTTGAAGGAATTGTTTCCCACCAACTTTAAAATCCATGTCCCTTTTATGGTTGTTATCATAGCCCCTTTTTTTTACTTCGAGATTATTTTATAAGTTATTTGATGGATTTAACCTTTTTTGTCATCTATTATACAAGATATGGTCCAAGAAACTTTAATTCCCCAAATTCATCCTAAATTTTTTGATTTCTACATCGCTTAGCATATATATCTTTATATGGATCCATTTGAATACTCGAGTGTAATCTTTTGTTATATTAGAACTCATCCAGTGGAAGATGTTGGTCGTGTCATCCTTTAACTCCCATTGATATGTTTATTAGTATGTCCTCAAGTGTTGAAATATTCATTTTATATTATCCATCATATTGGGTTTTATTTTCCCTACTATAATTACATTTAGTTCCCAAATCATGTTCAATACTTGTCCAAAAATTTAGAGATGAACATTGGATCATGATCAGAGATGATCGAAATTCGAATGCCATGCAACCTCACTAGTTTTTTTATATGTATTGGAAATCCATTCAAGTGATAAATTGTCTAGATGTTTGATAAAGTGGATATTTTTTGTGAGTTTATTCCCACCAACCCATATCACATTTTTCCCTTGGATGTTTTTGGGTGACCAGTAACAAAGTCTATAGTCATATTCTCACATTTCCATGTGGCTATAATCAATGGTTTTGTGATACCTTTTGACTTATATCACTCTACATCAACTTACTAACACACCGAAAACCATGAGGTATAGCATGTAATGTTATTTTTTATGTTTTACCACTAGTATTGTTCTTGAATATCACTGTACATCTGGGTACATCCAGGATGGACAATGAAAGATGAACTATGTTCATTATCCAGTATGTCCTTTTTTATTATTGGAATCCTCTTATTATAATGATCAAAAATCATTTTTAACTCTTGTAAATCATATTTAATCTTGTTCTATAATTTTTCATTATGGTCATGCTTAATCTTAATCCATTATGGGAATATTACTTCTTAAGATAGATTGAAGATACTTTCCAAAAGATTGAGTCACTATTAAGGCGAACTCATAGCCACTGTTGTTGTGCCCAAACGGTCTCACCGTTTTGTATGAAAATCAGTGAAGTATGAGTCACCATTATAGGGAAACTATTGTATCATGATACTAGTTCGAGAATTCAAAAAGGTCTAGAAACCTCTTCAATTACACCATTTCCATTGACATTGTTTCTCACAAAGGAGTTGACACCACTACCACAACGCCATTGCATTTCCTAACCAATTAAACATTTTCACAAAGTATGAGACACCGGTCTGGAGGCACTGCTTATAAGAAATGAGTGAGTCGCGACTAACTGTGGTACCACTCATAAATCACCGTTCCTATGACATCGTTTCTATTTCACCCCTGACTCTGACACAACTCCATACGTATCCATTTCTTCCTTATTTCAATTAAAATCAAAATTATTTCTAATGGTAATATTTGTTTTTTAATGATAATGATATTATTAATGATTCTTACAGACATTATAGCTAATTGTACAAGGTATAGGGTGTGGAAATCATCCTTCTTTTTAGCCAAAACACAAACACCCACAGATTAATATATTATGGAGCATGAGCTGAAAAAAGTAGAGAGAGAGACACACACCAGACCACATAGAAGTGCCACAATAATCCATCTTTCTTAGTGTGATCTGAGGATAAACTAATTTTAAACCATCTTGCAAATAACCTTGCTACATCAACAACTAAAATGAGAATAAGAGTTATGAAAAACGTCTCATTGAACTAGAAACTAGAACATAAAACTCATGACACTCTGTTTCTGAGTCTATTTCTAGAAGAGGATTCGAGCTTCAAATATAATACATTCAAAGTGTCCAGATCTTTATAGAACAACACTCAAAACATTTCTAATCCATTATTGTAATATTCTACTCTATTGTGTATTTTTTTATCATTCCATTGACCAATGTGTGTATATATATATATTAAAAATACACATTGTATCATATTCTAAACTGAAGGATACAAGATATCCTCTCAATAATACTCTACTACACCCTTTTAATCCAATGTATAACTATAGATGAGGTCTCTATGCTACATAGTTATATTATGATCCCATGTAAAACTATGGTAGTGTTATAGTGGACCCGGATAGCTTGTATGCTATTGTAAACCCCAATCTAGGGTATGTATAAATATTGTTTATATAAATTTTTCTTTGTGGAACAAGATCACCATGTTGAGAGGACCAAGCCTCGGCTTGAAACTGGAACTCTTGTTTTTATCTTCTATATTCATGTTTTTTCTTATCTGTTAATTTTTATTCAAACAAGACTACATTACTTTTCATTGATAGTCAATCGGAGATAATTTTTATTCTAGAATTGTTTTTGTAGACAAATTTGAATTGTTGAAGTAACATTACCAATTTATTCAATTGGGAATTAATCAATATTTCAGGAATCTTTCAAAATCTCAAATCTTTTTCAAATATACTTCTCTTTTTAAATATCTAGTTTAATTTTAAATTGGTCGACTCTCAAAAAAATTATTTTTCATAGAAATTTTTATAGGAACTCAATTCACCCCACTCTTGAGTGTCCTACTTTGACAAACATTTTGTATCAATGGTGGTTTTTAAACTAATTTTTTTATATCTTTTCAACTATGATTTTAGTTGTTTTTTTAAGATCTATAAATTTCTATTGTTTATAAATTGTTAGCACATTAAAATATAGTCTTCGTTCATTATTATAGATAATAGAAAGGATGGCTCTGCAACAAAAACACATCCCTTTTTCCATGAATCTAATTATGATCAATGGAAAATTAAGATGAAAGTGCATTTAGAAAGTATAGGCTTTGAAATTTGGTCTTCCATTGAAGATGAATATAAGATTCTTGCTACTTCCCAAATTCTTGAGATGACTCAACTAAGGAAGCATATCATAACAACTTCAAAGTGATGAATGCCTTATATTGTTATTTAGGAGATAAAGAATTCAATTGGATTTCTTCATATAATTCAGCCCTGGAAATTTGGGATACTCTTTATCTTTCACATGAAAGGACCACTAATTTTATTGAGATGATACTTAAGACATATACTATTAAATATATTAACATGAAGATGAACCATCATGAAATTATCTCTAAAATGTATCATAGGTTAAATTATTTTAAATACTATGATATCTCTAGGAAAGGAAGTTAGTGCTATGGAACAAATCATGAGAACTCTCAGATGTCTACCAGAAAAATAGAGTGGAACATCAAAATCGATAACACAATCATGTGATATTAGTAATTTTCTAGTTAAGGAGATAAGATGAAAGATGATGATCTATGAGGACGAATTAAAGGTCAACATGAGGAATAATATGATCCAAAGTGAAAGTCAGTTTCTCTAAATACCACTACTTTCAAAACTAAATAAAATGAAATGCCATGAACTCTTTCTAATAGTACAGGCAGTGAAGGTTCACCATCAGAAAATGATGAAGAAATGGCTCAGATAGCCAGAAGGTATTAAAAATTCTATGGAAACAATAATTTTTTTAGGAATCCCAAAACACAATAAAAAATAAAACTATAAAGGGAAATGGAAAATGGATAAGAAAAAAATGAAAAATAATATGAGATAGTTTTCTATGAATGTATGATAAAAGGGAATGTAAAGGCTGATTGTCCTAAGATAATGTATAAGAATAAATATGAGGATAAATATAAATGGAATAAAAATTAAATGAAGTCCACCTAGAGTGCATCAAAGGATAGTTTAAGTGAGTCAAAATCCTCACATGATGAAAAGGAAAATAAATCCAACACGTTTTTTTATGAAAAACACATATGAGGAAACACTATAATCTCTAACACATAATTTTTACAATTCAAGGGATGAATCTAATAATGAGAATATTTTTAATGAAGAATTTTTGGAATACTACAACATGCATGAAGACACATGAAATAAATTAAAGATAAATATAAGTTTTTAATGAAACAACATGATCTTACCTTTATTGTTAAATCCAAACGTACTATGGAAAAAGAAAAGAATGCTTAATTTCTTAATGAGAACAATGAACTTAAACTATCTAATAATAAATAGAAAATGGAATTTGAAAGGTTTACCAATAGAAATAATAAACTTAAAAAATTATTAGTCAACATGTTGCACCAAAACACTCTAATGGTATAGGAAAGGAACCAGAATAGAGAGGTATTGCTCAAAATCATTTTGTAACCAAATCTGGAAAAATAGTTTTTATGTCTAGAACTGATAATTTTTCTTCTAGTTCTCAATTTTGAAAACATTATACTATATGAAATTTTTCATGAAAAAATAATTTTTATATTTTCAAATAAATTAAAAACGTCTTATAGGAGACCCATGAATAAAGTATGGGTTCCCAAAGAACTTATTACTAATGTTACTCGACCCAAGAAAGTCTGGGTACCAAAATTTTCTCTTGTTTGATCTATGTTGAGGAAATATATTTAAAGATATCATGTATAAGTCTTTAGTACTTGGAAAATAGATTTACAAGACACATGAATGTAGATTATTCATTCTTGAGGAATTTGATAAAAATTGATGGTGGGTATGTCTCCTTTTTTGACAATGAAAGAAGAAAAATAATTGGCCTTGGCCAGATTGGTAAGAATAATTCTGTATTAATATCTTATGTACTTTTTATTGATGGATTAAAATATAATTTTCCTAGAATCTCTTAGTTATGTGATAATGGTTTCAATGTTAAATTTGAAAATGATTCAGGCTATATTTTTAATTCTTAAAATGAGTTAGTGTTTACTTGTTTTAGAAATGAAAATGTTTATATTGTTAAATTAGATTCCTTAAAAAAATTTGTTTGTGTTCTTTTCACAATGAGTCTTAGATCTAGTATAGGATACTAGGACATTGTAATATTCACTCAATTAGTAATCTTAAAAGGGAAGGGTTAGTCAATTATATACCAAAACGATAATTTCCAAATGAAAAAGTCTATAATCCTTGTAAAAAGGTAATCATCACAAAATCTCATTCAATCCAAAGAAAGAAGTACCAAATTCTCAACCTCTTGATTTGGTTCACATGTAGTTTTTTATACCTTCATGAGTTTCAAGTATTAATGGGATGCACTATTTCTATCTTCTTGTAGATGACTTTTCTAGATATACTTGGACTTTCTTTTGGGTTCACAAAAGTGATTCTTTCTCAAATTTCACTAAGTATTATTGAATATTATGGAACCTAAGTGGTATTAGGATTAAATCCTTAAGGATAGAGCACGGAAATGTGCTTGAAAACCAATAGTTTTAATATTTTTTCTCACAAAATAGCTTTAGTCATAACTTCCTTTCTATTATGTCACCCCATCAGAGTAGAGTTGTTGAAAGAATAAGTAAGACCTTATAAGAAATAGATCAGACTATGAAAAATGAATATGATTTACCTACTTACTTTTGCCCAAAAAGCTATAAATAATTCTTGTTTTATAATATGTAGATTCTTGATTAGAAATATCCTTAATAAAACCCCTTATGACATGGGGAAAAATAAGAAACCAAAAGTTAATTAGTTTGATGTTTTTGGTTGCAATGTCTATATTTTCAATACTGAGGTTAATATTGATAACCTTTTATGAAAAAGTGATAACGGAATCCTTCTAGGAAATTAATCCTATATAAAATCCTATAGAGTCTTTAATAATAGATCCAAATGTGTGGAAGAATCACTACATGTCAAATTTTATAAAATTGATCAACATAAACCCAATAATTCCTTAGAAAATATTAATGACGATCTATCCAATCTGGACATAACTACCAAATATTCTGATCCTACTATTATGAAACCTGTTAAATCATCCAGTTCTAGAAATTTTCCAAACTCTAGTCATGATGAACCCAACCTTATTTGAGAAGGTGAAATTTCCATCCCTAATTTTTCTTGACCTACAAGAACTCTAAATTACCAAACATTAGATGTTCTAGCTGGATGCATAGACAAAGGAACTAAAACTAGTTCTTCTCTTAGAAACCAAGTTAAACATCAATCCTTTGTATCACAGTTTGAACCAAAGATCATCATGACACAATCAAGGATAAATTTTATGTAATGGATTTTCAATAAGAACTGAATGAATTTGAAATAAATAATGTTAGGAAACTAGTGGATAGACCCAAAGACACATTGAATATATTCACCAAGTGGGTGTTTAAAAATAAAGTAGATGAAGCTAGTACTATTGTATAAAAGAAACCTAGATTGTTTTCACAAAGATATAGTCAAGAAGAAGGAATAGTCTATAAAGAAACTTTTTCACAAATTTCTACACATGAATCCATTATAACCCAACTTGTATATTTGACACATATAGAATTCAAGCTATATCAAATAGATGAAAAGAGTGCATTCCTAAATTGGTATATAGTTGATGACGTTTTTGTTGAAACACACCTTGGATTTACAAACCCTCATTTTCCAAATCATGTTTTAAAATGTAAAAAATCTTTAGATGGTTTAAAATAGTCTCTAAGAGCATGGAACGGTAGACTATGAACATTTACTATTTCTAAAGGTATTACAAAAGGTATTACTGATCATACTCTTTTTATAAAAATAATTTCTATAGATGTTTTGGTAGTACAAATCTTTGTTGATGACATTATTTTTAGATCATTGAAAAATAATTAATATATGAAGAATCAATTTGGAATGAGTTTAATGGGTGAAATCAAATATTTTCTTAGATTTCATATTTCTCAAAAGAAATATGTTATTCTTCTCAATCAGATTAAATATACTAAAGATATTATAAAACATTTGGGTTTAGATAGCATTAAAAGTAGTGGTACTCTTATGAGTACCACTGATAAATTGGATCTTTATTTGAATGGAAAATATATTGATCAAACCAATTATAGAGTCATGATTGGAATTATCCTCTATACGACTGCTATCTGGCCTGAAATTATGTATAATTTGTGTATGTGTGCTCATTTTCAAGAATATCCTAAAGAGTCACATCTTTTTGCTGTTAGAGGAATTTTCAAATATGTCAAACATACTACCAAATTAGGATTGTACTGTCCTAGAGGAGAATCATTTGACTTAGTTATTTATTATGATTCTCAATTTGGTTGTTGTAAGTTAGATAAAAAAATAACCTATGGAACATGTCACTTTTTGTGTTAGTCACTAGTATCATGTTGTAGTAAGAAGTGAAATTCTATTTAATTATCTACTGCTGAAGCTAAATACATAGGTACTGGTAGTTGTTGTGATCAAATTTTGTGGATGAAATACACTTTAACATACTATGGATCTCAATTTATACATGTCCCTATAACCTGTAATAATACAAGTGATATTAAAATCTCTGAGAATCATGTTTCTCATTCAAGAACAAAAATTATTAATGTAATACATAACATTTTGAGACATCATTTTCAAAAAGGTGATATTACATTAGAATTAATTGGAATATAACATTATCAAGATGATATTTTTCGTGATCCTTTAAATTATATAATAATGAGTCACATCATACATGAATAGGAATGGATCAACCTTTATTGAATTTTTATTATCTCCCAGTTTACTATCTCATAGTTTATTATCTCACCATTTGTTGTCTAAATAATTGAACTTATTTTCTATAAGTGTCACACCATTTTAATTCTATAGTATCTGCATAACCTGATCTCACCATTATGACTAAAAATTCTATATTTAGTAATATTCTCCCACAACATAGATTTAATTATGTTATTTCACTTTTATATTATATTTTTTAATTTGCGACTTTTGAAATCCCTATATGATAAAAAATCACTCCACTTCTCTCCTCAATCATTCTCTTTAATATAAAACATGAATCCCTTCTCTCTCAAACACCTTGATATCCTTCAAAACTACTATGCATGTCGTAAATTTCAATAATGTAGTGTCTATAATCCTTGACTCTATAGAAGTGAATGTCATTAAAGAAAGTGAAAGGAGATCTGATCAAAAATCCTGAAAAACCACTAAACCCCGGTCTTGCAGACAGTGTAGGCACGCCCAAAAAGGATGTTTGTGTAAAATGACTTCATTGGAGTATGTCACTTGTTCTCATTGTTTTGGAAGAATAGGGATGTATAGAATTATTTACAAAAGATAAGAGACCCATATATCCCAAACTGATTTTTGATTTTTATCAGTATGTCTAGTTAGCATTTAATAAAAAGGATGCCTTTGTAATTATATGTTTGGTAAATCAAAAAAGGTCTTATTTTTATTAAAGGTGGTGGGATGCATGTTTTGGGGTACCTCATGATGGTATCATCATGGATAATCAAAGAAACCCTCCACCTCCAAGTCACATATTTATCATAGAAGATGCTTTGGGTGACTTGACTAGAGACCGAAAAAGGAGAATTCCTATAACTACTAAATTAGATGGAGATGAAATATTTTTGTTCTAGTTAATTATAAAAATGATATGTCCAAGTAAAGGTGACTTTGGTAATCTGAAATATCATAATATATTCTTATTTCATCTATTGAAGAATGGTCAGAAGATAAATCTGTTCAAGTATGTTGTCCTTCATATGTGTTATATGACAAAGAGAACTTCAATGTCTGTCTCCTTATTCTATTAATTATTTATTTATTCTATGCTTCAGGACAAGGGTTTCAGTAGGGAAGAAGGAAGAAGTTGATGAGGATTGCGAGTTTTTTCTATCTCAGGATATATGCGAGATAATGATAATTAGTTGGAACTCATTGAAGGGGTTATGGTTTGAAGATAATGAAAGGTTTTATAAAGATTTCAATCATGTTGATCACTCTTCAAGACCTAAGGATAGAACAAATACCATTTTGGAGCAAGATGAGTTTGTGGAATATTCAAATGATGGAATGAAGGCTAATGTTCTTAGAGCTGAAGTTGGAATTTTTTTAAAACAGTGATCCAGATATTTCCAAAAGAAATGAAGAATCTCTGTATACATCTCATGAACCATCTCAGGTTGTTCCCCCTAGATATTATCTTCTCTCTAAAGGTGGTGATGGTTAAAGTAAATAAAATACAACCAAGGATGAGGATGCTGATAAAGGTGAAGAAATTATTGAAGAACATGTTTCTAATAAAAAAGAGATAGAAGAAAAATATACATAAATAGAAGTCATTTTACCTATTGATGTAAGGATGGAACAAGCGTTCCAGTTAGATGTAGATGTGGATGAGGATTAGAGGTAACAATAGATAATAGATGATTTGGAGAGAGTTTACATGATGGATTCACTTCATTCTACAAGTGTAGAATCTGTTGAGGGTGAGAAGAAACCTAGTTTAGAACTTATTACTGTACAGAATCATGTGGATTCATGTTCTGTGGATGCCTAATACATGTTTCCTTGTTTATTTGATATTGATGATTCTAAGAATTCCATGGTTAGTGAAATAGAACATTCAACTATGTTTCAACTCAATCCTATCACAACAAATGAAGTGGTTTCAATTCAAGAACAAGTATATGTTCCTACTCATACACAAGAAACTCCTAATTATGTAAGTAATGATGATTTAAAAGCTTTTGGAGATCATTATGATATATTTTTAACAAGATTATGAAGTTCCAAACAACTCCTATGAAAAATCATATTGAAATGAATGCTAGAATGATACTATAATAGTGAATTTGAAAAAATAAACCAAAAATGTTTCATGAGATTCAAGAAGAAAGGTGTAACGTCCCGGATCAGGATTCCATTGAAAGGTGTCTCGTACCTGGTTAGCCACATGGCCTCACAGAAATTTCCCCAAATGCAAGAGGCTTCTGAATTTAAGAAAATGCCTAAGGTGTGAAATTGGGGAAACTGTTCCCTCATTGGCATAGTGTGACACTACAAAAGAAAAAACAATACCATGGTAGAAGAAGTAAACAGTACACGACTAAAATAAAATAGCATTAGTCTGATAGATAAATATCCAAGCCTCAATCCGTTCAAATGATAATGCACCGTGTTATATTTTCTATAAATGAATCCAAAACAGGGCACACTATAATCAGATACAAATACAATACAAGTGAAAAAACAGAAATAAAACCTATAAGCCTTGTAATCCTTGGATAGGTCCCATGCTCTCCTGCTCCTAAGAAGCAATCAAGAACCTATATAAAGGAACTTTCCCTTGTCTACACCTACAACCATATAATCTGTTTGGGCCTAAATGAAAGACCCATAAAGGGTGTGAGACTAATATCAGTAGGAAACCACCAAAGATTTGTGCCTAATAGCTAGTGAATATATAGGCAACACAAGCAAGGGAAAACAGAAACAAGGAAGTGCTCAAGTACCTAACCATTTATTCTTTTTGTGTTCTTTTTTAATTCAGTTTCATTTTGGTGAAACTATCATGATATTTGGCCATATCCTTCCAATAAACCGCATAGAAGTAAACAAAACAGATGTCTAAGAAGATTATCTAGATAAAAAGTAAAGACTGAATCCAAGATCGTGCTTTGGCTTGGCAAGTGCATCCTAAGTCATTCCATTTCATTTAAAAAGTTCTATGAACATTACAAAGGTCTCAAAGTCCAGAATAGGCCCGTCAACCCCACGTACCAAAGTAACCATCAACTTGTGACATAACCATTTCACTTTTACATATATTAGCATTTCATCATTTAATGATTTGTTAAGTTTCCAAAAGATCTTGTCCTAGGTATCCTTCAATGGACTAATGATCCACTTGGAATTTACATAGAAGACCCAGTAAGCCCGAACACCAAAACTATGGCTCACTCATGACCCTTATGTAATTAACCTCCAGAGTCCATACATTCACTATTAATAAAGATAATGGTTCAACCATGTTAAGAATTGTGTAATTAGACACATGAGCCTAATATTGTCCTTTAAATGAGACTACAGATCACCCATGGCTAATTACCTATTATAATCATTTATCACTTCATTTAAATAACAACACATGTGAATTAAACTATCACGTGGGTGTAAAATTAACAACTCAAGTGGGAAATTCACATAGAAGAAAACAAAAGAAAATTAAACTTTTGCAAGGATTTAATCATAAAAACTCACTTGGTCATTTCATATAAAAACATATCATTCTAATATTTCCTAAAATGGGAAACATTCTCAATCCTCAAGGGAATTCTTTCCAAATGTCTATCCTTGGGAAAGACACCCATGGGGTATCCCTAAATCAAACAATCAACAACCAATTACTTCCAATTCATATAATAAAATACTTAAAAATCATAAGGTATCAACAGGTTTCAATTCTAGATAAACAGAATACCCAAAAATGGTCTCATGCAATTTTGGCACATGTAATCAACTTTAAATTTAACGAAAGGCACAAGACCACCCACCTCGATGTCATATAACTAATATAATTCGATGTCAGACCTTGAATTGGAGATGATAGAAGTATATCTAAGAAAAGACTTAAGTCAATCAACCTTGAATAACATTCTCAATAATATAAATTTTCATGAATTGATTAAGGAGAAGAAATCCCTTATTGAGTGGAATCCAACATGATAAACGACACATGAATCAAGTAACGGATGACGAAACGAGAGAAGGAAATGTTCCCACAGCCTGGTTCTTCACCGGCAGTTGTTCTATCCAAGAGAAGAGAAAACAAGGCTACTACCTATTTTAAGACAAATTTTAGTAGTACATGGTGTGTAATCCCATATACATGGAATTTCATCATTTTAATGTTCATTAATTTCACCAACCTACATTATGAATCATCAACTGACCTACCGAAAATACTACATAGTGTGTACTAAAGAGTAAATGGCGTGTAATGGATTTTTATTATCTCTTAGGTCAAAAAACTCACACACCGTGTATCCTTATCATACTTGACCAAACTTACAAAACATGTATGTAGGATTACACAGTCTGTAGTACTAAAACTTATCTTTTTCTAGTTTTCATTGTCTTATCAAAAAAACACAACTACAATGAAAAAGAAAAAACTCATACCCACTAAGAAGAACCAAGTTCTTAAAGAATTCCCCCCCCCCCTTAAAGATATTTGTCCCCAAATTTCCCTTCCAAGGGTGGTGAAGGAATATTTGAGAATAACTCTATCCAATGAGAACGTACGTTATCCTGCCTCTCCCATGTCTCATCCTATACTCAGTAGTGCTGCCATAGAACCCGTATGCGCGGAACTGATCGGCCTCGAAGAAACTTCATGCTCCAACAAATTATAGGTATTAGATACTCCATAAAGATTGCATCAACCTGAAGTTCGAACTGCTTAGGATAAAAAAACGTGAGATGGGTCTGAGTGATAGTGGAGTAGCTGAGATACATGGAAGACGTCGTTCATGGCTCAGTACCTCTGAGGAAAATATAACCGATAAGCTACAGTCCCGATTCATTCCAGAATATAAAATGGTTCGACATATCATGGTGAAATCTTACATTGTCTCCTAATTCTCTTGTGTCCCATTCATGATGTGACACATAGGAAAACTGGAACCCCAAACTCAAACTCCAAGGGTCATCTATGGTGATCAACATAAGATTTATGATGAGACTGCACAGTATAAATCTGTCTCTGGATCGATTGAACCTGCTCAGTAGTCTCCTAGAGAAGATGGGGTCCCAGCATAGCTTCCTCTCTTGCCTATATCCAACACAGGAGTGTTCAACATGGACTACCGTACAAAACCTCATATGGAACCATCTGAATAGAATCTTGGAAGATATTATTATATGAGAAATAATATAGGGGTTTTTATGCTCCCAATAACCCCCAAAATCTTGGACACATGCCCGCAATATGTCATATATCACCTGAATCTTGCAGTCTGACTAGCCATCCGTCTGAGGGTGGTAGAAGCACCTGTGTACCCAAAACCCTCTAGAAATTCTGCATGAAATGAAATGTAAAGAGGGTGTCCCTATTTGAACTAATAGATAAGGGACCAAATAAATTCAAACCACATATTGGATATAAAACTTTCATATCTCATCAACACTAATGGTCTCCTTGGTAGGCATGAAGTGAGAGACCATTGTAATCCTATCAACTATGACCCATAAAACATATTTTCCCCTAGGTTACCTTTATTAAACTATCATGAAACCCACCACAACATCATCACATTTCCAATGAGGAATGGGTAGCTTCTGTAAAAGTCCAGCTAACCGATGAAGTTCTGCCTTCACCTGCTGATAGGTGGAACTCATAATAACATAACCGGTAACTAATCGCTTCATTCCTGGCCACTAGTATTGATGGTGCAAGCCATGGTACATATCGATGATTCCAGGATGTAATTCCCAAGATGAAGCATGAAACTCCCGTATCAGATCCTCACGTAAATCCCCATGATACCACACACGTCCATGAACACAAAAAACTTCATCATCTCCTATAGTTCATCCAGGGGGAGGGTCCTTACATGACACACTCTCCCATAGAAATAATCATTCAAGATATGATAGCTACCTCATCCTCACTCTGTCCAGTACAGTAGAGGTAACATCGAATGATGAATTATAATTCTATCCCAAACTATTGTGAACCCTCAAATGCATCTTAGAGAATAATGCTACAGGCTACCACTCCCCACTAGCTTCCTACACTGCATGTATCTGATTCATCCTGCTCAGTGTTTCAGCCACTACATTACCTTTTCTAGGCATATATGCAAGATCAAAGTCAAATTACTGAAGGTATTCTAGCCACCGTCACTATCTCTGATTCAAATAACGTTGGGTGAACATATATTTGAGGCTTTTTTGGTCTGTGTACATCAAAAAAATCTATTGAAATAAATAATGTCTCCATTAGTGAAAGGCATGAACTACTGCATCCAACTTGAGATAATGTATTGGGTAACTTCTTTAATGAGGCCTCAATTTTCGAGACTCGTATGAAACTACTCAATATACATGCATAATCTCTACTCCTATCCCATCACCTGATGCATTATAGTACGTAGTATAAATCTTACCCAGCTCTAGCAATATGAGTATTGGTACTAAAGGTAAACACCCCTTCGAATCTTAAAAGGCCATGTCACAGGATTCTAACCATTCAAAATTCTCACCATTCTTAGTTAATCCCATCATTGGTGGTTCTAAGATTAAGAAGTCCTACATATAACTCATGTAGTGTCCAGCTAGCCCTAATAAACTTCACACCTCAAAAATGTTCTTGGGATTCTCTTAGGTAACTAATGCTTTCACCTTCTTTGAGATCATTGATACTCTAATATTTGAGATGGCGTGACCCAAGAAGTGAATCTGAACCATCCATAAGTGGCATTTTGAGAGTTTGGAATATAAACAATGATCTCTCAGGGTCTACAAGAATATATCAAGGTGTTTGAAATAGTCATGTTGATTGTGAAAATATACGAAGATATCATCCACAAAAACCACCGTAAAGGAATCTAGGTAAGGATGGAACACTCAGTTCATCAATGCAATGAAAACTACTAGTGAGTTTGTGAGACTAAATGGAATAAGAAAGTATTCATAGAGAATGTACCTATTATGGAAGGTTGTAAATGGTATTTATGCATGTTGAACACGTACCTAGTGATATCATAACCTTAAGTTAATCATTGAGAACACTCACGCTCCATGAAGCTGATCCAACATCTCATATATCTGTGGTAATGGATATTAGTTTTTAGCCATAAAATGGTTCAGTTTTCAATAGTCCATGGAAATTAATACAGTACCATCCCAATTTTTTGTGAAAAGGACCAATGAACCCCATGGTGAAGTATTGGGTCAGATAAAACCCTTAGCTTCCAGATCTACCAACTATCTCTTGAGATCTTGTAACTCCATCTTAGCTATTCTATAAGGAGGAATGGATATCGGGGAAGCTCATGGAACTAGGTCGTTACTGAACTCAAACAATCAAACTAGAGGTAAGCCTCAGATGTTATCCTGGAAAATGTTCCTGAAATGATCTAACACTAGTGGAAAATCGGTCATACATGTTCCCTGATCATCCAGATATAAACTTGAAATATGGTCTATCATCCCACCCATCCTAGGATGCTCGGTTTCTTCTCGACTCGCTTGAACATCGCATTATCAATTTAATAAAA
Organism: Viscum album; assembly: GCA_963277665.1. Classification (NCBI taxonomy): domain Eukaryota; kingdom Viridiplantae; phylum Streptophyta; class Magnoliopsida; order Santalales; family Viscaceae; genus Viscum; species Viscum album. The sequence goes on along the minus strand of OY728130.1, from coordinate 726,232,403 downwards.
AGGACCTTCCCTCTAGTGTAGTAAAACTCACCCTATGGATATAATAGTCAATGAAGTCATGAGAGGATACCAGCCAATCCATTCTGAGGATGACATCAATCTCGGTCATCTTTATGACGTAGAGATCCCAAAATAAGTGATATCCACCAATATGAAGGGGGATCTCGTTTCATAGACATACATTTGTTGTTTTAATCCCTAACATAGTGTCTTGCATCATAAGATTCTCAAATTTATAAATAAAATCCCAATGCTCTCCAAAATGGGCAATAATATAAAACTATGAGAAGAATCAATATCAAAAAATGAAGAAGATAAAATAGAGGTGACTAGAATAGTACCTCTGACAGTAGATAGTATGGGATCCTGCTCTAGTTGGTTCTATTGCACTGCATATGTCTGACCAATACTATGGCCCTGTGACAAATCCTAGCAACCCTAAGCTTATCTGCCAAACTATCACTGAGATCATTGGATTTGGCTACCACGACCACACCCACTGCATTGGCCTACATGCTCTAATGTATTCCTATTTCTAGACTAGTGGGAAGATTATGACCATGCTCTAGAACATGGATTCTTTATAGAACCTCCATTACTAGACACCTGTGGAAATGTTCTTTAGAATCACTATACATGGCCCATCTTTCCGCAAGCTCAGTACTCAATTGCATCCTTCAGGAACTGCAGTTTGGTAATCCCAACTCTGCCACACTAGTAGAACCTCACATAAATACCAAAAAATGCATCTTTACTTGTCGTATTCGCACAAGAAAACACCATATGATACTTATTTGATTCTGGTCAAGACAGTACCAGATATCAGTGCCGAACTGCCCACACTCACACCCCCCAGATTCCCATAGGTTTCTCTTAGTAATCAGTTCCTGATTCACAATAGAATGTATAGAAGGAAACCTAAAAACATTCATGTGATCATGGATGTCATATCGAATACCATCCTAAAATTTCCTTGCTCACAATGCCTCGTCACTCATCATAACATATGTGAATCACTGATGCTCTATAAGGTGGGAAGAATAGTACATCACTAACATAGTACCATACTCCAGATTCATAAACTCCCAGGCTCGATCGACTATAGGAGTCTTAAGAAAGAAGTAGTAATATGATATTTTCTAGAAGTCTCTACATGCCATGTTCCAATGGAAATCTATCTATGGGATAACATCCCACCATATCTTGACAGAATATTTTAATATATATGTTGTGATCATGACCCTCCTCTCAAGTGGCATCATTAGATTCTTGAAGATAGTCAGCACTGATTCCATCCATGATTCCGTAGCCTAGGGTCCTCCATAACCTAAAAACGTAGGTGGATGTTGCTTCTTGAATATACACGTTACCTCATCCATAGATGTGGTATCCTAAGGTTCTCCCTGGAAGGCCGGAATGAACCTCAAAAAACTATCTCAAAAATGTGTTACTGCACCCGCATCCGGTATAACAGCTGGTACCACAGCTGGAATAATGGGAGAATCCATCGGTAGGTCATGGCCTACCACCATCAGTGTATAATGACTGCCACTCTCCCGGAACACTGCTCGAGGTATTTAAGGTGTCATTGCTATGTAAAGTCCAGCACATGCACCTCAGAACATGTTTAATGAAGAGAGAACTACAACTCAGAAGTGAAAAGCAGGACATAGAAGGGAAAACAATCAAGTAATTTCCAAAATAGGATTACACAACGTGTATGTCTCCTAAAAAGGTGTGTTATACTATGCCTTTATATGGGTATGTAATTCTACCCAAAATAGTCATGCAACACCCCATATACACGGTGTGTTCCCCATGAGGCATGGTGGGTACTTAGATTTCCTTTCTTGGCTCGGTACTTCTACACAGCTAGAACTACACAGTTCAGTCAGTGTAAGACTACATAGCATGTTAAATATAGACACTGTGTGTACATCAATAATTTCAACCACCCATGTCGTTAGTCACATAGCCAGATACAAATCCAAATTTTACACAAGATGTACTCAATGTACACAGCGTGTCCTACTCAAAGCTCGATATCCCGTGTTCCCTCCTCAAATGGCAGGTTCCATGGTTAAGGACTATAGGACGTGTATACATGGTACATGGCGTGTTCTTATAAAAGTTTAGATCACATTATTCCCCAAGCAGGAAAAACACATGGCGTGTTCGACTAGACTACACGCTGTGTATACTGGTTTTTTAGGACAGAAACTCTAGATTGCCCAGAAAACCCCTGCTGAACAAGAAACTGACTAGTGGGATGCCAAATTCCGATCCGTGAGGGCCCATACTCCCCATGAGTCAATGTTTGTCACCCAAGAAGAACATATCATAATATAGCTATAGAATAAATTAAATCACAATTTGAGAAATTCTAGTCCCATAGGGCTCATACACAATAGGAACCAAATTTTGTCTTCCATTCCATCCAAACCATAGCACGTACCAATACACCTATCACAACAGCCGGCACAACTACCACATCATCTATCACAACACCATGAAATAACTAATTCATCCTAGATGACATGGCATAATGCATGGAATGTGATTCTAAAAAGTTTCTATATGATTCATAAGACGAAATACCCTCAACTCATTGGGTTTAAACGAAAATAGAACCTACAATTGTATCAACATTAATAGCATAAATCAAGTGTGTCACCCACCAGGGAAATTCTTACAACTGTAAAACAATAAAATCACAATTCATTAGAGGTAATTTATCTTTTCCTTGTATGGGTTAGCTACTCCTGAGCACAGCTAATTACAATGTCCCTTTTTTCTTCCTAACCAGTATATAGGCTACAAATAGTAATTCAATGAAGAATGATACCCTCTAAAGCAACTTGTAAACGTCCCTCATCTGGATGCAACTGAATTGTTCCTCATACCCAATTGTCCACATGGCCTCAAATGTATTTCCCTAAATGCCAGAGGTTGCCAACTAGCAATGAGGGTCTAAGGTGATATAGTGTGGAAACAATTCCCTCATTGGAAGAGTGTAACACAGAAGAATACAAAACAATTCAATAGCGGAAGCAGTAAACAGTACACGACTCAAAAAATAGTGGAAGTATGATATGTAAATATCCAAGTTTCAATCCATAAAAATGATAATTCACCATGTTATATGATCTATGAAAGCATCCAAAACAGGATACACTACAATCAGATAAAAAATATAATACAAGTGCAGAAATGGAAATAAAACGCAGAAGCATTTCACGCCTTGACATGTTTCCATGCTTTACTACTCCTAAGTAGAAATCATGTACTTGTAAAAGGGCACATTCCCTTGTCTACACATGCAACCATATAATCTGTTTGGGCCCAAAGGCATGACCCACATAGGGTGTGAGACTAATCCCCGTAGGCAACCACCAATGTTTAATTCCTAACAGCCAGTGAATATATATGCAACATTAGCAAGGGGAAACAGTAACTAGGATATTCCCAAGTAACTATCCCTTTATATTGTTTATGTTATTTATAATTTTAGTTTCATTTAGGAGAAATTATCTAGAGATTCAGCCTTATCCTTCCAATCCCCCATATAAAAGTAAACACACAGATGTCTCAACAGATCATCTAGATAAAAATTAATGATTGAATTCAGGCTTGTGCTATTTCTTTAATGACTCTTCATAAGTCATTCCATTTCATTTAAAAAGTTCTATTAACTTTACAAAGGTCTCGAAGTCCGGCCTTGGCCCGTCAACCCCCATCCCAAAGTAACCATCAACTCATGACATAAACATTTCAATTTTAAGCATATAAACATTTCATCATTTAATCATTTGTGTAATTTCCAATAGATCCTGTCCTCGGTATCCCTCTATAGACCAAGGATTTATATGAAATTTATAAAGAAGACTCAGTAAGCTCGACCACCGAATCACTTGATTGCTCACGACCCTTAAGTAATTTATCTCTTGAGTCCATCCATTTCCTTTAAACCAAGACTATGGTTTTCCAATGGTAAACAATGTTTAATTAGTCACATGACCCTAACCTTGTCTTTTAACTGAGACAGTGTCTTGACAATGTATAATTACCAATTTTAATAATTTATCATTTCATTTCAAAAACAACACATGTGAATAAAACTATCACATGCCTTTAAGCATAACAACTCATGTGGGAAATTCACATAGCATAAAACACATGAAAATTAAACTATTTCATTTTTTTAATCATAACAACTCACGTTGGCATCTCATATAACAAAATATCATTCTAATCAACCCCAAAAGGTAAAACATTCACAAGCCTCAAGGGTGTTCTTACCAAATGGCTAACCATGGGAAACACACCCATGAAGTGTCCCTAAATAAAACAATCAACAATCACAAGATTAAAATTCATATAATCAAATAAATAAACATCATTAGGTATCAATATGTTTCAATTTCATATCAAAAAAACACCCAAAATGGTCTTATATAATTTTGGAAGATATAATCAAAATTACATTTAACAAAAGGAACATAAACACCTAACTCATTGTTTTATAACTGATATATCTGACATCGGCCCTTTAATTGGACTAGAACAACATATATCTAAGAAAAGAGTTAAATAATTAAACCTTTAATAAATCTCTCAAGTGCAGAAATCATAAACAACTGCTCAAGGTAAATAAATATCTTACGGGGAGGAATCCAATGAGATTGACGAAACATTAATCAGGGTTCGGACAATAAAACGGGAGATGGAAATTTTCTCACGGCTCTTGGTTATTCACATAGTGGTAGTTCTATCTATGATATGAGAAAATGAGGCTACTATCGATTTTATGTTGAAATTTAGTATCCCTTGGCGTGTATATCATTTTACTGTTCATCAGTTTTACCGACCTACTTTACTTGTCCTCCACCGAACTATCGACATGACTACACAATGTGTACTAATGAGTAGACAGTTAGTAGTGGATTTTTCTTCTCCCCTAGGCCACCAAAGTCACACACCATGTATCCCAATCCTATACAGTTAGACCTACATGATGTGCATATAGGATGACATGGCGTGTTGTACTAAAACATAAAAGTTTTCATGTTTTCCTTGTTTTCTAATAAACAACTCAAAGGAAATGAAAATGATGAAACCCATACCTCATAGGATGAACTAGGTTCTTACAAGAGGATGGAAAATAAACAGCTCAATGATCATGTAAAATCATTAAAATCTGTGGTTAAAGAGATGAGGAAGTATTTTAAAGCTTCTCCTACTCAAATATCTATTTATAGCCTAATTGAGGATGTTGTGGACATGATCTCAGGGGCGGTTATATCTCAGATTCAGCCTAATTTGATTTTTGTTGTTTAAGAAGTAGTCAAGAACAACAAAAAAGTATCAAATGAAATTCACAGACTTGTGGATATAATCAATTGGCTGATATATGACTATAAATGATCTTTAAAAATTGCCCTTAAAAGGATTAATGCACTCTCCTCAGCAACTCTAACTCCATATGCTTATGCTCAAACCTCTAAACCTTTGAAAAATGATTTGATAATATTGGTGATTATAGAAGATAATTATACTTTTGTTGGTGGTCCAAATTAGGAAATCCTGAGTAAGATTTAAAAGTTCAGTGTGCATGTGCGTGATATGGTCTGATTTTTCTCCAAGACTCTCAGTAATGATCCAGAAGATATATCAAAGAAGGTGGATTCATATTTTACAAATATTTATACCTAGTAAAAGATGAAATATCATTTAAAATATATAGTGTGGATGTTTAATCTACCTTCAGGGACTCAAGATTTCATGGAGAAGGTTAATAAGTTGAAGGATTTTACTCCAACTATTAATATTTTTATGGAAATTAATGATGATTTTGAGAAATCCATTTAAAATTGTGGAGATATAATAAAGGATTTCCTAAACCACATGTCTCAATATTTTCATTTTCAAAGAACAACCATAGTTTCCCCTCCAACTTCTCCTCTCAGACCAGGAAAGCCTTGTCCTATCACTCCTTACTCCTCTACTTCAATTGCTTCTATGACTATTACTCATGCTAAGTCTTTGAGCTATATCAGACGTATCATCCTTGAGAAACCCTTAACTATTTATTCATCTATACCGAGACTTTCCCATTTTATTATTTAATGGGTACCTATATCTCATAGATATATTCCAACCACCTCTACTACTTCGGTAGTTGATGATCCACCTCTTTCAGTCATTGACAAGGATAAAGGAAAGGCTGCATAATCTAAAGAGAATTGAAGGATTATTTTTGACAGGGCTCTCATGTAAAAATATTTTTTGATTGTACATTACTATATCAGTATTTTCAATGAAATGTGCTATCTCAATTTTTCCACTATTGTCTTCATTTAGTGCTTGTTTTTCTTTTTCTGTCATTTTTCGATAATCCCAAAAGGAAAGAGGAACTATAATTTTTGATAGTTTTACATATAGTCTCTAATAATATAATTGAATGCCTTTATTTTATGTCTTAATATCATATAACCAGTTTTATATGTTAAGAAAACTGTTTATTCATTTTTGTAGGGTAAGTCTTGTAAATTCCATGATTTATGATCATCAAAAGGGGTAGATTGTTGGACTCCTCTTGTTTTAATGTTCTAAAATAGTGTTTAACTCTTATAAATCACATTTAATATTGTTTTATAAGGTTTCATTACGGTCATGTTTAATATTAATTAATTATTTTAATATTTATTCTTAAGAAAGATTTTAGATATTTTCCAATGTAAGATTCATCGTTAAGGTGAACTCACAGTCACCGTTTCTATACACCAAAAGTCTCACCATTTAGTCTGAAAATAAGTAATACATGAGTCATTATTACAATGACACCGTTATATAATTTTACCATTTCCAAAATTCAAAATGGAATAGACACCACTTCAATTACACTATTGATAATGACACCCTTTCTCACAAATGATGTGACACCATTACTACAACATTGTAGCATCCCTAACCGACTTAAAATTTTCACTAAGTATGAGACACTAGTCTAGAGGCAACTCTAAAAAGAAAATAAAGAATCACTGCTAACTGTGGCACCACTCCCAACTCACCGTTCAAATGACATTGTTCCTATTTCACCGCTAACTATGACATTGTTCCATACTTAGCCATTTCTACCATATTTCAATTAAACTAAAAATTATTTCTATTTGTAATATTTGAGTTAGTTAATGATACTATGATTATTAATGATTCATGCAGACATTTCAGTAGACAATACAAGGTAAGAGGTGTGGAAGTCATGCTTCCTGTCAGCCAAAACACAAACACCTGAGAATTATTATATTATAAAGCATGAGGTGAAGTCGTAGAGAAAGTCGCATGCACCAAACCATGTAGAAGATCCAAAATCATAGATCATTCTTCCTATGATAAAAAGAAAAACTTGTTTCGAACCATCATAAAAACAATCTTGAGGCAGAAATAACTCAAAGAAGAAGAAGAGCTATGAAGAACATCTAATTGAACTAGAAACCAGATCACTAAACTCAAAAAAATATATTTCTAAGTCTATTTCTAGAAGACGACCTGTGCTTGAAATATTCTACATTCAAAGAGTCTAGATCTTCAAAGAACAACACTCCAATCATTTTTAATCCCTTTTTATTATATTCTACTTTGTATTTTACTATTTTATTATTCCTTTGAGAACTGTGTATATCTTTCTTGAAAACACAGACTCTCTCCTACGATAAACTAGAGGATACATGATATCCTCTCACTAATACTCTCTTACACCATTTTAATATAACATATAACTATGGAAGAAGCCTCTGTGGGACCTATAAATATTTTTCCCCCATAAATATATGGAACAGGATTACTTGACATGGAAAACGTGTATGTTATTGTAAACCTTAATCCAGGTGTGTATCTAACTTCTTTATATATATTTTACTTGGTGGAAGGTGATCACCAAGTAAAGAGGACTAAGTCTTGGATTTATGGTTGGTAAATCATTAAGTAAAGGTAGGATTTTTTCCTTAACTTTATGATTTCCAAATCCATCCTATGAATAACCGTGAATATAAGATCTTTCTCACATAGAATCATGGATATTATAACAAGTTATTTTCTACTAAAAGAATCAATAAACTTATTCTCCTTTCATTAATGGTGGTGAATAGGGAAACTATATTCCTTGATTAACTCTAACCATCTTATTTGACTCATTTTGATCTTCTTATGTGTGAATATATATTTTATAATCTTTTTAATAATACATATGTCACACATTCCCCAAATATATAGTGCTTCCAAATATTACGAGTGAAGATCAAATCTACTAACCCCAGATCATGTTTCAATTAGTTCTACATATGGACCTTCAACTGTTATGAGGTGTGGGTTATCACATTATCATTCCACATGAGTACACAACCCAATCCTTTCATTAAAGAGTCACTGTATATCAAAAAATGATCTCCACTTATTGGTTATGTGATTACAAGTGTTTTCATTATCTGATTCATGATCTCCTTAAATAATTTCTCATATTCTTCAATTGGGACATTATTAATTAACTACACAAAAATTTGTGTTTATTAGTAGTTTATTAAACCAACGCTATTTTTTTAAATAATATAGCCCTGATTTGTGAAAAAGCGTAGGTAAATATTTTATTTTATTCAATAACTTCACACTTCTCCTCCCTTGAACCCCAAACTCCCCAACCCCCGTGACTCTATGACCCCCTAACCCTGTCGCACCTCTCCATGGTCCTCGAACATCACTGCCCCTCACTGCACCTCACCACCCCTCACTGCACCTCACTGTCAGTCCTGAGCCTCGCCGCCTCTCACCCCGATCGTCTATCCAGTCCTGAGCCCCGCTTCCCCTCTATTGTGGTTTCTAAACACTTTGATCATCAAACAAATATACCCATTAATCAATTTAACTTTTTATTTCTCTTTTATTTTGATTATATATTTTTTGTTATACCAATTGATGTGTTATCATGATATTTTGAATTATTATTGAATATTAAGTTATCCTTACCAAAATAATTTATTAATTTTTTCCTTTTAGAATTATTTAATTTTTAATAAGCATGAGAAATTATTTTATCTATTTATTTCTACAAAACATGAAATATATTCATGTAGGTTTTTAATTTTTTGATAATCTACTAATAACAGGGATACATGCTTGAAATAATTGAAAATATTTCAAGTTGTTATGTTATATTAAAAAGATTATTTTAATCATGTTTATGATTATATTATTGTGATTATTAATGAAATTTATACATGGTTAAGTGATATAAATAGGGGAGTTGATTTATTATGCTATTTCATTACTTGGATAAAATATAAATTATTTTTTTTATTTTTGGCTCGAGGTTAGGAAAGGAAGTTAAGATGTTTCACTTATGGTATTCCATCAATAATATATTATATAAGAATTGTTTTTAATTTTAATAAGAACACTAATAATATTTATATTATTTACAATTACATGGAAAAATATTTCAGTATAAAATTTTGTATTGAACAAAAAATCAATTTTATAAAAACTAGTTCTACTTATTTTGGAAATTTATTGTGTATGATTTTCTTGAACCCAAAAACTAAATTAAACAAGAAAATTTTTCACTATATTTATAAAAGTGTTCTAGTAAGGGTTAGTTCATGAACCACCCTATAATTATATAAGATATTATATGTTGAAATAATATCGTGTTGGAGTGTTTTTTTTTATAATTCAATCAAATTTATCAATTTTTACCCATACCTGACTCATTTGGTATGTCTTTAGATGTAAAAATATTTTTTAGAAATGGAACATTGATTATATTGAAGGGTTAAATGTATAAAAACCTTTTTTCCTTGGATACTACATAATGTTTTGAATAGTATTATTGTAAAAATTATGTTTTAAAACAATGAAAATAGATTTGGATAAAGAACCTATATTTTTTATTTTAGAATGTATTTCTGGTAACATAATCCAAGACATGTTCTTTGATTGGAATATTACAAGTATATATTAGTTGTTTATTATTCCATGTCTTATACATTGTTTGGGTCACTTATAGTATGCATCAATTATATCATAATCCATTTCTTATGGTTTATTTGGATAGATACTGGCATGATTTGATGAATTTCATATTAAATTATGTATTTAGAATTTCTTATTGGATTTGTTCATTAGATATGTTATATTTTATTATTTCATGCTAATATTATAAATGATTTCCTGGATATAAGCATTTTAAAAAAAGGTAGGATTTTTCATGTAGTGTGGAACAATGGTCTTATTTAGTAAATGTTTTCCATGACCAAAACATATGTATTTAGTTTTATAATTATTTTTTTATCTAAATATTTATCAAAAAATTTATTTTTAATGATTTTTTGATTGTAATCTATAGTTTATATTTCTAAAAAACTTTTTTCATCCGAATAGATTGAATGTGGATGTATGCTTCAGATTTTATCTTAATAATGTTCCAACTTCTGTATTTTTTTATTTTGTATTTAATAATCCTTCAAATTGATGAGTTATATAGTTCCCTTATTATAGTTGCATTGGAATACACTGGTTAATACCTAATAAAGTGATTTACTGGACATGATCCATATTTACTTTATTATAATCGATATGTGAATGGAAATTGGTCAACTAGTTTAGAAGAAGGTTGAGGTCAAAATATGTCATCTATAGAATTGTGAATCTCCAAAAATGATCAAAGAAAGAAATGATCATCTAATAGTTTGGAAAGATATGAATGTGATTCACTTTACTTCATAGGGGTCTATCAACAGACATTAGCTTATTTTAGATTATAACAGGTAAATCTAACCCACCATGCACATGAGAAGACATGAATGAATGTGATTATCCCTGGCCAAAAAAAGAGGTGAATAGAGTCAGGACATACCACAAATTATGGAATGTACCTATCCACCCTCAGCTAAATCCGGATCATCCACATATTCCCTACCAACCACCACTCCATAACACCCTATAAGATCATGATTCACCTAGTTCACTGACCCTAGTAGGGTTTTCACCACATTTTGACGTCCAATTCCTGACATAGAAGAGAAAATCCTCAAATCCTTATCACAAAATCAATTCATATTCCTTGTCCTTCCACATTAGTGACAAGTCTAGAGATTAAAGTTAAAGTCCATGTGAATGTGTACCTCTTCGCATGGTTATTGAAACCAACCAATATTTTACACACAAAAGGAGTTGAAAAATGTAAAATCTAATATAACCATCTATTTCCCTATAAAATATGTCCTCTGGATGACACGTCTTAATCCTTGAATAAGAAACTTTGACTACACTGGAGAAAAAACATTTCAATCCACTGACAGTAGTTATAAGGAAAAAAACATTGAATTCATCAATTCTCTTCTCAATAATCAGTTCCATATAATGAACTACAACATAGTTCATCAGATCTAAACTCATGACCTTCGACATCGTCTCTGGGTGAATTCCAATATCAGACATTCTAACTATCTTTACCTCATTTCACATCAAATGTTGTGTAAACATAGACAAAATCATGTAGCATTCTAAATAGGAATACACTTTCGTATACCCTTGTTAGAACTCTATGATCTCATGGTCATGGTCTAAATTTAGTGAATCAAGGATGATGTCCTTGAACAAGAGTTTTATGAAGGTATCCCATGTCATCCCTTGACATATATGAGATTGTAGCGTGACATACCATCATCATTTAGCTGCTACATAAAATCATAAAGGTCACATGATTTACCTTCCAGTCTTACGGGGTCTCTACCTCAATGACCCATATATTTTCCTCTCCTCCCTTAGAGACTCTAGTTTCCTAGATAGATGAGGCTATTGGAGCTGTAAGTCACGTGTGGATTTGAACATTATCAGCTCACCTTTGTGGTATCCACCGCCCTGAATAGGCACTGACCTAAAGATTCCTAGTTGGAATGGTTATATTACATGGACCACTAGTGTAAAAAAGGGATCGTTATTAGTAACATCCTCTTAAATGATAGGTGGAGCAACTAGCTACTTGATACCTCTATGGGGAGACATTTTCTGAAATATTAGGACAAACCTTAGAGGAGGCTAATAACATGAACAAGAAAACTATTAAGTAAACACATGAAAACACAGTGGTTCTCAATAATGTTTAACCTAATTGTATACCCATAAGAACAAGTCACAACAACTAAGAACTGCTCAAAACCCAATTGAAGCCTCCAGTACTTGCACATTAGTCAAAACCATAAATATATACACTAAAGAATAAAAGTAAACAATATCAAATTAGGAATTCAGGTAATAATATAACAATTAACTTATCATAATTTCATTAGGTATTTAATTATTTGAGATCGATTTAATGAAAAAACATGTATATATGTTATGTTAACCTACATGCATTGTATGATGCTTGAACACACACCAACTCACATAAATCAACATATCAAAGTCATATTCATTTCCCATGGGGAATTTAATCTATGTTAACCTCAAACAATAAAAAATAATTCCCCATTTTATGGTAACTTAGTGGATCAATATATAGTTCTATCCAAACACTAACATAGTCCCAATTCTCGAGTCTCAACCATCCTATCTCTTGTCTACCCTAACCCAAATGATGAAAAATAGGATAAATAAGTTAGTGAACCTGGTCTTATGATACAATATTTTAATACCTAAACCCAAAAAATCTGGTTTGAGGTAGGGGTGTCACATGACCTCATTCATTCCTCCTCATACAAAAGAGGTTTCTGACTAGTAGTTATGGCCGACAGAATGGTATGGGGAGACTATTCCCACATTACAAGACAAATATAAAAGTATATAAACAAATTGATAAAAATAATCAATCAATAAATAACAAAATAATAACCAATAGAGTAAAAACAAAAAAAATATCTCATGTAGTAGTGGTATGGAATTCCACATAAAAACCCAAAGACTAACAAAAAGGATTGAGAGTATGGTAATCCAAAAAAATAAAAGCATCACCTACAGGTATTCGATATAAACTCGATCTAGAAACATCTATATCCCCATACCTACCGACTCATACCATAAACCATTGGGACCTTTCCCTTGATATATCCCTGAGCATGAATTCTACATGCGCACTAAATTTACCGAGTAGGATGTGAGTACAAGATTTACCACATAAAAAAGTTGTTTTCTATATAAATAATTATGGTTGGTATTAAAATTGGGAGAAATAAGTCAAAATATATACATGATTAAAACGAAAGGAGTGGAATAAAGAATTCGATATTTACTTGTTTCCATTAATCCATCCCTATAAGAAAGAAATGTAACATAGAAATAAGACAATGGGATAATTATACATGATACAACTGATGAAAATAATAATGTTGAGAGAGAAATAAAATGATGGATGATGCAATAAATCTTGTATATCAAGAATCTGGTAAAATAAACTAGTTTGAAATTTTAATGTGATTTTATAATAGGAATGAAATGTTTTTAATTTCTAGTATCAATATCAATTATATTCTTACCTTTACACAAGTGATTCTTACCTTTAACAAAGTGTTTGTTACCTTTACACTAGTGTTTCTTACCTTTACACAGGTGAAAAGGTACCCTTAAGTGCCTTGAAAAAAAATTTAATTTAACCTTGTGTAGTGAAATAGAAACCTTTAAATAGGGTATGGTATTTATTTTTTTCCTTTACACATGCTTTAAAAAATAATTTTTACCCTTATGTGACTTTTGAGTGCCTTTATAAAGATTTTCTAGTTACCTTTACAAGACATGTTTATGTAAAATATTACCATTTCACAAGTTTTATAGCTACCCTAATGCAATTTGTATAATTTGTTCTTACCCTTCCATAAAATTATAATTTACCAATATACATCATGTGTAAAAGGAATCTTATATCTATGTGAGCTTAATATTTTAAAGGTTACATTTATGAAAATTATATGAATTTTGAGGTACCCCTACAAAGCCTGTGGAAACATTATTCTTCCCATATGTGGTATATATAGGTATAAAATTTTCTTATTATTCTTTAGTAGTACTGTATCTCATATGTTTGAATATTAGAAAGCCTCTGTCATTGGAAAATGATACTAGGACTGAAATACATTGATTATTTTTGAATTTGAGTGTGATACATTAAATATTAATATGTTTCTATTTTAATTTCTATATTTTGGGTTTTAAATGTATGATTAAGAATTAGGAAACATCCATGTGTTGAATATTCAATGGATTTTTAAAGAATGTTATCCATTTCTGTTTTGTCTATAAATAGAAGATAAGGAAATAAGTGGATAAAGAATAAGAAAGAAATTTGGAAATTCATGGATTTATTATACTAATTTGTTGTGGTATCTATAGTTACCCAATATTTCCTTGTTCTGTATCAATTAAATAAGGGTAGAAGTTCACTACTCTACACTAGTTTCTTCACAGACATATTCTAAATGACCAAATAGATATATTATTTTTCAGAAGTTTCAGTAATTTATATTTCACAGATGGTTATATGTACATTTAAAAGGTAGTGTATGGTAATTTAACATATTTGTTTTTCACACTAGTATATATGAATCAATTTTCATATTTAGTAATAGATATGTGTTTGAATTTTTTTCATAATTTGTAGGCACATTGTGATATATATGGATAATAGTAGGATCAAATTATCAAGGAACACACCTCAGTATGGTAAGTGTTTGGAGGAGTTTTTAGATTTTTCAATTTATAATCAATCTATTGATGGGAGAATAATATTTCCTTGTCTGAAATGTAATTTTAGAATATGGTTGAAGAGATATGAATTTTATGATCACTTTATATTGTAGAAAATCTCTGATCATTATTTTTGTTGGATTTTTCATGGAGAATTGAATGTTACAAAAAGGTTGAGCACTGATTTCAATCCATATATTGAGCTCCTAACTTTGTCAACAATAAAAAATAAAATGAAAACCCTCATAAATGAGACATTTGGAATTTTAAGGCACCAACATCAACATCCAAATATATCTGAACATCCACTTGAGGGTGAAAATAATAGAAACTTGAAAAGTGTTGTTTTTTAGACTGTAGGACAACTAGATAAAGATTATAACATATCATTGTATCCTCCAAATGATTTTGTGGAGATAAATGGAAAACAAAACTCCGCTAAGAAGATAGATGGGTTTCATGGTTTTGTTGATGATGGAAATAATGAGTTATATAGTGGATGTTTGAAATATTCAAAACATTCATTTCTTATAATGTTTTACCATATCAAATTACTATGTGGAATTACAAATAAGAAGATGTCCCTGATATTGGAATTGTTGCATGATTCATTTCCTGAAGCAAAGATCCTGGAGTCTTTTTATGAAATAATTTTTTTTAACAAGCTTGGTATGAATTATAACAAAATTCATCTGTGTCCCAATGATTGTATTCTTTATTGGGGATAAGAATCATGTAGATAGGATTTTAATAAATTTTCTTCCTCGAGATGGAAATTTATGGGTGATGTTGGCAGTCTGAATCAACATACTACCCTGAAGGAGAAGAAAATGAAGACACATGCAAAGGTTTTATTTTACCTTCCTTTAATGCCACTATTGCAAAGGTTATTCATGTCCTCAAAAACAATCAAACCGAATAAGTGACATTCTGTATATAATAACAATTATGGGTTAATGTGACATCCAAGAGATTTAGAATCATGGAATACATTTGATTCATCACATACATATTTATCATATGAAACTAGGAATGTTGAATTATAATTGGTTGCCGATTAATTCATCCCACTTGGGGCTTTGAGTACCAGTTATAGCATTTGGTCGGTTATTTTGATCCCTTACAATCTACCTCCATGGATGTGTATACAACAAATGCATTTTATCATTTGGATGATTATTCCTAGAAAAGAATATTCATGGAAATTATATTTATGTATACTTTTTACCTTTAATGGACGAATTATAGGAGTTATTGTAACAACCCGAGATTTTATAAGATACATTCTTTTTAATTTCATTCATATATTCTATTGTACGACACACCAAGATTATCTTGCGCTATATGAAACACTGTATTAGCTTGCAGTATACGCAACACATTTCTTGGTTCTTGTTACACACAATTTGTAGTTCGTTTGATAGAAGTTATTCTACACAACATTGAGTGTATATATATATATATATATTCAATGTATAAATAAAATATGGTTGGATTCTATTATACGCAACAACAAAGGAGTTGTGCACTACACGCAACCCTGACTTGGCATGCATTACACACAATCACGACCTTCCTCGATAGCGTGTGTTGTACGCAATACCGGGTTTTACTAAAAAATGATATATTATTATAATATTGTTATGAACTAGCCGTTATTAATAGTTTTAACTAAATATTGAATTTTATAACATTATTATTCATCTTACATATTTCTAGAACATGGTATAAGAACAAAATAAATTTTTCGGGAAAAATAAGTATTTTTAAAAAAATGTAGTTTTTCCGCCTTTTGATGGCGCACCCACCTTAAATCTAGTTTTTGACATGTTTATAAGTTAAATTTGACAAAATAAAATTCTTCTTTTGAATCAGGATATAAAAATTTACATTAGATAAAGTTTTGATATTTTTCAGATAACTTTCATATTTTAATGAATAGTAAAAACACGCTATATTTTAATTAAAAACAACTTTTTTCATCGTAATATCTTATGTTGTTAAATTATAATATTGAATGGTTTTAAAGTATAAATAGAATATATTTTTACCATTTAATATAATTTATGTCATTAGCATTGACTTTACCTTGAATTCGTAGGTTAAATCAATTCAATCTTTTGCAATGTTTTAAAGAAAAACCCATTTTCTTTCGACAACGGGATTAATTTTAATTTAATTTCTGCAACTTTTGTGTATTGAATTTGGAAAAATGGATTCCATATTTGGAATCAGTGGATTCAAATTATGTTAATAAGCTACTTTTTATTTTTGGGAATTATGAATAGTAACTACGGTAAATTTTATTTACCATAGTTAAAGGTAAATTGGGTAATTAAGTGTAAATATAATATTTTAAAATTACCCTAAAAAATGTAAAAATCCTATTGGATGACTAACAGTCAACCCATATCACCTAAGGGTCGGATTAGATTCATTTACCTAAATTTGTTTCAATGAAAATAATTTAATTATTATTAAAACCAAAGAATGTGACAACATGTCACTTTCTTAAATCTTATAAGTATAATAATTTTAATCTAGTGATAACCTTTATGAAACATCAAAAATGAATAGTCTACAGGAAGATAATACAATTATCTACATCATAGGAATTTATTTAGAATTTTTAGGGATTAAATAGTTATTATTTATTATGACACAATGATGATGCAGTAATTGTCTTATTAATGAAATGTTGACATAATTGATGTTATAAATGCCCAAGTAAATGTAATTTGAGACTTTTTATGACTTAAACTAATTTTCTAGGTTACTATGACATGATATTGTGGATTTAAGTTACTGGTTTCGAACTTATCATTCTGTTATGAATTTCATAAAAATCATTTACCAAATAGTGTCAAAATTGACATAAATTAGTTTTTTAAAACAAATATTATATTATTTATTGTTATTTTATTCCTAAAAATCTAGGTTTTGGCCAAATGACTTAGAAAAGATTATATATATTAATAATAAACAACTTGGGGTTCTTTTGGCTTGATATAGTAAGTTTATTAACCATATAGTGTAAGAAAACAAAAAGACGCGGTAAAAGATAAATTATTTAACTTAGAGTTAAATATAATTGATAAGGTTAAAATAATAACCTAAACTTGTATAAATACTATTTCATGAGAGGATTTAGACCCATAACCACTTTATCTTTGAAAAAAATCCCTTTGGAACCATTATAAACCAAATTTGACCTTAATATAAAATAATATTTTGAGATTTTCTTAAGGTGCCCCTCTCCTCCCTTATAAAAGGGAACCTCCTCCCTCTCCTCCTCACACCAATTTGAGAATTCAAGCTCGGCCAAACACTGCCAAAATCTCTTCTCCACTTCCCTAGTATAATCCTAGAGGTCCTGGTCTTCTACAAAGACCATCCTTAGTTCTTTATGTGGAGGTTAAGTGAAGGCGCGTCAAAAAGAGGTAATATCCATTACCGATCTTTTTCAATTTCTTTCTTCTTCAACTTCTTATTATTTAGTTGTTTCATGATAAAGTAATTAAATCAGTATTTCTAATATACTTATATGTTATTATAAATATTAAACAACTCTAGTTAACCTTCTATCCATCCTACGGAAAAAGGAAATCATCGCGCGTGCGTACGTACGGAATATCGTCTCCATGCCATGGTGTAATCTATTTTCCGCCACCACCTTAATTGGATGGGTATAATGGTTTAATGAGTAACAATATATGATTATTATAAAGTGATATTGATACTTAAATAGTATACATACACTTCAACACAAGTTCACGATCATGAGAACGATATCATCGCTCGTGCGTACGTACGGACTACCGTCTCCACGACGCGATGAGATTCATTCTCCACATTAACCATTCATGAATGATTATAAAGTATATAAAATGAATAATAATGAAATATATGAAATTTTAAATCTACTGGATTTATGTATATATATATGTATGTGATCTACTTACTTCCATTCAAGATAATAAGGAAAGGAAAACAGCGTTCATGCGTAGGTACGGACTACCGTCTCCATAAACAGTGTGTTTCATTTCATTTATCTATCTATTATATATATATATATACTGAATATATATGATATATAAATCATGTTTTATATTCTGGAAGTAAGTAAATCATGATATAAGTAATAATAATGTCAAAAAACAACAAGTCCAAACACCTATGATAAATGAAACGATTTTACCCAAAACGCTTCTTTAACATGGAATTTACAAAAGAACGGGTAATATAAGTCATAATTGAACCATATATGATATCACAACAATGAATATGATTCTGTAATAAGTTAATGACATTATTTAAATCATTATACAGGAGGTTCGGATACGTACAAAGCATATCGGACATAAGGTAAGGGAAATATCACAATCTTATTTTTATCCGAGATTGTTTATACTTTGGTATTTAATTGGGTGTATTTTATCATCCACATCCATGTTTTCTAAATATGTAATATTATTTCCATCCACCTACTATTTTTTAAATCCAATTTTACCGTTTGGTGAGTTTTTAGTAAAAGATATGAAAGGAATCTTTTGTCATTTTCGTACGAGGTACTTTTTGACTTTTCCGATAAAAGTACTAGAAGAATGTTTTTTTAACTTATAAGGAATGAATGGATTTTTAAAAACATTATTTCCAAAAAGATTCCTTTACAAGTTTTAAGGTTTATTTTTAATCAACTTCTTTTAGTTTAAAATTGTATGACATGTTAAGAAAGGAAAAGTGTTTTTGAAGTAGAAAGGATATTTTCCTCAAGAATGAAGTTCAAGTGTTTTATCAAAATTATTTTTCATCTAAGATAATAAAGGGTTCTGTTTTTATCCCTATTATTACATTGATTTGATTATGTTGTGATGGAATTATTTTTATGAATTCCTTTATCGTATATGAATTGTTTTATGATGTCATGATGTTTAAGATTCCCATTTTTATTACATGGGTTATGCAATTATGTATGGTTTATGATTTTGTGGCACACATAAGAATTGTATCATTATGAGATGGGTGGGACCTATATCTCCCTCCAATGAATTGGGTAAATATTTTATATCTCATGAGATAGACATGGCTGGAACGGTAGGTTATACAGGTTCAGTGAAACAGGACTGATACGGGGAGTGAACTCGGTTCAGAAATGGACTTTGTCCACTAAGATAGTCTTGGCAATGAGTCTTGACTAACAAGAAATGATTCTCTATGATTATGTGTTTATGAAACAAAGTTTCATGTTTTAAGTTATGATTATTGGGATTTCATTTCACTACTATGATTTATCCCATGTTATGAAATTATGCTCTCTTTTGCATGTTAAGATTTCCAAAATGTTATGTTCTTATGAATATGTTGTGATTGATATTTCTTTTGTTTACCCTTACTGAGCATTTGAGCTCACCCTTTTATGTTTTCTTTTCCCCAGGATATAAAGAAATGTTTTAGGTAAAAAAAGGGAAGATATTTATGGGAGATGTTGAAGATCTTTCACCACGATTAGAAGATTATGTTCCAAGTTTCCAAAGACACTAAACTATTACGGTCCTTGTGTGTATGTTTTTGTTATGTACTAAGTATTCCTCAAAAGTAATGTAATTTCCATGTACGTTAGGCTTCGGGTCTCTACAGTTGGTATCAGAGGAAAGGTTTAGTCAACCTTTGGGAACTAGGATGTGATAACGTTAGTGAGATCCCTAGAGATATTTCTAAGGTATGTCTAGAGATGTCCCTAAGGATAAGTATACATATAGGATATAGTCCTAGAACTACGGTAAAGATCTTAGAATTTAACCTAAGATGTTAGATATTGAGGGTACTCCCCCTTTACTATGTTGTTTTCTCTAGCATGATTTTTGCCTCTCACAAGATTCTTTTTGTGTTTTAGGTAATGGAGTGAACCAGAAGGAATTTGGTTAACATTGAATCCAATGGAAAAATTGGTGACTATGAGAAACAAAATTGTGTAATTCCTAGAGAGAAAGATTTGTGATTATGCTGAATCAGTCATCGCGATATATGATTAACAAGTTTAAATTTAGTGGTATGCCTAATTCATCAAAGAAGAGGAAGATAAACTATTATTCATGTTCGCATGTTGAGGAGCATAAAGAAAGGAATATTGAGATTTCTAATGAAGGGAAGAAGAACCTTGAGGAATACCTCAAATGGAGGGACCGATGTTATCTGTGTGGAGAAAAGGGTCATAGAGTGACAGACTGTTATGGAGTTCAATGTCTTATTTGAGGAGAACATGGGCATTACCCAACTCAATGCCCTGACCTAAAAAGTTACTTCTAAATCAAGGAAGGACTTATTCCAGGACAATCATTGAAGTGGATGGACTGAAGTGTTTATGTATTGGTATTCAAGAATAATGTTGTTGAGGTACTTTTATGGTGTATTGAAATATTTATGTATTGGTCTATTGTGGTTTTCAATAATTTTAAGGTACTGGTAACCATGAAAAGTTATTCAAATATTTTGGAAAGTAGATGATATGCGCATAATGAAGGGATAAGGAGAAAATGAAAATTTTGACAGTATTCATGAGCTCGTGATTGATATAAGGACTAAGTGATATCATGGTTTGAGTATATAGAATTTTGAGGATTTTGGTATGTGGAAAGAGTTAACTTTTAATAGCACTCATGTTTTCAATAAGGTTCAATGGGTATTCAAGAGAGTACAAGATTAAGGCCTTTGAATGTTTGTAATGTGACAAACAATATATATCTTATGATATATGGGGATCAATGATGGTATTAAATCTCTGAGAGTGGACTGCAGTATTATGGATAATCCTAAATATTGGAATGGATTATGTTGGACATAAGTTAGTATTGTTTGTTTTTTGATATTATTGATGGGATGTTATAGTAATATAGTTTTAGAAAAAGGACAACATGCAGGACGGGCGACAACCCATCGCGTTGGACAAGGCCGTGGGAATCGAACCCACAACCGAAGTGAGACTGGACTTTATCGCCTACCACTGGCCTACAGGAAGTCCCTGGTTAGTATAAACTAGTTTTATTTTATTAAGCGGTATGATATATGAAGTATAAGTTCATTTTTGGAACCATATACGATTAATCTAACCATAAGATGGACTTATAACTTTTTCTAAACTTTTGTTTGAAAGAGATGGAATGACCCATAATTCTATCACATGATCTGCTAACACATCATGAATAACAAATTCAACATCATTTCTTTAAGGGATGAAGTGGAAATTGCTCAATTCACGAACAATAGTGAGATTGTACCAAAATCATGCAAGTATTTCCTTTAAATCATCAACTTTAGGGAAATGATCTTGAAAACCAAAAATGTTGTCCTAGTTCCCTTATATCTGATTAATCAGATGGTACCTTAGATCATCACAAATAAATATCTTTGTGATTGTTGGATTTTTCATAGCCATGTTCTCTACCACTCTCCATCAGAACTTGATGGTTAGATTTTTCTTCCATATCCATATTTTCACCTATGTTCTCCTACGTGGAAACCTCGTGATGAGTTAATTTGGGTAACCGTTACATTTCATACTTTAGTTTTTAAAAGCCATGTTTTGGTATTCATTTTTACGATGTGGGTTTCTGTTAAACAAACTTTCGAGTAGTAAACCATTTATAACTCCGACGAATTTCGAGGGCGAAATTCATTTTAAGGGGGGTAGAATGTAACAACCCGAGATTTTATAAGATACATTATTTTTAATTTCATTCATATCTTCTATTGTATGACACACCATGATTATCTTGCGCTATATGAAACACTGTATTAGCTTGCAGTATACGCAACACTTTTTTTGGCTCTTGTTACACACAATTTCTAGTTCGTTTGATAGAAGTTATTCTACGCAACATTGAGTGTATATATATATATATATTCAATGTATAAATAAAATATGGTTGGATTCTGTTATACGAAACATCAAAGGAGTTGTTCACTACACACAACCCTGACTTGGCTTTCATTACACACAATCGCGACCTTCCTCGATAGCGTGTGTTGTACGCAATACCGGGTTTTACTAAACAACGATATATTATTATAATATTGTTATGAACTAGCCGTTATGAATAGTGTTAACTAAATATTGAATTTTATAAAATTATTATTCATCTTACACATTTCTAGAACATGGTATAAGAACAAAATAAATTTTTTGGGTAAAATAAGTATTTTTACAAAAATGCAGTTTTGTCGCCTTTTGATGGCGCACTCACTTTAAATATAGTTTTTGACATGTTTATAGGTTAAATTTGACAAAATAAAATTCTTATTTTGAATCAAGATATAAAAATTTACATTAGATAAAGTGTTGATATTTTTCCGATAACTTTCATATTTTAATGAATAGTAAAAACACGCTATATTTTAATTAAAAACAAATTTTTTCATCGTAATATCTTATGTGGTTAAATTATAATATTGAATGGTTTTAAAGTATAAATATAATATATTTTTACCATTTAATATAATTTATGTCATTATCATTTATTTTACCTTGAATTCGTTGGTTAAATCAATTCAATCTTTTGCAATGTTTTAAAGAAAAACCCATTTTCTTTCGACAACGGGATTAATTTTAATTTAATTTCTGAAACTTTTGTGTATTGAATTTGAAAAAATGGATTCCATATTTGTAATAAGTGGATCCAAATTATGTTAATACGCTAATTTTTATTTTTGGGAATTATGAATAGTAACTACGGTAAATTTTATTTACCATAGTTAAAGGTAAATTGGGTAATTAAGGGTAAATATAATATTTTAAAATTACCCTAAAAAAATGTAAAAATCCTATTGGATGACTAAAAGTCTACCCATACCACCTAAGGGTTGGATTAGATTCATTTAATTAAAAATTTTGAATGAAAATAATTTAATTATTATTAAAACCAAAGAATGTGACAACATGTCACTTTCTTAAAGCTTATTAGTATAATAATTTTAATCTAGTGATAACCTTTATGAAACATCGAACATGAATAGTCTCCAGAAAGATAATACAATTATCTACATCATAGGAATTTATTTAGAATTTTTAGGGATTAAATAATTATCATTTATTATGACACAAAGATGATGCAGTAATTGTCTTATTAGTGAAATATTGACATAATTGATGTTATAAATGCCCAAGTAAATGTAATTTGAGACTTTTTATGACTTAGAATAATTTTATAGGTTAATATGACATGTTATTGTGGATTTAAGTAACTTATTTAGAACTTATCATTCTGTTATGAATTTCATAAAAATCATGTACCAAATAGTGTCAAAATTGACATAAATTAGTTTTTTAAAACAAATATTATATTATTAATTGTTATTTTATTCCTAAAAATCTATGTTTCGGCCAAATGACTTAGATAATATTATATATATTAATAATAAACAACTTGGGGTTCGTTTGTATTGATATAGTAAGTTTATTAACCATATAGTGTAAGAAAACAAAAAGACACGGTAAAAGTTAAATTATTTAACTTAGAGTTAAATCTAATTGATAAGGTTAAAATAATAACCTAAACTTGTCTAAATCCTATTGAATGAGAGGCTTTAGACCCATCCCCACTTTGTCTTCGAAATAAGACTCTTTTGAACCATTATAAACCGAATTTGGCCTCAATATAAAATAATATTTTGAGATTTTCCTAAGGTGCCCCTCTCCTCCCTTATAAAAGGGCACCTCCTCCCTCTCCTCCTCACACCAATTTTTGCATTAAAGCTCGGCCAACCCCTGAAAAAATATCTTCTCCACTTCCCTATTATAATCCTAGAGGTCCTGGTCTTCTTCAAAGACAATCCTTAGTTCTTTAAATGGAGGTTAAGTGAAGGCGCGTCAAAAAGAGGTAATATCCATTACCGATCTTTTTCAATTTCTTTCTTCTTCAACTTCTTCTTCTTTAGTTGTTTCATGATAAAGTAATAACATAAGTATTTCTTATATACTGATATGTTGTTATAAATATGAACCAACTCTAATTAACCTTCTATCCATCCTACGGAAAAAGGAAATCACCGCGCGTGCGTACGTACGGAATACCGTCTCCACGCCGTGGTGTAATCTATTTTCCGCCACCACCTTAATTGGATGGGTATAATGGTGTAATGAGTAAATATATTTGATTATTATAAAGTGATATTGATACATAAATAGTATACATACAGTTCAACACAAGTTCCCGATCATGAGAACGATATCATTACTCGTGCGTACGTACGGTCTACTGTCTCCACGTCGCGATGAGATTAATTCTCCACATTAACCATTCATGAATGATTATGAAGTATATATAATGAATAATAATGAAATATATGAATTGTTAAATCTACTGGATTTATGTATATATATATATATATATGTATGTCATCTACTTACTTCCATTTAAGACAATAAGGAAAGGAAAACAGCGTTCAAGCATACGTACGGACTACCATCTCCATGAACGGTGTGTTTCATTTCATTTATCTATCTATTATATATATATATACTGAATATATATGATATATAAATCATTTTTTATATTCTGGAAGTAAGTAAATCATGATATAAGTAATAATAATGTCAAGAACAACAAGTCCAAACACCTACGATAAATGAAACGATTATACCCAAAACGCTTCTTTAACATGGAATTTACAAAAGAACGGGTAATATAAAGTCATAATTGAACCATATATGATATCAGGACAATGAATACGATTCTTTAATAAGTTAATGACATTATTTAAATCATTATACAGGAGGTTCAGATACGTACAAAGCATATCAGACATAAGGTAAGGGAAATATCACAATCTTATTTTTATCCGAGATTGTTTATACTTTGGTATTTACTGGGGTGTATTTTATCATCCACATCCATGTTTTCTAAATATGTAATATTATTTCCATCCACCTACAATTGTTTAAATCCAATTTTACCCTTTGGTGAGTTTTTAGTAAAAGATATGAAAGGAATCTTTTGTCGTTTTTCGTACGAGGTACTTTTTGACTTTTCCGACAAAGGTACGAGAAGAATGTTTTTTTAACTTATACGGAATGAATGGATTTTTAAAAACATTATTTCCAAAAATATTCCTTTACAAGTTTTCAAGTTTATTTTTAATCAACTTATTTTATTTTAAAATTGTATGACATGTTAAGAAAGGAAAAGTGTTTTTGAAGTAGAAAGGATATTTTCCACAAGAATGAAGTTCAAGTGTTTTATCAAAATTATCTTCCATATAAGATAATAAAGGGTTCTGTTTTTATCCCTATTATTACATTGATTTGATTATGTTGTGATGGAATTATTTTTATGAATTCCTTTATCATATATGAATTTTTTTATGATGTCATGATGTTTAAGATTCCCATTTTTATTACATGGGTTATGCAATTATGTATGGTTTATGATTTTGTGGCACACATAAGAATAGTATAATTATGAGATGGGTGGGACCTATATCTCCCTCCAATTCATTGGGTAAAGATTTTATATATCATGAGATAGACATGGCTAGAACGGTAGGTTATACCAGTTCAGTGAAACAGGACTGAAATGAGGAGTGAACTCGGTTCAGAAATGGACTTTGTCCACTAAGATAGTCTTGGCAATGAGTCTTGACTAACAAGAAATGATTCTCTATGATTATGTGTGTATGGCACAAATTTTCATGTTTTATGTTATGATTATTGGGATTTCATTTCACTACTATGATTTATCCCATGTTATGAAATTATGCTCTCTTTTGCAGGTTAAGATTTCCAAAATGTTATGTTCTTATGAATATGTTGTAATTGATATTTCTTTTGTTTACCCTTACTGAGAATTTGAGCTCACCCTTTTATGTTTTCTTTTCCCCAGGATATAAAGAAAGGTTTTAGGTAGAAAAAAAAAAGGGAAGATCTTTATGGGAGATGTTGATGATCTTTCACCACGATTAGAAGATTACGTTCCATGTTTCCAAAGACACTAAACAATTACGGTCCTTGTGTGTCTATTTTTGTTATGTACTAAGTATTCCGCAAAAGTAATGTAATTTCCATGTACGTCAATCTTCAGGTCTCTACAGTTATAGAGGAACGATGTTGCGACATATGATACATCTTCTAGAATAATGTTCAAAATGAAAGCTCCTCTAATGTAGACCATTAGTGAATTCCATGGAAATGGAAATTTTTCTGGATGGAACACTTACAAATGTTTGTATTTTCTTGATTATAACTATTATTGTTTTCAGGGGTGGCTACTTCATAGTAAAAATTGGTGCTTCTTGTGTCATCGAATATTTCTTGACGCATATCATAGATTTCAGCTAAAAAGTAAAAATTCAATGGTTTCAATGATTATATACCACCTCCAAAGTTATTAATGGGTTATGAAATATTAACACAACATGGAAATGTTGAAATAGAATTGTGGAAGGTTTATCATTTTAATGATAGTGGGAACGACATCAAAGTGCATAGTGAAGTGAATGAAACAATGGAAGAAAAAAATTATATTCCTCAAATATCCATATTGGGAATTTAATTTCCTACGACATAATATTGATATGATTCATATTGAGAAGAATTTTTGTGACAATTTGATCTTCACATTTCATAATGAGAATAGAAATTCAATGTATCATCTTAACGATCAGAAAGACTTACAAGCAATGAACATAATGCATGCTCTCTGGCCAGATGAGAATGGAAAGTATTCTCTAGAAATTTTTGCAATGAAAAATATGAATAAAGATAGATTCCATTTAATTTTATAACATTTGAAGGCATATGATGGTTATTCAAGTAACATAGAATGGTGTTTTGACTTAATGAATCATAGGTTATATAGATTTAAATGCCAAGATTAACTTATTTTATTACAACATTTACTTCTATTGGAATTGCATACATTATTACCTGAAATGGAAACAACTATTGTACTCTAATTCTATACATTTTCCAGAAAACTATTTAAGAAAACTATACATCCATTTCAGATTGACAACCTTCAGGAGGGAATTGTATTGACACTTTGTGAGATGGGGATGATATTTCCTCTGTCATTTTTTACTATCTTGATGCATTTAACTGTGCATTTAGTTGAGGATGCTAAATTAGGAGGCCCCATACATTATCGATGGAGGTATCCGATTGATAGGTACATTATTTATATGTTTTTCATTTTATTAAAAAACTCTTGGAACATAATTAAATACGTTATTATTATTTTTAATATATTTCACATATATCATGGGCATTTGACATCATACATGAAATATAAAGCTCAAACTGAAGGCTCTAATTCTAATTTCTATTTGAAAGAGGAGTATATTACCTTTTTTATAGTTACTTGAATGATATTGAGATATTATTTAATCAATTTGTATGTTTTGATGACACATAAACTCAATCTGAAGTACATGGGAAATTAAAAAAAATCCTGCTAATGGACAATCTGTTTGGAGGAGATCAAATGTTACACTAACAGAAATGGAATTATTATAAGCACAGAGATATGTGAGTTTGAATAGTAAAATTTCAGATCCATTTATTGAAGTGTTGTGGATAAAAAAAGAGATGAATTATAGGATGAATATATAATGAGAAAGATATAACAAAAGCTGTTAATAAAGAGCTTGTAGAGTGGTTTTGACGACGTGTAAGTTCATAAATATTATAATAAATATGTATATTTGATTTATTCATATATTTGGTAAATATAATAATGTTTATTAATTTTTTCAGATCATCAATACTGATTGTTAGACAGATTTATTAAAATATTTGAAGTTTCTTACTCGAGGTCCTCTAAAACAAGCTAGAATGGTTGACCCTTACAATGTGAATAGATTTAAATTCCATAATGCTGATTAGGAAGAGGGTTTGAAAACACATAATAGTGGAATATTTACATTTCCTAAAGTGGAATACTTTGTAAAATTTACTAATATTATCGAATTAAACCACCATAGATATTTTTCAGTTTTTTATTCAAATGCAATTGCGTGGATATTATCAGGAATGTTAATAGTTATTAATTTAAATTTATATCTATAAACATCTCTCACAAGATGGATGTTTGGGGACCATGAATTACATGATCTTTATATCATATCATCACAAGTGAAAATGGTATATTATGTGATAGATTTCATGGATTAAGCATGGAGTGTAGTTTCTCAGGTAAAACAAAAAGACTTGTATGATATGGGTGACGAAGTAGATGATTTTACATCTGACATTGAATCTCATCAACAACAAGAAGTAGACTTATTTTTTCATCATGATATTGAAAATTTCAGTCTTTCAAGAGTAAATGATGTAGATTATGTAATGATGGAGTATGAAACAGACATGATTGAAGGAGAAAATGATTGTATGGGTAGTTATCCCTTCATTTATCATCCACTTATCTCATTTTTGTAGTCATCCATTATAATTGTCATGTATATTTTGTCTGTTAGTACAGTTCATATGTTATCATTTATATTTTTTATCTTCATTAATATTTTAAAATATATGTTCTGCACTTAATTTTTTTGATTAAATGATTGGAATGCTGATGAAGTATTATACTCACACTGCGGGTTCAAAGTGTTTTTTAGAAGTCGATCATCTCAGATAATATTTTCATTTGTTTAACTATTTTTTATACAATTTTTTTATTTAATATATTAAGATGTTGATTTATATTTTCTAATGCAGTCACTATTTTTAGGCTACCAATCATCTCGAAAATAAGCGTGGTTGATTGTTTATAAAAAATAGAAAGGGAATTTTGTTAAGGAGATTGCCAAAGATGTTGAGGTATGAATTAATTTTCATTATAATAACATATTATCAATTGTAAATATGTTAATATATGTCCTTATAATATGAATGATATTTGATTTATAGGTAAAAAATAATAAACTATAGTATGTCAATCCCCCATAGTCTTACTTTGTCTCCCAGGATGACCCAGTTGGTAATGTCCTTGGGAAGGAGCATCCTAGTCGAGTGTGTGAATAGGTTTGGGACTATTACCATATGAGGTCTTTGAAAAAAAAAGATGATTTAAAGTGATGAATTGTGGTGAGAAGTTAAATCACACAAATTCAAAATCATTTAGTTCCCAAACTTTTATGTATTTTATATTAAAATTTAAGTATAGAACATTGTTTAATTTTCAATATAATTATATTAATGGTTCTGGTAGTAGGATGTAGAGATGGGGAGGGAGAGGATGATGAACAGAGTTCATCATTAGGAAATTATTCATGGAGAGTGTTTTTTGATGTATTAATATGTCCAATGTGGGTATTTTTTTATCTTTTTCTTATATTCTAAATTGGATTGGGACAATGGGTTCCATTTGTTTGTACTGTATAACCATGTGTCTATATACTGTGTTTCAACTATCTATGGAGATTTTTATGTTAATATGATCATATAGTATGTTTAGTTTATTTTCTCTCTTTTATATATAGGTTGATTATATTAATGTGTTATGTTTTGTATTATTCTTTCAATGTATTGATAATTGTATAATTTATTTGAATGTTATGTTTTTATTGGACAATGTGTCGATTATTATTATTTTGGTGTGAATTAATTAATGTTCATTCTTTAGTTTTAACATGTTTTTTCTTATAGTTTTAGGATATATTTGATAGTCTGGTAAAAGTTTCAGTTTAACTGTTTTTTTTCTTCTGGATAAAGGTTCTGGGGCTATAGAACGTATAGCCTATTTTTTATCTCATGATATAGTGGTGGTTTAAACCACCTCTACAGATTGATATTTATCATATATTTTTAAACTACTAATATATTATGGTAGTGTTTTAGGGGAGGTGGTTAAAACTTCCACATAATATTATAAAATTTTATTTATCAGTGGTTTTATAAATATTAGTGGTGGGTTTTTCAGTAAAAGGCTAAACATTAGTTGGGGCTGAAAACATCCAATAGATCTTAGTAATTTCTTTTAAGCTAATGCTACTGCTAAGACAAAGGAAAATGCCGCGAAATACGTCTTCTAAATCACATTTCAGAAACTCCCGCTAAATGGAAGAAACAACATCATGTTGATTTCTGTCACAAATTTTAGTAGTAGTTTTTTGAAACTGTCACAGAACCATATAGATTTTGTTTAAACTATTTCTATATAGTTATTTTGTTTTAGTGATTTCATTCCATGTTAAATTAGTTAGTTGGATATTAAATCATGAGAACATTCTCACAAAATGTATGTAGTTCCCTGCTAGGCCATGAAAACTATAGATTTCAAAATCATTTGTGGTTCTGGGCTATTCGATAATTCCCTTTTTGATTAGTGGTTCCACAAAAATTCCCACACATGTGATCACATTCCCAAAAATTCAACATTATGCATCCAAAATTCAAACTTACAAAACTCATTATAGATTTTCACCTTCCATATTTTGACTAGTATAATCCTTAGATACTGTTCATTTTCATATTTTCTATTTTAGTAAATAAGAATATCATCGACAGAAACTAAAACAAAATTTTCAAGGTAGTTTATAATGATTAAATTCATCAAATCTATGAATATTTGAGGGGTATTGTTATGTTTTAAGGGAATAAC
Organism: Viscum album; assembly: GCA_963277665.1. NCBI lineage: Eukaryota > Viridiplantae > Streptophyta > Magnoliopsida > Santalales > Viscaceae > Viscum > Viscum album. The sequence goes on along the minus strand of OY728130.1, from coordinate 726,201,087 downwards.
AATGAATTCATTGTTCCCATACCTTGTACTGAAAAATATATTTTGAGTATATTCATTATACACATTCACTTGATGATATCCATAATGAAGATCCACTTTTGAGAAGTATTGAGCTTTTCAAAGTTGATCAAAGAAGTCATAAATCCATGGTAGATGATAATTGTTCTTTATGGTGATCTTATTGAGCTCCCGATAATTGATACACATCTGCATTCATCCATCATTCTTCTTGAAAAAGATCACTAGAACATACCAAGGTGATGCAATATAGTGTATAAAAACTTTTTCCAAATTCCCATTCAACTACTACTTTAACTCTTCATGTATGAGCGAGGCCTTCTAATTGTGTCATTTTGTGATAGAAGTATCTCCGAGAATGAGATATTTTGAGAACTCTACCTCACCATTTAGGGGAAGTCCCGATAACACTTCATGAAATATATCAGTGTATTCCCTAATAACGTGAACTTAATCTAGGTTGATACCATCCTTTTACTCAACTGTTTAGGAAAGGTATGTTTCTTCACAGGGTATCAACACACATACCATTGAGGGATTTTACAAAGGAGATTCATGATCATTCATTAATTTTTAGAGGAGCACGGGATGTTTCAGAACACGAAAATAGATTAATGTTTCCAAAAATTTAATGTGTGATCTATATAATGAGAGCCAATTGATTCCCATTACAGTGTCAAATTCCACAATGGGAGGTATTATTATATTTTTTGGAAGATTATTCCTATAGAATATTACATTATAAGAGTCTAATACTAGGGTTTCAATGATTGAACCATTAGGTGTTTTTATATATTTCTCTACGTCAACATACGAAGGATTTAATTCAACAAATCAACGAATATTTCCGTATATAAAGGGATGTGTAGAACTAGAATCAAGTAAAAAATTTTCCATTATTGTGGGGATATGATGTATACATTGTATAAATTCATTTTCAGGCTCTACTTCAGCAGTAGTGATGGAATCAGATTTACCTTGCTATTTTTTCTTTGGTAGTTGATGAGGCAGATTACCCCTAAGGACCCCTAGTTTAGTGCACTAGCTTACACAGTGCCTTTTCTCCATATGATTGAAGCATTTAACCATTTATGGTTCATTAGGATGTACATACCTTTATTCCACAATTTTTTTGTCTTCTTCATGGATTTTCGACATTCATGAGATTGGTGGCCTTCTCTTCTACACTTGAAACATTTCCCCATCACTTTGATATAATTCCAAGTATTCTTATTCCTATATTTATTTATATGTGGGTTGTTGGATCTTATTTATTCCTTTTAAATTTGACACACCATCTTAAAAATCCATTCTTCTAAGATTATTTCCAAAAACAGGGGACTATTCTCTGAATTCCACATCTACATTGAAAGAACATAAAACCACTTCTTCATAACTCCTAATTTATCAGATATATAGATCTATTAGAATATGTGGTTTTAAACCGCTAAATAATCAATGAATTTTTATTTTATTATTGATAAAAAATCCCATGGCATATATGAAAATCCTTATGAACATGTTCTCATAAGTTGTGACAGATTCACCCTCCTTTTTCTTCAGCTCCATGAATTCTATTTTAATATTTGGTTGAAGAGTTTGAGGTAAATACTAGGTAAATATTTTTTAGATTTTTCAAGATAAATCTATTATATTTCATCCTTAGGCTTGGTGTTCTTCACAAACTCACACCATTGAATGACATGTCCATCTAAATGATAAATGGCTCAAGTCACCTGCTACATCTTAGAAACATTGATCACAAAAAATAAATTGTCCATTGAGATAACACAATATTCCCTGAAAAGTAGATCCACGATCACTCTATATATTAGTGTTCGTTGTTTCAAAAAGGACTCAGTGGTCGGTTAGTCCTTCAGGGGTGAAGCAAGACCTTACACATGGTTCATGAAATTATTCATATCCTAAGGAAACTTTGTAATCTTTTACATGATGTTCTGAACTCCAGCACCCAAGGAATTAGATATGTCATTCTAACAATCATTTTATTGTCACTCATAAGAGTTATTGACATGGTTTATCTTATTTCCCACCCTTTTCTAAAATTGATAAGGTTAGAACAAAATTTAGTTCAACTGAGCATGAATAATTTTTAATTTTATGAAGTAACCTCTAAAGACATATCTTATTGGATACTTATGTTAATGCTTTTAAAAAATACTCTTATAGCATGTTTTAATTATACATAGACTTATAATTCAAGTTTATGATCTTGTTTTATAATCCTAATGCCTAAATTAACTAGACCATGTTCTGATACCAATTACAATGAATTTACATTTTCATTAATAACTATTACGTCATTTTAAATATGACAAATATAATAGCATTAACAATCTAGAATCTTAAGTTTTAATGACTTCAAAAAATTAGGCTCATACATAAATTTTACATAATAAAACTTAAAAATTATTTACTTTCCTACTCTATATCTATTTAGTGTCCCTCACATTCTCTATAGTACAAGTAATTACCTGAGGATATACATCCATGAACGAAGTGAGATAAAATCCCAGTAAGATGATGAATAAAGAACCTGATTCAATATAAAATTGTTGGGTATAATCATAATCATTATATCGTAATCATATGTTCAACATAAAAATCATGAAGATAACATGTTACAATGACATGTGATGCTGAAATTCATCAAAGTGAAACATCATGTTAGACTGTTAAAATACCACACATAGTTGTGAAAAAATATATCATCATGCTCACTCAGAACAAATGTGATAAAGCCTAATAGAATTATTGTCAAAGAATATAGCGTCATGTTCCTGAATAATACACATAATATCATTAAATATGTCACATTTCCCAATGAATTGAAGGTATATATAATTCCAAGCCCACCCATCATATCATAATATTTACATAATCATGCATGCCATGTAGAACGTATAATAATCCTACCGCATGGAAATGAATGTGTTTCATAAGAATTTTATAAAGAATAAATTCATGAATATACATTGGGTTTAAAATAGAAATAGGTAGGTCATGTTTGGTTTATATATCATCATTATAGTGTAAAGAAGAATCAACTCAAGAGGAATCAAGATGTTTTTCTGAAGGAAGATTTCTTTTGGAAAATCAATATATTTGTGAAAAAAATCAAGAAATAAACATGTATATACCCAAAGATAAAATGAAAGACTAATGAAATTCTTTTCAAGTAATATTAGAGGAATAATCAGTCCAAATAATTTGTGAAATAACTATGACCCAAAGAAATAGAGCTGGGTTTGATAATCCCCTCACCTTAATTCTATATTTTATTTTGTTTCTTTTGAACCTCCTAAATAATAAATATTGATTTATTAAAACATTGATCTTGAAGTGAATTATATTCATTTATAAAAATATTTATCAATTATAATAATTTTATTATATTTCTTAATTTTCATTGATGAAATTTATGTGGTTTGATATCATTTTTTCAAAACAATTTCTCGGTTCACTTTAATTTCACCATTTTGTAAAATGTAAGTTATAAATTAGTATATTTAATTCTAGAAGACAAAAATACATGTAATTAATTTTTTATATGTAACATATAATTTATACTCTCTCTACAAGAATGTGGTAATAATAATTGCCTTGGAAATGTCTTTGTAGCTGGTTAATTGATCATTGATGGGATATTGTGTGGAGAGATGGAAAGTGATGTATGAAATTTATATTTATCATAAATATGAAAATTAAAATAGGTTAAAATAACTTATATAATGTTAAATTAAAAAATAATTAGTGTTGTCATATATTATTTTGAAATGAATACAGAAAAAGAAGAAAGATGAGAATAAAAGATGGAAGAGTTAATAGATACTTACTCTCTCCTCATGGTAATTTATCATGTACGACATGATTACTATATGTTAATCGGAGATGGATTTCTCCAAAAAGTACCTCATAATTATATGGGTCTTTATAGTTATTATTTGGTAAGATATTAGGCTTTGTAATGGGTATGTGGAGTATTTTACCAAGGGGAGGGAGATGGGTTATTTTTACTTGAGGAGTGGGGTATTTTTAGGATAAAATATTGAATAAAATAATATATCCTAGTTAAAACTAGTAAAAGTGAATTTTTTAAAATAAAAAACAAATATTAAAAAAATATAATTGGTTTATAACTTTAAATATCAATTAATATTTTAATTAATTAATATATTACAAAGGAAAGTGGAAAGAAAGTAAAATTTTTATATTAAGGAATCATATTTAACTTTAGGTTTTGGAATGCACTTTTAAGGATTAGAAATCCAGTTTATTGTATTTTAATGAATCATTTATAAAACTAAATATATCATGTGTGAACCTCAAGTTATAAAACGGATTATTTCATTGTTATGTCATGAATGATGTAATTTAAGATACACATATTATGTGAAAAATTATATTTTTTATATTCATATAAAAAGTGAAGTATTTCAAAAAAATTACAAAACAAATCACCCTTAAATAATTTCAACGTGCTAATTTAAAAAATGATATTTGTTTTATCAAAATATATTTCACAAATATTTAATATTAAATTTTAATATAAAAATTATTATTTTACAAAATACATTAAAATAATGCTTATTAAAAATGTTTTTATATTTTATTTTAGGTTTTTAAACATGATATTAATTTTTTGGTATTATAATATTTATATTTACTGAAATCACGAATGATAAGTATTATTTATTTAGTATTTAAAATTTTTATTTAAAATCACTATTCCAATGGAAAAGTTACTATTCCCATCTTTCACATTATTATTCTAACGATCATATTAACTCCAATAAATACCACTATATTCAATATCTAATTATTCAAATAAATTCATATAAAGGTTCTATGTCTAAATCCATAGTAATATTGCATGGTTTACTAATATTTTGTTTGTTTTATATAGTATTGGAAATGGGGGTGATGATTCTAGTAAATTGGGGTGATTAATTTTTTAATATTTTAGACTTTCTATTTTATATGTTTTGTCCAATTCTAATGTTTTAAAATTTAATCGATTTTATTTTGATTAATGTAATAGTTCTTATTACTGAAATAATGTTTTTGTTGGTTTATCTATATTTTTTATGTCTTTAATATAATATAATTTAATGAAACACAAAATTATTCAAGAAAGAAATATTACTAAAAAGACATTAGTTCATTACCACTTGGATAATTTTGAGGCCATATTTAATAGCTGTAACTTTTTTTAATAGTTTTTCCTTTAACAAGGTGATAAGTTTTACAATGTTTACTATTAATTAGGAAAACAATATTGATCTATTTAAAAAAGTTTGGATATTATAGTTCCAAATATGCAATACAATAGAAAAATTCTAATAATTGGTAGAAATTAATTTTAAAATGAACCTGTAAAATGTGATGAAAAACAGCGCTCCAGAAAAAAAGAATATTAAGTATAAATTTTTTTATACTAAAAATCAGAAGAATTTTTATTCAAATGGTATTAATTTTTTTATTTTTAATTAAGTTAATGTAATTACCTTTTAAAACCAATTAAAAATAATTGGACTTTATAAATACATGAAAAGAAAAGATAGTTTTATATAATATAATTAGTTTTTTCCATTCAATAAAAAATTAGTATTTTCATAAAAATACAAAAAAATTACTCTAAGATAATTTTGATGTAATAATTTTAAAAATGATATTATTTTTATCATATAAAATTTCAAAAAGTTTAATAAATTAAGTATAATATTCTATCACGAAAATAAATAAAAACTATTTTGATGAAAACATATTCTTGAGGAAAAAATGACTACTAAATATTTTATGATTATTTCTGAAGAATTAATCAATACACATATATTGTGTAAGAAAATTATATATATATTTTAAATTGTAGTTATACTTATTATTTGCCTCCAATTTGAGGGATTTTTTATAATGGTTTCATTTAAATGATATTATTTTATGATCATTAAAGGTCAATGTTTCATGTCGTGTATGATATCAAACATAATATTTTTTTAAAAAAATATATGTTTATTACAAATCTTATAGCTCAAATTTCACTATACATCTTGGTCACACCAAATTTTATCTGGATTTTTAGGATAATTCTTTTGTATAATATGAAAAGGGAAATTGTGTAATATTTATTAAGATACATATTTTTTAAATTTTTAAAGGATATGAGGGAACATCCTAAAGGATTCATAAAGCCTCTACGTATTCCAATACATAAATGGGATGATATTACTATGGACTTTTCCATTGTATTTACAAATAATCCTATAAAGAGTAATTTTATTTGAGTTATTATTCAACACCTTAAAAATTATATATATTTTCTCATTATAATGGAAGATCTACCTATTTTTTACCATGTGAGACCCTATATTAATGAAGTTGTGAGACTCCATAATCACCTATTTTGATTTTATTTGATCATGAACTATATTTTACATAAATATTTTGGAAAATTCATTAGAATATTCGTAAAATTTATCTAATGTTGATAACATATTATCATCTTCAGACAAATAGACATTTTTAAGGACTATTCAAACATTAGTAGACATTTTATCGTTATGATTAGTTTACATTAAATGATTGTGAGATGTATATTTACCTTGGTTATAATTTTCATACAATAATAGATTCTATTATATCATTTAAATGGAACCGTATAAAACATTTTATTAGAAATATTTCATACACTTACTATTGGGATGTTTTGGATGAATGAAAGTTTCTAGGAAGAAAACATTTTGAAGAGACAATGGTGAATTTAAAGACTATTCAGAGTCATATTATGGATGAAAAGGAAGGTATTAGAGTTATTAATATAATAAATACAAGGATCAATAATTTTAAGTAGTGGATTAGGTTTTCTTAAAAGTACCTAAAAATAAGGGTGTTATAAGGTTTGTAATGAAATGGAGTCAAAACGTATGTATATCAAGCCTTTTAAAATCTAGAATGAATTGGAGAGGTGGTATACGATTTGGAAATGACACCAATACATTCTAATGTTAATTATTTATTGTAGATATTTTTTTAGAAAGTACATTTTAGACTAAAATAATGTTTTATCACCCAAGAAATATGATTTTAATATCAGTTATCTTAATGTGAAGAGCCTATCAGGATTCATGATACTAAAGAACAAGTGTTATATAATCGAACCACACTATTACAATTTTACTTTGGAGAAATCATAACATATAAGAGTAAATGTGGGAACATGAATAATTTTTTATTAATAAATACACAATGAAAAAAATTTCAATGGAGGGAAGAATGTAACACCCAAGATTCAATTATAATAAATAAATGTTTCCTTTGAATGAAATAATAACAAAATCACCATAGATTTATTCAAATTTTCACAAGAATAGAAATTCACAAATTTTATAAATTGAATTTTGTGATTCTTACTTAAATTTTAACTTGTAATGTAAAAATTTACATAGGGTAATTTTTTATACTTTTTTCAGAAATAGATGATTTTTGGTTAAGTAGTGAAAATGACGATTTATCAAAATATAGTAAATTTTATGAAATTATTATATATTAATCCCAACATAAAAAAATTTCAAATCATTTGATATACCAAATATGTGTTTATGTAGTTAAATAATGTATTTTTCAACATTATTTTAAATCTTGGAAATCAAGAATGACTTTTATAAACCTAAGTAATATTTTATTCAAATTTAAAACTTTTTTTGAGTATTTGAATTTAATGGTATGGTTGAAATGATAAACTATTTTTTTTATTTATATGAAATTTTAATGTTTATTTTTTATTAAATAAAAAAATAAATCTATGAAAATAAACTTTTTACTTTATTTTAATGTAAAATATTTTTGTATGCTTAAATTACATATTTTCCTAAAAATGATTTCCATGTGTATTGTGTTCTTATATTAAAACTAATTTTGTATACTTATAATATTTTATTATGATAGAATATATTTTATATTTTGAATAATAATTCTGAAAAATGAAATATAATCCGCCCTTTATGTTTTACATTATAAATAAGCTATCATTGTACATTGTAAAGTTTTCATGGTTAAGGATAAATATGGTTTAAAGAATTTTTAGTTAAAGAGATGTCTTAAAATTTCTCCAAACCATATTTAATTTTTTTTCTTTAAACCATATAAAATTATATATATATAAATATATATCATTTTTTGGTTCCATGTGGCTAGTTTACCATCAATAACACCTTTTAATATTTTAAAATGACGAATAATTAAAACAGTGTCACTCTCCTCAGTTATAAATGGGACGTAATTTTATTATCTTATTCACACCACATGATCCACTTATCTTGATCAATAAATTCAAAAATACCTTCTAAAAATTATTCAATAAGACATTGAAACTCTTGTCTCATCGAAATAGGAACCTTGAGGATTTATGTGTATGGAAATTGTAGTTTTATGAAGAAGATGTATAACTTTTAATTTCATGTTTTAATTTTATTTCATCTTTTAACTCCTTCAAATATTTTACAACCAAGATGGTATAATAACATCAATATATTAAATATAATAATATTTTATTTTTCTAGAGGCACAAACATTATTCACATACTTTCCTTTATATTGAAAATGATAACATCAGTCATGTGTATGTACGACCTAACGTCTCTATGTAGTGGTGTAATTCATTTTCCACCACAACATTAAATTGATGGTTATGGAGGAATAATTTAAATAAAAATATATTACATTTAATAAATATTTATGATTTTTATAAACCTAATATATCACATACCTTCTTAGCCTTCCATCCATTATAAAATGATAACGCCACTCATGTATACACGTGGACTACCACCTCCAAGAAGTAATTTCATTCACTTTTATGTTACCTTCATATATTTATGATTAAAAAATTTTATATAATTAATAAAAAATATATTATTGAATTTATTATCATTATAAAAATTTTGTAAATATTTTATAACTCCTTTAAGAATTCATGATTCAATGTTGTAATTTGGGAGATGTTGATCGGAAAACCTTAAAGTGTTCAACATAAACAAGAACTATTCTATGAATTTCATTAGAATATTTATGAAAGGAACATGAAAATGGAATATAGATAAACAAATATTAGTAAATTATTTAAAATATTAAAAATCACTAGATATGATTATCAAGTATATACGACTAAAATGGGACCAAAGGTAAGAGATTTATTTTTCAAAATATAAGGATTTATACATTTTTATTAATAATTCAATTTATATTATACATGTTATTTCCAATTAATATAACAAATTAATGTACATTGAACAAATGCCTTTGATTAAATGGAATATGTATAGATTATCCACATTGACATGTTGATTGAGCCATGTTTACTAATTATAGTTTCTACTATACAAAACACTTACTGATCTTGTATGATCACAATTAAATTTTTCCCTTTCAGAAGGATATGAAGAATGATATTTTGAAGGATTTTTAGGGTGAAATAATGTTTCTTATGCTATCCGTTTTTGATTTATAATGTAAAATGGGAATAAAAAAAGTGTATATATTTTTCTAATACGACTAAACTAATTGATCCTTCCTAGTGAGATCCCATATCTATTTTTCCTATGTAATAAACTAACAACTAGAACTTCGTTACAAGAGTTATATCTTTACAATTAAGATTAGTTATTTATGTAATTATTTTGGTTAAAATTTTGGTATTTTAGTTTTTTATGTTAGTCATTTTATATTTTTTTAAATTTATATAGAATGACAGAATAATTTTTAATCTACTTTATGGGACTTATTATCTATTGAACAATAATGTTAGTAAACCAGGGAAGAAAAATTCCTCATGATTACTTATCATTTAGAATATGAGATGAATCAGATATGAAAAACTACTCGAAGCACAAACGATGGATTGAATTTAATTCTTGGTATGAAAATAAATAAATTAAGTAAATTATCCTATATTAACTATATATATGATAATATAATGCATCAAATTAAGGAATAAGAAGCTAAATATATTGAGTATTATGTCAAAAAGAACATATTGTCATCAATGTATTATTTTTTAATCTCTTTCACAAGTATGAGTCTCATAATGGTAAATTAATGGTTTATGAAATAGTTTTTATAATATTAAAATAGGTAATAATGTTTCTTTCAATATGAAATGATAAAAATATGTATCAAATAGGTATTTCTTTCCACTAATGATTATTTATCTTCTATCCCTTGGAAATGATTCTAAATATTTTTTACACTTTTTGATGGAATTGAGATAAAATTATGAATTTAAAATTTCATTAAGGGGGTAGAATGTAACACCACTAGATTGTATTTATATTACTTTAAATATTTTTCTATGGTTGATTGCATGTACTACATGTAACACTAATCTTCAAATGAGCTATCATGTGCTATTAAAATAAATAAATCCCACCATTATAACAAACCCATTGGACTGGAATATATGAATAAAAACAACTACTTTATTAAATATATGTAGAAATGATTTCCTTAATAAAAATTTACTAATTAAATTCCATGAAAGAAGAACTTAATTTTATAAATAAAATCATATAATATTAAATATATATTATTTTGAAAAACATTTATTTGTGCAGTGTATTTTTATCAATATAAATCAATCTAATAAAAATAAATTATTTTTTAATGAAATATATTGATTATATATCTAATAGAATAAATTAAATTGTATCTAATTATGTTTACTAGACAAGGAATGACTATACATTCATTTTAAACTTCAAAAAATATATTTTCTCCCTAAAATTGTTTTTATTGAGTTTTTGTGAAGATATTATAACTATTTTTTTCTAAATTACAAAATTATAATAGATAATTTTTTAATATATTTTGAAAAATACTTCAAAATAATATCTAGAAAAATATTTAGGACTTTTTAGATAAGACTTATTTTTTCTAAATAACGAAAAAAACCAATTTTTATTAATACTTTCATTAATTTTCATGTATTTAGATACTAACATTATATTTTGGATTTATTTAAAATTATAATTAGTCAAATTCTATTAAATATAATAAAATTAATTCCATTGGAATCATAATTATTCATGATATTTGTATGAAATCATTTTTATTATTAAAACAAATATTTTTTGCAAAAAGTATTTCCTTTTCATTTTAAGACCCTATATTAAAAGAAATTTATCCCACTTATAAAAATTGAATCGTGAAAATGGAAATAGTATTTTAAATAGGGATTATAAAATTTATTGATGGGTTAAATTTCATATTTTTCATAATGAATAGTAATCCTAGTAAATGGTCGTCACCTTGGTAAGGGGTAAAACATGTCAAATAAGGTTTAATCTAAGTGATAATGTCACAAAATATCATCATAAATATTATTAGATGAGGTTATATTGACCATTATGTCCATATAATATCAATTTTATATATTCTGTGCCGTAGTCCCATCGAAAAGAATTTATATTATTTTAGATATTTCAAAAATTACAAGAGTGCCACTCTCGTCACTTGTAAAGGTGACATTCCTCTCAATTATTATTCAAATAATATGAGCCTTATATCTCACCGAAGACAAACCAAAGTACCTTAAATATCTAAAAAATTTATAGAGTTCCTTGTCTCACCAAAATACAAACGTTGAAAGTTTAAGGTGCAATCCAAAGGAGTATTTCAAATGAACAGACATACAACTCTTAACCAAGTGTTTTTTTGTTTATTTAGTCTTCCACTTCATTGAAATATTCTATACAAATGATTGTATAATACTATAAATATATTAAATATTTATATATGGTATTATATTTTTGTAACCAACCTTTTTAATATTCTTTTCCTTCTAATATGAAATGAAAACATCACTTGTGCATACATGTGGACAGAAACCTCTATGAAGTGATGTGTTTTTTCATCAATTGATCATATGGATGGTTACAATGATGGATAAAATGAATATATATATCATATTTATAAAAAAAATCTATGATCCTTTTAATATAATTTATTACTTACCATATAATCCTTCCATATGTTGGAAAATTATTTTATTGCTCCTGCGTACATGGGGACTACCACCTCCAAGAAGCAATGTGATTTTTTTATTAATTAATCACATGTATGGTCATAAGTATATAGAAAACTTGAATTAAATTTTAATTCAATATAATATTAAAAAGTAAAATACTTTATAAGTTATTTTTTCCACCATGTAGAACATTGAAAAGGTTGTTTATGTGTATTTACAAACTACCATCTCCACAAATAAACGTGATTCATTTATCATGTATGCCTTTCATGGATGGTTTGAAAATTAAAATAAATATATAACAATGATACAAATGAATTTTTAAGATTATTTAAAAGATATAATAATTAACCCTTTGACTAAAGTCAACACACCAATTTTATTATAAAGGCAAAAAATCGAACATCCTCGAATCATCCAACGTAAACTCAACTAATACTATTAGTAAATAAGAGACATTATTAAATGAAATAAAACGAAATAATATTGAATTAATTAACTTGATAAAGGTTATGAATAAAGTAAAATATTTTAAAAAAAATTATTCAAGATATTAAAAGACGTACATGGAGAGGTGGGACATGAGGTAAGGTATTTATCCTCACAATTTCTATTCTTTAAGACATATTAAATTTTCAAAAAACATTTTATTTTTGTGGAGTTTCAAATTACATATAATTTTATTTTAGTTTAAATTTAAAATAATTCATTTGTTTTATAAAAAATTTCATTTTATCTCCATCAAAATTATTTTTATTCAAATGTTACCAATGCGAGAAGAGCCTTTTATTTAAAATAATGTTTTTAATATTTCAAACACATTTTTATATAAATAAATATAATCTTATAGGGTTTGAAAAGTATTATTAATTATAATTAAATTATAGTTACTTGTTATTTTGAACAATATTTTACATTATTTAAAAAGATTTAAAAAGATATTTTTTCATTATTTTCTGTAAAGATGATTTTCGAATTTCACTAGTAAAGTGTCAAAAAATGTTTGTAATGTATGCATAATGAATATAATTTATAGATATCATGAAAATTATTCATTAATAATTTTTATATATAATTTTTTTTAAAACAAATATTCCATTTCCAGTTCTTCTAGGAATTTCTCATTTTAAGAGTTTTCCATGGGAAATGTATTTTTGTCCTTATTTTTATGAAAATAAATAAAGTTCTTCTAAATATGTGTTTTAAAAAATATTTTATGTTGAAACTTTAATATTATATGTTTCTTAATGTATTTTACCATATTATTTTTTTGGATGATGATGGGTGAGTCTGATATATCTCCTCAATGTAGTGGGTTATGTGAAAAGACTTGCTGGATTATAAGTATCTAAAATAGAAAATAAAATTTTATGTGATTATATATTAATAAAATAATGCAGAAAAAGTTTACTATTAATGATATTTTACTATGAATTTTATAAAGTTTACTATTTACTTATTATCCGTAAGAAGTAATTTAAATTACACAAGTAAGTTTTTCCCCTATAAGAATTATTGAAAGTGTATTATGGATATAAATGCCAAACAAACCTAAATGTTTAATTGGTTTTATGGAAATATTTTAATTTAAAAAGGAGAGGATTTGAGTTTATGAGATATAGGATGGTTTTTGATTTTATGAAGGGGAACAGATTGTCTTCAATGAAAATGTTTCATGTTTTTACAGGAAATACACATAATAATGAATTTTCCATTAAGATTACTTATTAGATGTCTTATGAAAATATTTTTGAGGAATTGATTTATTGAGTAATTATATAAATATTTTCTCTACATGGTTAATTATATAAAATAAAAAATTTCTATGGTATTTAATGATTTTCAAAATAGAAAAAGAAGTTTCTTTTCTTAGTTATCCCTTACTAAGAATTTTGTTCTCATCCATTATTTTAAAAAAAAATTTACATGTAAAATGAAAATTCAATGACTATATAATTTTTACTTTTCCACTGTGGGGAATCATCTTAAACAAATGAAATATTTTTTTAATGAAACTTGTGTTTAAAGTTAAGAATCCTATTTTTGGTGAAATGTGGACATTGAGTGGGTGTGTCCAATTTTTATTAAAATAGGTAGATATGTATGATTTTTCCATAATTATATAATAATCTAAACCTAAAAGATCATGGTAATGTAATAAAATGAAAATATTATTGCAAATCATGTAATTATGGGATATTTAATAAATATGGTGTGATAGAATATAAATATAATTATTGTTGATATTTGATAAGTATTTAACCCCTTACAGTAGATTAAATAAGAATTAAATATTTGGTAAAGGACACATTTTCTTGATAAAAATCTTGTTATTTTTATGATAATAAATGATTATATGAATTTATCAATTTTTCTACATAACTAACAGAACTATAGAACGCTATCGGGAAGCACTCATGCATATAAAATCACTATCCATATTTTCCTAAATTTATTTATTCAATTACTATAATTAAAATAGGGGATTTCTATAAATATTATTTTATATATGAATAAAATGATGTATTATTAAAATGGAAAAATCATCATCTTGATTTCGAGGAAGTCTCAAAAACTTTCCAATAAAAAGAAATGTATTAATTCAATATCTTTATATCATCAATATCGAGTTTATCTGTAAATTTTGGGGGAAAATACCCTTTATGATTGGATATGAAGAGAAATATAATGTAATTAATTTTAATAGGGAGTTTTTATTCAATCCATCACAAATATTTGATCATATGTTCATTTTGGAAATTAATGTGATTCCCCTACATTAGAAATTAATATTGTCTCTATGTTCATAGTACCAAACAATACCCTAAAAGATGTCAAATTCAACCAAATGTATAATTATATGATGTAACGGATAAAAATTACCAAAAACTTCTATAATAGATGAATTTTAGATTTAGGATAAAATTCTAAAACCCCTATGAGTATTCTCTGATGATTCAATATATATCCTTCAGTGTGGTGATTTTATTCTCTTAAAAAAATTCTAGATAAAGTGTGGTTAAAAATATAATCAAGTATAATATTGTTGATTGATGAACTAATTTTAACTCTGACTATATCTATTTGATTCTAGTTATAAATATTTACTAAAATAAAACTGGTTAGTATGAGTACAAATAAACAATAATTAGTATATAAAATCATATGATAAGTAAAATCAATAACAAGATACCCAAAACTATGACACCTTCATTTTAACCTAGGACATTTTAGGTTCATATTACATCACTTTTGTTTCATCAAAGGCTGTTTTAGGTTTTATCCTCTTATTATTCTAAACCTAATCTACAATAATAAGAATAAAACAACTCTAATCCCAACCTAGAAGAAAAAACCTTAACATGAGCACATATAAAATCACTTTACACGAATATTAATTATATTTATTAGTAAGTCAAACCCCAAAACCAACAATTTTAGTCTATTTTGATACTATATATAAGACCACATTTTTTTAAAATCATTCTTTAATAACTTCCAAAAATAATCTTCATACATGATACCATTATAAAAATATTAATCATAATATTTATCTTTATTAATATGGAAATGGAAACTTAGAGGGGAAATTTCAAATTCTCAATAAGGGGCGAACATAATAGATATCCATCAAAGAACAAAATTGATCTATGTTTCAAATGTGGGTATGGTAACATAATCATGGTCCATTAATATAATATTGCAAAACCTATCCAATAAAACATTGATCATTACATATTATTCATGGCATGTGGTTTTTTCTATAACATAAGAAACGAATCATAGGAGTGTGAAAATAATATTTAATTATCACAAGCTAAGAAAACATAATATTAGACGGTATCAAAACATAGTGTTTTAGAATATGAATGTGGCATAAACATAAGAATATAATACCATTCCTTATATCGAGTCTCATTTACAAGATAATAATCACATGTTTTATATTGTCCCAGAGATGATTGTATTTACTCCATAATCCTTTACATGCCAACTTAGGAGATATAAGGCTTTACCTAATGTATTGGAGGGATATATAATTTTTTATCCACTTGTACCTTAGGTGTTTTAGTTTGCTCCCAATTCCCTATAATATCATGAGGTATAAATATTTATCCAATGAATTTGTGGGATATTTAATTTTGTAACTACTCATCAAATAATGAAAAACCATACATAAGTGTGCCATATGAACAATAGATCGTTCCAAATTCCATCATAGTAAAATTAACCCACCAGAAAGAAATGAGTTTCATAGAAATCATCAAATGGGTTAAAAATTAATCATCCTGAGAAAGATAGTGTATGGATATATGAAAATTCATCCATTGTAAAAAATAAGAATCCTTTAAGTATATCAAAATAGCTATAAATAAATTTATAATTGCCTTAAAATATTACATTGAGAAATAAGAAGAAATACCCTTTACATTTTTAATAACATTTATGATAAATGAATATAATTTAGAAAAAATGGGTATAAAAAATACTTTGTAAAAACATGAAAAATTAAAAATATTAATTTTAGAATAAATATGAATAAGGTTGAGAGAAAATGGAATCATATAGATTATGATAAAAAAAGATTCATTTCAAACTTTCTTCAAGAATGTCAAGGATAATAGAAAAATAACCAAATAGAAAATGATTAAATAAGTTTAATTTTCTTATTTATTAAATAAATTTTACGAAATAATAAAATAACCTTACTGAATTATTTAATTATATATAATTATATTAACAAAACAAAATAAAGAATATGAACATAGAGGGAAACAATTCAAGGTAGAGAATATGAGATAAGGTCGGCTTTACTAACATGAAGCAATTTTTTTTAATTTTGAAACAAAGAAAGGTGAAATGGAAATAAGACATGTAAAAATTGAAATAACTATAAAACTATAAAATAGAATGGTACTTAGAGAGGTAGAAAATTTATTTTTCCCCAATGAAAATTTAGTCCAAAAAAATATCGATTTAAAAGTGAGATTGGAAGGACAACATTATGTATTTGGTACATTCTGTATAAAAAGATCTTGAAAGATAGAATAAAATGTTACTTAAAATAAAAATAATAAAAATTATTATTAATTTTTTTCAATGACATGTTATATAGACTATAATAATGAAAATATTCTCACAATACAAAACATTCTCAAAGAGGGGAATCTGAGATGAACAACCCTTACTTCAGACTTCTTCTTGACCAGATGATATCTAATTCAAATTAACATAAATTTAGGTTGATTATTAATATATAAAATAGTATTATTCATATGCATTTTACTTAATACCATTCATTTACAATCCCTTATTTACAATATAGTAATCATTTATAGTTAATAATTAATATTCATGTGTAAATTGTTCTGTCTTCCACGCATGTTTCAGTTTTTTGGTTCAATTAAATGAACCTTGATCATGTTTTCATAAAATATATAATTTTTATCAATATATATTATTTTTATTTATATATTTATATAATTTCATGTCCATTTAATGAAACTTATGGTTACTGTTCACACAAAATCCTTATTTTTTGTGAATTTCAGTTCAAAAAAAATAAATGATTTCATTAATGAATATACATAGTTATATTACACAGAAAAAATATATGAATCTTATAACTATTAAATTTTATTATTATTTTCTAATTTTATTTATTTTTTTGACAATATAAATGTTATAACATCCAATTTGGGGAAAAAACCAACAAAAACAAGAACACCTTATAACAACTAAATTTATAAGAACATGTTATTTCATAATAATAAAAATATATATTTTTATATAAGTTAAATTATTATTTTTTATTATTAATTTTTATTATAATATTATATAATAAGTGGTTGAATAATACAAATAAGAGTGATTAAGGAGTATATAAAATTTATGTTTGAGACTTAAATATACTTTTAGCGTGCCTCTAGGAAATGAGGGATTTGGGAATTATTCATGGGATGAGAGGTTATCAAAAAAGAAAAAAGGATTTTGGAGAGGTTATTTGGGTATGGATTCAAGATATAACCAAAAGAAAATGTTATTTTTTTAATGGTAGAAGAGGGATACTTTTTAAGTGAAATTTTATCATCATTTCTACAAAAAATTATTCCATGTTGTATAAAATTGTTATTTCCAAAGGGAATCTAGAAACAATTGACCTGAAAATGGATAAGTGATGAGAGGAGGTTAATCAAGAACCCATGAATAAAATTATATATATATATATATATGATATTTTAGCCCGTTATCCCCTTGATTAAAAACTTTTATATATTTTTATCCATTACTGTGGTGGTTAACTTTTCCCTTGGTAGCTTATTTTTCAGCAAAAAAATACCTTAATGCCTAATTTGGATATGTTTATTCAAAATATGAAATCCATTTTATTAGATTCAATTTATAATATTTACAAAAACATCAAGTAATTCATATTATACACCAAATAAAAAATTTACATGAATGTGATTTTTTTTATTTTTTATATATAAATATTATATTTCATTAAAATAATTCTTTAATAGTGACCAATTAACATTATTAATACATACATACTCAATATAATGAAAAAAATATATTATTTTTTTATTTTAAAGTGAATTTAATAACATCCAATTGTTCATCTTATAATAATCAAATTCTATAAATCTATTAGAGTCATAATCATTTTTTGAATTTTATAAGAATATCGAATAATTTATTATTATTAATAATGATATAAAATGAATTAATTTTTTTTATAATGTATAAATTATCATCATTCAATAATTAGTTTTATATGTAAATTATGTTATTTATAAATTATTTCAATCATATATTAATGTTCAATTGTACTTATTAGATACATATCTTACTAAAAACCATATATCTTATGTATAATTATATCCAATGACCATTTTTTCAACATGTTAAAATGGGTTCCATAGAAACCAAATTCTTTATACTTTATGATAAAACAGTAATCATTTGATGAATATTAATAATCTCTTTATCACATCCAGATTTTTCTTCTACGTGACATAGTATGTGATAATGTCCTAAGAATAGCTGTCGTGCTTAAATTTCATAGAGGATCCCTACTATGATGAGAAATTAAATGTTCCATTACACTATTCTTGAATATATGTTCTATGGGTGGATGATATCATTTGAAGGTACAAAAATGATATAGGCTATCATGGTTGGGGAATCATGAAACTTTGAGGCACCATCTCATGGTGTGCGCCCTTGGTAATTTCTAGGAGGATACTATGAGAAAATGACCTGCTAATAGGAAATGCAAATTCATAAGTGTCATTGTATGTTTTTATATGAGGACATGTGTATTGGCCCTTATACTTTAAAATTATTAATAATGGGTATTGAGACTATCACACTTAGAATTATTGATAAAAACTGTGATGACATATGATCGCGAAGAGGTAGGATATGTTTTGTGCATCAGGAGTAATACTGCATTAATGAATAATGTGATAATGGATTTGTCACTTCTACTAAAGTAGATATCTCTGACTCTTTGATGGAAATGATATAGGCTAACTAAATCCATGGTCATGGTGTTCTCCAGGAAAGTTCAATTCTGCGAAGTCGAAGAATGAGAAATTGGGCCCATGGGTTGAGGCACTTAAATGAACCCCACTTACATTGGCATATTGATACAAATGGATTTTCTTACATGGTTAGTGTTTGTATGAGGTGAAATGTCATTATGACATCAACTTATTTATCTAGGGTTCCTTGACCTGTTACTAGACAGTAATCTTTTACATTAGAGAAGCATGCCTAATGCCAATGAGAAAGAGGCCCAGAGGGTCACACACTAAGTGTACCCAATATCTAAATTAAATAATTTAATTATATAACAGGTTGAATAAATATAATTCTCAGTTATGGTAAAATAATTATTCAACTATGTCTGAAAGAATTTATTTTATCTCTTGTTATTCAAGAGAATATATTATGGATGAAATATATATTTTTTGGCGAACAATGAAGTTATATTTATTTAATAAATAAATATTCATTATTTATGGCCTGGTAAATATTAATGAGGATTGGTGGACCAAGTTATGGGTCCACAAAGAAATAATATTTGGTTAAATGATATTTAAATATAAGGTTCAAGTTAAGAACATGTCCCAGAAAAAATATCATTTCTATTATTACTTGACATGGGATTTCACTTGGAATAATAAATTAATTAATGACACATGTGGTAATTATTTATTTTTACCAGGTAAATTAAATAACTCGTTATGTTATTATTCTCTAAATATTCCAAGGGGTCATTCGGCTAGCTAACTAGTCATTGTGTGCACAACATCTTTGGAGAAAATATTTCAATCCTAGATAACTTTCTCCTCTCCAATAATGCTCTCTATAATGAGGGAGAGCCTCCTACACCATGTTTAGGAGAATGATTTTTAATCTATTCCCAGGTTGATCGAAGGCATACATCACAAGTGTAAGGATATTTTGTGCCAGAACCCAGAGACTCATTTGATGACATCTAGAGATATGTGGAGCTCATGTGGATCATCGCTAGAGGATTCTTATACTTGGATTCTACATCGCAATGAAGCCTCCCCTCAGACCCGTAGTTCAATGTATCAACGAAGAAAAAATAACCTTGGAGGAAATTCTATAATTTAATAAAATTAAAAATAAGAAAAATATTTCGATCCACTCTACATGGTTATGAGATCTCTTATTTTTCTTTTACCATTTATTCAATTACATGGACACTGTTGTTCATCATTGTATTGATCCTAGATTAGTCATCTATTATAGAAATTTTCAATGTTAGGTACATGCCCCTCCTGTGCTTCCACTACACCCAGAACCTATACAAAATCCATATACCGAATGGCCACACGTCCAATAACCATATATATAATGGTCATATGATATATATATATATATATATATCCATACATACATTTCTAAAAACATTCGTCACATCATCATGTTTTCTTGTTTGGATGTTTATCAAATTTGTAATGTGTTTTATTATTTATATAGTTATCATTAGTGTTATGATAATCATAGATGATCACAATGATCCGAATTTCAACCTTTTGGTATTTTAATTTAATTATGGATTAATTACTTTGATAATTATATTTTTTTTTCATTTGTTAATATTTTAATTTAAAAGATTTTTATTGTATTATGGTTTCATAATTAAATAAATCAATATCCATTTTAGTTCAATGATTTGTGTATCACAACCTATTGAATACACCAGATTTACATAAAGGTTAATTCATATTAAAGTGCATGGTGAAATTTAGTAAAGTCACAACCACTCTATGTTGGGTAAGATATTGTGATCATACAAAATGTTTTCTGGGATATAAAAAATATATTTTAGATGATACACAATATTTTTATGATATTAGAGAGTGAAAATTATAAATGTATCCGAATTTTTGTGGTATTTATGGTATTATGTCTAATAAAAAGGATACACAAAGGAATTCATAAGACTATTAGAAGAATATGGAATAATTCCTTAAGAATATGGAATATATTATAGAGGTGATGTGACATTTTTTAGATTACAAAAGAGATTTATGAGATATTCAATTTCTTATATAAGGTGTATCAATTTGGTAAACAAAACAAGTTCAGATATTATATACATATGAGATTGATCTTTAAATCATATATTAAATATCATGATTGAGTCACAATTCAAGCTAAGATGGAACAATAATTACATTGGGGAAAACTGTAAGGATATTGACATGATAATTTTTGGATTTAAAATACAATATTGGAAACCATTATTATATATCAAGAAAAAATATTTTGTTGGGGGGGTATTTTACACTATTTTAAAAGTAAAATAATGTTAATGAAATTTAATATATGTATTAAAAATACAAATAATAGGAATATCCACAAGATTCAGTTATTGAGATGTTGAAATGAAATAGTGGAAATAATTTTATGAATATGAAAGTGAAGTATTACAACTATTGATCATCATTTTTATATAGAGTCATTATGAGTGAGGAACTACTACTATTGATGATCTTTAGAAGGCTTAATGAATGATGAGAACGAAACAAGACAATGTATGATTACCAACCCATGTACATTATTTTATCATTGTGAAATGATTATAAGAAGGATAATTTCCATGTTGTGGAACAATTCATATCCTAATAGATAATGTCCATGAATTTGGTGAAGAATATACTTTTTTTAGGATCACTCATAATTTGATAAACACAATGGCAAAAAATTTGTCTATATATTTTATTCACATCCCAATATCCCTCTACGTTATTCAGCATAGTTCTATTATACTCAAATAGGTGAAGAAATAGAAGGGGAACGCCAGGTTTTTATGAGGTTCTCCACCATAAATTGTGACTACATTCCAAGTGTATATTAGTTTTTATCTCTCCCGCAGTAATATCATTTTATTACCATGAATTAGAAATAGTAAAATTCATTAATGTGAAACAAATAAAGATTCTAGCACAAAATTTACTTAGAATAAGCAACAATTTGCAGAATATAATAGAATCACCTATTTTAAAAAGACCATCAGTGCTATGTGAGTGGAAAATTTGATAATTTGAGTCTGATAATATTCATCCTCTTCAAAAATTAATATCCACATTTTCTATTCATCGTAACATGCATGTCTCCTGTGCTTTTTTAGTCTCTTAGAAAAAACATTTCCTTCTCCATTTATCACTTATATACTCAACATATGACATGAATATTGTTTTTATAAATTGCATATCAAAACCCTTTTAATCATAGGAAATCAGTTCTACATATTTCTCAGATATCAAAACTCATATAACTGATCACCAATAATATCTCTATTTAATATTCATGTGATATCATGAATTATTATGGAATTGTATCTTCGTAATATGTATGTTATTTTTTCAATGTATGAATGATTTTTTATATGATAATTTGTAACCGTGAATAAATTTATTATGATATCGGATTCATCAGGTTTCTATAATGTTATTTAATGGAATATTCTCTCAAGGAATAGTATAATCCTTTATGTCATTCCATCACAGTGCCTAATTGCCAAAACAAGACATAATAGTGTGACTCTATCCTATGAATTCATCTTCATTATACACCCCAATGGTTCCTTCTCATGGAATGATAACAAAAAATATTATAGAACCAACGATATTTTATCATTTATATGTAGATATTTTCATGACATGACACTTGTCTTAACGTCATGGAAACTATAAATTGTTTTTGGAAAATACCTTATTTAATTATTTATAAACCTCATCCTGAATCATGTATTAATCATAAAAGTATGGTGATTTTTTAGGCTTTAGTAATAATAAACAGTCCTGATATTTTTCTTCCAAAACGATTATATAGAATATATCCACCTATATGTTCTATAATTGACTCTAGCATGTCTAAACATCGGGATGATCTTTATTAATACCTATCCTCCTCAAACAAATGACCAATATGAGAAGAAATTTCAGACAACGGAAGAATTTTTGCAAGCATGTTCTATGTATTTCAAATGAGGAAGAGACCAAAATCAATATATGGTTGAGTTCTATTAAAAAAATTCCAATCAAGAATCCAAATGGTTCACTATGAAGAAGTTTTTGAGAATTGGTGTGGGAAACCAACATGTTGTGATGATGTTGGGGAACAACAACTCCTAGGTCTTGAAATGGATGAGGAAATAGTGGAGAAGGTTAAGATAATTCTACATCATGTCAAGGCTGCTCAAAATCAATAAATGAGTTATGGTGACAATTCTAAATGAGACCAAGAGTTTGATATTGAAGACATGGCATTCCTATAAATACCTCCATGGAATATGGTCATGATATTTGGAAAGATGGAAAATCTTAGCCCAAGATACGTCACCCATTTGATATCCTTGATCACATTGGAATGGTGACGTACCGACTTTGACTCCCACCTAGCCTATCTCATGTACATGATGTATTCGATGAATCCTTCTTGATAAAGTACATACCAAACCCCTAACATGAACTCAATATTTTGGTGTAACCATTAGAGAATGAAATTTTTTATGTGGAGCAGCTGGTGAAGGTCATAGATCGTAGAGACAATGTTATACAGAAAAAGATAATGCACCTAGTCAAAGTGTTATGGAGAAAAAAATTGAATAAGAAATGAAGAAAATAGATGATGTGATGAAACAGATTTACCCTTATCTTTTTTAATCTGGGAAATGAAAATTATACGATGAAATATCAAAATGGGGGAATATTTTAATGACTGAAAATGTTAAAAATAAATCCCCCCTACAATTTAATGAAATTTCTTATTATAAAATATAGATATAGAAGACACATGCACATATTTGGTTTTATTATATCTTATTAGATTTAATTGACTATTAAGAATCATCACCATTCATTATTTATCCATTGAATAGTGATCCCATGATTTTTATAAATATAAAGTTTAAATAAACAATTGACACAAAAAAAGGATGTGATGATTTCAACAAGTTGGATCTTACACTATAAAGCCCATATATATGAGCATTCAAGGGAGATATTATCTTTAGAAATTGACATTGACCAATAGCATGTTGATATCTAATAACTTAAGATTGATCCAAACCATTTAAAAATGAAGTTTAATCTCATCTAGACCACTACCCAAACCATGTATGCCAAACCATCCCAGGAATGTCTCTCCATCGCATACCTTACAATTATGGAATTTACTGGTGTATTAATGGGATATGTATCATGATCTTATATATATGATTATGTACATTATTTTTTATAGAATAATCGATATTTTTTCATTCTATTACTGCTATTTTATAAATGTTTTTTATTTTTACATAATAAAACAATACTAGTATTTTTTGGTAATATTAAAATTCAATTAAGGGATTTTTTTATGAATTAATGGATTTTTGAAACAAATAATATTTTCATAATATATTATTATTAAATAATTTTTATTAAATATAAAATTTTAAATAAGCTTTATGAAGAAGAATTTCATTTTTAAAAGGGCTCAAAAACTATTATAAAAAAACCCACCCTTTATCCATAAATGATGATTATCAGATTAAAAGTGAAAAGTCATAATATAGATAATTATTTTTATAAAATAAATATTATTTTTTGGAATAAGAACATCAAAATTATACAATGGGGATTTTATGATATTCATCTTAGGTTGTTGAATTTTTAGGGTAAGAATTAAATAATGTATAAATACACATCGTGTATTATGACATCATAATGACCCAAAAGTTATGTAATAAACACTATAAAATGTATCCATGACCAAATTTATATTTTTACAACTAATATATTGTTATTTTTTGTTTTTTTATTTATTTTATAAATCCATTTTGAATCCTAGAAGACTATTAATATATTTTATGATTTTTGGCATATTTATGTGGAAGTGAAATTTCTAATCCTTTATTCATGTTGAAATTGATTGTTTAGATAAATTTTTATTATTTTAAGATAAAAAATGTCTTGATATGTGTAATTTATTCATAATTGGAAGGTATAAGAAGATATGGTATGAAATAAGAAATTTGGATTTAAATTTGATTCTTTTAGACCATTTTTACAAGGTTCATGGTAATTCCTATGTACAGTAAACCATGAAACTAGGCCCGAATTAACATTCAAACTTTTGAGACTAATGAAAAAAACAGCCAATTTTTTTTGAATTATTTTAAAAATCATGTGGATCATCTAGGAAACCATAAATAATATGATGGTGAGGAGGAATTGGCTCATTTCATAGTATCTGCATGATTTTACAATCCATGATCTACAATTCCTTATGGCAGAACCTTAAGTACAGCTGGCACACAGTTTTACTAAATTTTCACCTTAACCATGTGGAACTCAATAGTCCACCACCTACTTTATATATTGCCCTCATTCCCATTATTTGAATTGGGATTTGGACCCCTAACCACTAATGGATTGTGGGGGAAGGCCAATTAATGTGGGGTGGGGACTTTTTTAGACGATCATTATCATTCGGAGGAGATCATCTTGGTAATGAGGTAGCTTTGAACTCATTAAATGATTTTTTGGAGATTTTTATAATGTCTTTTCTTGGAGTTTATAATTCTTTCTCAATTTTAATGAAATAAAATCATGAATCAATACTTTTTTGTTGTCCTTTACCCAATGATAAGTAAATTATCCTTACGTGTTTGGGGGTGTGGACAATATATGTTAGTCAGTAATTTATTTTTCATTTCATGTTTCTTTTGTTTCATTATACCTATTGTAATTTTCACCAAAATATAATTCTATATCTTTGTGGAAGCTCCATATTAGAACAAGAAAAGAGTTTATAGGGATCTCCAAAGGAATTATAATAAAAAATTCTATGATCATCAAGTGCACTTGTTGTCTGAAAAGGGGGTTTTCATAAAGTAAAAAAAAATAGACCAAGTAATTGACTTCAATTTAATTAATCGAAATTCATCAAACCAAGGGAGTTCTATAACATTGTAATCCCATGGATATGAGTATTTATAAACAACACAAAAAAATAAGACTATCATTTCAATGTGATTTTTATAACCTCCAATGCCCCGATGCATTTCTTCCCTTAATTGCTAAAAACAACTTTATTTTATTTTGTTAATGTAAACCATATAAGATTTTGAAGAATTAATCACTCAAAGACATGAAAAAACTCTCATAAAGATCACTAATAAACTCTATATTTAGTCAACATTCAGTTATTTAATCAAGACTCAAGAAATATAATGATATAACTTCTCCCTATTAATCGACTCTATACATGCAATATACTAGTAACGAGAATTGGTAAATCAATTTGAGCTACCAAAAGTAACACATTGGATGAATCAAAACCAAATTTTGGCACAATTTTTGGGGATTTCTGAAATGGTGTTTTTTATTCCTATGTATGTATTAATTAAGTAAAAAAATAATAAATTACATAAAAATTCTTGTCTTAATACCATTTCTATTTTTGGTACTTTATATTTTCACATATTATTGTTGGGGTTTTGTTGGAAATTTTCTAGTACCATAGTTGTATGGGTTGTTGGATCACTCATTCCAAGAGTGTCGAGTATTTGGAAACACTCCTATTTATCCTAGAAATTGAACGAACCTTATCTAATAAACATTAGGCTCATATGGGGAACATAACCAGAATGACCCCATGGAGAATTAGGAAGAGGAAGAACCAACTGTTTTCCATGGAGGTGGATACTCCTTTACACATGATGGAAATGAGAACCAAAACCTCATTGTTGATAGGGAACCTAACCAAAACCCACTGACTAAATATTTAGAGTTTGTTCTAGGAAATCATCAAAGGAAAAAATCTCTATTTATTTTAAGATATGACCAACAACAACACCCTCAATATCTTCCACCAATGAAGTTGATATACATTACATTGAATCAATGGCCCTATTTTTCGTAAGAGTAGCATTATATACCTCCACCTCCTCAAGAAAACATGCCTTCTCACCATACCCTTATGGTGGACAGGCTACCATCAATTCATGGGGAAGATGCAAGAAATGTTACACCACGAGTGTAGGCCAAATAATTCAACATTAAACTATCCACTATAAATCTTATTTTTAATAAAGTTAAATTTTGAGGTTTACCATGTGATGAACCAAATGACCGTATTTCAAATTTTCTAGAGATATACGACATTATTCGTTACCATGGATGTTATAGGATGGAATTAGGCTCAATATATTTCCAATATCATTAAGAGGAATAGAAAAATATTGGATGAATGGGCAACCTCAGTTCACCATTCTCTTTTGGGAGGCTTTGGATCAAGAATTCCTATCTAAATACTTTTCTCCCTCCAAGAGAGTGAGTTTGTAGAATTAACTTCAAACTTTTTAGTAGCATTATTCAGAGTCATTATACAAAACATGGGAGAAATTAAAGAAAATATTAAGGAATTATATTCATAATGGTCTCCCTCTGGGGATGAAGATTCAAAATATTTATGGGGATATTATGAAGAACACCAAATCTATGGTGGATGTGGTTTCTGGATGAATGGTAATGAGAAAATATCTAAAATAATTATTTGATCTTTTGGAATAAAAGTTGAAAAATAGTTTTAAATGGAATTCTTATTAAGAACTCAGAAGATAGGTATTCAAAACATTGATTCCAATACCATTAATTCTTCCCAACATGATGTTATTTCAAGTAAAATTAATGCATTGAATATGAAAACAACTTCAAACGTTCAAGTAGTAAATCATCAAGCTTGTTGTGAATGTGGTGACAACTATGTAAAGGGTATATATTTGGGGTTTAATGTTATCCCTTCAAAAAGTGATTTAAATTATATTTCTTGAAATTGAGGGCCCAATATATACCTTTAGTACCATAATCCTACATGGAAACAAAATGAAAATATTGTTTGGGGATAACAGCAAAAAAATTCTCAACCAAGATCCTAGAAGCCACCCAGATTTAGACTGAAGAAATATTAAAATCCTTATCCAAGATAACATTATGGAAATCAATAAAAATAAGGGTTCTATCAATATATGGGCTATCAAAACCCTCAACTAGTTCAACCTCCTCAAACACCCCAACTGCAGTAAGTCATTCCTCAAAAACCTCTATGGGAAAACCATTAATGTTGGAAGAGATGATGTATAAGATTATTACCACTTCTAAAACCATATTATAAATTTATCAGGCATTAATTAAAGTCCATTAGAAATAGATCTGATAGCTATCCAATTACCTTTCTTCAGGTAACTATAAAAACTACAAGGTAACACCGAATAGAACCCATGAGAGCAAGATAAGGCAGTATCATTGAGAAGTGGGAAGGAGTTACTGTGACATGTACCAGCATAGTAAGGGGAATTTAAAGATGGAAACCATGATAAATCTACTCCATATATAGAGAAAGAAGCTGAAGTTGATAATACCTCTTCATCACAAGAGTTCTCAAATGGGAAGGATGCTATAAGTGATAAAGGAGAATGGTTTTAAAACACTATGAACCCACCTTACCCTTCCTAGAACACATAAAGAAGAGGAAATGGCACCAGAAATTTTGAAAATTAAGTGAGGTATATAGAAACCTTCACGTTAACATTCCCTTTATAGAAGAATTAACACAAATTCCCTCTTATAAAATACCATGAAGGAAATCATATCAAATAAGCAAAACATAGACGATTTTTTGACCATTAACCTAAATAAAGAATACTAAAATGTGGTTCAACAGTCCATTCCTCCAAATATTCATTATACTAGAAGTTTTATGATCCCATAAAAAATTCCATCTTGTGAAATTGGAAAATCCCTTTCCGATTTGGGTTATATTATCAATCTGATTCCATTTGGACTTTTTAAGAAGATGGGGAAAAATGATCTAAAAATAATTCATTTGGAATTGAAACTAGATGATAAATCTATTAAGTATCCAAAGGGTATACATGAGGACGTGCTGGTCAAAGTAGGAACGTTGACCCTTCTAGATGATCTTATCATAAATGATATTGAGGAATATGCAGAGGTATTGTTGGTTTTTGGGAAGGCCCTTTTTGACACAGGAAAAGTCTTTATAGATGTCACTAAGGTGAATTGATATTTAGAGTAAGGGATGAAAGATAATATTACAATGTTCTCAAATAATTTAATAAAGGATCATTCATAGTGAATGACGACTCATATGATTTAACTATAGTTAATGATTATTTTGAATACTAAGGGGGTGACATGGGATGTTTCACTACTCCAAATGAATTGGAATTAGTAGACATCCAACCTAAACACGAACTAGAGGAACTGAAGTTTATTGTAGGCAAAGAAGTTCATTATTAGTAGTGAGCAGTGGATCCAAAAATTTTATAGAGACCTAATGTAGAACCCATTGTGCCTTTAGTTCTTAAATACTTATATATTGAACTAAAACCTCTCTTATCATCTTTATAATATAGGTACATGTGTGAAAATAACACACAAACAGTGATTCTCAATGCATCTCTCAAAAAATATCAATAAAATGAACTTCTAAAGGTTTTATGAAGAACAAAACAAGTTGTTGGTCGGATGGTTGATGACCTTAATTTAATTAGTCCAATAATTTCCACACATAAGGTTATACATGAGGAAAGAGAAAAGACATAGTATTAACAAAAATTATGGTTAATCCCTCCAATGAAGGGGGTCGTGAAGAAATAAGCAATCAATCATTTTGATGGAGGTATTATATACCCTATTTCCAATGGCCCATGGGTGAGTCTCTTGAAATTTGTTCAAAAGGTTGGATCACCATGATTTCCAAAGAAATGAATGAGCTGGTCCAAGAAAGGATGGTTATAGGATGGAGGATTAGTGTGGATTACTGAAAGATCAATGATGCTACATGTAATGATCACTTCCCATATAGATTCATGGATCAAATGTTGGAGTGATTGGAGGGGGGAAATTATATTTTTTAAGATGTTTACATAATGTAGAACTATATTTCTATTACCCCTAAATATCAAACGAAACAGCACTTGACAAAAGCATATTGAAAATTTGATTTTCATTTTATGTCTTTTGGAACGTGTAATGCTCTATACAACTTCTAATAGTTCATGTTGGATATCTTCCATGACTTGGTGAAGGGAAAAAATTCATAGAAACATTCCCATCCATGGACAAATGGTACATGCTTCTTCATCTGAGTATCTCCTCCCAATTGTAATGGGTGATGGTTCTCGGCATGAGGATTTAGATCCCTCTGAGGGGATTATTAGTGGAATATAGAGTGGTTTCCAAGAAGGATCTCCATAGGATCTTTTTCCAAGGAGGTCCTTTGTGTAGTGTTTCCCTATCTGGAGGTCCATGATGTTTGTGAAGAATCTCCAGCTTCTGTGATCTTGGTGGATATTCTGCTGATTTTGTTGCATCAAAGAAGATCTGATCTGGTGGATGGGGTTCCAGTGGTGGAACATAAGAGAAAAGAGCTTAAGGATGCTTTTTCCTTTCAGGATCCCTCATTTGTTTCCCTCTTCGGTCGAAAAAAACAATCACTCGACTTATTAAAATCCTTTATTGATTTTTGGTGTATTCACCAGCCTGCAATGGTCTCAATGTTATCTAAGGTGTCCTTCTATGTTCATTAATTCTCTACAGAGGATGTTTTGGTAGCATGGTCTTGGGAGAATAGGTTGTGCGGCTCCTAGAGGTTCTCTTTAACCTCTTGGTCTTGAGACTACCACTTTGGTAGAGAATCATCCTCCGAGGTGGCCTAGCTATGTCTCCACAGCCTCCCTCTTCCATGTCACAATCCGATGATTCTAAAGCCAATGGGTGACTCATTGGGGTCATTTTTGTGTGCTCATGTAGACACCAGGTGGCTCCATGTAGTGGCTAATCCTTGCATCTGTGTGGACATGGGTGTCTTAGTTGATCTTCCCCCACACAATCTCTTGTGGACCTATTATGGGTTTCAGTGGTGGAAGCAGATCTGTTATAAATATCCTTCAAAATTCTTTATCTTTTTTGGTTTTTAGGGGCACTCAACATTATTTTGTAGGTGGAAAATGTCAGTGGTGAGCTCTTTATGTTCGAGTAGCCAAGAGGAGTAGGGTTAGGGTCTGCAGTAGCTGATGGTGGCTCTATAGCGCTTCAGGGCAGACTGTCCAGACATGGTTTCCATTGGGAAAGTGGATTCAAATTTGAATCCATCTAGTGGTCCCCATGTTTCATAGCCTGTCACTCCGGACCCTTCTATTGTGGGTGACCTATTTTCAGGCATGGGTACATCACATGAAAATATCCTAGCTTTGTCACCTATTCTATTTCCGGAGGCTCCCCCTTGGATGATACAACCTCTTCATCAATGAATCTCATTCTTCCATGGAGTTATTTGGATATCCTTTACTGCTCCATTCAGTGTATCCCCAAGACATTAACTCAACCTCCCCCATCATTCATCATTTCGTCCCAGCTATCTATGGAGTGTCTGCATCAATCCCTGGACTGCAACCTTGTGTCGAGTTTCAAAGGGCAGACACACAAGGAACTACTTTCAGAGGGGGTGAAAAAGAAGATCCAATTTGATTGGACCACTCTGCAATGAATAATTCTGGACTCTCTCCTATAAATAAATCTATAAGAGTGCTCTCTGTTCATTCCTCCGAACAAAAGTCTTTAAATTTTAGTGTTTTTTGATGAACTGTTCAAGGAGAAGTTTCTCAATCTAAAACGGGGCACCCTTTTAGATGGTTCTTCAAGACCTCTAACCCATGCTCTTTTGAAATAATCAAGTGCAGTTCATTTTATCCCCCTCCCCAATAACACAGGATAGAAGTGCGGAAGGGGTAACCTCTAATGTTCTTACTTCTCATTTGGAATGTGTGGAGCATCAAAGCATAAGTAAAACGTGCCTTTGTGTCCATGGAGTCTCGTACTCACAATTCATATCTTATGAAAATCCTTGATCCAAAACAAAATCCATGAAAACTCCCATATAACGATAGGGGAATGGGTTTCTGTCACTTCTTGCATGGGAATCAGGATAATTTTCATATTTGGATTTTTTGTAAGAATCATCTCTCAGTTGAGATGGTGAGTCTTTCCCCACTATGTATGAATGTCATGATTTCCCATAATGCTACAACGGTTCTATTTTACATTGTATATGTGATCACTGAACCACATTAGAGGATTAAATTATGGAGTCACTTGGAGTCATTACAAACTGATAATCTACCATGGTTCATGGGAGGTGACTTCAACTCGATCGGTCATATCTCGGAAAATAAAAGGGGTTCGACCACCCTTAATATTGGCTCTCAAGAGTTGAGGAAGCTCATTTCCGTTACAGGGCTACCAGGCCTGGGATTCTCAAGACCGAAGTTCACTAGGTGTAATAATAGAAGGGGTCTGAATCACAAATGGAGATCATTGGATTGTTGTCTTACCAATATGTAGGTTCTAGAATCCTTCTCCAAGTCATTAGTGACTCACATCCCATGGTCTCTCATAGATCATGCCACAATTATTTTGGAACTTAGGAAAGAGGCCACATGACCCTTCTCTTTTTATTACAACTATTAATGGAATCAAGAGGAGGGATTCATATCTATGGTTAAGTATTTGTGGAACAACAAAGGATTTGGGATGGATTTGTGTGACATGGTCAACAACTTGAAACAACTCAGGGAGGATATTCATCAATGTATGGACAAAAAACATAATGATCATTATAGGGTTTATCGTATCCAAGACAACATAAATATATCAGAATCAGATTTTCCAGACTCATGGGATGAGAACATCTTTATCCATTTTTGTGATAAGAAAGTTATTCTTACGGGGAAACTCCTAGAGATTGTGAAGGAATATAGACAGAGGTCACGGGTCAGATGGCTGAGGGAGGGAGACTAAAGCAGTACTCTAACAACCCGAGATTTTATGAGAATTATTATTTTTAATTTCATTGATGTCTTGAGTTGTATGTGACACAAAAATTAGCATGTTCTATACGCAACAACATATTAGCTTGCAGTATACGCAACACTATTATTGGAAAGTGTTACAGACAATTTCAAGTTTGTTTTGTTGAAATTATTCTACGCAGCATTAAGTATAGATTTTGTTTAATGTATAAATGAAATAAGTTTTGATTATTTATATGCAACACCAAACAAGGATTTCACTACACGCAGCCCTGACTTGGATTTCCTTACACGCAATCGATACCTTCTTCGATAGTGTGTGTAGTACGCAATACCGAGTTTCACAAAACAATATATTATTATAATATTATTACGAACTAGCCGTTATGAATAGTAATACCCACCTTTTTAAATTTTATAAATATTATCTTTCAAAATGGACTTCATTTTTAGATTCGGAATATCGAAATTATCCTAGGTTGAATTTTTGGTATTTTTCTAAAAACATTCATTTTTTGATGAATAGTGAAAACACTAGGTTACTATTTAAAAAATGACATTTTATTTAAATAATTATTTATTTTATTTAAATTTATTTTAGGTAAAAATTGATTCATAATACCTATATAAGTTCAATTTATTTCATTGGAGTCATTTTATAATAATTTTAGATATATAAAAACTTTATTGAACTTTTCACCATCTTTCACCCACCTCCTAGGAGAATTTGAAAATTTACATAAAACATAATTTTACCACTTCTGTGAGTGGAATTTCAAAAATCTGAGAGAAACAGTTAATATCAAGGAGTAAAATGTTTTTCAATAAGCTAAAAATATTTTTTGTTGAATAGTAACTTTTTTACTTTTATTTACAACGGGTAAAAGTAAATAGGGTAATTAAGGGCAAAAATGATATTATTATTATCCTAAAACATGTCATAATTCTATTGGATAAGTTTAATTCGACAATAAAAAACCTTATGAATTAAATATTACCCTTTAGGTCCACTTGGATTAGATTAGGACAATTATTATTAATTTATTTAAAGAAGAGTTAAAAGAGATAGAATCAACGTTTAATAAATAAAATAATTTTAATATAGAGTTATTCATAAGATAAATTCGACTATAAATATTCATTATAAATATAAAAGGCTTTCCTACATAGTGGTATTTTATTTATAATTTTTAGACATTAAATAATTTTATTTATTTATGACATAATGATGATGCAGTAATTACTTTATTAATGAAATATTCACATAATTGATGTTATAAATAGCCTAATAAATATAATTTGAGACATTTAATAAATTAAAATATTTTATTAGGTTAATATGACATGTTATTATTGATTTAATTAACTTTTATCGAACTAATAATTCTGTTATGATTTTCAAAAAAATCAATTTTTAAATAGTGTCAAATTGACATAAATATGTTTTTATAACAAATATTATATTATTAATTGTTATTCTATTCCTAAAAATATAAGGTTTTGAAAAATTAATTATATAAGGTTATATATATTAATAATTAACCACCTGGGGTTCCTTTGTCTTGTTATATTAAGTTTATTAACCATATAGTTTAAGAAAACAAGAAGACACAGTAAAAGTTAAATCATTTAACATAGAGTTAAATCTAAATAATAAGGTTAAAATAGTAAAATAAACTTATCTAAAACCTATTAGTTGAGAGTATTTCGACACATACTCACTTTAGCTTCGAAATAAATCAATTTGGAGCTATTATAAACCTAATATGACTTTATTATAAAATAATATTTTAAGTTTTTCCTAAAGTGCCCCTCTCCTCCCTTATAAAAGGGCACATCCTACCTCTTCTCTTTAAAAAATTTTGATCCTTGAAGATCGGCCCAACCCTGCCCATTTCCATTCTAAACTTTCCTAGAAACATTATAGATGTTCTGGTCTCCTAAAAAGAAAAACTCTAATACCTTAAGATGAATCTTAAAAGAGGTGCGTCGAAAAGGAGGCAATCTCTTCTACCAATTATTTCTAGTTTTCTTTCTTCTTAAACTTCTTATTATTTAGTTGTTTAATTATAAAGTAATAAAATAAGTATCAATAATATACTGATATGTTATTATAAATATTAAAAAACCCTATTTCACCTTCTATCCATCCTATGGAAAAATAAATCACCGCGTGTGCGTACGTACCGAATACCGTCTCCACACAGTGGTGTAATCTGTTTTTCCACCACCACCATACCTGGATGGATATAATGGTGTAAAGAATAAATATATATGATTTTTATAAAATCATACTGATTCTAAGATATTATATCATCCACTCCAATTCCATTCAATAATTATGGAAATGATATCATCGCTCGTGCGTACGTATGGATTATCGTCTCCACGACGCGATCAGATTCATTCTCCATGTTAACCAATCAAGAATGATTATAAAGTATATATAATGAATAATAATGAAATATATGACATAATTAAGCTACTGGATTTTTGTATATATATATATATATGTCATCTACTTATATGGATTCATGTTAATAAGGAAAGGAAAATAGCGTTCATCCGTACATACGGCCTACCGTCTCCATGAATGGTATATTTCATTTCATTAATCTATGTATTATATAAATATATGCTGAATATATATTATATATAAATCATGATTTACATTCTGGAAGTAATTCAATCATCATATAAGTAATAATAATATCAAGAACAACAATTCCAAACACGGATGATAAATAAAACAATTTTACTAAAAACGCTGCTTTAACATGGAATTTACGAAAGAACAGGTAATATAAAGTCATAAGATAACCATATATGATATCATAACAATGAATATGATTATGTAATAAGTCAATGACATTATTTAAATCGTTATACAGGAGGATCGGATACATACGAATCATATCTGACATAATGTAAGGGATAACTATTCCAATCTTGCTCTTATCCAAGATTGTTTATTCATAAATATTTACTGGGGTTTTTGTTATCATCCTTGTCCCTGTTTTCTAAAAATGTTTTCATGTATGTTTAATGTAATTTTTACCCATTTTTTAATTTTACCACATTTTATTAAAGGAATCTTACTTTTGTTTACCACACGAGGAACTTATTGACTTTTATGTCAAAAGTACGATGAGAATGTTATTTTGAACTTATAAGGGTGAACAGATTTTTACAGTTTCATAACGCTTCATTTTCATGAAGCTTACTCTACAATATTGCATGATTATTTTCAAGAAAAATCTTTTCTTTTAATATTTCAAGGCATTTTTTGAAAATAAAATGATTTTAAAGAAGGATATTTCCCTCAAAAATTCATTTCAAGTGTTTTATCAAAACTAGTTTTCCTCTAAAAATTACATTATTTAATATGTTTATGTTTCAAGTATAGTGTATCCATTATTTACATGGTTTGATTCTTCTTATGATGAAATTATTTCCATTATTTTGTATATGGATTATGTTATGATGGCATGATGTTTAAGAATCCCATTCTATTACATGGGTTATGTTATTGTGTATGATTTATGATTTTGTGGCACACGAAAGAATAATTTCATTATGAGATGGGTGGGACCTATATCTCCCTCCAATGAATTGGGTAAATATTTATATCTCATGAGATAGACATGGCTGGAATGGTAAGTTAATCTGGTTCAGTGTTACAGGACTGGAATGAGGAGTGAACTCGATTCAGAAAGGGACTTTGTCCACTAAGATGGTATTCACAACAGTTCCTTGGATACTATGGAAATCATATCATGTTATTAGTGGTTTTCCACAATTACATGTTTTATTCCAATGCTATTTTATCATTATTGATGTTCCTTTCTGATATATGCCTTACGTACTTCCAAGATTTATGACTTTGCTCAAGATTTTAATGTTTATATTTTATGTTCAAGTTTTTGCATTAAAATGTTTATGGATTGTTTTATGTTATCTATGCTTTCTTTTACTGAGCATTTGTGCTCACTCTTTTTATGTTTTCTTCCCCCCAGGATATAAATAAAAATTTTAGGTAAGAAAAAAAAGAAGATCTATATGGGAGATTGTTGACGCTCCTTTCGTCACAGAATCTAAAGATCGGAAAAGGGGAATATCTGAGCTCAAAGTTATTCATCCTTTGAAGAAAACATCAAAAATCAACAAAGGCATGAACAAAGGATCAAAAGCAACTGCACCGCGCAAGTTATATCACTGTCACGCGAGTACAATTGCGCGACGACCTTGGTCGCGCAAGTGACTTGCGCGCCCTAAGTGATAACCGCTCGGTAACCGCCCGGGGTCTTCTCCTGCCTATAAATAGACTCTGTGGGCCCCCCATTCGAGAGGAATCTTTTTCCAGAAACTCGGATTGAAGCTCCCGACGCCCAAGTCTCTTCTCAAAGCTTCCAGAACACTTCTAAGGTAATTTCTTACCTAGAGCGGAAGATCTAAAGAGAAGGAGGAAGTCCTAAGTGTTGAAATGCATCAACACTTGCGCGCCTAAGTAGCCACACTTGCGCGCCGCCTTTATTCCTTCGATAGAACTTGCGCGTCCCATTTCTGTAAGAACCTCAAGAAGATTCTAAAGGGTTTAATAAATAGTCGCTCAAGTATTTTTATGCTGGTTGAAAATCATGCAAGTACCCCACATGCTGCGCAGGTATACCTGCGCGACCAATACTTGCGCGCCCATGCAAGACTTGCGCGCCTTTCAAGACTTGCACGCCCCTACCTTTTTGGGAGCCCATCTTGCCCATTTTACCCCTCTTAAGCCATTTCACCTCTCTTATTCAAGATTTAGTCTTCAAGATACTCTTCAAAGCCATTTATGGCATGATTTATTGATTTGACTTCCTTATTTGAAAGGAATTCTGTGGAATATCTCTCAAAACATAGTGATTTATACATCTTTATGTCACCAAAGATTGATAGTTCATTCATTCAACCTCATCCTTTAAAGATGAGAGAATCCTTAACCTGGGTCTCCTTTTTTAGGAATAATCCCCAGTTATAAGTCCTTTAATCTGGGCATCTTCCTCAAGAGTAAGCCCCAAATTCTTAAAGTTCCCAAACTTGTGCATCCTCCTCAGGAGTAAGACCCAAACCTTAATTCCTTAAATTTGGCATCCTCCTCAGGAGTAAGCCCCAATCATAATCCTTTAATCTGGGCATCCTCCTCAGGAGTAAGCCCCAAGTCCCCTAATATGGGCATCCTTCTTAGGAGTAAGTCCCGAGTCCCTTAATTTGGGTATCCTTCTTAGGAGTAAGCCCAATCTCAAATATGGATATCCTTTTCAGGAATAAGTCCCAGTTATAATCTTGGGCTTCCTTTTCAGGAATAAGCCCCAAGTCCCCTAATTTCTCTTTAACCAGTCCTAATTTACCCTTGATTTGGGTTTCCTTTTCAGGAGTAAAACCCAATCATAAGTCCCCTCCTAACTTGGGAATCCTCCTTAGGAGTAATCCCCAAGATTAGAGTATTCAAATCTCCATGAAGCACATATACCTTTATGGACCCTATTCGTGGATTTTCTCCCTAAAAGTGAATCCTAAACCTTCATCTATCTGGGCAGTCATACATACATAAGCCCCAAACCATTTCTTATGATTGCATATTTCATGGCACAATTGTCTAATTTTTACCAATACCTCTTGTTTCTCACACCGAGCATGACTCACGTGAGCTTATAGTGTAAAAGTAATTATGACATCCTTCATTGAGCCATCAATCATAAACGTCATACTCCATTACTCGAACTACGTGGGTTCTGATTCCTTTTCCAAAACAAATGATACGTAGGTATCCCATTTATGGGTTCGATCCCAACTTTGAAATAATCCATGTCCTTCTGAATGATGATAAACTTCAAGTGCCCCACTGAGTGGATTTAAAACCATCCTGGTCATCATAATGACCAAGAGACTTTTATAAATGTTTCGAAGGATACCATTGACCAAGAATCTCTAAATAGATACAGATGATTCTCTATTGATGAAGAACTTCGAATACATATAAAAGATTCTCTAAATTTCTTACATATTTTATCATTGATTGTTAAAACTAAAGAAAAGCTCATTTTATACTTGTTAATGTAATAAGGATTCACGAACATAACTTAAATCTATAAAGAGAGTCCCGTAGTAGACAATAATTCCCCTCAAAAAGGTGTGATGAGTCTGACCTCCCATCCTCTCGACCAATGAAAATTCCTAAGCCTCATTAGTCCACAAGCTAATGAGCACCTACCTTTGTAAAGTAGGTCCAAACGGATGTGGAATCATTGGATGTTTCTGGTTCTACAAACAAACCCGCTAGAAACCAATCGGAACGTTTGAATCTCCCATCCAGGAGGTCATCCCCGAATTCCGTGCGAAACAAAAATGGTGAACCTGACGTGAATCTTTAACCAAGTTAAAGTGATGTTCTTCTTATTTGTTAGGCCCCTTGGGCTAACAAAGCAATCATTGACATGTGCTCATCCAAAAGATGCAGTGGCCGGATTCATCTTGATTATGTCTGTTATATAGAACAGGCACTCTTTTCTCAAGATCTTCTGCAAAATGGATTTCCTTAAATTCACCCCTGTGAATACTGCTGCTGTAAACACCTCTACTGTGAGGTCTACTGCTGTGAAAACCAATGCTGCTACTTTTGCTGGAACGTCGTCCGCTCTGAGGATGACATCACCAACTCAGCATCTTCAATGCTGGGTTTCTAATGAACTGGTTAAGGAGTACCGTCGCAACGGTACTATCCCAACTCTGGAGGCTGCTCGTCAAGCCCTCTAAGTTAACAACTCTACCTGGTCTTCCGGACAACGGCGGCCAGCGATCAAGAAGCAGGCGGTGCTGACTACAGTGTCCAACTGTTTCGGGTCGTTATCCCTGGAATGAAATTTCCATTCACTCCCTTACTCTGAGGAAGTGAATGAGCAGGTCCCTCGGGGCCTTAATTCAAAAAGACAGGAGTCCTTCCCGAGGGATCCCATCAACAATCACCTCCAGACTCGTGCGGTAGTGCGCCCTCAACATAATGAGGGTACCGACTCCAGGCATTCAGCTCAGGTTCTTCGAACCCGAGCAGGCAAGATGAACCGCCAGAGACGGAATTCGGTTAACAATGGGCAGGTTATCATCCCTGCCATCTCCAGAGAAGTCCACCAACCTAACTTGGTGGAAAAAAATGAGCAGGCACACACACCTGACCGTTTTAAATCCGTTGTCCAGCAGACTCGTCTGGCAGCATTAAGCCAATCCCACCAGGCAATTCCGGCGGAGTACTATAGGCAGGAACATGCACCTGCTTATGCATCATCAGTTAGTCAGCAGGCTCACCTGACTACATATGATGGATTCCACCAACCTAACTTGGTGGAGAACAACGAACAGGCACACACACCTGTCCGTTTTAATTCTGTTGTCCAGCAGACTCGTCTGGCAGCATCAAGCCAATCCCGCCAGGCAAATCCGGTGGAGTACTATAGGCAGGAACATACACCTGCTTATGAATCACCAGTTAGTCAGTAGGCTCGTCTGACTACATATGATGGATCTAGTCAACCGCGTTTGGCGAAGTGTAATCAGCAGGCACATACACCTGCAAATACTAATCA
This sequence comes from Viscum album, assembly GCA_963277665.1. NCBI lineage: Eukaryota > Viridiplantae > Streptophyta > Magnoliopsida > Santalales > Viscaceae > Viscum > Viscum album. The sequence continues at coordinate 726,159,983 of OY728130.1, read as the reverse complement.
ATCCTACCAACAGTCTCGCTTGGTAGTGCACGGAGAAGTCAGTCAGAAAGCCCCAACGACAAACAGGAGGCAGACTCAACTCTCTGCCTCCACACTTGAGTACTGTCAGGATTCAATGACAGGAAAAGGAGGACAAGAGCAGGCATATACACCTACTCCAAACCCTGAATGGACGTATATCCCAGTTCCGGTGGCTGAAGTCACCAAACATATTTTGTCAATGGTGAAAGAGCAGAAGCAAATTCCTGCTCATATTCTGGATGCTTGCCAGGATATCATAACAACTTCAGCATCATCTCAGGGACAGACACATAAATCTATCCCTAGCAGTGGAGTGACACATCAACGATTCACTCCGGAACAGACACACACATCTGTTCCAGTCCAAGAGGGTTATGGGGCATACTCCCCCATATCTTACGGACAACCAAGTCAGGCACATACACCTGATTTGAGTGAAGATCTTCAGCCTAACCTGACCATATTTCCTGATCAGGCACATACACCTGCTCAAAGTAACCACTTTCGTCAACAAGTGGTTTCCAAAGAGAGTAAGAAGGCATCTAAGAAAAAGATCCGCCCAGCACAGTCAGGAGATCAAAGGCCAATCTGTAACAAGGCCTTGCTCGATGCTGGAGTTCTTGAAGCCCTCAGACATTTATCTGTTGGAATTCATGGTTCTACTCCCTCATTTCCCAATAACAAGAACATTAATTCTGAAGGTCTTCAACTTACACTTCCTCATGAAGGCTTGCTTCATGAAAATTCGGTCAATCTTGAAGTCTCTTCTTCAGATGAGAGCCACAGGAACCCTCTGTGTGGTTAGAAGACCAAGGAGCAAGAGATCTCATCCTTTGCTGTAACCCATTATGGTGGTCCTCCCCATGATGATGAATTTCGCTGCGAAATTCCTCTCCGCAGTAGTGATTCACATTGCCTGGAAAATACTCCAGTGGACAATGTAGTGCCGAGAAAGACCTCTTATCTTGAGGCACTTGCAAATTCGAAACCAGTCATGCCTGATGCTTTATCCTTAACAAGTGAAATACTTTCTCAATCAGAAGATAGCCCAGGGTGTAGGTCATTCTCTGAACCACCCCTAAGTCATGCATCTTCTAGTTTGATCAATGATCTCTCTACCAATCTTGTTGAATCTGATGAAGCAACAAGGAGACACCAACTCTGGTCAAAACAGGTAGAAGAATCTTCATTTAATGATAAAGAGGAAATGCTGAACATGAGGAAAAACTGGCAAAAGGTGAGGTACCAGTCATATTTTGGCCTTTGGCTGACTCCTAGTACGACATTCCAAAGATGTTGACGGATGATGGAATCCATGATATTCGTCTCAACAAATGGAAAACTATTTGCCAATTGAATAATAATGTATTATCTTATGATGAATATGAAAATCACCTTAAGATAATAGAAGGGATACAACGTCAGATTGATTTGGTATCTCTATCAGTCTCTCGGTATCTGAAGGCTGAAAAGCAACAGAGAACCCTTCAACGTTCATGCCTTGGCGCACTAAGAAAATTGCGTCAGTTAATTTCCAATTCTCCATCTGAGGTTCATATTAGCAGATGGGGTGTTCACGGAGCACTGAATTTCACAGTACTTTCCAGTCAGCAAAGCCCGCCGAAAATGGTCTCATGCAATGTTATTGCCCATGGACGACCACAGTCAATGGGCTTTGTTCATAATCAAAAGCCTGCTCAAGAACAGGCTTCAACTAGTTCCTCTCAAAATAAAGCATATAGAAAACAAGTTGTTCAATTTCTCCTACATCAAGCAGGTGAGAATATTGGACAAGCCTCTCATATGGAGCAAACACGTCATCAAATGACAGAAGTTTCGGAAATCATCCAACGGTCTGTTGAACCAGGTGATAAAAGTGGATACAGGTTAATGCATCCAGCTAATTTCCGAACTAAGATTCACAAGATCAAGAGATCTTTTAAGAAGATCTCAGATGTAGCATGTCAAGAGCCACCCCAGCTTGTCAGACTGTGGACTTCTCTAACCCAACCCTCAGTATCAACAAATGGGATTCGAGGAGTTGAGCGGAAGCAGCAGGAACATCCCCAGTTCTCGAGACTGGGGACTCTTTCAAATCATCAATCCCCTCCTCAGAGAATGTCGGTCTTTTCTCGATTGGGGAAGAATCCCCAAGAGGAACGAAGAGCCAAATTATCAGGAGATTCCCTCCATGTTATAGCTCGTCAAGAAGTTCCTAAAATATTGAATCAACAAAAGGCAATGTCTCATCAAAGACATGAAAGAAGACAATATCACAGAAATGTTGATAGAAGAGATGCGATGCATTATTCATCAATCAATGTCATCAATGCCGTTGTTTCTAATCCACCAGAGGAGACTCACTCAGGGGACTCAGGTGAAGAGCATCCTGCTCAAGAAAATGTACGCGCCGATACAAATAAAGAAGGTGTACGTACATGAAGTCAAAGGATTACTCAGAACTTAGGTAATCCACTTCCCTCCCTCCAAAAGGTATCCAATAAAGGGAAGGGAAATAATCAGGTTACATATCCTTCCTCTGGAGAAGGTCAGTCTCTCTCATTAGAGCAAAGGTTTGCACAACAGGAGTAAGAAATGAAAGAATTAAGAAGGTTGAATGCAGAACTACTTCTGAGTAGTCTTCTTCTTAAGAATGCTGAAGTCCGATAGCCGAAGGAATTTGTTGTAACTACTGAGATGGATCAGGAATATCCTCTTTTATCAGTACACCCTCAGAAGTCTAATCTTATGGGTCAAATGCAACAATGGTTGGCAGCACTACCATCAGTTGCAGCACCAACCACCACGTCTGTCCAAGCTCCATTCATTGCACCTACCCAAAACCAAGTTCAACCTGATGTTTCTCAAAAGTTAATAACTACTATTGAGTCATTAACAGCTTGGTTAGAAACTATGGAAGGGAAACGGGCGCAAGTTCAACCTGAAAAGAAAGTTTACCCTGAATGGGTAGATTCAATTTCTCCTCCATCCAGTTTTGGAAACCCTTTTTTCCCTAATTTCAATGGATTAGGTGACCCTGAACAACATTTGACACATTACGTGTCTTGTTGTGATCCTATGATGGAAACACCAGAGCAGCAAGAAGCAGTGAAACTCAGATGCTTCGTGCGAACCTTGCAAAGACCAGCTTTTTTCTGGTATACAAGCTTGCAATCCCGGCCAATCATCGGATGAGAGGATCTTCTTCAAAAATTCCTTCTTCAGTTCAGCTCAACTTTGCCAAAAACGACATTTTTTGATCTTACAAACTGCAAGCAAAGGGAGAATGAAAGAGTCTCTGATTTCATTGCTTTCTGGAAGGGATTAACGTATTCCCTGAGTTCAGCACTCCCTCAGGAAGAACTGTTGCCAATCTGTGTGGAAAATTTGCGTGACGAATTACGCACGCCATTGATCTCTGTGAAATACACAGGAGGGTTTCGAGACCTTACTTCAATCGCTCAACAGATTGAAGATTCCCTTATACAGGCTAAGGTTAAATCTCGTGTAATTCCATCAGCTCCAGGAAGGAGAATGGGTAAAGCAGAAACTGCTACAGGTATGCTTAAACAAGCACCTGTACCTATTTCTACTTCAAAACCTTCATCTTCTCGAAGGGCTCCACCTCCTGAACGCCAAAAACAAAGGCTGTTTCGTCCAAATGTTCAAAGAGATCAATGACGAAAACAATTTGAGGATATGAAGAGTAAAACATACTCTTTTCGAAGTGAGCAAGTTCCTGGTTACTTCATTTCAGCTCTGGAAAATAATTTGGTTCAATTACCAGTGACCAAGAGGCCAAACAAAGAAGGAGATGAAGACCGCCCCAATTATTGTCCCTTTCATCAAATGTTGGGGCATCCCATCCAGGAGTGTTTTGTCTTTAAAGACCTCCTGCAAAAGATGGTCGACTTAGGACAAGTCAAATTGAAGGGTTCTTCAGCTCATGTAGCGTGTGTTACCGCTACAGATCCAGAGGAAGAAGGCGAGTGGCAGGAAGTCAAAAGCAAAACTGCGCAAAAATATGATGATTGGATGCTCAGAAAGACAATCAATCGGACCCATGCCATTTTGCGAACACAATTGAAAAATCCAATTGTGTCTCCTACAAAAGCTACAGTGAAGCCTCCATCAAAAGACAAATCCTGAAAAGGACAGCGCAATTAAAAGAAGAAAGAGGAATCATAAGAAGATGAGTATGTATCGAGGCCTAAGTTGTCTTTGACTCTGGCAGATTTCATGCCATCTACTTCAAAGCAACGGGCACCGCCCCATCAAACGGCACAGCCTAAACAGGCTAATCAGGTAGAGTCTTTATCAGACTAAGAGTTAATCTTCGGTTCTGTTAATATGATTCAATTAACAGATCCATATTCTAGTCTGGATGAGCCTGAATTCCCTGTATCAAATAAGGGAATCTGAGGAATTTTTTGAGGTTCAGGATAGAGGGGAATACGTGGATCTTTCCAAAGCCACTTCTCCAATTCTACCCCTGCTAGCACTGTGTATGCAGTAGAAACTCGTGGTAGATCCCTTCAGCGAGCTCAAAAAGAACAAGCAAGTTCTTCTGCCAATAGTCAACTCAGTCTTGGCACAGTTATTTTGGAAGACCGATTGAAAATTCCATCTTCTTTATCTCAGCAAGTAAATGGATCTAATCGGTCTAATCTTCCAAAACCAAGGATTTTGCCAACTTCTATCCCTATATAAGATGCATCAGCTTCCAAAGCATCTGCTTCCAAGGTACCTGCTAAACCAAATATTCCTATCGGGAAACGAAGACCTTTAGATCAAAAGTATGATATATTGAAACACTTGGCCCAAGTACCAGCCAAGTTATCAATTTTGGATGCTTTGAATCTGTCAAAAGATCTTCAGGAAGCACTCATCGAAGCTTTGTCAAGTCCTCAGGAGATTGAAGCTGAAATTGCTGCAGCTGAAGTCTATCACATAGAGAATAATCTTGCAGAATTCCATGCAGTGATATCTTTTACTGATAAAGATGAAGATGATGTTCTGCATGGTCACATAAAACCTTTGTACTTATCTGGAAAAGTCAATGGTGTAGATATCTGAAGAGCTATCATTGGCAATGGTTCAGGAGTCAACCTCATGCCCATTCGTACACTTCGTCGATTGGGCCTCACGGAATCTGATTTATCTCCTTCTACCATGATGTTACAAGGATATGATAAAAATTAACAAGAACCACTGGGCAAAGTTACACTCAGAACTCAGTTTGGAGATCTTGTATCCAATTCGGATTTCATGATTGTTGATCAAGACTCAGCTTTCAACGTCTTGCTTGGAAGACCCTGGCTACATCAGCATGCGGCTATCCCTTCATCATACCATCAATGTCTCAAATACTGTTTCAATGGTCAAGTGGGAACATTTTATGGTGATAAGGCCCCGTTCAAGACATGTGAGTCTCAATACATTGAGGCGGTATTTTATCACATGAAGGGAAGAGAAAAATATACAATGAAGGAAATTACCAAAGTTAATGCTCCATATGGTTTGGAGAAGATTCCAATAAATCCATTTACACATGTGAGTACAGATTATGTGTTACCTATTATTCAAAATGACAAAATAGGCCCAAATCAAAATACTCTTATGGAAAGATCCATAATGTCAATTACGGCAATTGAGCCAGACAACACGGGAGAAATTGGTAACCTACCAAACAGTGATGAAAGCCTAAGTGATGACGTTCTCATTTCATATACTGAAGTCCAACAAGTCTATACTTTGCCAATCAAGCCAGAAGAAGTTATAGCAACACCAGAGGTGAATAATGATGTCGATTCTCAATCCATCATCTCCTCTTTATTTCCAAAAGAAGGCCCTTTATCATCAATAGGGTCAGAAATGGAAGCTTCTTCTTCAAAATGTGCAAATTTTGACATCTCTTTTGATCATGAAAATTTTGTTTTGTCATCTACTATGCTAGTAGAAACGGAAGAAATAGCACATGATGAAGAGGAAGAGGAAGATCTTAGAGATGCTACTCCAGCATTTGAGGAAGGTATCTCTACCACTGTGGATGAACTCAGAGAAGTAAATTTGGGTACAGAGAAAGATCCACGCCCCACTTTAATTAGTGCGGCCATGACCCTTGAAGAGAAAGAGATGTATATTTCTATTCTAAAGAAAAATAAAGATATTTTTTCTTGGAATTATACAGAAATTCCTGGGCTTGATCCTGATGTTGCTACTCATCATTTGGTCTTACCAAAAGAACATCGAGGATTTAAGCAAGTCGCGAGAAGAACGCACCCAACTTATGCTTCCAAAATTGAAGCTGAAGTGGATAAACTAATCAAATCTAACTTCATCAGAGAAGTTCAATATCCCAAGTGGTTGGCTAATATTTTCCCTGTAAAGAATAAGAATGGAAAAATTAGGGTTTGCATCGATTTCAGAGATCTTAATCGGTATTGTCCTAAAGATGATTTCCCAGTTCCGGTTACAGAACTCTTAATTGATGCGACGGCTGGCTATGAAGTACTTTCCTTCATGGATGGATATTCTGGATATAATCAGATCCGAATGGCCCCAGAAGATGAGGAATCTACAGCCTTCAGAGCCCCTCAAGGTGTGTTTTGTTACCGGGTGATGCCCTTTGGTTTAAAGAATGCAGGTGCAACAAATCAACGCACCATGCATCGTATCTTCAAACCTTTCTTAGGGAAGTTTGTTGAATGATATGTAGATTACTTGGTGGTTAAATCCAAACAAATTTCTAATCACTTGATTGATTTTGAAGTCATATTCCACAAGCTTCGACAACATAATTTGAAGATGAACCCCTTAAAATGTGCTTTTGGGGTAACCTCAGGAAAATTTCTCAGCTTTGTTGTACGCCATCGTGGTATTGAAGTCGATCCTGAGAAGACCATATCAATCCTTGGTATGTCACCTCCTCATAATTTGAAGAATTAAGAGGACTTCAAGGACACTTAGATTATATTCGGCATTTCATCGCCAATTTGGCAGGAAAAAGTTTACCCTTTACCAAATTATTGAAGAAAGGAGTCACTTACCAGTGAACTGAAGAATGTGAAGAAGAATTTGATGTTCTCAAGAAATACCTCTTGAGTCCACAAGTACTCATGCCACCTGTTGAAGGTAGACCACTTATCCTCTATGTGGCAGCTCTAGAGTAATCATTGGGTGCCTTTCTCGCTCAAAAGAATGATGCTGGGAATGAAAATAGCCTCTACTATCTCAGTAGAACTATGCTTGAAGCAGAAACCCAGTATTCAAGTATTGAGAAGTTCTTCCTGGCATTAATCTTTGCAGTTCAAAAACTGAGACACTACCTGCAAAATCACGAGGTCCAATTGGTATCTCGCAATAATCCGCTCAAATTCATCCTTAATCGTCCAATACTTACAAGACGTCTAGCAAGGTGGGCAGTTATTTTGCAGCAGTTCGACATTCAGTATGTGTCTCAAAAGGAAATTAAGGGCCAAGCTCTGGCTGATTTCCTGGCTGAACATCCTTCAATGGAAGACACGTCTCCAGATATTGAATTCCCTGATGAGGAAGTATTCTCTATTCAAGAGAGTCCTCAAACATGGGAAATGTATTTTGATGGTGCTTCCAAAAGTCCAACAGGGAAGAAAATGGAAAATCCTAAATTCAACAAAGTTGGTTTAGGAATTGTGCTCAATTCTCCAGATAAGGTAGTGTTACCTTATTCCTTTTTATTGTGGGAAGTTGGTACCAATAATGAAGACGAATACCAAGCTCTTATCATAGGCTTGGAGTTAGAGCTCCAAGCACAAGTGAATCACTTAAAGGTGAAAGGTGATTCAGACCTGGTAATCAAACAAGTCAATAGGGATTATTCCATCTAAAAAGAAGAATTAATCCCTTTGTATGATTACGTCAGAGAGTTAATGGCGGAATTCCCTTCAGAACTGATATTTTCTTATGTCCCAAGATCACAAAATGCTCAAGCTGATGCACTGGCTAATATAGCCACAGCTTTAGCAAATCCAAATCGAGACGAGACAACCAACAGTATTGCCCACCGTCGTGAAATTTCACCTTATGTTCAAGCCAGAACAGAGGAAATTAATGAAATTAGTCCCATTCCTGAACCGTATGGTCATACTACAAGATGGATGTCACCTATCAGGGAATACCTTCAAAATGGAACACTTCCACCGGATAGAGCTGAGAAAGAACAAATCTGGCGACGTGTGGTCAATTTTACTCTTTATAATGGCCCAAACCACCTAGAGAAAATTCTCTACAAACGTGGTTTTGATGGAGTTCTCTTCAGATGTATTGATGGTTAAGAGACAATGGCTGTCATAAAAGAAGTGCATGCAGGAGTCTGTGGTGCCCACCAGTCTGGACATAGACTGTCTGATCAAATTCGAAGGCTTGGATACTTTTGGCCTTCAATGATACAAGATTGTATTGATTTCACAAAGAAGTGTCATTCATGTCAAGTACATGCCAACTTCATTCATCAACCTCAAGAGTTGCTTAATACGGCTAAATACGCATGGCCATTTTCCACATGGGGAATGGATGTGGTGGGACCTTACCCTTCAGCTACAGCCAAGCAGTTTAAGTACATTCTTACTACTACTGATTTCTTTTCCAAATGGGCAGAGGTAGTACCTCTCAAAGAAGTCAGTTCTAAATGTATTGTAAGCTTCATCAAGTCTAACATCATTTCTAGATTTTGTGTCCCTCATACCATATTGACAGACAACGGCACCAACTTCTGTTCTTCTGAGGTGAAGAAATTGTACCAAGAATACAACATTAAATCCAACCATTCATCTCGGTATCATGCGGCGGCCAATGGCCAAATAGAAGCCTTTAACAAGACTCTTTCAAATATACTGCAAAAGATGGTGGATAAAGATAAGAGGTCGTGGCCTGATAAACTCTTTCATGATTTGTGGGATTATCGGACTACCACCCGCAATGCAACGCGGTCAACTCCATATTCATTGGTATATGGAACAGAAGCAGTCTTGCCAATTGAAGTTCAATTGCCCTCACTCAGAGTATCCATTTGTGATCAGTTATCTACAGATGAGAAATCCCAAAAGCGATTGAACGAATTGTAACAGTTAGATGAGAAAAGATTGTGCACTTTGCACCACTTGGAAATCTATCAGAATCGAATAGCAAGAGCTTTTAACAAAAAAGTTCATCTTCGTTCATTCATTCAGGGAGAATTGGTATTGGTTCTCAGAACACCAATGATACCAGGAAAGAAACCTCCCAAGCTTGAACCAAAATGGGAAGGACCTTATTCAATACATAAGGTCTACTCCAATGGAGCTTATTAATTAATCTCAATGTATGGAGAACACATCACGACTCCAACCAATGCCAGATTTCTGAAGAAATATTTTGTATAAACAAAAAATATGGTCCCCAGAACCAAGATTCTTACAATTGGTTCATACAGAAATGGTCCAGTATGACCTTAAACTGCAACTACGTCCAACATGACGTTAAACTGTAGGAAAGTCCCTTACGTCTGGAAAGACGTTAATCTACATAAGCACATAATAGTCCAGTATGAATTTAAACTGCATCATCATCCACGACCTATGCATATGACCTTAAACTATTTGCACTTTCGTCCAACATGACGTTAAACTGTAGAAAAGAACTTGTCCCCGCAACATGACACTAAACTGTGCAGCACCATTTCGTCCTTGCTATATGACGTTAAACTATACAGCAATGGTTCAGTATGACCTTAAACTGCAACTACGTCCAACATGACGTTAAACTGTAGGAATGTCCCTTACGTCCGGAAAGACGTTAAACTACATAACCACTTAATAGTCTAGTATGACTTTAAACTGCATCATCATCCACGGTCTATGCATATGACCTTAAACTATTTTCACTTTCGTCCAACATGACGTTAAACTGTAGAAAAGAACTTGTCCCTGCAACATGACACTAAACTGTGCAGGACCATTTCGTCCTTGCTATATGACGTTAAACTATACAGCAATGGTCTAGTATGACCTTAAACTGCAACTTCGTCCCACACAACGTTAAACTGGGAAAAAGTTCCCTAAACCATCCAGCATGACCTTAAACTGCATCATCCCTGGTCCATGCATATGACCATAAACTATTTTCAAATCCCTTATGTCCAGCAAGACGTTAAACTGTGACGTCCTAACTACATGACGCTAAACTGTATAAAAGTCCCTTACGTCTGGAAAGACGTTAAACTATATAATCTCAAAGGTCCAACATGACATTAAACTGCACCATCCACGGTCCATGCATATGACCTTAAACTATTCGCACTTTCGTCCAACATGACATAAATGGTGTGTTATTTTGTCCTTACTGCATGACATTAAACTGCACAGTCCCCCTTTCGTCCAATATGACGTTAAACTGTATTTTCCCCATCGTCCTAACTACATGATGCTAAACTGTACAGAAAATCCTTGATATGTCCTACATGACATTAAACTGTTATTTTTTCCCTGCTACATGACACTAAATTGTGCAACACCAATAGTCCTAACTGCAAGACTTTAAACTGCATAGTCCCTTGATATGTCCTACATGACATTAAACTGTGCATCGTTATGGTTGTTGTTACCTCTTGTTTCTCACACCGAGTATGACTCACGTGATCTTAGAGGAAACCTCAACCATAACACTCTCTTTGGGCCCCTAACCATGTGTAAGTCCCAACAACATTTTTTATTAGATCATTGTACCCAAGAACAACTTGATCATTAATTCATTCTTTAATTGAACTACACAGACTTTGATCCTTGCCCTCCAGGCTGGGTATGTAGGCAACCTCCCAGGGTTCAAGCCCAAAAAAAATCTCTTCACATCGGTTCACCACCATCTCATATGATGTTGATTCGTGAAACCGCCCCTGGAATCAATATCTTTACATTGATTCACTTTCGTCCTTGTTATATGACGTTAAACTATACAACACTTTTTTCTGGTACGACAATATACTACAATACTCTTTGATTTCCTCATTTGAGAGAGAACTATTATTGACATTGATTTTTTTCAATCATGTTTCATTTCAAAAGACTACGTGCATACATGGTAATGCCTAAACATTTTATCTTAGGTTAAACCATCATTGCACTAAAGTCCCATTTCACCCTTCACATGTACGAACCAAATTTGTACAAAGGGTTGTTCTAGAACTACGTGGACTTGATTCCCATCCTTATGGGATACGTAGGAACATTCCAGTGTCCCTCGAATCCAGTCCCAAGTCTTTTGGGCATAACCCCAAATTTCACTTTCAGTACCTTAGTTGAAAAGTCCTCATGAAAACACATACTGTGTATTCATTATTATGGTCCAAACTCTATGAACCTAAACTAAGATCTCTCATACTTTCGTCCTGCACGACGTTAAACTGCATTTTAAGAACTACGTATGGCTTGATTCTCATTCTTATGAGATATGTAGTGAAGTCCAAAATTTCAATTCAGGACCCAGCCACAACATGGTTATGGTTATCATTGACCTATGTATCTCTATATACATTGTACAATACCCATCTTTATGTGTTATAATCCTAACCTTAAATATTTTCAGATCTTCATAACCCTTTTCATGACTTCTAGTCACAAAAATGTCAAACTTCTATGAATTCTTTTTCCTGACTATGCAGCACGTGCCCATAGGTGGCCTTGCATAAACAGTCCACATAACAGACTTGTCAGCTAAAATATGCTATTTATTTGACCATGCAGCCAATGCCCTTAGGTGGCCCTGCATATTTCAACCCCCTAATGAGTTTGTTAAATAATGGTAACTTCATTCTTGGGAATAATTCCTCTTTTGTCCTTATTTGTCTTAAACGACAGTATGTAGGGATCCGCAAAAAAATAGCCATCCATAACATGTTTGTCCCATATCCCTTTTCATGATCTGAATGTATTCAAGTCTATGGTTTATTCTTCTTCCCAAATTTTGGGTCAGACCTTCATAGGAGTGATATTCATCCAGTTCTTCGATAATCTTGTCTGGAAATATCTTCTCCATATTCAAGTACCTCTTTCCATACAACAAACTCTATACTTTAGAAATTTTGAATCTCCAAAAACATTAACTAGCTTTTAGCACTAGGAAAGTAAATTTCTGAGAGTTCTTTTGCCTGACTATGCAGCACGTGCCCATAGGTGGCCTTGCATAAACAGTCCACATAACAGACTTGTCAGCCGAAAGATGCTATTTATTTGACCATGCAGCCAATTCCCTTAGGTGGCCCTGTATAATTCAACCCCCTAACGGGTTTTGTTAAATAATAGTAACTTCACTCTTAGAAACTACTTCTTCTAATGCCTTTTAGCTCTTTTTCATATCATTCCTCAGATTCAATTATTCTTAAGCCATAGTTTACATTTTTTCCCTCATACTCGAGTATGGTAATATGTTTTCAGATAAATTTTCAAGGAATTGAATCAATTTTAATCCATTTCGGTCAAATATATTTCGACCTTAAACATTAGCCCCTTTATGGCCGGCATGCATGAATTTAAACTGCCCACAAAAGACAAAGGAACTCTGAATAAAAGTCAAGTTACAACTCACTAAATATACATTTTTTGTATGATTTAGGTAATATTGAGCAATTAAAATATTCAAAGTTTGTAGGGTTATTTGTAATAATCCTAGTAAAAATCAAACTATGCTTACTAAGCCCATTGGATTAAGTAAATTTGAAGCAGGTAATGAAAGAATGCATGTACAAATGATTGAAGATAAAAGTGTTTTTCATTGATGCACTATAGTTAGAAGGACATCCACAGACTGGAGTCTCTTCTCTTTTTCAAGAATTACAAGAGGCTTTCAACATAACACTTCATTTGATTTACGACATCCCGAGCTTCATCAGCAACCACCTGGAATTCATTCATTCAACTGGAAACAATAAGAGATGCAGTGATACTAGCTCTTCTTGGAACAATTGTAAAAGGTTGTTCTTGAGTGCGGTTTGAGAAAATTTTATGCTGATCAAACAGTGACTCTGTTTCTGTCCAAGAGACTTGGAAGATGGATACATGGATTTGAGAATGGAGCATTGGAAGTAAAGAGCCATTTGGAGAGAGTACTCTTTTCAGATATTGCTTTAATTCCATGTTTGTCTTCTCTCCACCAACCGACAGTGGAAAACATTTCAGCCCATGGGTTTTCCATTTTCATATCATCAAGGAAATAACATGGAGGAAGAATTTGAAAGTTCACACCATTGTTGTTGCTCTTAATGAAGAACATAACCGAAATAGAGGAGTAGTAGTGCAGCTGCATCTCAGGTGTATAATTGTTTGCATTTGGAACATTGACTCCTTGCAGATGACCATGACCACACAGAGGCAGATAGATGCTCTGTGGAAAATTAGGATGATATTTCTTCAAGTACATAGCCAAATCTGAGAGAGTGTTGTCACAGATATCATAGTAATCATGGCCAATGATGTTCATCATGTCATCAATCCTCTTGCTAGCCAGTTCATCAGCCGTTCCAATTCCCTTAGGAACCATTGAATCTGCCCTAAAGTTGAATAAATTAAACTCTTAAATGGGTTTATTTTTTCATAAAATTTGTGAAAGATTTCGAAAAAATGTCTAAGGCATTAAGACGCGCAAGTCTAAAAAATGGCGCGTAAGTATTCGTGTGCCACACTAGTTTCTGACGCGCAAGTATAAACCGCACAAGTACAAATACCTTTACAGTAGCGCGACATCAAGGAAAACACTGGAAAACAGAACAACCTGCGCGACTAAGGTGACCTGCGCGGCGAGAGCTCGAAGGTATGAAGTCCGGAAATCCGGATGCTTGTACGGAAGTGAGGCCCTCTATTTATAGACACAGCCGGGACCCTGCGCGACATACCCAGTGCGTTTAAAGCCTGCGCGTCGCAAACTTGCGCGCCGACCTCTGTGCCCTGAAGATTTGCGCGCCCCCTTTTCCTTTGGAAGGATTCAATTTCCTCAGAGTCAAATCCTCATTTTTTTCCAGATCCAACTCTGAGGGGGGACTTTTGTTGACGCTCCTTTCATCACAGAATCTAAAGATCGGAAAAGGGGAATATCTGAGCTCAAAGTGATTCATCCTTTGAAGAAAACATCAAAAATCGACAAAGGAATGAACAAAGGATCAAAAGCAACTGCACCGCGCAAGTTATATCACTGTCGCGCAAGTACACTTGCGCGACGACCTTGGTCGCGCAAGTGACTTGCGCGCCCTAAGTGATAACCGCCCGGTAACTGCCCGGGGTCTTCTCCTGCCTATAAATAGACCCTATGGGCCCCTATTTGAGAGGAATCTTTTTCCAGAAACTCGGATTGAAGCTCCCGATGCCCAAGTCTCTTCTCAAAGCATCTGAAACACTTCTAAGGTAATTTCTTACCTAGAACGAACGATCTAAAGAGAAGGAGGAAGGCCTATGTGTTGAAATGCATCAACACTTGCGTGCCTAAGTAGCCACACTTGCGCGCCGCCTTTATTCCTTCGATAGAACTTGCACGCCCCTTTTATGGAAGAACCTCAAGAAGATTCTAAAGGGTTTAATAAAGAGTCGCTCAAGTATTTTTATTCTGGTTGAAAATCGCGCAAGTACCCCACATGTCACGCAGCTATATCTGCGCGACCAATACTTGCGCACCCACGCAAGACTTGCGCACCTTTCAAGACTTGCGTGCCCCTACCTTTTTGGGTGCCCATCTTTCCCATTTTACCCCTCTTAAGCCATTTCACCTTTCATATTCAAGATTTAGTCTTCAAGATACTCTTCAAAGCCATTTGTGGCATGATTTCTTGATTTGACTTCCTTATTTGAAAGGAATTTTGTGGAATATCTCTCAAAAAATAGTGACTTATACATCTTTATGTCACCAAAGATTGAGAGTTCATTCAGTCAACCTCATCCTTTAAAGATGAGAGAATCCTTAAACTAGGTCTCCTTTTTTAGGAATAATCCCCAGTTATAAGTCCTTTAATCTGAGAATCTTCCTCAAGAGTAAGCCCCAAATTCTTAAAGTTCCCAAACTTGGGCATCCTCCTCAAGAGTAAGCCCCAAACCTTAATTCCTTAACTTGGGCATCCTCCTCAGGAGTAAGCCCCAATCATAATCCTTTAATCTGGGCATCCTCCTTAGGAGTAATCCCCAAGTCCTCTAATATGGGCATCCTTCTTAGGAGTAAGCCCCGAGTCCCTTAATTAGGGTATCCTTCTTAGGATTAAGCCTCAATCTCAAATATGGATATCCTTTTCAGAAATAAGTCCTAGTTATAATATTGGGCTTCCTTTTCAGGAATAAGCCCCATGTCCCCTAATTTCTCTTTAACCAGTCTTAATTTAGCCTTGATTTGGGTTTCCTTTTCAGGAGTAAAACCCAATCATAAGTCCCCTCCTAACTTGGGCATCCTCCTTAGGAGTAAGCCCCAAGATTAGAGTATTCAAATCTCTATGAAGCACATATACCTTTATGTACCCTGTTCATGGATTTTCTCCCTAAAAGTGAATCCTAAACCTTCATCTATCTGGGCAGTCATACATACATAAGCCCCAAACCATTTCTTATGATTGCATATTTCGTGGCACAATTGTCTAATTTTTACCAATACCTCTTGTTTCTCACACCGAGCATGACTCACGTAAGCTTAGAGTGTAAAAGTAATTATGACATCCTTCTTTGATCCATCAATCATAAACGTCATACTCCATTACTCGAACTACGTGGGTTCTAATTCCTTTTCCAAAACAAAGGATACGTAGGTAGCCCATTTATGGGTTCGATCCCAACTTTGAAATAATCCATGTCCTTCTGAATGACGAAAAACTTCAAGTGCCCCACTGAGTGGCTTTAAAACCAGCCTGGTCATCATAATGACCAAGAGACTTTTATAAATGTTTCGAAGGATACCATTGACCAAGAATCTCTAAATAGATACAGATGATTCTCTATTGATGAAGAACCTCGAATACATATAAAAGATTCTATAAATTTCTTACATATTTAATCATTGATTGTTAAAACTAAAGGAAAACTCATTTTATACTTGGTAATGTAATAAGGATTCAAAAACATAACTTAAATCTATAAAGAGATTCCCAGAGTAGACAATAATTCCCCTCAAAAAGGTGTGATGAGTCCGACCTCTCATCCTCTCGACCAATGCAAATTCCTAAGCCTCATTAGTCCACAAGCTAATGAGCACCTACCTTTGGAAAGTAGGTCCAAACGGATGTGGAATCATTGGATGTTTCCGGTTCTACGAACAAACCCACTAGAAACTGATCAGAACATTTGAATCTCCCATCCAGGAGGTCATCCCCGAATTCCGTGCGAAACAGAGATGTTGAAGATCTTTCATCAAGATTAGAATAATTTATTCTGAGTTTCCAAAGACACTAAACTATTACAGTTCTTTGGTGTCTGTTTTTGTTATGTATTAAGTATTTCGCAAAAGTAATGTAATGTCCATGTACGTCATGCTTTGGGTCTCTACAGTTGGTTTTAGATGGAAGGTTTAGTTAACCTTTGGAAACTAGGATGTGAGAACTTTAGTGAGATCCATAGAGATATTTCTAAGGAATTCTTAGGGAAGTCCCTAAGGTTATGTATAAGTATAGGTTATAGTCCTAGAATTACGGTAACGATCTTAGAATTTAACATAAAATGTTATATATTTTAGGTAATCCCCCTTGATTAAGATTTTGGCCTCTCACACTATTCTTTTTGGGTTTTAGAAAATGGCTGGAAACGGGAAGATTCACGATAATGGAGGATATGATGGACAATGGAATGATATTCTTCATGAGAAACCTAATGAAACGGGATTTGGGAGTCCAAACATCATTATTATTTATAATCAGCAATCTCATAATATGATCAATAATATAAACTTTTGTAAGTATCCCGACTCAGCAAATAATAGAAAGATGGAGTTTCATGATCATTATTGAGGAAAGAATGTTCAATTTCTCTCATGTAAATCTTGTGTGAAGAGGCATGAAGGTGAATGTTTCAAAGAAACTAGAAGATGCTTTGGGTGCAGAAAAGAAGGGCACAAATCCAGTAAGTGTGAAGGAAAAGGATCAGTTAACACCATAGAGAAGGATAATTGTATTGTTATGACATCAACAATGATTAGTTATTTTAAATGTGGAATGTATGGGAATTATGCAAACCAATTCCCTAAGGGAAAATCTCGTGAAGAGAATCAGCATGTTCATATGGGTAATATTTATGTAGATGATGATGAGGAGACTACAAATGATATATGAGATGAAAGAAGTGTTGAAGCATGGTCAATGTTTTAAGAATTTATTGGAATGATTTATGTTTATCAAGAGTTATATTAATGGTACTATAGAGTAAATACACATCTAAGGATTGTTACAATATTGTTTTTTCAAAATTATTTGAAAGTATATGTTGAATGGTACCGGTAACCATGAAAGGACAATTCATATATTTTTGGAAAGTAGATGATATGTGCATAACGAAGGGATTATGAGATAATGAGATGTTTTATAGTATTGATGAGATCATGGATGATATAAGGACAATGTGATATCATGGTTTGAGTATATAAAAATTTTGGGATTTTGGTATGTGGAAAGAGTTAACTTTTGAGAGAATTCATGTTTTCACTAAGGTTCAATGGGTATTCAATTTTTCAAGAGAATACAAGATTAAGGTATTCACATGTTTGGAATGTGACCAACAAGATATATATTATATGAGGGATAAATGATGGTATTTACATGCTTGGTTGATGACATTTATAGTAATCATTTTCTTTATACTATAAGATTGGACAGAAGTATTTTTGTTAAACTTAAAGGTTGGAATGGATTAAGTTGGACATTAGATAGAATTGTTTACGTATAGAAATTTTTTCGATATTATTTATTTGATGTTATAATAATGTAGTTTTAGAAAAAGGAAAACCTGTAGGACGGGCGGCAACCCGTCGCGTCAGACAAGGCTGTGGGAATCGAACCCACAAATGAAGTGAAACATGCCTTTATTGCATACCACTGGCCTACAGGAAGTCCCTGGTTAGTAGAAACTAGTTTTATTTTATTAAGAGGTATGCTAGATAAAGTATAAGTCCATTGTTGGAATTATATAGAATTAATATCACAATAGATGGACTTATGTATATTTAATAACTTATACTAACCTTTTTGTGATAGAAACAGATGGGATGACTTATCATTCTATCGCATGATCTGCTAACACTTCATGAATGAAAAATTCAAGTTCATTTCATTAAATAGATATGAAGTATAAATTGTTCATGGAATGACCAACAATGATATTACACTAAAACCAAGTAAGTATTTCTCCTTATGTAAAAGTTCATCAACGTTTGGGAAATGATCTTGGAAACCAAAAATGGTGTTCTAGTACTCTCATATCTGATGAACCAGATGGTACCTTAGATCATCACAATTTTATAGCTTTGTGATTGTTGGATTTTTCATAGCCATGTTTTCTACCTCTCTCCATCAGAACTTGACGGTTATATTTCTCTTCCATATCCATATTTTAACCTATGTTCTCCTATGTGGAAACCCAAGGATAATATAATTTGGGTAATTGTTATGTTTCATAAATTAGTTTTTTAAAAGTAAGCTTTAGTATTCCTTTTTACGATGTGGGTTTCTATTAAAGAAAATTTCAAGTAGTAAACAATTTATAACCCCGACGAATTTCGAGGGTGAAATTCATTTTAAGGGTGGTAGAATGTAACAACATCATATTTTATGAGAATTATTATTTTTAATTTCATTGATGTCTTGTGTTGTATGCGACACCAAAATTAGCTTTTTCTATACGCAACACTATTCTAGGAAAGTGTTACACACAATTTCAAGTTTGTTTAGTATAAATTATTATATGCAGCATTAAGTATAGATTTTGTTTAATGTATAAATGAAATAAGTTTTAATTATGTTATACAAAACACCAAGTAGAGCTTTCACTACACGCAGCCCTGGCTTGGTTTTCCTTACACGCAATCGAGACCTTCTTCGATAGTGTGTGTAATACGCAATTCCAAGTTTCACAAAACGATATATTATTATAATATTATTATGAAGTAGCCGTTATGAATAGTAATACCCACTTTTTGAAATTTTATAAATTTTATCTTTCATAATGGACTTCATTTTTAGATTTGGAATATCGAAATTATCCTAGGGTGAATATTTGGTATTTTTCTGAAAACTTTCATTTATTGATGAATAGTGAAAACACTAGGTTACTATTTAAAACCCGTCTTTTTATTTAAATAATTTTATATTTTATTTAAATTTATTTTAGGTAAAAATTGATTCATAATACCTATATAAGTTCAATTTAATTCATTGGAGTCATTTTATAAAAATTTTAGATATATAAAAATTTTATTGAACTTTTCACCGTCTTTTACCCACCTGCTAGGAGAATTTGAAAATTTACATATAACTTAATTTTACCACTTCTATGAATGGAATTTTAAAAATATGAGAGACATTGTTAATATCAAGGAGTAAAATGTGGTTCAATAAGATAAAAATATTTTTTGGTGAATAGTAACTTTTTATTTTTATTTAGCACGGTTAAAAGTAAATAGGGTAACTAAGGGTAAAAATGATGTTATTATTACCCTAAAACATGTACTAATTCAATTGGATATGTTTAATTAGACCAAAAACAAACTTAGGAATAAAATATTACCCTTTAGGTCCACCTGGATTAGATTAGGACATTTATTGTTATTTTATTTAAAGAAGAGTTAAAAGAGTTAAAATCAATGTTTAATAAATAAACATTTTTAATATAGGGTTATACAAAAGATAAATTAGACTATAAATATTTATTAGAAAGATAAAATTATGTCTAACATAATTGTATTTTATTTATAATTTTTAAAGATTAAATAATTTAATTTATTTATGACACAATAATGATGCAGTAATTACCTTATTAATGAGATATTCATATAATTGATGTTATAAATACCCAAATATATATAATTTGAGACCTTTTATAAATTAAAATAATTTTTTAGGTTAATATGACATGTTAGTATTGATTTAATTAACTTTTTTCGAACTAATCATGCTGTTATGAGTTTCACAAAATTCAATTTTTTAATTGTGTCAAAATTGACATAAAATTGTTCTTATATTAAATATTTTGTTATTAATTGTTATTCTATTCCTAAAAATATAAGGATCAGAGAAATTAATTAGATAATGTTATATATATTAATAATGAACCACTTGGGGTTCCTTTGTCTTGTTATAGTATGTTTATTAACTATATATTGTAAGAAATCAAGAAGACACGGTAAAAGTTAAATTATTTAACTTAGAGAAAAATCCAAATGATAAGGTTAAAATACTATGATAAACTTGTCTAAAACCTATTTCTTGAGGGTATTTCAACACATACCCACTTTAGCTTCGAAATAAATCAATTTTGAGCTTTTATAAACCGAATATGACTTTATTATAAAATAATATTTTAAATTGTTTCTAAGGTGCTCGTCTCCTCCCTTATAAAAGGGCACCTCCTCCCTCTTCTCTTTACACAATTTTGCACCTTGAAGCTCCACCAACACCTGACCATTTCCCTTATCAACTTCCCTATAAATATTATAGAGTTTCTGGTCCCCTCAAAAGTCAATCTTTAGTGCCTTAAGAGGAAGATTAAAAAAGGTGCGTCGAATAAGAGGTAATCTCTTTTACCGATTCTTTCTAGTTTTCTTTCTTCTTCAACATATTATTCATTAGTTCATTATAAATTGATAACATCAATATCAATCATATAATTATATGTTATTATAAATATTAAACAACCCTATTTCTCTTTCTATCCATCCTACGGAAAATGAAATCACTGCGCCTACGTAGGTGCAGAATACCGTCTCCACGCCGTGGGGTAATCAGTTTTTCCACCACCACCTTACTTGGATGGGTATAATGGTGTAAAGAATAAATATATATTATTATTATAAAATCATATGGATTCTAAGATATTATATCATCCACTCCAATTACATTCAATAATTATGGGACCGATATCATCGATCGTGCGTACGTATGGATTACCGTCTCCGCGATGCGATGAGATTCATTCTCCATGTTAACCATTAAAGAATGATTATAGAGTATATATAATGAATAATAATGAAATATATGAAATAATTATGCTACTGGATATATATATATATATATATATATATATATATATATATATTTCATTTACTTACTTCCATTCAAGTTAATAAGGAAAGGAAAACATTGTTCATGCGTACGTACGGGCTACCGTCTCCATTAACGGTGTATTTCATTTCATTAATCATTCTATTATATATGTATAATGAATATATATTATATATAAATCATGATTTACATTCTGGGAGTAATTAAATAATCACATAAGTAATAATAATATCAAGAAAAACAAGTCCAAACAGGTACGATAAATAAAACAATTTTACCGAAAATGATGATTTAACATGGAATTTACAAAAGAACGGGTAATATAATGTCATAAGTGAACCATATATGATATTATAACAATTAATATGATTCTTTAATAAGTTAATGACATTATGTAAATCATTATACAGGAGGTTCGGATACATACGAAGCATATTAGACATAAGGTAAGGGATAACTATTCCAATCTCGCTCTTATCCGAGATTGTTTATTCGTAAGTATTTACTGGGGTTTTTGTTATCATCCATGTCCTTATTTTATAAAAAAAATTTCATGTATGTTTAATGTATTTTTTACCCATTTTTTAATTTTACCACATGTTATGAAATGAATCTTACTTTTTTATACCACATGAGGAACTTTTTGACTTTTCTGACAAAAGTACGTGGAGAATGTTATTTTTAACATATACAGGAGAACGGATTTTTACGGTTTCATAACACCTCATTTTCATGAATCCTCCTCTAAAATATTTCATGATTATTTTCAACAAAACCCTTTTATTTTAAGATTGCATGGCATTTTTGGAAAATAATATTATTTTGAAGAATAAAGGATATTTTCCTCAAGAATTCATTTCAAGTGTTTTATCAAAACTATATTCCATATAAAAATGAAATTATTTAATATGTTTATGTTTCGAGTATAATGTATCCATCATTTATATGGTTTGATTATTCTCATGATGAAATGATATCCATTTATTTATATGGATTATGTTATGATGGCATGATGTTTAAGAATCTCATTCTATTACATGGGTTATGCTATAATGTATGATTTAGGATTTTGTGCCACATGAAAGAATGATTTCATTATGATATGGGTGGGACCTATATCTCCCTCTAATTCATTGGGTAAAGATTTATATCTCATGATATAGACATGTATGGAATGGTAAGTTAATCGGGTTCAGTGTTACAGGACTGGAATGAGTAGTGAACTCGATCCAGAAAGCGACTTTGTCCACTAAGATGGTCTTGGAAGAAATGAATTGGCTACTATGGAAATCATATCATGTGATTAATGGTTGGCCACAATTAATTTTTTTATTTCCATGCTATTTTATCATGATTGATGTTACTTTATGATATATTCCTTATATACTTCCAAGATTTATGTCTTTGCTCAAGATTTCGATGTTTTGATTTTATGTTCTAGTTTTTTCATTAAAATGTTTATGGATTGTTTTATGTTCTCTATGATTTCCCTTACTGATCATTTGAGCTCACCCTTTTTATGTTTTCTTTTCCCCAGGATATAAAGAAATTTTTTAGGTATGAAAAAAAGGAAGATCTTTATGGGTGATGTTGAAGATCTTTCACCAAGATTAGAAGATTTTATTCCTAGTTTCCAAAGACACTAATGTATTACAGTCCTTTGGTGTCTGTTTTTGTTATGTATTAAATAATCCGAAAAAGTAATGTAATGTCCATGTACGTTAAGATTTGGGTCTCTACAGTTGGTATCAGAGGGAAGGTTTAGTTAACCTTTGGAAACTATGATGGGAGAACTTTAGTGAGATCCCTAGAGATATTTCCAAGGTATGTCTAGGGATGTCCCTAAGGGTAAGTATAAATATAGGTTTTAATCCAAGAATTATGTTAACAATCATAGAATTTAACCTAAGATATTAGATATTGATGGTAATCACCCTTGATTATTATTTTGGCCTCCCACACTATTGTTTTTGGGTTTTAGAAAATGGATGGAAACGGGAAGATTCACGATAATGGAGGATATGATGGACAGTGGAATGATATACTTCATGAGAAACCAAATGAAACGGGATTTGGAAGTACAAAAATTGTTATTATTCCTAATGAGCAATATCATAATATGATCAATAATCTCCACTTTGGTACGTTTCCCAACTCAGCTAATAATAGATAGATAGAGTTTCATGATTATCATAGTGGAAAGAAAGTTCAATTTCTCTTATGTAAATCATGTGGGAAGAGGCATAAAGGAGAATGTTTTAAAGGAACTGGATGATGCTTTGGGTACTGAAAAGAAGGTCACAAATCCAGTAAGTGCAAAGGAAAAGGTTTATTTAACACTATGGAGAAGGATAATGGTATTTCTACGATATCGACAATAATTAGATGTTTTAAATGTGGAATGTATGGTCATTATGCAAACCAATGCCCTAAGGGAAAATCTCACGATGAGAATCAGCATGGTCATATGGGTCGTATTTATATGGATGATGATGAGGAGACTACAAATGATATATGATATGAATGAAGTGTTGAAGCTTGGTCAAAGTATTAAGATGGTATTGGAATGATTTATGTTTATCAAGAGTTATGTTAATGGTACTATGGAATAAAGACACATCTAAGGATTGTTACACTATTGTTTTTCCTAAATTATTTGAAAGTATTTGTTGAATGGTATTGGTAACCATGAATGGTGAATTCATATATTTTTAGAAAGTGGATGATATGTGCATAATTAAGGGATTAAATGATAATGAGATGTTTTATAGTATTGATGAGCTCATGGCTGATATACGGACAATGTGATATCATGGTTTGAGTATATAAAAATTTTGGGATTTCGGTATGTGGAAAGAGTTAACTTTTGACAGCATTCATGTTTTCACTATGGTTCAATGGGTATTCATTTTTTAGGAGAATACATGATTAAGGTATTTACATGTTTGGAATGTGACCAACAAGATATATCTTATATGGGGGATAAATGATGGTATTCACATGCTTAGTTAATGAAATTTCTAGTAATAGTTTTCTTTATACTATAAGATTGGACAAAAGTATTTTTGATAAGCTTAATGGTTGGAATGGATTAAGTTGGAAATCAGATAGAATTGTTTAAGGCTAGAAATTTGTTCGATATTATTTATGGGATGTTATAAAAATGTAGTTTTAGAAAGAGGAAAACCTGCAGGATGGGAAAAAACCCATCGTGTTAGACAAGGCTATGGGAATTGAACCCACAAATGAAGTGCGACAGGCCTTTATCGTATACCACTAGCCTACAGGAAGTCCCTGGTTAGTAGAAACTAGTTTTATTTTGTTAAGAAGTATGATAGATAATTTATAAGTCCATTTTTGGAATTATATACAGTTAATCTCACCATAGATGGACTTATTCATATTTAATAACTTATGCTAACCTTTTTGTGATAGACACAGATGGGGTGACTTATCATTCTATCGCATGATCAGCTAACACTTCATGATTGAAAAATTCAGCTTCATTTCTTAAATAGTGATGAAGTCGAAATTGTTCATGGAATGACCAACAATGATTTTACACTAAAACCAAGTAAGTATTTATCCTTATGTAAAAGTTCATCACCGTTAGAGAAATGATCTTGGAAACCAAAGATGTTGTTCTAGTACTCTCATATCTGACGAATCAGATGGTACCTTAGATCATCACAAATTTATGGCTTTGTGATTGTTGGCTTTTTCATATCCATGTTCTCTACCACTCTCCATCATAACTTGACAGTTATATTTCTCTTCCGTATCCATATTTTCACCTATGTTATCCTATGTGGAAACCCAGGGATAAGTTAATTTGCTTAACCATTACTTTTCATACATTATTTTTTGAAAATTGAGCTTTAGTATTCCTTTTTACGATGTGGGTTTCTATTAACGAAAATTTCAAGTAGTAAATGATTTATTACCCCAACGATTTTCGAGGGCGAAATTCATTTTAAGGGGGGTATAATGTAACAACCTGAGATTTTATGAGAATTATTCTTTTTAATTTCATTGATGTCTTGTGTTGTACGCGACACCAAAATTAGCTTATTCTATACACAACACCGTATTAGATTTCAGTATATGCAACACTATTCTTGGCACGTGTTACACACAATTTCAAGTGTGTTTAGAAGAAATTATTC
Source organism: Viscum album (assembly GCA_963277665.1). Classification (NCBI taxonomy): domain Eukaryota; kingdom Viridiplantae; phylum Streptophyta; class Magnoliopsida; order Santalales; family Viscaceae; genus Viscum; species Viscum album. The sequence goes on along the minus strand of OY728130.1, from coordinate 726,134,561 downwards.
TATGCAACATTAACTATAGATTTTTTTAATTTATAAATGAAATAAGTTTTTATTATGTTATACACAACACCAAACAGAGATTTCACTACACGTAGCCCTGACATGGCTTCCCTTACACGCAATCGAGACCTTCTTCAATAGCATGTGTAGTACGAAATACCGAGTTTCACTAAACGATATATTATTATAATATTATTATGAACTAGCCATTATGAATAGTAATATCCACTTTTTGAAATTTTATAAATTTTATCTTTCAAAATGGACTTCATTTTGAGATTCGGAATATTTAAATTATCCTAGGGTGAATTATTTGTATTTTTATGAAAGCATTCAATTTTTGATGAATAGTGAAAACACTATGATACTATTTAAAAACCGACTTCTTATTTAAATAATTATTTATTTTTTTTTAATTTATTTTTTGTCAAAATTTATTCATAATACCTATATATGTTCAATGTAATTAATTGGAGTCCTTTTATAATAATTTTAGATATATAAAAATTTTATTGAACTTTTTACCGTCTTTTACCCACCTCTTAGGAGAATTTGAAAATTTACATAAAACTTAATTTTACTATTTCTGTGAGTGGAATTTTGAAAATTCGAGAGACACAGTTAATATCATGGATTAATATGTTGTTCAATAACTTAAAAATAATTTTTTTTGGAATAGTTACTCTTTACTTTTATTTATCATGGTTAAATGTAAATAGGGTAATTAAGGGTAAAAATGATATTATTATTACCCTAACACATGTTCTAATTCTATTGGATAAGTGTAATTTGACCAAAAATAACCTTAGGAATAAAATATTACCCTTTATGCTTGCTCAAAATGCTTTATCCCGATGTCTTAAGAATTGAGTGGAAAATAGCAAGATGGACATTTATCGGAATAGGTGAGTATTAGAGAACACTTCTCACTTAATGTTCTTAGATGAATTTTTAATGTTCCTTAATGGAAGACGATGGTCACTGCTCAATCTCATGAAAATTTAGAACATCTATGGATGATTTAGTGGAAAGGGGATCAAAACCACAAAAATCCATGATATCATATCTAAAAAATGTACTTGGCATTGCTGTAGTGATATTGAGACCATTCTCGGGTGTAACTAGAAGTAGATGTATGTGGATTACCTTGGTATCCCGCTCTCTTGTGGTTGTATTAGGAAACAAAACTTTGAAGACATCGTCAATCACCTTGCGTGGAAGCTCTAAAACTATGAGAATAAATTCCTCCCATTTGGAAGGAGGGTTATGCATGTCAATAGTGTCCTTACATCCATTCTAATACACATCTTCTCGCTAACGAATCCTCCCAAAGGTGTGGTCAAGCAGATTGAAAATACTTTATCCTCTTTTGTGTGGGATGCCAACCAGATGAGATAGAGCCATTGGGCATCCTGGAGTCGAATGGCTAGACCTACGACCGAGGGATGGGTGGGGCTTCGTGATATCAGTGAATCCATGCATGGATTGAAGGGGAGTCTATCTTGGGACGTTATTATGGGGGACTATTTATGGGAAATGTTATTCCGAAGGCGTTATGGAGCGCACATGAATATGTCTAGTGGAGGTGCTCGACTCTCACATGGTGCGGTGTATTGCCCTTAATCTGGATATCCTCTTGGATTCTTCTAGATGGATCATTGGAAAAATAGAGGTCAATATCTAGAAGGTTAATTGGGTATGTGATAATCCAGAATTCCCCAGTTTTCAACACCTAGATATCTCTTTCATGGAGGCATGTGATATCCCTGGTTTTATTCACACGGTTCTCACCGCAGAGAAATTCTAGTTTTGTGATGATGCTATTTTGAAATAAGAGTTGGAAAGGTGATACTTCACGTGATCATCTTCAGTCAGGTTCACCTATAAGGATTATATAGATCTTGAGCATACAGAGAGACTTCATAATGAGTGGTCTATTATGACCCGGTGAAAAGAGATTCCTATGAAGATGAACATCATTATTTAGAATATAGGAATAAGGTGCTTCCAAATGACCAAAACATCCAAAGTAAGGGTATCAACATAGTGTCATGATGCTTTTGTTGTGAGAATTTCCCAACTGAATCTGTCATTCATTTTTTCATTCACAGAAATAGGGTGTGCTACCTCTAGTTCTTACTCTTACCATGCCCCTGTATTGATAATGAAAAACCTTTGATTTAGGGATTCCTGGAATCTTGGTTCCAAGGGTTGGAAGGAAGATGCTCCGAGTGAAATACTCATTCCATAATTTTGGCCTCAATTTTCTAGATGATATAGGTGGCATGAAACCAGGTTCAGTTGGGTTTTAGAAGGGCTTACCCCTTCCTCCAGATGCGCCTAAAATATCTTCTCTTCGAACTTGGAGAACTTTTTAATCTTAAGTAGCTTATGGTGATGTCATGCAATCTGTTCAACAGAGTCTTCATGCCCAATAGGAAGGAGGGCCATTGGATTAAGTGGATCCACCCATAGGGTTGCTTGAAAATAAATGTGGATGGATCTCTCATGAGAGTTCTAATAAGTGTAGGATTGGTCCTTCAAGATTCAAGAGGCTCAGTTCTCATGGGTTTCAGTTACTTTTTTGGGGTATGATCCTCCATTAATGCGGAGGTTAAGGCTCTTATAACAGGTATTACACTCCATAGGGAGTATGGTTTCCAAGTGGCTGTGATGGATTCTGACCCCAAAGTTCTTTGGAGATCCATTCCAGGGTGACATCATGATTAGTGGGACCTGGTTTACCTAGTTTTTAGGTATTCTATGGAAACAGACTTTGGGAAGAATGTTCATCTTATTTGGATAGAAGGAAACATCATGGCGTACTCCCTTTCTCAGTAGGGTATTGTGGCTGAGACTCATTTTATCATTGTTGGCTTAAGATCTCTTCCTCTTGAGTTTCGGTTTGTTATTCTGGAAGACACTCTTAGGTTGCATCATTTTTGGCATCTTTAAGGATCCTTTCTTCCCTGTATCTATGATTTTTGTGTTTAATGAAAAGTAATTTTTAGTGATGAGATGGTGGAAGAGAATCTTTATGTTTTAAGAATTATTTATTTTGTCTATGGAATGTCGTTCAACACATGTATGGATAACTTCGAAATAGTCTGGGAGCAGTGTGAATACACAAATCATGTCTTTAATTGAGTAAAGTACCATTTTATTGTGTAGAATGAATTTTTTTAGAGCACTAGATCTATGAGAAAGGAATTAAAGTAGATCCTACAAAGATTGATGTGATATCACACCAGCCCATTCCAACTTATGTCCAATCAATATAGATCTTTCTGGGACATACATGCTTTTATAGACTATTTTTTCATGATTTTTCAAATAAATACCAACTTCTTACTGTTCTCTTTTCAAAGGCTTCTATCATTGAATTCGATGAAAGATTCATTGTATCCTTTCATCTTTTGATGCAGAGATTGCTAAAAACTCTTATCTTGATTGATCCAAACTTGGATGAGAAATTTGAAATTACGTGTGATGCAAGTGCCTATGATTTTGGATATGTTCTTGTGAAGTGTTTGGATTACATCTTGAGTCCTATCTTCTATTCAAGTTGAGCATTAAACATAGGGAAAATAATCAACACTACCATTGAGAAGGTGATGTTGGTGGTAGTTTTTTCATTTGACAAATTATACTCATACCTAGTGCTATCGAAATTCATCCTTTTTACTGAACAAGAAACACTCAAATAATTATCGAATAAGAGGGATGTGAACAAACCAATCATTCATTTGGAGATTCTTCTCTAAGAGTTTTATTTGAAGAATCATTACAAGAAAGGGATTCAACACTTGGTTGTTGATCATCTCTCTCACCAGGAATTACCCCATTTAGAAAATATGATAGCAAAATCAGGGATGGATTTCTAGATGAGTCAATTATTTAGAAGAATCCACATATAGTACATGGTTTTTTGACATTACCAATTATTCTCTCATGATAGTGCTCCCCCATAATCTCAATTTCATGAAAAGGAATCATTATCAGTCATATGTAGAGATACATTTTTGGGAATACCCTTTACTCTTAGGCTCATGTGGAGATAGAGTGATTAAATAATGCATACCTCCGGATAAAGTTAATGGAATTCTAGAGTTTTTCACTCCTCTCAGACTTAGGGTAATTACAGGTCAGACCATACAATCACTAAGATTTTGGAATCTTGGTTTTTCTTTCCAATAATGCATAAGGATGTCCACCACTTTGTGAGATGTTGTGATAAATTCCAGCATACTGGTAACATTGGGCACATAGCTGAACTTCCTTAAAACCCGATCCTTGAAGTCTAAGTATTCGATGTTTGTGGTATTGAATTCATGGGGTTGTTTTCTTCATCATATGGGAATGCACAAATTTTTGGAATTTGGGTACTGTGTGACTAATTGGGGGGAAGCTACTGCCAATGTGAAAACCAAAACAAAGGTAGTCATTTCATTTATTAGGAAGAGTGTTTTTTGTGTGTTTGGTCTTCCTCCGGTCTTTATCAGTGGTAGGGAGACATATTTTGATAATTAATTATTGAGGAATATTCTAAGGAAGTATGAGTTGTGTTATTATATGAATAATCCTTACCATCCACAATCTAACAACCATGTGGAGGTATCAAAATTATAACATAAAAAAATCATGGAAATCACTATTGGAGCCTTGAGAAAATATTGGTCCATTAAGCTTGATGATTTACTTATGAGCAGACCTAATCACCTTCATGACATTGTTGGGAATGTCCGCATTTTTTAACCTATGGAAAAACCTATCACCAACATGTGGATCTTGGGAATAAATCATATTGGGAAGCTAAAACTTTAAATTAGGATTTGAAGTCTACGAAAGAGAAACTCAAATTCCAATTTTTCTAGATTGATGAAATTTTGCAAGATGCATATGAAAATTAAAATATTTAAAAATTGAAGACAAAGTGGGTTCATGACCACATGATTTATAGGAAATCATTCAAACCTTGTGATCATGTATCGTGGTTTATCTCATGGTTAGGATTTTCTTCATGAAAACTAATGTCCTGGTGGTCAGGACCTTTCAAAGTGGTAATCGTTTTCCACTATAGTGTGGTAGAATATTCTATGGAAGAAATATTTTTTATTTATTTACAGGGATGAATAAAAAAACCTTATTTTTTAATGGAGGAGATGGTGGGAATTGTATCCATGATGCAATTTGGGTAATATGAGACCCAGGTATGTTGAGATCAGTATATCAAACACAAAACTGATGTGGTGGTAACCCATAATTTCATAAAACCATTTAAAATAATTACTTGAATTTGAGTGATTAAGGGATCATGTTTGTGTATTATTCATTTTTTGTGCTTTACTGATAGGATAAATGCAAGGAAATAGATATAATTTTTATTTTTTTTATGTCCAACTTAAAAATCCGATGGGAATCTAAACAAATTTTTTAAAAATAATTGGGGAGTAACTTTTGAAGATTTAAATTGTTAAATTCCCCTAAAATGGGTGAAAATTAAAAAACAATTCATAGACAGAGGCCCCAAAAAATTTGCGAATGGTTTCCAAAACTGTGTCACTTTACCATGAACTAAAAAACCACATTCCAGTGGCACTATTCATGGTTTCTACATGGTTTCAGAAACCGTAAGGCCTTTTAAAAATACCCAAAAAAAATTAAACCCTAAAGACTTCTACCCAATTTTATTTCCTCAAATCGATGCACCCCCTCCCAGCCATCCATGCGACAGCCCCTCCTCTAGCTCTCCATTAATATCCAAGACTAAGCTCCCTCTTCTTCCACCAAATCTCTCACCAAACTTTTTTTTCTTCTTTTCACTCCTCATACATCTCTATTCTTATCCTCCTTAATTTTCTCTTTCTATTTCTACCCGTCTTTCTTTCCCTAGGGTTCATCTTGCAATATTTCTCCACATCATTTTCAATTCTTCAATTGAGTTCCATTTTTGGTTCGATTTACCCTTCTTACCTCCAATTATTTTCTTAAATCATCCACCACACCCTAGAAAATACACAATTTTTTTAAAAAAATATGTAATTTAAAACATAGATTTTCTGGAATTGTGTTTTAATATAGGTTATTTCATTTATGCATATTATGAATCTACTGTTTCATTATAATAATTCGATTGTGAAATTTCTATATGTTATTTTTCATTACCAAAAGGACATCCCACCCACCTACGATGGGTTCCTCTAAATGTTACCATGATTATGGATCTACCAATACCCTCGACCCCTATATTATATTTAGAAAAAAATAGGAAAACATGTGTTACCACATTATATTTACTCATGAGGTAAATAACCACTACTGGTTCGCACCATAATATCCTAAGGTTTTGGGTATTTTAGATGATTTAAAGCGGATGATTACTCGTTGAAAACTCACTGAGGCACTTTCCGTTCACTAGCCACTTCTTAAGAGTCTCATACTAGAAATTTATACCTCCTTTGAACATTTTGACTTCTATACAGTTGATGAGTAGGGATAATTGGAGAAGGGATGGAAGACATTACATTTATCAATAAGAACCATCGTTATGGTTTCCAGTTGGGATAACAATATACATTTTCTGACCTGAATGATTAGGGCTATGTTTAGAGTATGTAATTTTCTAATGCAACCCAAGAATGGTATACTATTTACCGCATGTGAATTTTGGGCCAACATTTCCAATCCTATCTGACCCTATTCCCTATAAACTACCAAGGCCTCCAGAATCCAACACCCCATGAACCACATACTACATTATATTATCACCACATGTTTCACATCTCCATCCAATAGTGAAGGTAATGGTAGCCTCTAGGATTAGTTCATCCAACAATCCATGGTCACCAGAGCTCCAGTCAACATCTCTTTTGTCTTTACACATTACCATAAGAAAATGTTCTTTAAACCCAAAGGAATTATTTTGGGAGGCCCTTACATCATTCACCTAATAGAGAAACATGCAATTGAATTTGATGTTAGCGCCATTGGTGAGATACCATCATCAACCCCATTTGATCTAACAATCATTCATTGCATGCATATGTTTGAATATAATGGCAATCGTTATCATTTTAATAGAAAACCTGAGGAAGCATAGAAGAATCTCATTCCCATAGCCCCCCACCAACTACCTCCCACCACTCCTCCACACAGGTTGAGGGACATATTCTTCCAAATCTAACCACATATATGTTTCATCCACCTTATTCTACATTTCAAACATAACCATACATAAAGGAAACCCCATTTAGTGACCCCAATCTCTTATGAAAGGGATAAAAAGATTTTATTTTGTGTTCCACTAGCAGGTAGAGGCAACTAGGGTTAAGATAGAGAGCATTTCCATGTAATATTTTACTCTGCTAACATATACATACCCCTGCCCAACCACCCCTTAATACTACATGAACGGGGCCATATCCTCTCACTAGGATCTATTGATTCCCTTATATGACCATCCTCCTATAGGCATAGACACCGATCCTACCCTAGATTACTCATGGGTTGAGGCATCCTACACACAATTTCAAGATATATCCTGTATTGATCCCTCCATCAGTTATTAGTGATTATTGTTTCTCTTTCGCTACTTCTAACATTTTCTCTTTGATGCTGCAATTTTTTTTGAACATTGTTGATTCTATGGATGATTGTATTATTTTACTACGTGGTATGATTGTGTTATTCTACCTCATTCTACTTGATACTCCAATGATATTATTTCTTCACTCTCATAGGTTTTATTGTCAATACATTACATGGAATCATTTTATGACACAAAGAAACTTATACTATTAGTGGTCTCTCACAAAACAACTATTCATCTCTATTCAACCTTAATCCAGGGGATTTTTTGTATTCTTAATTCTATTTTCATCCTCTCATTTTTTCTTCCTCCCCTTTCATACACTTCCATTACCCACCCTTATCCACCTTACTATGTTCACAGGGGACTTTACTCAGTTTTATGTGTGGGGGAAGGCTCCCATGTATGGATACTATTTGATCATTTCATTACCATGACCTTGGATAAGATGTGTTTCTTTGGATTTTTCTAAAGGGTTTTTATAGGTGCCACATTAGTATATAAACTACATAAAATGGATTTTGGAGACTTATTTTTGAAATTCCTCAAATGCCCTGATAGATGAACTAGTTTTTGATATAAATAAACATTGTAACACTTGATGATAACCCATTAAATATTAATTCATAATTTTTTTTAAAATGAACATTGTGATTAAATATTTTAAATTATGGAACCCCTTAAAATGGAATTCAACTTATGCATAAGGGGAAATGTATAATTAAAATTGTTGATGACCCACTAGTGGTTACTGCTCCATCTTAATTTCATGAATTCTCAAATTTCTACTTCATTTCATCATGCTTTGACATGGAAAAATTGGTACTAAATTTCATTTATATTATCCCACCCCAATTAAAAAATTCTAGATATGCAAAACCATACCCCAATTTGTTGATGACCATTCATCATTTTTAAAAAGTATCAAGTCAATGAGTTTGTGTGACCTATAGAAGTGATAGATTTCCATGTAGTGATGAAAAAATCTATGGTTATCCTATATAATTTTATGATGATATGGAAATGGTTACTGGAACATTCATTGAATGATAAAGTATTGTTTTAGTTTTAATCAACCTTGATTTAGGAATTAATATTTGGGAGTTTTGAATTGATATTACTGAATTTTATAACATAAAATATTGGTGAGTCATGAATAATTCATGTAGGAATTTCAATAATAATTAATCTAAAATAAATTTTCATTTAGTTGATAAAACCTTTGATATTTATTCCAGTTTATTTGGTAACCCCTTTTAGAGGATTTTATAGGCACTTGTTTGAGGAAAAACATTGGATAAAGTTTAGGAGAGTTTGAGGAATTTATTTTGATGTGGTATTTCTATAATTTTTATGAATGTGGAAAAAGGGATGTTTGGATAATGTGTTATGATTTTAAAACCTAAACATGTCTTAATAGGTGTAATTTTGTCATCAAAGGATGGGACAAAAATATATGGAATGAATTTGGAAATTCAGATGAAAATTGGAAACTTTTGGACACTTTCCTTAGGTGAACGATTATTTTTATGTCCAGGAGGCCATGCACCCTAGACTAGATAAACATAAACACCTTGGAGACTTGAGATAGAACCATCCGAATGGTTTCCGTATGGATTGGAAAACCATGAAATCCCTCAAGGAGACCTTGTGGAATGTGATATTCAGAGGGAGTGACTCGTCTAAGGGTATCCACACGATTTTCCAAACCATGTTGATCAATCCACAAAACCATGCTCTAAAATTACTTAAGGAACAACCTTAAGCATGTTTGGAGAATAATTTAACTAACCGTGTGGAACTCAATACCTAAACACCAACATTTTATCAACCCATCATACAAATAATTTGACTCTATATTTGGACCAAAAAAACCCTTGGAACATTAGGGATGGAAAATTAATGTGGGGGAGGGGGAGACTATTTTGCAGGATCATAACCATCCATAAGAGTCTATCTTGGTAATGAACGAGCTTAAAACTCATTATAACTATTGTTTTAGATTTTTCACTAGGGGTTTATTGGAATTCATCTTTATTTCATAATTATAACGAACACATCAGGTATAAATAGTTTATTTTTCATCATTTACTCAATGACTTTTGAATTTACCTTATTTTTTGGGGAAGTGGGCAATGTAGATTCGTTAGTAATTAATATTTCTTGTTTTTTTGTGTTTTTTCATTCTACCTATCAAAAGTTTACAAAATTATATTTCTATATCTTTCTAAAAACTCCATATCAGACCAGGAATGGATTTTTTAGGGACCAAGAAGTGAATTATGATTACAAATCCAATGATGATTGGGTGAAACTGTCATCTCAAAATGGGTTGTTTTTACAATGTTCATAAACACCATTTTCTAGACCAATGAATTGGTTTCTATTTACTTAATCAGAACTCACTAGACCAAGGGAGTTCTATTACATTTGAATTGTAGAGATGTGATTTATTATATAAAATTAAACACAATAAAAAAATTGATTTCTGACGATCATCATAACCACCCACATCCATGAAAAATTTATCCCATTAATTGATAAAAATATATTTCATGTTTGTTTTCTATTTTAATGATAAGGGTTTATGAATTTGAAGAATGAATCACTCTACCATTTGAAAAAACTCAAAAAAAAATAAAACATCAACTCTAAATTAATAAAAATTCAGTTAATTAATCATGAATAAAGAAGGATGTGATTTAATTTATCCTTGTGAATTTCCCAAGTATTCAAACTGTACTAATTATTTTAGTGGGTTATTCAACTTGGGCCACTGAAGGTAACACTTTGGGTGGAATGACACCAGCTTTAAAATAATTTCCTTAAGAGTGTGACTCATTTACACATAATCTGTGGTATTATTCAATTAAATTTGTACCTTGGCCTTATAAAGTAACTAAAAACACTCCCATTGGGAAACAAATCATGGGATGGTTATTGGTTTTAGTTATTTTATTATATAGAGTCCAAAACCTATATCTGATAAATAATAAGGAAATATCACACATTTCCTATATAAACCCATCCAATATCCCACTTATCTTCTCTCAAAATCTTGGATCACATATTTATTCTACCCCCACTCTATATAGACCTCAAAAGGCTCGCCCAAGATCTCAAGATGCTCCTCCCAAGCATTTGGAGTCATAGACTTAAATGAGGGATCCTCACATTCTGTTCTTCATTAAAGTTTAATTATTATATTATGCCTTACATTTAAAATTCACAATAATGGGACATGTATTTACGTTCCCTATTACTTACCACTTTATTTCCAAATGACAACATACCAATTTCTCCCTCATCAATCCATTTTTTAAATTTAAATGTGACATTTATAGGCTATTGAAATTTCACCACAATTTTTCCATGCAAAAACAATTACATAGTGAATACCATACGAGTTTCAAATCAAGGTTGTTCACCTTTACACACATTTTCCACTTTCACATGCTACATAAATGTATGTATTCCATATTCCATGTTTTGGAATTAAATGTGATGTTAAATGATTCCATGTTTAATGATCTATGTGTCACACTTAAGCACGAGAATGAAATGAATGTAATGGGTGCGCATAAAATTATATAATGATCTAATACATTAGTTAAAGTTTAGTCTCCTAAGACATAATTTTTGGAGAGGGATTGAACTTTATTACTTTATGGGACCATTTTAATAATGATATCTTGGAAGTTATCCTTGACCTATGTTTATTATGTAGTGTTTTAAATTGGTGCAACATTTTCCATGTTTTGATAATCATTCTATATCATGAATTATTATTCATGTTCCCTTACTTCTCCATTTATATACCTATTGTATAAAATTTATTACTTTCTTCATTTTATTCACTGTTTATTACCTTAATGAGCTTTATATCTCACCCCTTTCTTACGTATATCCCCATTTTATCCCAAGCAGCTTTAAGTAAGAGCATGTTAAAAAACATTTCAATAAAGATGAAGTTTTTCCTTTTTTAAATTGTTATTTAACGTACCTAATTATCAAATACTATATACTTATCGATATTATGGTTTGTTTGAATAGTAATATTATTAATTAAATAATGTATTAATGTGAAATAAATACTATGGTTGTTTTATTTAAGATAAAAAATAGATGCTAACTTTGAATGGCCTATAAGGAAATTGTAATATGAATTTCAATCACTTTTCAATACTTACACAGAAAAGACATTAAAACTTTTTAGGAGAAAGTTTTTCTCCCCTTTATAGAAGAATAATCATAATTTTATGAGGAGAATAATATTAAAGAGAAACAATCCTTAGATTTGGAAACTGCACTATACACCCATTTACAGGATGAACTACTAAAAAAGATTTAGTTAGATATAGATTTGTAAGAATACCATCTTCATTATCCATTCCTGAAACAAATTATATATTCTTTATTTCATAAAAAACCTTATTATTATGAAAATGATATATATTATTAATGTGATTTGATATGAAATGTTTCAATACATTCTTAGAAAAATTTATGGTACTTTGGTTGTCGCCACCAATAAAAAGTGGGTATTAAACACTTACATTCATGTCCTCAAGTTTATTCTTAATAAATATTATCATAGTAGTTTTCAATTATAAGGCCACATATTAATATTTAGTATATCTAAATGCGACTAGTGATTTCTTCTTTCAATTATATACTATAAACTTTTCACCAATAAAATGTGGTACACTGGATCTTTAATTTCGATCATAAACTCCAAAAGACCAATAAAAATCTGTAAATATATATATATCTAACTCAGATTTATTATTATACAACAAGCCACAAATAAAAATTTGAGATATATATCAAAACACCCTTTTACTCTAAGATATGTGAATGTTTGGGATTGGACCGACACCTAGCACAAAGTGTAACAACATAGATAATATTTTCCCTTGAGGTAGTCAAGTATAAGAGACTTCCAATTAATTTCCTAAATTTTTCTCATTAACTATATTATTATCATCATCCTTACTCTCCTTAGTGACAACATGAATTTGTATACAAAATTATCTTTTTATCATTATAAATATTTCATTAATAATTTATTGAAATATTTTTCCTAATGGATGAAAGTGTGATCACTATATTGGGTGGTATATAGACGTAAGAAAATTTTATTCTCTACCTGAAAAAATATTTCAAACAACTTAATTTTTTGGATAAATCTACAAAATTTTTCTCTTAATTAGTAGAAAGATGAATCTACCACATATAAAATCACAATTAATGAGGCTGTGTTATTATTCTTCACAAATATATTTCTATCCACCCTTCCCTTGATAAATTTAATGCTTCTCAAATATACATTTAGTTTGAGGTACCAAACACTCAAATATTATTTTATGAAATTAAATACCTTCTCTAACTATCACAATCATCTACAATCATCATTAAGAATAAAAAATGCAGGGTCCGCCATAAAAAATTATTTATTAATCTCACCATTTAGAAAAGAACACATAACGTCCATTTGAATATAATTATAATATATTTTTATATTAAAATTTAAGGAAAATTATGATGGTCTCAATATAAAAAATGGGAATAATTATTTCATCAAAATATATTCTATCAATTTTTGATTACCCTTTGAACACATTATTGGAGTTCTTTATTAAAACATCACCTTCAAATATTTTCTTATTTTTTTAAACCTAATTTTTTCAAATGATTTTATTCTCTTTAGGCAATAGAATAATATCTCATGTATTGTTATTTTTTATTTCTTTTATCTCTTAATTCATGGATTGGATCCATTCATTGTGTTTAAAAGCTTCATTGAAAATTTATGATTCAATATTTAAAAGCATACTAGTGTGACTAGATTCTATGATTTTTCATCTTATTTTCCCCAATTGAATCTAATACCCTATGATTTATTTAGTATCTACCTTCTATTAAGTATTTAAATTATTTTATTGGTTCCCAAATTCATATTATCATTACCTAAATATCATAAATAAACATCATCATTTAGAATTACTATAATTTATAAAATTTATTCTACTTTTGTATTTGGTTTATTAGTGATAATATAATACTCTTTTGAATTTATTATTAATTTAAAGAGATATTATTCATTATCAATTAATTTTACATCGTCATAAAACATATTAATTTTTCATTATTATCATAGCATCTATATGAACATCATTTTGTTGTATAACTATTGAAGATTCTTTCTTCATATTTTCACCAAACTTACCAAAACCTTTTCATTTATTCAAGATCAATAAATAACTCCCAAACACTCTAAAGTGTTCTAGATTCAGATTATGCTTGAACCACATTTCATATAGATTTATTTAAGAAATTATCATTAAAGTACATCTGTTTTGGATAATCCCAACAATAGTAATATGTTTCCATAAGAAGTATATTTTGGATTAATTCTTAGTTTCCATGGTTCTATAAATATCAATAAGGCTTCCATTATTCATTTAAGAAATTCCATTTAGATTAGGAATTTAGGTTTCACTGAACTCATGTCTAATTCCATATTTTTCAATATATTCTATAAATTTATTTTTGTAATACTCACAACCATTATTTAATCTCATTATTTCAATTTAAAAAAAAGTTTTCTTTATTGAATAGAATTCTAAAACTTTTAATCATTCTTAAGACATGATATTTTCAACTCATAAATAAAATTATTTTCAGTATAGTGTAGTCATCGATGAATGTTTTAAAATATCTATATACAGTTGTAAACTTTTTTCCTGTGTCCAAAAATATTTGAAAAAAACTGATCTGATGTTCTTTTTCATTTGTATGTCAATACCCACATCAATTCTACTCACTGTTTTCTCTTTTTACATGAATTGAAATTAGTAATTCTATCCCCCTTAGGGATTATAATATTTTTAATTGCCTCATATTTGGTTAATTTCTTCATATTCCTTTTAGAATGAAGGATATGTATTTTCTGCCATAAATGTTTCTAAGTGTTCTTACTCATGTAGCATCCTATTTTGGTTTCTTTAACATGGAAATAATTTCCTTGGGTACTAAAATCTATTATTTTCATATCATAATCTATCCTCATTTAAAAAAACTGATTCATTATTGATGTCTAGTTATTTATCTCATCATAGAATTGGATGCACTTAAAAAATCATGATTAATCCTAAAAAAGGTAAATTCTTGGAGGTTATCTGATGTATCCCAACACCATTTATATTTAATTTTATATAATTTCAAAAATTTAAATTCCATAGCTTATTTGGTTTTTCATTCCAATGTTATTCAATCCACCTATCATATGGGACGAGTGACCACTATACACAGTCCAAGTCTTCTCATATTTTCATGCCCTGAATATAACATCAACAACACTTTCAAACTGATTGAAATATATTAATTTCTGAAAATTTATTATCAAAAAACATTGATTTTATTAAGATAGTTGTATTTTGAGTTAATCATTTGAGATGTTTCATTATTGGCCACACCTTCCAAAAACATCCTTCATGTTCTAGAATATTTTACTTACTTCAATATTTTACACAACATATTATCCTTTCTATTTAATTTTTTGCTATTTTTATCTTTGTCTATATTCATGATCCCTTCCTTTTCAAGGTAAAGACATGTTATACTGAAAACTATATACTTTATCATCAATACACAAGATTAGACAAGTAGTAACTCTAAACTCTATTATGTTGATCAAAGTTATACTATAATATGGGCATCTTATAAGCTCTATTATGATACCTTCATTGATTTATGTTCATATAAACTTTTAAGGATGTCTTATTCATCCATAGAAATTTTTTAATAATCCTTCATAGATTCATCACCATCAAAACTCTCATCACCACCAGAAATTAATTCATAAATTGATTAAAAAATTCTTCAAAAGAACTTGGATTTCATTTTAATATTACATTTTAGTGTAAATTGATTTCTCCTGGGAGAATCATTATTCCTAGGGATTGTATTGTAGACTTCAACATCATTATTTTATTTCTGATCCTTATAGGGTACCTTGTATATAAGTGACCAACCATTCCATAGTTTAAACCATAGGAGGTATATTTTCCTCCATAATGAAATTTTCCCATTTAGATCCTTCTTGACATCAAAGAATGAGTGTAATGAAATCCCCCATATTTGTTTCTTCATCAAAATGATTATTCTTATCATCAATATTTTTTTTAATTATTTAAAATAAAATAATTTACTTTCTTGAACATTGTTTTTAGTGACATTCCAATTCTTATCTCATTATTAATTATTGTAATATAGAGGTAATAAATAGTAAATTTACCATGATATTTATCTTTAAGTGTTGAGTTCAAATAATCAATTTTTATGGTTAAATTATAAATTTCTTTCATTATAATAGAATATTGAAGGGTTTAGTTGAATCATATGGTGTTGATAAAAATCACATTGAATATAATAAATAGTTCCTTAACTGATTCATCATTATGTATTCCGGAATACTCAAACTAGTATCTATTAATTTTCAACATAACATATTTCACATATTTTTTACTTCATTAATACTATGATGTTTTTGATAAACCAATTATTAATTTTTGAATCCCATAAATTTTTCTAGTTATTTTTTTGATAATGAAGATAATATTGAATTTCTTACATTCCCATCACTTTCACTATTATTTTAATAAAAAATAGGCCATGTAGAAGATTAACATGACACTATAAACCATTATCATAGTGAATAAAGAACATATTTATTGAGATAGAAAATAAATGGTAACATTATCATAATTAAATATGAAAACCATTTTCATGAAATTTTCGAATTACATTATTATCAATTGAGTTGATTTAATATATTATAACCAACATGATAGATCTCTGAGAGAAAAACTGACTTTGATACCAATTGATAGGATTAGTAAGTGTTTGATTAACACTAGGGGGAATCATTGTTTAAATTTCAATAAAATCACAATCTATCTCTTTTTTATTCAATATAATCCTCTTAAACTCAAAATGGTATAAAAATAGAAGGAACAAAAAAAACATTTTTAACAAGTTTCACAACCAAAATTGATGAATAAATCATTATTGTATAGTGCTCTTAACCCTCCCCCACACATCTCATTTTTATAATTAATAAGTACTTGTAAAAAATAGAATTACCTTAAACCTACTATAGAAAATGGCACTAACTGAACAAAGAATATAATCTAACATTGTCAATATAACAAAAAAACATCTTTGAAAAATATCCCCAGTACCATGTGAGGAAAAAATGTATTATTATGATTATAAAAATTTTCATCATATTCTCAAAAAAAATCTACACAGATTGTTCTTCGCACACAATAATTCGATAAAATTGTTGTAGTTTCTCAAACCCCATTTTTTATTTTTTATTTAACCCTTGTTTTTTCAGTACATTACGAAAATGGTGTTTACATAAATTAAAAATGAAAAACATTTAATTTTGGAAAAATAAATTCTTCATAAAACTTTTTCATCAAAATAATATAAATTGTAAATAAACTGAAGTCTTTTAATAAAATTTCCCTTCTTATAATTACTCATTATAGAATAAATAACACACATCATACAGAGAAAACAAAAAATTATTCTCGAAAATAAAAAAATGATACATTAGGAAGAAAATAATACCCTAATATTTACTAATATTACAACTTGACAATAATTAAAAAATAACCAAATAAGAATAAGATAATTTAGATCTTCTCAATACACCAGAATAACCACACACATGAACAAAGATGCAGAAATAAAACATTATATTCATAATAATATATTCATTTCAAAGATGATAGTGTATATAACCAGGAATGTAAATATAATTAAATGAATAGTGAATGTATGGAGAGGTATTTATATGATGTAGGGAACCCATATGACCATTATAAATCTGACCATACAAATAGTAATCTGATTGTTGGAATAGTTACATGATCGTTGGAAGAGTAATATGACAATTAGGAATAGTTATCTGATTTAAATAATAGTAATATAAACCATGGATTTTTAAAATAATATTTGGGTGTCTTAAAAAATAAAAAAAAATATTTATATCATGCTACAAATAAATAAGCATTTTAAAAATGATGTGTTAAGTGTTGGTATTTTTTTAATATGTAACTGTCTTATTTTCAATTTTATATTGAATATAATAACTCAAAAGAAAATTTAATTTTAGAAAATAAATTCAAAAATAAATACTATGTTTTATTATAATTATGAGAAATTTTTATGAGACTATGAGTAATTTTTTTAAGGGTCATAAAATCAATTAAAATGTTAAAATCATTATTTTTGGAAATACTGATGAATTTCATTAAAAACAATATTTCTCATATTGAAAAAAACATCAAATTGTGTCCATTTTTGAAACCTAGACATTTAATAATGGTTATGGTGGATTTTTGATATATTTTTTAAAATAATTGAATTATTGTGAATAGTAAAACACAATAATTTATAGTATTTAACTTTATTATCCAAATACATGAATTTTTGAGTCATGGATGATGTATGAACCCATTTTGTCGAACTCACATGCACTATTTACTTTATATATTCATAAAAATCAATATTATATATAGTATTGTGTGAAAATAATAAACTAATTAATACAATAGTCAAAAACACCCCTCCCCCTTAGAGAAACCATCCCTCACCACTATTCTCTTTAGACCTTTTAACCCTTTGATATTGAAAATATTATATGAAATTACCTTCCACATAATATTATTCATATCTTAATGTTTTTAGTCTCACTAAAATATTAAATACCAGTTCCTGAGGGATGTCTGCAAGGAGACAACAGTCAAGAGGTAAAATCCTCCATCTTGCTCTTTCAAATTATTTTTTGAACAATGTCCTCACCACAATCTAAAGTGGCATGATAACTCCAATATCATATATATACCAGAATTTTAATTCTTTCAATGAAATTTCAATTATAAAATATCACCTCTTATACTTTGTTTCTATGAAATGAAAACATCATCCAGGATATGTTTGTTCACTACCATCATGGATGATGAGTTTTTCTTTTTCATTGCCTCATTCATGAATGATTTAAATTCAATTATAATTTTTTTAAATGACATAAATATGTAAAATATATATGGTATAACATTATTTAATTAATATTTTGCCATTATATTAAATAAATCAAAACTAGTTCGTGATGAAATGAAAAAACCACCAAAATTAACTAAACATTTATCATTAACATTTTGTTCAATGAATCATCCACATACCAGAAAAAAAAAATATATGTGAACTTTTAAAATTCTAAAATATAATTAATACATATATAAATATATACAAGGGAACCTACCACAAAACCATGAAACGAACACTCCCGGAATAGTTGAATTGAGCATTATAACTTATAAAAATAGAAAACAAATATCTGAATAAAATTATAATAAATAAAATATATGTGGAATAGGTTTTGAATTAAACAATTTATTAATTTAATATATTTATCTTGGACATTAAGTGCATGTTCATAACACATAGGATCATAAGGTAATGGTTCCCCCCAAACCCCCATATTGCATATGGGTTATGTTTTCTCTATGTTTTCATCAATTTAGTTATCCAGTCACCATATAAATAATCAAATAATATTTATAGATGTTCCAATCAAGTTTATACATCTCAATTAACCTTCATTTTATGGGGAAATAAATGTTATTACAGTTTCCCTTCTCAATTCTTATTTATAATCCAACCCTATTAAGGGTAACTTCTCAGTTTCTTATCAATTTTCAAGTACACTATATAAGTAATTTTAATCCACCCAAATTTTATAAAATAAATATATTTTTATTGAAAAATTATTATATTTCAGTTATAGTATTATAGAAATAATTATTTCCTTATCCTATTAATGGATAATTATTATTTTCCCTAAAACTACAATTTAGTAGAACATTTCAAAATTTACCTAACCAATATTTTTAATATTTTCTATTAAGATGGATATAATTATTCATGATCTATTATTATTATTTTACATTTTAAATTTCCATTAATATTTTAATACCTTATTTAATGAATACTATTATGATACACCCTTTGGTTTTCCTTATTCCCAAATTACAAAACCAATTTCTTGATTTGGGTAACCCTTATGTTTATTACTTATGTTTGATTTCATTATGTGTCATGCATGTGTATGAACATGTAATAATGGGTGTTATTAGAAAAATCTAATGAATTGGGACGTTTTTTGACTGATGATATGTTATTTATTGTATTTGTGTGTAAACCTAATCCATTATTGGAAATTTCCACCATGTGATATCATCATGGAAGTTTCTCTTACCTCATATTTATGTCATGTTATATGTTACTTCCAGATTCATATATTTATATAGTTATATTATTACATGTTCTATATATTATGTCTCAATATGTTTATTCATTATCCGTGAGTTTTTTGTTATCATTATATGTCTTTTGACTCATTCTTTATTCTTAGTTTCCATGATTATTCCTTAAATAGGCTTTTTAGCTCATTACTTTTATCTATGCTTTCTCCAGGTTACCCTATCTAGCTGTAAGATCTCAAATGAAGTTAGTTTAAAATTATGGATATTAATAAAAATATTTTTTTATTCTCATTTGATATTTTTTTATTATTTTACTAATCAACTAATGAAACAAGGCTTTTTGACCCTTGGTTTTCATTTTACAGATAAATATAAAATCATGTAATAAAATTTTTAAAGTATTTGGCTTTAATATAATTGATCACCAATAATATATCCATTTAATCTTTAAATGAAATATAAAATTATCATGGATTTATATCTCTATGATATGCATAATATCCTTTAAATTTTTATATGTTTTCTTGCATGGACATATGTGGTTATTAATAACTTCATCATGAAGTGGGATTCATTAGGTTTATGTAAGGGTGTGTCATGAATTCTCTTATCAAAGAGAGACATAATCCTTTATCTCATTCTTGTACTATTTTAAAATTTCTCAATGAAACATCATGGAGTGAATCCCTCCTATGATGTATTCTTCATCATGAACCATGACATGGTTTCCTCCTCATGGTGTGAAAATGTCACACATAAATGAGCCCATATTGTCTTCTATTTAATATAAAAATAGCTTAATGGAATGATACTTCTATCTTTAAATGTGGAAATATTCATAGCAACATGGACACTATATTTTTAATGCTTTATAAACCCCTACTTGAATTATTAATTAATCAAAAAATAATCACGATGCTTAATACTATAGTAATTCCACAACATAATCATGTTTAAATACTAATATTATCTTCTACAATATCATCACCTCGTCAAATTTTCCTTAACAGATAAATCTTATTAAGAAATATTATTTATTATATATCATAGTGAAAGATACAATAATATTATATTTTAGGGTAATATTTTTTTAAATTCTAGTTTCCTTAGGAGGAAAACATTCTTACATAACATATTTAACAGGCTACGTATCTTAGTGTAATCCTTTATTATTTTTAAAATTCTTCATCACAGGATTGTAGTATGAATATCTAGATGGGTTAGTCCACTAAATCATTTCATGAACCCTTAAATTATATAAATACTTGTAATTTCAACCATTTATATTCCCAATTGAAGAGTATGAGATATATATTTTGTGTATAATTCATCTGTCAATTTTCATGAAATCTGTAATACTAGAATTCATCTACATTTATATCAAAACATCAAAAAAACAATTCATGTCACTTTATAAAAACTTCAAATAAATATAAATCACAATAAAAAATTAAAAATATTCATATAGTAAATTAATAATACTTATAATATTTTGACGGTTTTTCACTTCAATAATTACTTTAAATTTCTCAACTTTTGGAAAACATAACACGTATCATCAAATGATGAATTCCAGAAATTATCTCCATAGTTCAAAAAAGAATCTTCCATCCACATGAACATATTTCAAAAAACATTAATTCCTCAAACACGTTTGTTGATAAAAAATATAATATTACCCTTAAGTGTGTTAAACAATAATATAATGACATTGTAACAACCTAGAGTTTGATTTAATATCTTGTTTATAGTATTGGGTGAACACCATTATAATTTAGAATAATCCTATATAAAGAACCATTTTAAAGTGTCTAATGGATTTTGAGATATAGTATTAGGAGTAAAATATAACACATTTCTCAGGTTTATTGACTTTATCATATTATCTAATAACATGCATCTCAAAAATAAAAAAAACACAATGTGGAGTAATCACTCACAGTGTGGGTGAACCATTTAAAAAATGTCAATGTTCCCTATGTTTCTTTCTTCAAAGTTGTATATGGGGTTATAGTGATATTTACAATATAGTGGATCATGAACTTAAGAAATGTTTATTTTCAATGATAAAACTATATAAACATTATCTTTGGTTCATCCCCCATCTCAATGATACATCACTACTCACCTGGGCACTTCATTTCACAAATATTGTGTACTGTAATGATTTATGAATTAGTATGTGTAGGTCATATTAATTTTACTTAACAATGAATATTAAAACATTAAATTTCAAGAATCTTTCACTCATATAGAGATTATATGATAAGTTAAGATGACATGGTATAGAATATTAATGTATAATATGTGTAGGATGCATAATAAAATGGTGAGATGAAGTGAACAATATAATTAATAAATTTGATATGCATTTCAAAGTTAATTTTTTCAAGGATTTATTCATTCAATATGGGTGAAACTATCTGTTAAGTTACCATGAATTATATTTTATATGGAAATATTATTTTAGGTGAACCTCACTATTAGATTTTTAAGTCTGATGTGATGTTTGGGTTACCAATATTTAGTTGTCCCCAATCATTGGGTCCCAGGAAAAATAATGAAAAAATTATTAATATAATGATTTAGGCATGAAAATTTTCACCAACATATTGAAGATAGTTTTACTCAGATACAATCATGAATCATGTTATAATTGTAGATTTGTTATGTCAAGAGGAATTATAGATATTTGCATACTAAATAGTTATTCTATTTGGATTCATCTTTTTAATGGGGGTATATTTAGTAAAAGTTCTAATTGAAATGATATAAAACATGATACTCAATGAAGGATATATGTTACTAAATATAATGGAATACATCATGAACATAAATTTTAGATATCACATATATTTGACATAAAATAACTTGGATTGGTGTATATGGATTTGATGTTTTCCCAATTAAAGCATTGTCATAATATGTATGTGAATGATTTATAAATCAATTTATCTAATTCTTTCTCATGTGTATTTGTAATGAAACAACTAGACTACCCCATCTCGAGAATGAATATGATTAGTCACACCCCCACTGGAACCCCTCTTTGTTTGGAAGATAACAAATGTGTGACCAACAATGATTTCCTCTAATATATCCCAACTTAGTGACTATCATCGAGTATATGAACACCAACATATTGGTGGTAGGGACTTCATAATCCAATGAAAAATAAAAAAAATAATAACAAAATCCACCACATGAATACAAAAACCATAATTATATAATGAATTCATGCCATATATATAATAATTTTCTTAGAAATATGGAAATAAAACTCATATAGTGATGACACCATCACTGATCATAAACTCCAAGATCTATTATGATACTACCCAATTAAAAATTCCGACATGAATATAAATATAACCATATATATATATAATGGCGTGTGTATAAAATAATACACAGTATGATTCTCTCAAAAAGCCCTCATGAAAATATTGAAAAATAATACAAATAACATAATGAATGAACAATAGAAACAACTCATAACATATATTGGGAAAACTACCTCCCATCATCATAATGTTCCACCCGCAAAACTCATATACAAGTTATAGTAACATAATATTGAAGAACATATCAAGAAGATAACTTGTAAACACTTCTCAACTGAACTATTCTCCTTTAATCCCCAATCACTCATGCCCAAGTGTTATCATCCTATCCACAACAATATTACCCTTCCACATAATGACAAAAAATCTATAACCACTTATAAAATTCCATATACCTAATACCACAAGAATATACCACATTATTGGATATCACAAAATCTCTATTATATGGAACATAATCTAGAACAACATCATTCTCGTGACCTTCTATTTCCATGTACACCACAATCATGCATCCACATGATAATAACATATCCACAATGCCCTCATATCTTATATATATATATTTGTGTGTATGATAACCTCAATCCATTATAACTCATACATACACAAACACACACACACACACACAAACACACACACAGATATATATATATATATATATATATATGTCAAAACCCTGATCCCTTACATACTATATGTATAGGACAGAGTAGGGAAATGGGAGTAGTCAATCATTAGAATACTTTACAAAAAACATTCATGGGATACTACCCAAAAACATAAAACTTATATGGATATAAAATAGGTTTCCTAACCCGAGTAGTGGTGTATATGAAATAAAATTAAAATATAAGGATGTAATAAACTACAAAATCCAATCCTTAGGGTTAAGACACAAATTCATTACATTTGTTACTCGAATATTTTATAGTTTCATTTTCAACACTACCACACACCAACAACTACTTCCACAACTAACCATGACCCAAACTAACCAGACCGCTACTAAACATTAAAAAAAACAACACAACATCCCATTTACCATCATCATCAATTTTTAGATTTTTTTCATTGACCATCCACATTATTTTCATGAAGACATATTTTTTACCCATTATACCAATACCAAAACATCGTTAAATTCATTAATTTATATTAATCTGTTATAATTTCTTCTTTACAGTAACAATTTTTATTAATCACTTATATTATTACCATATTTAAACCTTTCCCAAAAATATTTTTATATTTTAATTACCATCCATATCACTCATAAAATACAACATGCGCCACATAACCATCTCTCAATAATACATCATTGACTATAGATTCCATGCCAACAACCACTAAATAGATTCTACCTAGACATCACATCAACCACTACCTCCCCACAAAAACAATTTCAAACCACCTATATCACAAAAACATGTCATCACCTTAATCGAAACCATGAAAATAATAATCACTAGAATAAATAAATAAATAACATCAAATAACATAAGCAACATAAAAAATTCTTTTTCATTCTCACTTCAACTTATGCACAACAAGTATAGCATAAAAAACACAAATATTTAATTATATATTTCAATATAACTCATTTTTTATCATTATTATAATAATTATAAAATTATAGAGGTCGAGGGAGTAATAATGAAAATATAAATTGATTATTATAGGAAAACTTATTTATAAATAAGATAACTATACTTAGTAAATATCTAGAAAACTCATTAAACATATGTGAATCAGATATTACCCTTCCATTTTCATTTAAACTAGTTATATATCTTATTTAATATAATTCTTTCCTTAAACTCATTGAAAAAATAAACATGATAATTCTATACTAACACATAAATTAAAAGTTAATAGATATATTGAATCTCTTACCTCGAAGGGTTATTTAACAAGTAATTCCCAAAAGAGATGATAAATTGATTATTAAGAACCACCAAACCCATAATGATTCTCTAAAAATCCTATAAATAACCATTAACCATTAATATTTCTACCAAACAATTCAAAAAAATGAACTGATAAAACTACCATAACCTCCCCATAGAGGAATAATAAGAATAAAATTGATGAAACAAATAAGAGAAGATAAATTTTGATAATGAGATATTTATTGGATAAAAATGTGGGTTAAAATCCAACAAGGGAAGGCCTAGAGCACCAAAAAATGATCCAAAGTGTTCATAGGGATCAATGTAGGTTAATAAAATTGAAGATAATTTGTGTAGGCACCTAAAAATATATTCTAAAATAGAAGATATAAATTCACGGTGTGATTGGTATGGTCAAGCTGTAATGGTGGATTAATTTAAAAAACATGCTATGACCTCCATAAATCTTGGGTGGGGGTGTAAACATTTAAATTTGATACAAAAATGTCCATGGAAAGTGAGGAATACCATGCACATTAATATGTTCTGAACATGGAATCACATTGAAAATATCACACCACCACCTCGAACCTATCAATCCTTAAACTATATCAACAGTAGAACACAACACACTGCAACATACATCCACATCATTAACCTCATAGAAACTATTATGTAAAGGTTAAACCACATCATTTAAATGTAATAATTCATGGTGAAACAAAAATATCCCAACCATCTAGTGGAACACCAAATTCTAATACTCATACTCGAATCCACAACAAATCACATCACATAATAATCCTATTTACCATAGTGAAACACACAAGACTACAGTTACTCCTCCCCCCCAATACTAAAAAATAATGAAAAAGGATAATATCTTACTAAAATAGTGGATTTAGCCTATTTTTATTATTTAAAACTAAATATGTTCACAATAATAATAGAATCATTAACTCACTCATCACAACTTATTCTTATCTCATTTATCATCATAAATTATATCAAATGAATATTTGTTTCAAAATATTGAGTATGAATCTTTATAGAAATATTACTATCTGATATCATGTTTAACGTTGGATACTAAAAAATATTGAAAAATTATTTAACATTTAATATCTTTAAATGACATCAAATATTAAATTTTTAATCTAAATTTCATATCCCAATGAACTTTTAAATATTCATCAATTAATTCTACTCAATTATCTCTATTTATTTCACTAAAAATATCTTATTTAATCCCCTCAAGATACTCCAAAGAACATAAAAAACATATTTTCATTTAGATTTCCATGAAATCCACATTATTATTTCCATTTTCTCATGAATACATTAGAATTGTTTTAGATGTATCTGAATTTGGAAATGATTTTTTCTTGTGTGATTTTTTCAAATCAAGTGAACATTTTTAATGGTCCCACTAAACCCCAAGAAGTGGATTTTAATTAATAAAAAATGGGTTATGAATGAATAAATTCACAAAAACTCATAGGGAAAACATAAATAGACAACACAAAACATTCCAAATCACTGGCATATGATTCTTACTATATTATTAATTTTGGTGTTGTTATTTTATCAGGGATAAATATCATTCTTCTTAATTAACACAATTTTCTCTCGTAAAAACTCATTTAGAAAATTTATGACAATAATTTTTTTAAAAGATATTTATTATGCTCTAGAAACATATAATTAATATTTTATATGTTTTGGGAAATATTACGCATATGTTAGAATATTTAATCTATTATCAAATAATGTTATGGGACATTTTTAAATTCAATGTTGATTTTATATGTGATCTGGTATCTTTTATTTATTTAATTTATCCCCTATAACACTATTATTTAAACTTAATTCCACAACATCTCCCACTATTCATATTTAGGTTAATAATTCATTGTCTCAACATAATCTTAAATGATATTGTGATATCTAACAATATTCTAATGTAACTCAAATCCATTCTTCCCAATTTCCTTCTTCTCATATTTTCATACTTCTAAACATTGGGATATGAAATTTTGAAACACCTTTTTGAATCAAAATAACTAATATCAAAATGAATATAATTTTAGGTTTACATAATATTTATTTTCATTATGTTATTCACATGAAGCATTGGTGAAATACTACATAGAATAAATTTTAGTGAGTTAATCTGGCATTGCATTTTTCTTATAATTGTATATACCCAATGATGTCACAATTTTAATTTGAGGAATATACTTAAAATAAAGTTATTTATACATAACACATTTTCACCTAATTTAATTCTATGTAGCTATTTTACACATAAACTAATGTTACATTGCTTAAAAATTTAAGGTATTTTAAAAAATATTCAATTCCATGATATTTCTGATCAAATCTATATCTCTTCGAGAATATCAAAACACATTAATTTTTATTTTAATAATCTTCATAAGGTTCATAATATTATTTTAAAATATTTTATATTTTCCTCAATGAGGTTTCAACTCAATTTACATAGCTTATGCAACATGAAGTAATTAATTATTTTTCAATATTGATTTTTTTATAAAAGAAGTGACATGAATTGGTCTCCAAATTCATGACCCTAAAGGAAATTATTAAAATAAAGAGCGAAAATACATATAAGTGGCGTACATAGCTTACAACATCAGGGATTTAGAGGATGAGAGGAAAATATTTCAGAGAGAAGAAACAAGTAGAAGAGAACCTCGGTGAGTAGTTGCTGAAGATTTAAGGAGAGAAAAACTCTTGTGAAATAGATATTGCATCCAACATTATTGAGAAAACACATGTTCATGGCCTTCAGAGTTATTCGATACTGTTCTTCATTGAAAATCTAGTACATCCAATAGGAAACTGAAACAGTGTTTCTGTCTAGAATGAATAGCAGAGGGACTTCAAATCATCATCTTGCAAGACAACTCTTCATTTATAATCACAGAGTATCCCTCATGATAAAATGAAATCCTCATGTTGAGCATTATTGATCATCACCAAACTCTTCTCCTCTGCTCCATGAAATGAATATGCCTTGGAAAACAACCTAATTTAGAGATGTGACAAGTCCACAGTGGCGTCCAGTATTAGTGCTTGCAAAACTAGAGCCTTAATCACCTCCCAAATGCCCATCTATGGTAGGATGATTAGTAGTGAAACATCTGAATAGGAATAATTCATTCTGATGAAATATAATTCCATCCTTCACTCATGGTTCTGCACCAAAAAACAAAAAAAAAATCGACCAGAAAAATAGTCTCATCAAGAGGACATCTTCAACGACATCCCCAAAAAATGTAGAGGGAGTTAGCATAAAATAAGAGCCACAAGGAAGCACACAAAACAATGGAGGTTCCATCAAACTAGTGGTAAATTACACATTCATTGCCAAGGGATATCAATGATGTTTAAGTTTGGATCCTTTTTAAATTCTTCACAATTCTTGATGAACAAACTCTTTCAGATATCAAGGTAGGTATCAGTTGTTATCTAACCATTTTTATTATGTAGAAATATAGTATTATCCTTGTCTTTTATCTATATGTCTAGATCATTTGGAAGATCTAGCTTCTCATATATTTGATAGTCATCCCTATAAGCAGGTTAATTTTCATTACCATCACTAGATGATTCTTCTAAATCAGTAAAAGATGAGTTAGAGGATGCATCCAAGATAGTGGTTAAATTAGCATTCGGAGTATATTGTGGGGGTAGTAAGTTTTTTTCCTTTATGTTGGTATCTATGGAACACATAAAAAATTTTCTCTCAATATTGGGATTTCACTACATTTTTGAGTGTTTCTGGTATGCTGAGTAATGAAACCATTAGAGTTAATCATTGTCGTTTTTCATTTTTGATCACTCAACATTAAAAAATCCTCTTCCAATGGGATAGATTTATCATGAAAAACTTGTAAAGATTCATCACATTCAGGTTGTATCGTCTCTTTTCCTCTATTTATAGTTGTATTGTCTTCAAGGATGGATGGTTCAATAATGGGGATATTCTAATTTTCATCCTTAGAAGTTCAGGATTATGAGAGATTTCAGTATCACAGAGATTGGAGGTCCTAGTTCAGCCTGAAGATTTCGTGAGATTAGAGAAAATAATAGGCTTATCCATCTGGGAAACATAGAGAGAATTATATGATTTCTTTTCCACCTGAATAGATTTTGATTAATGAGGGGTTGTGGTTGAGGAGTATTCCTTTTATTCTCACATGCATTCAAAGAGTGGCAAATTCTTGAACGTTTTTTGCATAATGTTCGAACATTTTTTGCAGAATGTTCGAACATTTTTAAAGACCACCTCTTGTATCAAATTGTGATCCCCACTTTGAATCTAGAATCACGAAGTAAATTCTTACGAGATAACGATTTCGGTTCAAATCATAGAAACTGAGGTCCGTGATTAGTTCAATGTGGTAGTGTCAGGATAGATGGGTTGACCAAATAATCTAGTAATGGCATTTAAGGCATTTTTTTTGAAAATATGAAGAGGAAAATTCAGGAACCCAATCCATATAAGAACAATGGGGGGTTCGGCATCAAAATGATAGTCTGGATACCATTTTAAGACATTCAGGTCGCAACTCCTAAAAGACCTATAACCCCGAGTCCAGAATCTATAAAACTCATCTTTCGAAGAAAATCGAAAAGGTATATGCAGCGAGTTAAGTAATTCTATATGAATAATAGTAAATCCAATGATTTCCAACGTTTTTCATAGAAAAATTAGAAGGCGGCTTCATTTAACACCATACCATCCAAATCAAACCGTATATCTAAAGAAATAAATTGAACCTCATTTTTGAGAAATAAATCATAGATAGACCTCGGTGATGGATGATTTTGGGCTCGGTGTGCTCAGAGGCCATTATAGGAATGAGACCTGCGACGACATCTGCAATGGATCTAACAATAGGGGTTCCGTGTTTGGTAGAGTTAGATTTTCTTCCATGGATTTTTGAGGGAAGTGTCTCCCATGCAGTATTCATTCTCACCCCTATTTTCTTGTTTTCAATATTTAATTTAAATGAAAAATCAATTAATTAAAAAAAATTTAAACATCTATTAACATTATTATATCTTCATCAACCTCAACATAATCCATGCGACTTTTATATAATGAATCCTTCCTAAAAGGAAAACCTATTGATGTTTTCTTATAAATTTTATCCTAAATAAATCATCATATAGATTCTATATTCCTTTTCATGTGTGAATAGATCTCTAATAACACATCCAAAGGGATACTCTAAAATTGTTAAAATTTAATCTTTAATATTAACTCTAAAATCCTCAACATAACATATATTGGAATCATTATAGGGAACTTCATTCTTTATCTTCTCATCACATATTCTTGGGAACTACATACTATTTTAAATATTCTCTTCTCAACACATATTGGTATCATGACTTATTGATAATAAATAAAATGATTTATCAATGGTCTCAATAGATTCATCATGATGATACTGATGAAAGAAGGAATATATAATAAACATAATCCATATATAGAGGAAGATATAACCAATACCCCAATTTTCCAACATCCAATATCACATTTAAATATTTTATGAACTATGGAAACAAAATACAGGGTCAACCAAACCTTTAATACCCATGATTAGGAGAAATATTTAAGAACATATGATCACTGTTATAAAAAATTAGTGGCCTCATCCTTTGATTGATATATGAATTTTTATGGTATTTATTAGTGGTCATCCCCTCATGAAAAACTTGTTGCTTCTCGATCATGATTTATACCAAATTTGATTAAATAATCACTAACCCCCAAACATTTTTGTAATAAAATATGGATCAGTAAGTATTCCCAAAAAATTACATGAATTGATACATTCCAATGTATATGTGATAAATATTAATATAGGAGCACTCCCCCAATAAAATTTACACTCCCATAAACCACCAAACTCTAGAACACATATATGCAATTTTTTATTTTTTATTTTGATAGTTCAAATAATTTAACTGTTCATATGTGACTGAAATAAAATTATATGTAACACATGAGAGTCAAAAGCATTCTATAGACCCTTCCATAATCTTATTAAAAAATAAAGGGTTTTATTGAAAATTATTTTTGGGAACTCCAACATCAAAAATTTTATTGAGATATTGAGTTTATAATTGAAGAGTATTTTTCATTCTTCACTATACTACTGCAGTATAAAACAAGTGTGTTCAATATCATCCCCTAGAGGAATATGGGTATCCCCCAAAAATGAATTGTACATTATATTGTTTACTTGAAAATTTAAATAAAAAATGGAATGGAAAAAATAAAAATTAAATACTTAAGAAATATTTAAAAAAATCTGAAAATAAAAGAAAGGAATCAAATAAAAAGTGTTGACTGAAAAATGATTATTTGATCATTAATTTATCATTTAACGAATAAAATTGGTTTTAATATCATTATAAGGAAATCAAATTAAGTAGGTTTGAGCCTATTTATTTTACAAAGGTTAATCCAAATATCTTGAATGATTATATAAAATAATATATGAACATTAATATCAGGATTATATTAAGAAAAAAAATTCAAACTACATATAATAGTTTAAGTATCCTCTATAAAATTGATTTCCTCTTAAAGTAGTCCTTTCATCTAGATATATTATTAAATGATTAAAATATTAAGTACGTTGGTAATTATAAATCAAAATTACTATTCATGAATAAAATAGGTAGAAAAAAATTATATTCACATCCATCTATTATTGATATGTCACTGAGTAAGTGATTAGAAACTCATGGTTGATAGTAACACTCCTGTTTTTGATGTAATAATATTATGAAATGAGTGATGGATATATAATAGAACTAAAATAAATTATAATGAATTTTAAATTATCTTAATTAATTGTTAGGTTGATATAATTACTAAATAAAAATAAATGAATTAAAAAAAACACCGAATCTTCTAAATGTCAAACATCCAAATTCCTCTAAAACTCGGCTAATAAGTTACATTTATAAAATTTTAGTCCTTAATTTTAAAATAATTATTATTATAGTATGAATAGATAAAACGTAAGATATAACTCTTTTATATTCCCTTTATATAACTCCATCGTGGTTAAATGATAGATTCTACAACCAGAAACAAGTATATTAGCCCTTTAAAGATTGAGTATACATAATTTCATAGTGCAATACCCAGATTTTTTCAGTTAGGATGTTATATTTTCCTAAATATATGTAGCACATAATTATATTAAATAATAATATTCTACAATATAATTATTAACTATTTATCTTTTTTTATTCCTTTATTGAATCATGATAAAATTTGTGTCAACAAAAATATGATCACAAGTGCTTTCTCTATGTGTATTTGGTCTTACAAAACCATTACATTTTACACGTGTACATAATTGAACAGTACATGTATGATTCTCTAATTAATTCTTATAAAACTCCAATTTAATCATACATAATCCTAACATACTCTTACATCACTCATTGAGTTAGTATTATATAAATTCATTATGTTGTGAGGATCTTATTCATAGCATAATGAGTTATCAAATCTTACAATTTCTTCCTCTAGATATCATTTAAGTTACTCATATGAAAATCCAAAACATTATTCGTATATATAATTTAATCTACTCATGAACAATGGTATCTCATCTCAATGAACATGGACTATGTCATTGTTATTTTCTTCAAATTATTATGTGGGTTTAAATGATCAAACCATGAAACACCTGTATGTGTTGTCATTTCTTATAAACTTCTATGAAATCTCCAACAAACTCTTGGAATTACATTCTAATCTATATTATTCCATAAATCATAAAAAATATATAGAAATTTTCTAACTATTAAGTCTATTAATTAATTTGATCCATGATAAAAAATATTCATCGTTAATGGGTATCAAATTCCCAAACACCTGAACATTTTATTGTCCTGAGAGAAAATAAACTCTTGAAAATTTAAAGAGAAAAAACCATTAAAAATTGGAAAAAATCTCCAACAATTTCTGTAGAATAATGGATTACATAAAAATAATTAAATAAAAACATACTCATCCTCCCTATGTATCCAATCATTCTTTGGTATGAAGTCCACATTTTAATTCCACCTTGCATCCGGTATTATTTCTCAACCATTATAAAGACATACATTCCCATGTATTAGTCTAGCCTTTAAATATTTTTTACTGAATAATGAATAATAGTTTAAAATTATAGTTATGATAAATCTCATGTTTATTAACCCTATACATAGTATTTTATAATATATCAATATCCTCTTTAGAAAAATCAAACCACACCATTAAAGAGGTATTTTTAAATACAGTTCTAATGAAACTAAGTTTTAAGGTTTGATGTTTAAGATGTAAATTTTTAAAATCAACTGTTTGAAAAGGGGTTCAATTATTTAAGAAAAATATTTGATATTCAGTACAATATAAATGAAAAATATGTTTCCTTTTATCTTTTATTTGACATATTCTCCCAACAATATTCTATTCCCATAAAGGATTCTCATCATGAATATTTAAAAATATATATTATTTCACTTTCTATTTTCATTTTAACTATTTTTAATGGAAATATCCCATGGAATAAATATCACTCCAACAAAAATATTATTATTTTACCAGATCATTATGCTTATTTCATTTATAAAAAGACCTTACGTATAGTTTTAGTGATAATAAAAATTTCAAATACATAATCAATTATAAAATTTTTTATTCTAAAGAAATTGAGGTATAACATAAATATAATATAAAACTACAGTAAATAAAATTCCACTTATCCCAGGGAAATTTCATGTTTTTACTTGAATGGAATTCTCAACTCAAAGTACATATATCACCAAATACATACATAATTCTAAAAAAATCAGGATATTATATTAAATAATATAGGATAGGAAGGATAAACTGGCCTGTAATTTTTCATTATTATCAACGAATTTCAAAACATCAATGGGATTAAAAGATGTTTGATATAGAGTTGGTCCAAAGGTAACAATATTTAAATAAAAAAGTACTCAATCAATTTTTTTTGGAAAATCATTATTCATTAACAAGATCAATGAATAAGTTGTAATAGTTATATATTTCACGACTTCTCTCAAGAAAAGTGTTTTATATATAATATAAAAAATAGATGAGACTAACTCTCATTGATTTTCAAATATTTGATAATAACTGTTGAAATTAACAATAGTTAGTTATTATATAAACAAAAACATCAAAAAATTTAAATCAAATGAAAAAACACAATTTAATAACATGTTCATATTTCAATATTAAAGTGGAAAATATTTTTATCTTTCAACCTAATGTTGTCAAAAAAGTTTTTTTTAGTCAATTATGCCTTAAACATTCAGTTTTATTTCTATTATGATTCATAATTTATAACATGAAAATAATGTCTCTAATATAAAAAATTCACCAATAATATTGAATTCATGAAAAAAAATGGAGTGGGTCTAGGATTACCACCCCCATTCATGATACAAAATGATATCCTTATTGTTCAAAATCAATATGACATTGATATAAGTAAATTTAATAAATAAAAGCATTATTGTAAATTCTAAAAAAGTGATAGATTTACTAAGGACTCTATTATTTTAAATAATATTTTTTACATGATTATTGGATGTAATTAAGTATATTTAAGTCCCTTTCATTAATATAGTGTTTGAAGATACAACTGCAACAAAAAACGTTTCACTTGAAAGCATGTTTGTTGAAAATTGATATTTATGTGATGTTCATAAATAAATTAATATTGAAAAGGATGAAATTCATAAATTTATATTATAAGGTACAATTAGTATTAATAAGAAATTAAAAATGAATGTTAATGTATGGGAAAAAGTTCAAAATAAAATCATGTACTGAAAAAATGAAATACATGATAAAATAAATTGGTATTTCTGAGGTTAAAGATACAATGACTCTTTGTAATCATCTCCCATATTCTTAATAGGATAATTATTTTATTAAACTCTATTTGGGAATGACAGGAACTACCTGAGAGATTGGTCTATACATCTCTAAATCACCTTATCCTCCACCTAAATACTCACTTTTTCAATTGATTTATTTGGAAGGGAGGGTGAGAGTGGTTGAACCAGAGCTATAATTTCCATTTCCTCTATAACACCTAATAATATAAGAAATAATTCAAGGGTAGATGTCAGATACTTCTCAATATTCTCAGTCTGAGAGATCTATGAGAGAAATGAGGATTAAATAGGGGTAAATATATATTTTGGTACTAGACTATTTGGTATGGATGGGAAATATCTACACCCTGACCATCTATATTAGGGGTGGATTGAGTCTCTTCCTTATTTTTCTAAATAATGGAATAAAAAATAAATGTATCAATATTAAGGAATTCTATACTCAATATGGAATTATTGGGAGTGGAGACATACTCTTTATCTTGTATGTTGGGCATCTCTTGGATAGAGAGGGAGGCTATGTGGTGAGTTGAAAGATCAAGAAGAAGAACATAATTTTTAGTTCTCATTTCTTAGGCCCATACCTTTTTTAGGTATGTAGCTTGTATGCCTATTTGGAATCAAGATTTATAGGAATATTTAGAATCTAATGTGTCATGAGAAAAATGGATTGAGTTTTCTTGTTTTGGTATGCTCTTTCAGTTGGGGTGTGTGTGTGGTCAAAATGGGGTGTAAGGATATTCCTAGAAAGTTCCACCTTGGATGGCTGTGCTGGCGGATATGGGGGTGTCAATGCCTGTGGTGAAATAGGAAACACCAAGAATGGTAATACTAAACTCTATTAAAATATAACTTACATCCCTATAGAAGATTTAAAATTATCATATATATATATATATATATATTTATTTATTTATTTATTCCACGTCTCTTGAGAAATGATGGGTACATCTAAGTTGGGGAAATAAATTATCATCCAAAAAGTGTAGGTGATTATCATTATTTGGATCTATCATAAGAGTTTAGCTCATTGGACTCACCCTCTTATGTGATACATTCATACATATCCACTAACCCATAACCCTTTATATCATTATTAAATCATCCAATTTTCCTTATAATTAAAGTTTGATGATATATTACTTCCCCAATAAAGATTAAAATACTCTTAGACTTTATTCCAAATGTGTGATAAAATTTCCTCTCATAATCATGAATCTAGGATTATTTATCTACACCCTAAAATTAAAGTGTCAAATTTGTAGGCCATTTTGATGCAAGACCACCCCATATTTAAATATTTTAAAGATTAATAACATCAAGGTTTCTCAGGAATCTTTATCTGTCTTCATTATCAAACCAAATAGGAGTGATGGACCAATAAATAATTATCATGAGAAAACTATTCAACTAAGAAATTTTTGTTTTAGAAGAGTCATGTCATTTCAATGGATCAAAAATGATATCCATCCACTTCTAATGGGTCATTTTATTATTTTCAACAAACATGAGCTTATCAAAAAACGTTTTATAACCCAAACTCAGGGATAGAAAGTCCTAATTGAACTATAAAATCTATGAAAGAAGAGATCCAAAAAATAAAACCTATCCAAAAATTTACATTACTCAATGTTAATTCCAGTGTAAAAACAAATTTCATAGTAAGATTCTTTTTGGAAACCTCCCAAATTTGAATAATATTCTTGATACTTTTGGCCCTTAAGGCTTCTATTAAAAACAAATTTATTTAAATTGAATTCATGATACATGTAACATCATTTGATTTTATGATTTTTTAGAATAATTTATATTTATCGAAATATTATATAATAATAAATGGCTAGTTTGGAATGTTTTCCACACAATAATTTATTTCTTTGATATCGTGCATAGCACATTACATTGAGATTCTAAGAACCATGATATAATATTATTACAAAAATTACCATTATTACCTAACCATTAAATAGGTGGGTATGAACAGTAATAAAAGCATTATGCTATGTTTATATATATATATAATAATAATTTACTAATCAGCATAAATTTATTCTTAGTAAATAGGAAATGATTTTTTTGTAAAGTAATTATATTAATCAGAAGTGTGTTTTTTTCAAAAATGAATTTATTTATTTATATGAAAAAATATTATAATTAATTTATAGAGATTTTATAAAATTTATTTGATAAAATTAAATTTAATTATGAACTTATCATATAAAAATTAACTTATGGTGAATGTTTTGGATTTTTCTGAAAATAAATATTTTTTAGTGAATAGTGAAAATATTAATTTCTTATAAACCTATCATTTATTTTCAATAAATAATGCAATTAAAATTCCCTGTTATATTTAAAAGTAACATAAGTATAATAAAGTAATATTTAATCTAGTTAAGTACATTTTAATTGAATAAATATTGGATTGTAGTATAAGTTTATTTTTGGGATTAAATAATGGGTTTTTATGAAAACTATTTAAAAGTGCATTATATTTATCCATTTTAATTAATTAAAATAATAAATAAAGATAAATATTTTATGTTACATATTTTCATTTTCAATAAATTAAATTTATATTTTTTATTAAACTATTATTTTTATACATTATATTAATATAATGTAATCTTATGCTAGAAAAATACACTTCTCAAAAACCAGCTTTTTTATCGCATCTATGGGTTTTGTTTTAATTTTAATTTTTCTAATTATTTGAATTTTGTTGGGTAAAATTCATTCTGTATTTTTAATTAGAATAATTTATAATATATGACCAGGTAAAATTAATTTTTGACCACAATGAATAGTGAATATAGAAAAAAATATTTACCACAGTTATGGTAAAAATGGATTTACCATGGGTTAAAATAATAAGATATGGATTAAAATGAGAAAAAAAACTTATACCACACCCATCTGATGGCCATTTTCCAACCTTATGTCATATAATATTGATAAGGTACCATTGTTTTACACTTTTATAATGAGAATAATGTAGGTAAACCTTTTTCTTTTCAAAAATTAAGTGTGTGTCACTCACCTCACTTATAAAAGGCCACCTCGTTGTCTCTCATCATCACACTTATGAAACCATTTTATCGAAAAATTCTTACATAAATCACATAAAAATTCCCTCCTCAAATCTTATAATCATTATTGTGGTTATAAATCAACCCAATGTAGCGTTTTGGTGCAAACTAAATGAAAATGTCTAAAGAAGTGGTTTAACCCCTAACAGAGAATTTTATTTAATTTCTTCCTTAGCACGCTTAAATTATTATTAAAACATGATTATATAAGAGAACCATTATATCCCACATAATGTTTTATTATTATAAAATTGAATTACATATATCCATATCATCATCACTTAAATGGGAAATGAAACCATCGATCATGTGTATGGAGGACTACCACCTTGCGAAATGACATTGCCCGTTTTCCATCACTGTTTCTCACAGATTGTTATATTAATGAAAATAAAGTATATGTGCGATATTTTTAACATAATTATACTTATTTAATTCTTATATGTAATATTCCATTTTACTTTCCATTATGCGAGGTATATAATAACTTCTCCCATCTGTATGGAAGACAACTACCATAGAGAGAGATGTGATTCTTTTTACACATACTCTTTACATGGAATATAATAATGATACATTTAATGTATATATATGATATTTATGACCGAACCATTATTCTTTAAATTTAATATCATGTATAACCTTTTTACAATCAAACCAATAAGAAAAATAACATCACTCGTGTGTACGAGATACTACTGGCTCATGAAAAGATGTGATGTGTTTTTCATTAATTTTTTCATTAGATGGTAATGAGGAAAGATTAAATTAATAAATATTATATATATATATCTGTGTGATATTTTTCTCATATATATTCCTTAAAAATTATTATTTAAGGTTAATATTATTTACCTTTCTGATGTTCTGTTCACTGAGGAAGTGTAAACAATCTTCACGCGTATGTACATCCTACCGTCTAAATGAATAGTGTAATTCATTTCCATATGTAAATATAATTGATTAATATAAAAAATAACTAATGAAAATATATTATATTTATATTAGGACTGACATTCAGTAAATTATAGGACCATGGTCAATGTAAAAGGACCTAAAACACCAAACCAAAAGATACATGATAAAGGATGTAGTTATTACCCAAAACATGACATTAAAAATGAACTTTTAATTAATTGGTAATAAAAGGGTATATTTGTATCATATATAGTATGATATATATGAATACGTTTCTATAATATATTTATAATTTACATATTTCTATTATATATCTTGGATGAATGTGTAAAATGAACGTCGGGACTTAAGGTATTGTATTTTTGTCTCATTTTTTACTTATGTGAGACACATGTCATATTTACCACGTAATTATTTTATATGATGTATATACTGCCTTAATTTTATTTTAGTAATCTTATCCTGATTATTATTTTCATTCTCATATTCGTTTTAGGATCTCTATTTCATGGGGTTTATGGTTCGAAATTTACCATATCTATAAGGGATTTTTTTCTCAATTTTCCTTCCCTGTGACAAATGTCATGTTTTGAACCTATCTTCTATTATTGGGTGTATGTATATCCCATTTGAAATGGAAAAGTAATTAATTAATTATCATGATATTTTATTTATAATTTAATGTTTATTCGTTCATGTGGAATTAAATTTAATGATTCCAAAGTGGTAAATATTTATGTTATGATTTCATCGTTTATTTGGATTGTTTATAACCATGTTACCAATGATAAAATGTTACGATAAATCTCTCATGAAATATATGTATTTCATTATCCTATTGTTTTATAATTAAAATAATTTGTTTCCCTTTATTTTCTTCTCTTTATGTAACAAATAGTTTAAAATTACATTTTTTAGAAAAAAATATCTTTGTTTCTCTCTTCAATCAAACACTCGGTTTTCTTATGAAATCATGTTTTATAAAAATTTTCTCACAAATATTTTTATCATTTTAAAAATGATTTCTTAATGAAATTTTTTACCCATTTTTTAGACATTAACAAAATGTTTTGAAAGGGATAATCATGTCCTTTTTCAAACATTGGTTGTTTAGGTTTTATTGAAAATATGAAAGGAAGATTTCTTGTATCATTTATGGCATAAATGGTATTTTCTATAGTCATGACCACTAAATATTTTAAATCTTTTTTTATAAGTTTAGAAAGTTAGCTTAAAAGAAAATTATTTTTAAAATGTTGTTAATTTTTAAAAAATATTTTCAATATTAAAGGGTTATTTTCGTCATGAAATGTTTTAAATGATCTTTAAAGCTTCATTTATAAGTTTACAAAAGTTATTTTCAAAGAAAAGGAATTTTATTATTTTTTTTTAAAAAAGTGTTTTCAAGTAGAATGGATATTTTCTTCAATAGTTGTTTTTAAATTATATTCAATGATTTTTTTCAAAGTAAAGGGTTTTAAATTTTTTTTAAATGTTTTTATTTTCAAAGTGGAAATTATATTTTCATTAGAAATTGTTTTAAATGATCTTTAAAAATCAATTTTTCATCCAAGATAACATCCTACGATGTTACTAATTATTTACTATGGATACTATCCAATGAAACCAATATTAATCGTTCTATAACTCATTTAGGGTTTTTATGACACGATGTTTATGAAATATATTTTTTTCCAGGGGTTATGATGTGATAAAAGTATGAATAGATTATGAAATTATTTTATTTTCAATGGGTTAATCTAAGATGAAATTGTTATGAAAATTATTTATTTTAAATATTTGATGATGAAATGCTTATGAAAACCATTTCGTTTCATGGGTTCTAATATGATGATTATTTTATGATCTTGAGGAAGAAATATGTATGATTTTTATTATATGAAATGTGTAAACTATATTTTGATAAAATGAATTGGGTAAGGATTTAAATATCAAGAGAGATATTGGGATATAATATGGAGTTATCTCATTTAATTAAGGAAAATTATACACAATGATTATCTTGGAAGTGAATCATGTCTAAAATGATGGTTTGGTGAGTGAATTCATTATAAAATGATATCCATGGAAGTGAGACCTGACTACTAGGGAAATGATTCTCTATATTAATGTGTCTGCAATAATTCTATGTCTTCATCCAATTTTAATCTGTCATAGATCATGCTATTTGATTCCATTATGATTAATGTCTTATGAAATTATAACCTTTGTTCTGTGTCTCGTGATTATGATCAATGAAATGAAATGTATGGTTTTAAATTATAAGATCATGTTCCCACACTTATGATCATGTGATGCTTATGTGATGACTGATATGTGATGTGGTTCATTTTTAATGCTCTTTTCCACAAACCATTTCATTTTTTTGTTTACATTTTAATTTCAAATCATTTTATTTTGTGTAATATTTATCAATTATTTTATTTTGTAAATTACATTATAAAAAATGTGTTTATGTATTAAAAGTGTGTTTTTGTTGTTTTTTATTTTTTTCAATAATAAAATTTAGTTGTTATTTTAATTTCATTTTATTAATTCTTTATGTTATTAGTTTTCAATAATTTTTTATTCATTAATTAGATTAATTAATTATTTATTCTTTAATTCGTAAATAAATAACACAAGATAGTTTTTAATTATTGTAATAATTTAACTAATTTTAACATACCAATTTTATTCAATCAACATATTTATTCTTTAATTAATTATTTACTTAATTCTTTGAATAACTAATTGGTTAATTAATATAAGCAAGTGACTTTTATCACTTTTAGGATGTTTTAAATTTATTTGTTTATAATTTTTAATACAAATAAATTCATTCTTTTTAGTAATGCATAATTAATGTTATATTTTTTATATAGTTTTTAATTTTTTTTCTTTTTAATTTAATTCATTAATTTATTAATCTTTTTTTGGTTTTATTAATGTTTTAATTAAATTCAATTTTTTTCCCATCTATAACGGCACCATTTTCATGTTGTCACGGTTCCTCCTTACCGTCTCACAACAACTATGAATAGTACTCATGGTCTCACCGTTTCAGGAGCGGTGGCACATCCCACAGTCGCTGGTTCTTTCACTCACTGCTTCACCTCTTCACTATCTCACCATGAACATCACCTACTATTTCCCTCCATCGTTCCACTGCTTCAACCTCACGGTGCCACCGTCTCTCCAATCCCTTGGCACCGTCACTCCTTGTTGTCTGCCCTGCTGCTACCCGAAGCCACCACCTCACTGAGACCACCCCGGTCGATTCTCACCTCACCTTCCAGCCGAACCTGCACCTTGGCCTCATCTTCAACCCACATCTCCGCTAGCCCTATGACACCCCCTTACCGCATCGTTCCGCAGAAACCCACCACATTAACCCCTCCTCAGACTTCACCTCACCCACCACCTTCCTCTACCCTAGCTGGGGCCTGCCCTTATCGAACCACCTACCATAACACAGCAAACCAACAACAACAAAATTTCCATCAAAATCTCCACAACATATCGAAAAACACAATTTCAAAAAGAAGATCAACCCAAATTTGAAATCTCTTGAATCTGAATACCAGACATAAAATCCCCAAACCTTTAGATCTGGAACCTTCATGAAACTAGGTCGAGCCATCACCAGCTTCGTATTGCCTCGAACGAGCAACCATACTCAAACCTAGCGCAGTTCTCGACTTCACCGCCGCAGTCTGAGATCCCCTGCTTCATTCCGCTGGTGTCACACCTTTTTCTCCCTCAATATTAGTGGTGAGACATGCTATCCCTATGCTCTGCCATAACAGAACCATGGTCGAACCTCCCCTGTGTCGCACTCCTCCACCTGGCAAGACACCATTTGTGCCAAAGTTGTTGCTACCCGAATTCGTCGCACAATGCCGAAGACCCCCCGCCGCACTCCTTCATCCCGCCGCTGGGGCCCCTTTCTTCCCTCTCTTCCTTTCCACATGAACCTCTTTCCCCACTCTCTTCATTGTTTTTCATTTTTTTATATACTATAATATATATTAACATTTATATAATATATACTAAATATATTAACATATATATAATATAACTATTATAATATATAATATAACACATTATATAATATATATATCTTATACTATACTATAATAATTATAGTTATATTAATAATAATATATAACCTTATATATAATATCAGTATATCATAATAACTAATGT
Organism: Viscum album; assembly: GCA_963277665.1. Classification (NCBI taxonomy): domain Eukaryota; kingdom Viridiplantae; phylum Streptophyta; class Magnoliopsida; order Santalales; family Viscaceae; genus Viscum; species Viscum album. The sequence continues at coordinate 726,091,199 of OY728130.1, read as the reverse complement.
TATTAAATTAATATAATAGTCATTAAACATATATTAGTAATTACAATATTAGATATTATTATAATATACATACATCTTCATAAGTAAATTTATTTTAAGTCATGATATAATATATGGTAGTTTCATTTTATATTTATTTAACTCACGTGTGTTTCTTTGTGCAGGGGGAGATACTGGTTGAAGCGGGGATAAAAGAAATTGTCTGTGGGAAAAGTGCGAGAAAATTATCGGGGTCGTTGTTGGGGGATTGGAAACACTCACTAAGAGTTCACAAAAAGGCAGGTGGTGTGCACATAAAATCGCGCCACCAGGATTTACTACTTATCATCTTTCCTCTATTTTTAGTTGAGTTTTTGAGAAGAAAAAGAGGACCCTCAACTCCTCTTTTTTTTAAAAGTCCCAAACCAGGGCCGGGGGAGGGCATCATTCCACAGTGGGGGGAGGAGACTCCATAACTATTCATCATAAATTCCATCCATATCTCACAGACTGGACCATCATCAACTTAGAGACGGGTCATGCTCCTCCATTCTCCACCGCTCCTCTTCTGCTCTATTTTTGGTGTTTTTTGTTGAGTTTTTAATTACTCTTGTAGTGTTGCGGGTATAGTTAATTGAATTGTGACATTTGTTTCATTTGTCTTGTGTCGTTAATTCATCCTCATTTCATGTCATGATCTTCAAAATCCATAAATAGAGATCTAACTTGTAGATTTGAATTCATGTTAAGGAACCTGCCACGATCTGGAAATTCTCACATTAATGTGATCACATTCTTTTTATTCACCTGGGTAGATCGTATCAACGAATTAGATTGTGCGAGAGAAAGATCTTGTGTAGGACGATTTGACACTTTCTTGTTTAATTTCTTCTCCCATTCCGGTCTTGATTTCTCTCTAGATTGGTTGTGTGATGTGACTATCTTAGTAGAATCAATATGGATTGTGAAAAATTCTTTCCAGAATTTCTTTGCTGAGTGAATCACATTACAGTTCGGAGGAACTCTTGAGTGTTGAAGAAATTAGATGCTTGAGAGTTTAATTTCTACGTGAGATTGGTGTGTGATCTGAGACATCAATCATGCACTGTTCGAGCTTGATATTTATTTATTGATTTCTTAAGTTGATCTTGGGTAGGTAATAGAGGGTTAATTATCCCGAGTCAAGCCATGTTCACACTGACGTTTTCCTTCTGTGTCTTGGTGGCAATTGTCTATTTTGTGGCTTGGGTTGTGTCTGAGCCTATTGTTTTCTTGGTTTTGTCCCATGTCTCTATGTTTTTGAACTTTTTTATAATTTCTCCCTCTCTGCTGTGAGCTTCAGCCTTGATTAGTGATTTCTTAGGAGTTTTTTTTTCTATTTTCAAAATATTTAAAAATAATTTTGTTTGGAATGACCACTTAGGATCTCGACACTGCTTCCTTGAGAGTGACCCTGAGGTTAGCCACTATTCTATATCATGGGTCTTTATAAATGTAAACTTGACCGTCCTCGCGACAAAGACAGTCATCAATATCTCACTTATTTCCCTTACTAATCATTTTAGATCACACTTATTTTTTTTACTCATGTTATAAATAATGGCTTTTAGTAGGGTTTTTGTGTGAATATCTCTAAAGGGGAGGGTCCTTGTGGGATATTTTCAAGATCTTTCACCAAATTAGAATATTAATACCATGCCTACAAAGAAACTAAACTATTATGGTAATAAACCATGTAATTGATTAGTTTATTGAATATTCATCTAAATGGATGTAGTATTGATTTATTAAAATCCTAGATCATTATAGTTGGCATAAAAGGATAGTCAAGATACCATTTAGAAAATAGGATGATAAAACATTAGGGAGAACCTTTTCAATAATACTAAGTATAAGTGAACCTCCCATGATATGGAAAACAATAGAGTATGTTTAACATAGAAATATATACTAATTTGGATTCTGAAAGTGGCTATTGTTATGAAATATAGGTACACAGGGGTAATAACTCCAAAAATTCATTTTCGGCTTGATTTAAGAGTTTCTAAGTAATACAAATAGGATTTAATAAATAGATGGTCTCATAGTACCAAGTGCTATGCTTTGGTTAATCAAAATTTTTATTAACCATCATGAAGCATTTAAATAGATGATGGTAATAGATGACCTAGGTTAAACATAAGGTGTAATACATCTAAAGGGATTTTTATTTATTTATAAATCTAATAAATAATTTCCTAGACTATGTGGGGTTCTATTATGATACTTGTTTCTTACACAATTATTTTTGGTTTATTTTCAATAGAAGGAACACAAAAAAAATTGAGTTAACATTGAATGTGACATACAATTTTCCAATGATCATCGAAATTTGTTGATGGCTATAGTGAAATATATTATGATTATAGCTCATCTGTTTTGATGGAACATTATTAAAAACTTGTTTCTAAACCAACTCTTATACTAAAAAAAGAAGATAAGGATAGAGTTATCTTAGAGTTTGGGTAGTAGAGATCATCTAGGAAAGAGGTTTTAGTTTCCTATATGCTGATAATGTGGGAAGAATTAGTTAAGGGAATGCCTGAAAGGTAAGATAATAATTTTTGGGTGTAGAAAATAAGGACCCAAAGAATTTAAATCAAATTGAAAACTTAAATGTTTGGTTAATTTAATGGATGATAATAATGGTCTCCCTAATATATCATTAATTATTGATTGTTTTAAATGTGATAATTATGGTAATGATTAATATTTATGACTTATGGTAATATATAGTGAAGAGAATAAACATGGTTGTGTGAGTAATGTTTTTTTGTTTACGATTAAGAGAGTTCAAATTTCATTTGAAATAAAGTAGGTATTAATGAATTAGATGATAAATCCTTATTAATGTCTTAAGAATGGGGTGTAATAATTGAAGTATTTATGCATTTAAATTCTAGAATTATGTCATATGAAGAATAATACATATAATGAACGTTCATATATGTTTTTAATTAAAATATTTCAAGAATATGTTGTATATTATTGATGACCTAGAAAGAGGATATGACATCATGATGATATTTTATTGAAAAGAGTTGATTAAGGGAATATAACACTTAATATGTTCCTAATGTTGAAAAAATGGTGTTCAGTCTGGAAGATGTTATTATTGATATGGATAAAGTAAATTGGATAGTATTCATGAATTTGGAAATTATTAGTGAATTAATAACGAAGTGGTGGATTTACAACATTTTGGATTCATATTATATATACAATAATTTATGATTTTTGTTAAAAAATAAGAAGAGAGTCAATTTTTTAAATCATAATTTTTTTTCAATATGGTTTGATAGTAATATAGTTTATTATCATATTTCTCAAGAATATACAAACAGGGTATTCAAATATTTATTATGTGATAACTAATAGCTTCTTTGTGATATTTTAGGGACTAATGACATGTTGATTTGGGAAATGTAGTGAACATAATTAATTTTGTTTTTGAATTTGGGATGTATATTAAGGTTATAATTTTATGTATTTTTTATGTAGATACCTAGATAAGGATTTAGAGATTAATGGATTATTGCATTATAAAATGATTTATTCATATTGGATAATTGGTGAAAACAATTTTGGTTTTGATGATAACTAATGTTAAAATGAATGACTTATCATTATTTGATGAATATTAAGATCCATTGGTTCATAATGAATTAAAAATTAATCTTCAATTATTATATTAAGAGATGATGTGGAAATTTATATAGGAACAAAAAGGATGATAATTTTATTATAAAATTAAAAGAAATAATGTATGTATATTTTCTCATTTTCTCTATCATGAAATTAAAAAAATTCATCAGATTTAGGAAAAAAAATTTACGGAAACAAATTATCATATTTCCTTAATTTATTGTGGATCAATGGTCTTTAAACACATCACATATTTATGTCTCTGTGGTGGTTAAATTTTTCATGAACATATTCTCTACCACTCTCTATTAGTCTTTCGAGGTCTGTTTTGTCATCTATATCCATATTTTAACTTCCCACCAATGTTGTCCCTATATGAAAACATGGTTTTTTTCTATAAGGTAATATTTTTGTTTCCCACATTAACTTTAAATGGTAGTTTATTGTTAATTTTTATGATGAAAGTTTCTATGAAGAAATTTTAAAAGTTAGACTTTTGATGATGAAGACAAATTTTGAAGGTGAAAATCATTTTAATATGGGTCAAATGTAATATCCTGATATTTTATAAAATATTATTTCAAATTAATTAAAATTTTATGATAATTTTTTTTACATAAAAAATAAATTTTATCTTTTTTTTTCACACAATGATTAGTTTCCTCGATATCATACATGGCAAACAACACCGTTCATCAAAAAACCATGAAACAATATTATTTTACATATGACCATTATAACATAACTGTCAAATAAGTGGGTATGAATATTATAAACTAATTAATGAATTATAAATATTTCCTAGTCAATATAAATATATTATTAGTATCTAGTCAATCACTTTTTACTAAAGTAATTATATTAATAAAAATAATGTTATCTCCAAAAATGAATTTTATTGCTTTTTTGTGAGAGAAAATTATTATTAATTTATATAAATTTTGTAAAATTATTCAAATATAATGAAATTAACTCTTTAAATAATCATAATGAAATTAAAATATGATGAAAATTTTTGTTTTCTAAAAAAATATTGATTTTTAGTCAATACTGAAAAAATACAATGTTTTTATAAAACTCATATTTCCTTTCGAAAAAATATTTAAATTAAATAAAAACAGTTTTTTCAAGTAAAATAATAATTATTTAGTTATATTTACTCCACACAATTACTTTATAATCAACATTATATTATATTTTAGTATAAGTTGATTTTTGGGTTCAAAAATGATATTTTTTGGAAAACTGTTTTTCAGTGAATAATGATTCTCATTTTAGTTAATTAAAATATGATCTAATTAAAAATGTGTTAAATGGGAAATTTTTATTATATATCATTGAAATATAATTTATATTCAACAAATAATTATTTTTAGACATATAATTAATATAAAATCATCTTGTGTGTGGAAAATACACTTCTCAAAAACATGCTTTTTCATCATGCCTTCGGGATTTGTTTTAAACTTTATCTCCCCAATTTTGGGAATTTAATTTGGTAAAATGTATTAAATATTTTTAATAATTATAATTTATATGATCTAATAAGTTCAACTTAACTTTTGACCAAAATTATTAGTGGTAATTATACAAAATATTTATCGTGGATATGGTAAAAATGGATTTACCAGGGGTTAAACTAAAAAGATAAGGGTTAGAAATGACTCAAAACCTTAACTACCCCCGTATTTTGAAACTATTTCTACCTTATATCATATAGGTTACATAATTGTCCATTTTTTACCATTACGTTATGGTAAAAATTTGGGTACTCAATTTTATTTTTATAAATTTCATGTGTGCCACTCACCTAACTTATAAAAGACATCCACTCTACTCCCATATTCACGCATAACACCCCATTTACTAGTCAGAGAAATAGAAAAATAGCATCCCTAAATAAAAAATCTCATCTTATAATACTTATATTTTTTATTAATCCAACCTAATAATTGTTTTGGAGGAATCCAAAAGAAATTTTCTGAAGAATATGCAACACCCCAATCAGAGTTTTTTATTTTTTTTATTCATAAAAATCCTTAAATTATTACTAAATAATTATTATATAATAAAAAATTATTAAAATATAGTTATATGTTTTTATTTTAAATTTCATCACCAAAATCCTTATCTTATTTCCTCAAATTGGAAACAAAACCATCGATCCAGTATATAATGGACTACCGTATCATGAAATGATGTAGCTCGTTTTCCATCACTGTTACACAAGGATTAGTGTGATGATGGATTTAAACTATATATGTTATATTTTAAACACAATTCTACTTCTTTAAATACTATATATCAAATAAACTTTTGTTTTCCATTTTGTGAGTGATATGATAACATCGTTCCAGTGTACAATGGATTGTCGCCTCGTTAAGCGATGTGATTCATTATTCAATTAAGCTTCATGTGGATGATAATATGTACAAATTTATCTGATATATTATATTTAATTAAAAATAATTCATTAAATCTAATAAAAAAATTATTACCTTCCAACCTTTTGGAAAACAATCACGTCGCTCTTATGTACAGAGGACTACTGCCTTGCAAACCGATGAGAGGTATTTTTCATTTCTATTTTAATTAGATGGTAATAAGGATAGATAAAATTAATATATATGATGTATTTGTGATATATATAAAACAATAATTATTCCAGAAGGGTGATATATTTTTTTACCTTTCCTATGTTCTATCCGTCTCGGAAATGAAAACAACGTTCATGTATACGCACGACCTACCTTCTCTATTAATGATGTAGTTCATTTATACACATAAATATAATGGATTAAAATTCATACATAAATAATGAATATATATGATATTTATATCATTGTTAAAATTCTTTATAGGATTGGCCCAGGGTCAAAATAAAAATAATGAAAAGACCAAACCAAATAACATGTGAAAAATAAAGTAGTTATTACATAAAACACAGCATTAACATGGAACTATTAATCAAATTAAAATAAAATTGTACAAGTATATCACATATGGTATGACATATTTAAAAATTATTCTATAATATATTTATAATAATTTTATATCTATTATATAGGATGTTGTAACATGTATGAATAAATTTGAGACTTAAGGAAAGGGATTTACAAGTCACTTTTTACTTCAATTTGTAAAATTCCATATTGACCATTTAATTATTTTATGTGGTTTATAAACTTCCCAGGATTTTATTTTATTATTTTTATCATAAAATTTATTTTTATTTACAAATCCATTTGTGGATATACCTTTCATGTTGTTTACGGTTCAAAAGTTACCAAATCTGTGAAATATTTTTTTCTCAACATTCCTTCCTTGAGACATATGTTATGTTATGAATCTATATTATTTTATGAGGATTATATCCACTGCATTTGAAATATCATATAATTTATTTATTTATAATCAATATAATTTCTGTTTCGTTGATTTTTATTCATTTATGGTGCATTCAATTAAATGTAACCAAAGTGGTAAGGATTCTATGTTTCAATAGAATCATTTATCGGGATGGTATATGTTTATGTTTTCAATGATAAAATATTATTATCCATTTATCAACAAACTCGTGAACTTTTTTATCCTCTACACATTTCATGAGAATTCATTTTTTCTTTCCTTTTTCTATCTCTATATACTCAGGAGTTCAAAATAATAATTTTATGAAAAATCATCATTATTTCTATCATCAGTAAAAGCTTGATTTTCCTTCAAGATCATGTTTTCTAAAAATGTTTTCGAAAATGTTTTTAAAATATATAAATGACTTATTAATGAAATTTTTACACATTTTTGAATTTTTAAAGAAATATTTTAATGGAAACTACACGTCTTTTTTCAAACACTTCAATTTTTTATTTTAATAAAAATGTGAAAGGAATAATTGTTTTAAAGTGTGTGGAATAAAAAATAATTTCCCCATTCTTGACCACCCAATTTTGGAAATATTACTTCATAATTTTCAATATTATTTTTCAAAGAGAAGGTTTATTATATTGTTTTGTATTTTTCAAAATTATTTTCTACGTGGAAATTATATTTTTATAAATAAGTGTTTTAAATGTTATTTAAGGATTATATTATATGTTTCCAATGTTATTTTTAATTAAATTAAATTTTAACTTGTTTTATTTTTTGAAAATTGTTTTCCAGGTGGAAATGATATTTTCCACAAGATATTATTTATAATTTTCTTTAAATCTTAATTTTAATGAAAAGAATTATAAAAATTATTTATGTTTTAATTTTTCTTTCAAATTAAAAATCATATTCTCCTAAAAAATGTTTTAAATGATCTTTAAGAATCATTTTTCATCTATGCTGACATAACTTGATATTAGTTACACTTTACATTGGATATTATCCAAGGAACCCATTATTAATCTTTCAATGGATGATTTATGTTATTATTGTTAATATATTCATGAAACCCATTCCTTTTCCATGTTTTATGATATGATAATATTATTAATAGATTATAATACTAGTTTCTTTTCTATTTTTTAATGTATGATGAAATTATTACGAAACCTATATCATTACCATGGGTTATGATGAAATTATTATGATAATAATTTCATTTAATGGGTTTTAATATGTTCAATTTTTTTAAGATTGTGGTACACATATGTATGAATTTCATTATGATGTGTGTGACCTATATATTTATCTCATTCATTGGTTAATGATTTATATCTCATGATATTGGTATGTGTGGAATGTGGGGTGATCCCTATTGAATGGGGCACATTGTACACTATTATTTTCTTAGGAGTGAACCCTAACTACTGTGATGGTTTATGGTGTGAAACCATTCAACTATGATAGCCTTGTCAATGTGCCTTGTCTACTATAGATGTTATTCTCTATATTTATGTAAATTCCAAAATTCCTTATCTTACGCCATTATTATGCTCTCATGGATCATGCTCTTGGATTATATTATGATAATGTATTATGAAATTAAAATATTTATGCCATGTCTCATTTTTAGGATCATTGATATGCATGGAATGGTTTCAAATGGTAAGTTGATGTTCTCATAAACATATGATCATGTAATGTATATGTGATCCTTGATATGTCACTTTATTACCCTTAAATGAGCATATGATCTCACCAATTATTATGTTTAATTTCTCTAATTTATGAAGGGAGTATTTAAGTAGGATATAGTTGTGATGAGTACTAAAGGGTATGGTCTTTATAGTAGATATTAGAGATATTTCACCAAATTAGAGGATTGTGTACCTAGTCTCCAAATACATTAATCAGTTACAGTCCTCTGGTTTGTGTTTGTGTAAAGTATTGAATAATAATCTAAAAATATTTATTATCCATTTATAAAAATACTATGTCATTAAAATGCATATATTAGAGGTGTTGTTATTAAAAAATTCCCTCATCAGATTTTTCCCAACCCCTCTTGGTTTTAGGGTTTAAAAGAATCTATGTAGTGAAGAAGTTTTTTCTAGGTGGGGACCCCTATCAAAGATGAGTAAAGTTTTTTTTCTCCAAATTGGATCTGGGTAGGATTGGGGGGGGGGTATAATTTCTTGGTGAGGAAAATATGGATAGATTATGGGGTGTCTCAGGTACTTTGTCCTTTGAATTTTAGGTAGGATGCTCGGGTAGATTTTTGGGTCTTTCGGATGATGAGAATTTGACTTTAGATTTTGTGTTTAGTGTTTTGGTTTTGGAAATAATGGAATGTAGATAATGTATAAAAATGTTAAGGATTAATTTTAAAAGGGTATTAGTGATGAATTGTAAGTTATTTTTTGGTTTGAATATGTTTGGTGTCATTTCCAGATATTAGTAGGGAATAGTTTAATGGATATGTTAGTTGTGAATGATATAGGTTTGAAAAGCACATAATATATGATCAATAAGGTTTATCATTCCATTAAAAGATGATAAAACAAGAAAATTATTACTAGGAGTTTTGGTCAAGGGATATCTATGAGAGGGGAATATGAAATTGCGGATAATGGTTAATGTTTTGATGAATAGTATTTATACGATTTTAATACATCATGTAATGATTTGGAAATATGAGGTGTGATAGTTTTTCTTTTATAACTATAAATTCTTCCACTTTATGCTAATTAAGCCCTTTCATTGGGGAATAGTCATCAAAATGGAGTCATCTGAGATTCACCCATATGTGATGGATTATAGGGAGATCTCTTGATGTAAAGATAACCCTATGAAAATAAGTGTTCCCTATTGTTTTCACAATTTTTGCGTTGTGTTATGATCTATACGTAAAAAACATAATTAATTTTTAACTCATGAATAACATTGCATGATATTTATGTGCAAATATTACCCCATGTTTTCCCTATTATTGACTCTTACCCCACCATTTTCAAATGGTTATGTACCTTGTGTCAGGATTCCTTTTGAAATCATTAACTTCCAATGTATGAAATCAGTATTCCTTTAGAAATTAATTATGGGACTAAGGGAACTTATATTATATATTTTAATCCAAATTTTCATAATATTTTTTAATAATACCAACATAGAATGAAAATTTTAAAAAAATAAGAAAACTTAGTTTCCATACAGCTAACTCTCCCTTGAAAGTAAAAATCTTGATATAAATTTTTACCCTCGGTAAAATATAATAAATAAAATAATTCCTATATAGAATTTATCTATATATATATAGTCATGATAAAATAAATTTGAATGAATATTTATTCTCTCTTTGGATGTAAATACAACCATGAGGGTGATTTTTATCAATGCAAAGGACCCTAAACAATGAAACATTAATTTACATAAAAATAATCTCAATCATGATTTAAATTGATATACCTTGTTTCTAAGTGTGAATATTCATTTATTGATTCATTTTTTATTCATATTATAGGTTTTCTCACTATAAATAATTTTATTCTTATAGTAATCCCTCAAGATCAGTTCTAGTTCATCTAATTGTAAAAGTGTTTTCATTATAGTTAGGCAAGTTACCATTCGCCTAATCCAAAAATGAGTGATGCTTCATATCCCCTTGTAAATGGAATGTATTTCCATATATGACAATTAATTCAATAATACTAATTTATATCTAAAACTATATATCATATTCCCATAAAGCATTATCTGGAATCTTTCTTTTATAATGATGGTCAAAATTACTTTTTTTTATAAAATTTCCTTTTAATCTTAGTTGGGGAATTCAAACTTCTTACTAGTTTGTGGGCGATAAGGGGTCATAGTATTATAAAAAACTCTATAATTTTCTAGCAGTCCCATTAAAAATTGATTATTTAAATGCATCCCCTAATCTTCATTATGTTATCATGGAACTCATAAAAAGAAGAATATATTTTTCACTACATTATTTGATCACTACTTTGGTTGGGTTATTGTAATTAACCACATATTTTACAAATTTTAATAATAAATCTACACATATAGGGAGGTAATTGTTGTTATAATATCACATGATGGGTCCCATGTAATAGATTACCCACAAACTAAACACACAAGGTTTAGTGGTTGTAAATGGTATTAGTATCCTCTTATTTTGAGGTTTTTGTGTGAATTTAGTTTGGACATAGTTTTGATTGAAGTTATATGAATTTTTTTATTAGTAATAGCTTTGATTGGTTTGAGGACTTCACGAAACCCCCCTCTCTTAGTTATAGGTATTTTGATATTATTGATGGGATCTATCATATCTTACATAATTACAATATAATGATGATGTTATTATAATAAAAAACGGAATTTTTATATTTCCATGAGGTCCTACACACATCTCAAAATATGGAGATTGATTGTTGATGTATTATTTTATTTAAACAATAGTTGAGTTAGTGTCCTAAGATATTACAAAGTATCCAAATTTACTATCAATACCTCCACTAGGGAAGTCATTCATGTTGATTCTTCTACTTGATTGATGAATACTCATTTTAGACATATTTTACTTTTCCATAAGATTTCATTATGATAAATACCATTGAAAAGGTTTCATGAAAAATTTAAAGTTTTCAATATAAGGACCTCATTAGCAAAATCATTAATCAAAACATAATCTAAAAGATTTAAATCATGGTAAAAATATTCATTTTTTTCCCAAAAATTTGATTTTATGATGTGGGAACTTCCTCATGATATTCTTGAATCTATCATACACATAAAATGAAAATTATCCTTCTATTTTGGAAACAATATGGATATTAATTCTATACATACATGTTATAATTGCTAAAAAATATTTATAGAGGGATATAATTTTATACTCATCCCATGTTATCATTGATAATGCTGGATAACTCTTCAACCAGTGCCTTTCTAAATTTTGATGTGAGAATTGAAATAACCTCAACTGAACAACCTCGGGGGATACTCTACAAAGATTGAATGTGGCTCATATTTCAAGAAAATGGGACATGTTGGGTATTGATCTTAACTTTTTAATACATTAAATTTAACACTATTCTATATCATCTAGATGATAATAATTTTATTTAATTTTTCCCCATATAGGATGAAACAATTCATTGTGTATCAAAATCAATGGAGAGTAGATCATATTCCATTATGATTCTATCCAGGGGTCATTATTATGACCCTTCTTATTTGTTATCATTTGAAAATTGACCACTTGGTACATTGGGGTGTGAATTCACCACCACAATGGATCATTGATGAGATAAGAAGAATAACTCAATCTCTGTATTATATTCCATTATTTCTCATAAATTACACTCCGTAAAAATTTTATTTCTTCCCTTATTATAAAAAACCCACTCTTTATTTCACACTTAATCATAATTTATTACATAAAATCATCACTTGAAACAACATAGAATATTAAGAGATATAGTGTATTCGGGGATTAGGAACATTAAATAAAAACATAAATCATGAAATACACATCTTTATTAAAAACATCTTTCACATGAACACACACATTACTTCCTCCAATGAATTTTTTTTCCAACCCTTTTAAGGGGGCACTGAGAAACCCCATAGAGAAGAAGATCAATCTTCATAGGATACAACTGACTTATTAAACACAAGACTACGTTGATTAGAATCTCCTTCCCTGAACAGTTTAAAGGGAAATTAACAAACCTGGAAGTCTCGATCGGCCTACATAATTTCATCATAATACATTTATAAATAGACCCAAACATTCATCTTCTCATATTTTCGGATCTTATCCATCTTTAAGCCTCTATCCAATATGTGTTATTACTTTTCAATACACTCAGCTTGCTCTCCGGTTCCTTCCACTGGGATTAACCTTACCATCATTTGATTGAAATATTCCCTAATAGCCTTGATAATAAAAATAGAATCCTTCATTTATTCACCCAAATGCATAAGGAGTTCCATTATCTTTCACAAATCCATGTCCTTCAAGAACTGCATAGACTCTGCCTCACACTGCAGACCGGGGGAAGTAGTATCCTCCACCACCAGCACCACCTCTTCTATTTGAAAGTGTATCTCCTCCTATTGGTCTCCTCCATTTTAGGTTTCCTTATCTTTCTCATGAGAGTCGGTGACCAGAACTTGTGAACCATCATCTCCCCCCAGAGGCAAGATCTTGAGCTCCTTGAGTTTCCCCTATTTTTCAGTCAACCAGGCCTCCATCTGGCTGGATCCCACACACATTCCTTCATACTCAGCATTGCATTGGATAACCTACGGACATGCATAAGAAAAGGGTGAGCTATATATCCCAGTAAAGGAGTAAACAAGGAATAACATGAATAATATAGTACATGGTATGAAATAGGTGTATAAATAGAGCATAAGAGAAACATGAACATAAGTGCATGATATATCATTATTAGCATAACATTGAAATGTTGAAAACACATTTAACCTGATATTAACATTAGCCAAGGATCATTGAACATGAAGCATGAGTAAACCCTCATTTTACATGAATTAAAATATGTAAACCCTCATTTCACATGGCATATCATTATACTTATCTTTAAATAATTTATTGGAGCAATATCAGGGCGCACCCTTCTTAATCATTTCATTTCATGCATAAGTTTTTCACATGGATCATATAACATGGATTCCTTAAACATCATAATTTATTCCATGATAAAGGAATTTGGAATTAATACATGAAACAATATAATCAATAAGTAAATGTTCATAAAGGTTAATACCATTTATAGGGTAATGGGCATGGTATTCACTATACAATGACTTTGGCTAGGAATATCGAGGTGCAATTTCGGAAGAATAATGGCATGACATAAGAATTCATAAAAATTGTTTAGGAGATATGATTGGGAGTCTCATCACATGTACATGTAATTGAAAGTAATTTGGTCATATAGATAAATTTCCCAACATAAATAATAGAGTTTAGATTCATAATACAAAAGAATCGTTTGACTGTAAATGGGTTGGGAAAAATTCATTACGGAATTTTGGCATGGTTACAAGAGTACATGGGAGGCATTAATGAGAGAGAAAGAGGTTGATCATCATTAAAAAATAAGTAGGGAATTATGAGATAGGTGAGAAATCATACCCCAACATTTGTAATTGAAAACCACATTTTATAAAAACATAAGGAAATTTGGATAAAAATGAAAAGGAAGAAATACCTCATAAGGAAGTTTGATCCAAGGGTTAGGGAGAGGCTTGAGAGAGAGTTCGGGGAAGCTTGAGGCACCTTGGGAGGATTCTAGAGGTATCAGGGTAGAGTAGGGACGTGATCCATGGGGCTTTAGTGATGAGAAGTCGGAGCTTGGGTGGGTTTATATAGGAAAGAGATGAATTCTTTATTATTTAGGTTCTGGAAACCACACATTAAACTAATCAGAACCACAAAGAAACCCAAGATCTTTTCCCATTGTTTTTTCCAAAGGGTATTGGAGAAAATTATTTTATAATGAAAATGGCCAAACTTCTTTAAAATATTAGGCTGGCTTCTGTGGAGATGAGTCACACTCTCAAGGAAATCATTTTAAAAAGATAAAATGTTTTATAAGAGATAGAGGGTCCACTATGGAACCGTAAAATTAATAAAAAAATGATAAAATCAAATTATTTTAAAGGTAAAAAATATTTTATCTAAATATACCTTTAATAGTATTTTATTACATCAATATCGGGTCCTTATGATGTCATAAAACACATTATATATTTAAACAATATTTAATTTTTACCCAAAAATTTGACTGTCTTAAAAATTAGGAAAAAATCACTATTAGATAATTTAGACATTCTGAATCCAAAAAAAAATTAAATTTCTCAAAATATTTTTCTAAATATATGAATTTTAACTTTAAAAATGCAAACCATCATTTATTGAAAATTTATGGGTTATGAAAAAACAAAATTCAAGCCTTAATAAAAATTACACATGTATAAAAATTATATGATCATTTATATTTACTAAAATGTAATTTAATAATAATATTTTATTAAAATATTATTTATTTAAAAAATCCATTAATTCATAAAAATATATTTCTTAATTGAATTGTAACTAAAAAAAATATTTTTACTTTAAAAATGTTTTACCAAGTAAAAAAAATAAAATGAATGTATACTATTTATTCTATTAAAAAATAATCTATATAATAATAGAGATAGTTTTTTGTTACATAACCCCATATAAAACATTCATAAGGCCTAAGGGTAAGATGGGAGATGGTGACAGACTCTCGGGGTGGCTTGGATAACATCACTCGGGTGGTAATCTCTATAAACATCCACTTATCCAGTAGGATGTTCTGTTCATGCTTAAAATATTGAATCTCAGCTTGGGCTTCATCAAGGGAAAATCCCAGTGATTCTACCTCAATTAAGAGCCCCAAAAAATGGGCTTCGTATTGAGCAATTATACTCGATGAGTCAATCGCTTCCTTTATCTGAGTAAATTGGATTTTTTAAAGCCCAATATTTATACTAATCATGTGATCACTGCTCAATGGATATATTCGTAACAGTAACAATTCATAACGATATTTTAAAATCCTAAAACATAAAAACAAGGAACTGTATATGTGTTATATTACCATTTTACATAATAATACATTTAAACATATTAAAATGAGTTTTTATTAATAAAAATTTGGGTCATTACAATATTCCCCCTTATGAAATTTCACCATCAAATTCTCCTTTTCCCACACTAAAATATTTGTGGGTAACGTTACATCATCACTTTATCTGATTCCCACATTGCGTCTTAAAACTTTTGGTTTCTCCACAACAAGTTGACAAAGGGAATTGTCTTATTTCATATAACTTTATCCCTATGATCTAATATCTTCATCGGATTTTTCTTGTATGATAGGAAATTATACAATGGTACCACCTCTAGATTGAGTACATGTGATGGGTTAGGTATGTACTTCATCAAGAGTGATACATGGAATACATCATGTACTTGACATAATATTGGTGGGAGTGTTAGTCGATAGGACACTACTCTAATGCGATTAAGGATCTCAAAATGGATGATGTACCTTGGAGTAATATTTCCCTTCTTCCAAAATCTCATAACTCTCTTCCCTGGTGATATGTAGTGGAATACCATGTCTCCTACAACAAAGTCCCAGTCTCATCGACTATTATCAGCATAGATCTTTCTTTGACTCTGAGCTGGTTTAATGCGATGCAAGAAGGTATTAACCTTCTCCACCATTTCATAAACCATTTATGGAACAAGGTGTTTTCAATCCCCTACATCATCCCAACATGCCAGTGTTCTACACCTCATCCCATAAAAGTAATCATAAGGAGCCATTTGGGCACTTGAGTGGAAACAGTTATTGTAAGTGAACTAAACCAGAGGAATATGTGGATTTTATCCGCCTTGTAAGTCCATTGAGAATGCTCCCAAAACTTCCTCAAGTTTTTGGATAGTACTCTCAGATTTGCAATCAGTTTGAAGATGATAAGTTGTACTGAAGTTCAACTCAGTATTTAGAGAATGTTGAAGACTCTTCCAGAACATAGTGGCGAACCTCAGATCTCAATCGGATACAATAGATAGTTTTACTCCATGAATCCTTACCACTTCTCTAATATATATCTATTCTAGTTGATCCAATGAGAAATCATCCCTAATTTTAAATGAAGTGTGCAGTATTAGTATGAAGATCCATAATAACCAAGATAGAATTGTTTCCATTGGATGTATTGAGATGTCCGGTGAAAAAGCACATGGTGATGTTCTCCCATTTCTATTCTAGTAAGTGTAATGGTTTCATCTTCCCCGTAGACTTACACCTATCATCCTTCACTTTCAGACATACTACAGACTTTTATGTATACTCATAAATCTCCTTCTTCATGTTATCCAACTAACAATGCTCTTGGAGATCCTAACACATTATTGAGTTTCCGGGGTGAAAGAAGAAATTCAAACTATTTTCATCATCCAAAAGTTCATTCTTTAACTCTAGGTTTGATGGAACACATAGTATTGTCCCATATATCACAATTCATTATTCATTAACATTGAACACCAAGGATTTCCCTTATCTGATAGTGTCCACTTTTTCTAAATTCTCACATCATTCTTTTGAGCATCCTTTAACCCTTCCAAAAGATACGGTTGAGGAATAATTTGTTAAAGGAATGATGATGTTCCCTTCATTATGATTCCCATTTCCATCTTCATCAAATCTATAAATATTGGATCCTTTTCAATTCTTATCAATCATTGAGTCACTGGGTCCTTTCTACTTAGAATATCTGCCACCTTGTTCACTCTCCAATGGTGGTA
Source organism: Viscum album (assembly GCA_963277665.1). Lineage (NCBI taxonomy): Eukaryota > Viridiplantae > Streptophyta > Magnoliopsida > Santalales > Viscaceae > Viscum > Viscum album. The sequence continues at coordinate 726,073,783 of OY728130.1, read as the reverse complement.
ATGGATTGAGCAGTCATGGTCTTTTATCACCATTGATCATTTTCATTGGCGCATGTTCAACTCTTTATGTGTGTATATATACTTGAGGATTTTGTGATCCACATATATTTCAGACTTCACTCCGAAGTGGTAACACCACAAAAATTTTAAAGAGAATATTACTGAATCCAAATACAGATCATGTGTTGGATTGTTTTTCTCATGAACATTCAATTGAATTGAATCCAAGGAAATGTATTTGTCATTTTTCATCAACACATAGCCCAAGAACTTCATTGATGCACCACTAAATACCACAAAACGTTCTCGACATGTGGGTAGTGTGACATTGGGTGTAGTGATAAGCCTCCATTTCAATCGTTGGATCTATCTTCTCATTCATCACTCCATGAAACATTTACTCCCTTTCGAGATAGCTTGGTAAGAGGGTTGAAAAATCATGAAAAATTCTTACAAATTAGTGATAATATCCAAATAACCCAAGGAAGCTACGGATATCCATTACTGATATTCACCTCAGTCATCCCATAATTTCATTTGTGATAGAGGGATCCATAGATATCCCTTTTCTTATGATGTTATGACCCATGAATTAGACCTCCTTCAACTAGAAATCACTCTTGATGTACTTTACATAGAGATTCTCCTTTCGTACGGTCTCTAGTGTAGTTCTTATATGCCTCTCATGCTCTTACTTGGTTTTGAATAATATGAGAATATCATCTATAAATACTACCACAAAATTTTCGAGCATATCTCTAAAGACACTACTCATCATGTCCATGAAGAGTTCATGATCATTAGTGTGTATGAAAGGCATTACTATGAATTCATAGTGCCAATATCTTGTATTAAATGTTGTCTGGGGGGTATCCTCCATCATTACCCTTACATGGTAATATCCTGACCACATATCAACATTAGATAAGTATTATTATCCACATATCAGATCAAAAAAAAGTCATCAATTCATGACATAGGATACTTGTTCTTTATCGTGATTTTGTTTAACTCACGATAATCAATGGAAAGGATCATTTACCCATCATTCTTCTTGACAAAGAGGGCAGATAGACCCCATGGAGAAGAACTTGGTCATATAAACCATTTATCCATATTCTCTTGTAGTTGCTTCTTTATCTCCTCAAGATCCACAATAGACATTCAATACAAAGTATTGGAAATTGGAAAAGCCCATGGTATAAGATAAATAGAGAATTCAACATATCTTCTACGAAGAGGACCAAGAGATTCCTCAGGAAATACTTCAGCAAATTCCCTCACAATATTTATGTGATCAAGGATAGTTGTTTCTATAGACTCAAAAATCTGAGCAATATACTTGAGATAATATGGTAGTGATATCCATGTTTGATAATATGGTGTTAAATAAAATTAATCTTTCTCCTTGCACTTCTACAGAATCAGGGGTTGATTTTCCATATGGAGAGTGATTTCCCTCCCAAGACAATTGAGGTTGGCTCTATAATGGGTAATCTAATCCATGCCAATAATTTCATCAAATTCCACTATAGGAAGTATGATGAGGTTTACTAGGAATTTCAATCCCAAAATTATGATAGGGGAGGATTTATATTCATGGTATTCAATTATTTCCCCATTTTCATTGACACCGACATCTCAACTTCCACGATTTTTGGTGGTGTTGGGTTTTTTTACTAAACATTCAAGATAAAAAAGAATCTGTAGAATTAGAATAATAAAGTATATTCATTATTAATGAATGAATAACTAGCTTACCTTTCACCACTTATTATTGGGTTCTCTTCTACGGTAGTGATAGAAAAATATTGTTCTTGATGCATTGGAGGTTGTTGGTTGCCAATGAAAACCCTTGGCATTGGGAAATGGTTTGAAAAGTGTCTTGGTTCCATGTAGTTTGTGCAATGAACAAAATTCTGATGGTATAATGGGTAATTTCTATCCTATGTCGCAGCCATGGGTTTTTCTTTTCCGCAATTAATGGCCAGGTTCCCTTCTCTTCCACACCTAAACTTTTCCCCATTCGCTTCAGGCAATTCTTGGGGTGCTTCTTTCTGCACCATTGGAAAGTGGGGTGATTGATTTTCTTATTACTATTGGATTTATCAATCTGATCACTATAATTAATTTCCACATTATGATTCTTTTCCCCATGATACCCATGAGATTCTTGGATCTCCATTTCGACCTCGAGAGCACATCAGACAATTTACACAAAGCTCTCAATGTCATGGATCGCTAGGAATTTCTGTTGTCTAGGTTTTATCGCACCAATGAAGCGGTAAACCATTCATTCATGAGTAATGAGAAATTTATAGGCATATCATGCAATCCTTGTGAATGTTTCCTTACATGATCTGATGGATTCGTTATCTTTTTTGTTTGAGGTCAAAGATGTCCCTTTCCATCTTATGTTTGAGAGTGCGAGGAAAATATATATCGAAAAACATTTTCCAAAAATCCTTTCATTCCATTGCCTCAGTCTCCTCCTAAACCATTATATTTTTTTATCAATTTCCACCATTTATAAGCTTCAACCTCCATACAATAAGCATCCATAAGAATCTTCTCATGTTCGGAATATTGAAGGATGGAGAAGATCTTTTCAATGGACTTGATCCATTGTTTGAAAACTGAGGGATCAGATGATCCATTAAAAGTAGGAGGAATTTTTTTCATGAAACTCTTGATTGTGACGTGTTATTTCATGGGGGGGGGGGGGGGGGTTGAAAGTTCCTCTTGACCCATGTTTCCATTCAAAACATGACTTAAATGATAGTGTATCGTGAAAAAATTTGCAATTCCTACTCCCATCGAATTAGGAATCTCATTAGAACCGTCATCACCTTGATCTTCACATCAATTTTTAGCCCGAGTCCTCCTATCATCGGCCATTGGATGGAATAAAATAAAATTTAGGGGTAACACATAAAGGGTAATCCAAATAAAAAAATGGATGAATTATAAATTACATTTATTTCTAAACTTATTAATTTATAAGCTTTAATCTATGTTATCCATGAGCTACTTCCCAACATATATTATTAGAAGAATTTTTTAATTCCCTTAATAATGGTTCATATTGTACATATGAATTTTCCAAATTATATCCCTCGGGGGTGTCGTAACCAAGAGTGCATAAAGTCCCATTGTCAAGCACAAGTTTCCATTCGAGTCTAGCTCAAATCGGTGTTTCCCTGGGATACATCTGTGCTAGAGCCGCCTCTACATGCTCGTATCCAGACAGGGATGTATTTTTTTTGATTAAATACTTAATCAATACTCAAAAATATTTAGGGATGTTTTTATTATACTTTTTCTTATTCATAAATATTTCACTTGGGTTTTCTAATCCTATTCCCAAAAATAACTAAACTAATCCTCTAATACCAACTATAACAACCCTACTCTTTATTTCACACTTAAAAATAATTTATTACGTAAAATATTCACTTGATAAAACATATAAGATCAAGAGTTATAGTTTCACTGGGGATTAGGAACATTACATAATTACTTAAAGCATTAAATACACATCTTTATTGAAAACTTATTTTACATGACCACACACATTCCTTCGAACATAGCATTGCATGGGATAACATGAGGACATAAATTACAAAATGGTGAGATATAAATACTAGTAAGGGATTAAAAAATAAATAACATGATGAATAAAATACATGTTAGGAAATAGTCATATAATTGTATCATGAGAGAAACAAGATCATAAAGGCATAATATAGCGTGATTATCATAACATGGTGTTTCCTCACCGATTTCGGGGATGACCTCCTGGACGGGAGATTCAAACATTCCGATCGGTTTCTAGCGGGTTTGTTCGTAGAACCGGAAACATCCAATGATTCCACATTCGTTTGGACCTACTTTCCAAAGGCAGGCGCTCATTATCTTGTGGACTGATGAGGCTTAGGAATTTGCATTGGTCGAGAGGATGGGAGGTCAGACTCATCACACCTTTTTGAGGGGAATTATTGTCTACTCCGGGACTCTCTTTATAGATTTAAGTTATGTTCGTGAATCCTTATTACATTACCACGTATAAAATGCGCTTCCCTTTAGTTTTAACAATCAATGATTAAATATGCAAGAAATTTAGAGAATCTTTTATATGTATTCGAGGTTCTTCATCAATAGAGAATCATCTATATCTGTTTAGAGATTCTTGATCAATGGTATCCTTCAAAACATTTTTATAAAAGTCTCTTGATCATTATGATGACCAGGCTGGTTTTAAAGCCACTCAGTGGGGCACTTGAAGTTTATCGTCATTCAGAAGGACATGGATTATTTCAAAGTTGGGATCGAACCCAAAAATGGGCTACCTACGTATCCTTTGTTTTGGAAAAGGAATCAGAACCCACATAGTTCGAGTAATGGAGTATGATGTTTATGATTGATGGCTCAAAGAAGAATGTCATAATTACTTTTACACTCTAAGATCACGTGAGTCATGCTCGGTGTGAGAAACAAGAGGTATTGGTAAAAATTAGACAATTGTGCCATGAAAGATGCAATCATAAGAATTTGCTTGGGGCTTATGTATGTATGACTGCCCAGATAGATGAAGGTTTAGGATTTACTTTTAGGGATAAAATCCATGAACAGGGTCCATAAAGTTATATGTGCTTCATGGAGATTTGAATACTCTAATCTTGGGGCTTACTCCTAAGGAGGATGCCCAAGTTAGGAGGGGACTTATGATTGGGTTTTTACTCCTGAAAAGGAAACCCAAATCAAGGGTAAATTAGGACTGGTTAAGAGAAATTTAAGGGGGCTTGGGTTTTACTCCTGAAAAGGAAACCCAAGATTATGACTGGGACTTACTCCTAAAAAGGAGGCCCAGGTTAGGGGACTTGGGGCTTACTCCTGAAAAGGAAGCCCAAGATTATGACTGAGTCTTATTCCTGAAAAGGAGACCCAGGTTAGGGATTAAGGTTTTGGGGCTTACTCTTGAGGAGGATTCCCAAGTTTGGGAACTTTAAGAATTTGGGGCTTACTCCTAAAGAAGGATGCCCAAGATTATGACTGGGACATACTCCTAAAAAGAAGACCTAGGTTAGGGATTAAGGTTTGGGGATTACTCCTGAGGAGGATGCCCAAGTTTGGGAACTTTAAGAATTTGGGGCTTACTCCTAAAGAAGGATGCCCAAGATTATGACTGGGACTTACTCCTAAAAAGGAGACCTAGGTTAAGGATTAAGGTTTGGGGCTTACTCCTGAGGAGGATGCCCAAGTTTGGGAACTTTATGAATTTGGGGCTTACTCCTAAAGAAGGATGCCCAAGATTATGACTGGGACTTACTCCTAAAAAGGAGGCCCAGGTTAGGGGACTTGGGGCTTACTTCTGAAAAGGAAGCCCAAGATTATAACTGGGGATTATTCCTGAAAAGGAGCCCAGGTTAAGGATTCACTCATCTTAAAGGATGAGGTTAAATGAACAAACTCTCAATCTTTGGTGACATAAGGATATTTAAATCACTAGGTTTTGAGAGATATTCCACAGAATTCCTTTCAGATAAGGAAGTCAAATCAAGAAATCATGCCATAAATGGCTTTGAAGAGTGTCTTGAAGACTGAATCTTGAAAAGGAAAGGTGAAATGGCTTAAGAGGGGTAAAATGGGCAAGATGGGCACCCAAAAAGATCGGGGCGCGCAAGTCTTGAAAGGCGCGCAAGTCTTCTGTGGGCGCGCAAGTATTGGTCGCGCAGGTATACCTGCGCGACACATGGTGTACTTGCACGATTTTCAACCATCATTGAAATACTTGAGCGACTCTTTTTTAAACCCTTTATAATCCTCTTGAGGTTCTTCCAGAAAAGGGACGCGCAAGTTATATTGAAGGAAATAAGTCGGCGCGCAAGTGTTTGATAAGTTTCAACACTTAGGCCTTCCTTCTTCTCTTTAGATCTTCCGTTATAGGTAAGAAATTACCTTAGAAGTGTTCCGGAAGCTTTGAGAAGAGACTTGGGCGTCGGGAGCTTCAATCCGAGTTTCTGGAAAAAAAGATCTTCTCAAATGGGGGGCCCACAGGGTCTATTTATAGGCAGGAGAAGACCCCGGGCGGTTACCGGGCGGTTACCACTTTAGGTCACGCAAGTCAATTGCACGACCATAAGGTGTCGCGCAAGTAGACTTGCACGACCACTAGGCGGCGTGCAAGTGTACTTGCGCGACCATGAGGGAACTTGCGTGACCTATGGGCAATGTTCTCCTTGTTCATCCCTTTGTCGATTTTTGATGTTTCTTCAAAGGATGAATCACTTTTTGCATAGATATTCCCCTTTTCCGATCTTTATATTCTGTGAAGAAAGGAGTGTCAACAAAAGTCCCCCCTCAGAGTTGGATCCGGAGAGAAATGAGGATATGACTCTGAGGAAATCAAAGACATCCAAAGGAAAAGGTGGTTTCCAAGTCTTCAGTGCGCAGAAGGCAGCGCGCAAGTGTGTTGGAACTTGACTTTTATTCAGAGTTCCTTTGTCTTTTGTGGGTAGTTTAAAGTCATGCATGCCAGACATAAATGGGCTAATGTTTAAGGTCGAAATAGCTTTGACCGAAATGGATTAAAATCGATTCAATTCCGTGACAATTTATCTGAAAACATATTACCATAATCAATTATGAGAGAAAAAATGTAAACTATGGCTAAAGAATATTTGAATATGAGGAATGATATGAAAAAGAGCTAAAAGGCATTATAAGAAGTAGTTTCCAAGAATGAAGTTACTATTATTTAACAAAACCCGTTAGGGGGTTGAAATATGCAGGGCCACCTAAGGGAATTGGCTGCATGGTTAAATAAATAGCATCTTTCGGCTGACAAGTCTGTTATGTGGACTGTTTATGCAAGGCCACCTATGGGCACGTGCTGCATAGTCAGGCAAAAGAACTCCCAGAAATTTACTTTCCTAGTGCTAAAAGCCAGTGAAAGTTTATGGAGATTCAAATTTTCTAAAGTATAGAGTTTGTTGTATGGAAAGAGGTACTTGAATATGGAGAAGATATTTCCGAACAAGAATATCGAAGAACTGGATGAATATCACTCCTACGAAGGTCTGACCCAAACGTAGGGAAGAAGAATAAACCATAGACTTGAATACTTTCAGATCATGAAAAAGGATATGGGACAAATTTGTTAAGGATGGCTATTTTTTTGCGGATCCCTACATACTGTCGTTTAAGGCAAATAAGGACAAAAGAGGCATTCTTCCCAAGAATGAAGTTACCATTATTTAACAAACCCGTTAGGGGGTTGAAATATGCAGGGCCACCTAAGGGCATTGGCTGCATGGTCAAATAAATAGCATCTTTCGGCTGAAAAGTCTATTATGTGGACTGTTTATGCAAGGCCACCTATGGGCACGTGCTGCATAGTCAGGCAAAAGAATTCTCAGAAGTTTGACATTTTTGTGACTAGAAGTCATGAAAAGGGTTATGAAGATCTGAAAATATTTTAAGGTTAGGATTATAACACATAAAGATGGGTATTGTCCAATGTATGTAGAGATACATAGGTCAATGATAAACATAATCATGTTGTGGCTGGGTCCTGAATTGAAATTTTGGACTTCACTACGTATCTCATAAGAATGAGAATCAAGCCATACATAGTTCTTGAAATGCAGTTTAACGTCGTGCAGGACGAAAGTATGAGTGATCTTAGTTTAGGGTCATAGAATTCGGACCATAATAATGAATACACATTGTGTGTTTTCATGAGGACTTTTCAGCTAAGGGACTGAAAGTGAAATTTGGGGTTAGGCCCAAAAGACTTGGGACTGGATTCGAGGGACACTCGAATGTTCCTACGTATCCCATAAGGATGGGAATCAAGTCCACGTAGTTCTAGAACTACCCTTTGTACAAATTTGGTTCGTACATGTGAAGGGTGAAAGGGGACTTTAGTGCAATGATGGTTTAACCTAAGATAAAAAGTTTAGGCATTACCATGTATGCATGTAGTCTTTTGGAATGAAACATGATCAAAGAATATTGTAGTTTATTGTCGTACCGGACAAAAGTGTTGTATAGTTTAACGTCATATAACAAGGACGAAAGTGAATCAATGTAAAGATATTGATTCCAGGGGTGGTTTCACAAATCATATGAGATGGTGGTGAACCGATGTGAAGAGATTGTTTTTGGGCTTGAACCCTGGGAGGTTGCCTACATACCCAGCCTGGAGGGCAAGGATCAAAGTCCGTGTAGTTCAATTAAAGAATGAATTAATGATCAAGTTTTTCTTGGGGACAATGATCTAATAAAAAGTGTTGTTGGTACTTACACATGGTTAGTGGCCCAAAGGGAGTATTATGGTTGATGTTCGCTCTAAGCTCACGTGAGTCATACTCGGTGTGAGAAACAAGAGGTAACAATAACCTTAACGATGCACAGTTTAATGTCATGTGGGACATATAAAGGGACTATGCAGTTTAAAGTCTTGCAGTTAGGACTATTGGTGCTGCACAGTTTTAGTGTCATGTAGGAGGGACAAAATATAGTTTAATGTCATGTAGGACATATCAAGGACTTTCTGTACAGTTTAGTGTCATGTAGTTAGGACGATGGGGAAAATACAGTTTAACGTCATATTGGACAAAAGGGGGATTGTGCAGTTTATTGTCATGCAGTAAGGACAAAAGAGTGTACCATTTTAACGTCATGTCGGACGAAAGTGCGAATATTTTAAGGTCATATGCATGGACCGTGAATGGTGCAGTTTAATGTCATACTGGACCTTTGAGATTATATAGTTTAACGTCTTTCCGGACGTAAGGGACTTTTATACAGTTTATCGTCATGTAGTTAGGACATCACAGTTTAACGTCTTGCTGGACATAAGGGATTTGCAAATAGTTTATGGTCATATAAATGGACCAGGGATGATGCAGTTTAAGGTCATGATGGACGGTTTAGGGAACTTTTTCACAGTTTAATGTCGTGTGGGACGAGGTTGCAGTTTAAAGTCATACTGGACCATTGCTGTATAGTTTAACGTCATATAGCAAGGACGAACTGGTGCTGTATAGTTTAAAGTCATGTAGCTAGGACTAAGGTGAACCAATATAAGGATATCAGTTCTGGGGACTTTTTACAGTTTAACGTCATGCTGGACGATGAAAGTGCCACACAGTTTAATGTCATGTTGCTAGGACACAATATAATTTAATGTCATCTCGGACAAATAAGGAACTTCTCTACAGTTTAATGTCATGTAGATAGGAAATAATACAATTTAGTGTCTTGTAGGACAAATAAAGAACTTCTCTACAGTTTAATGTCATGTAGATAGGACATAATACAGTTTAGTGTCTTGTAGGACAAAGTTGAACCAATGTGATTGTTTTGGATCTGGGAACAATATTTTGTGTTTATACAAAATACTTCTTCAGAAATCGGGCATTATTTGGAGTCGTGATGTTTTCTCCATCCATTGAGATTAGAGAATACGCTCCATTGGAGTAGACCTTATGTATTGAATAAGGTCCTTCCCATTTTGGTTCAAGCTTGGGAGGCTTCTTTCCTGGTATCATTGGTGCTCTGAGAACCAATACCAATTCTCCCTGAATGAATGAACGAAGACGAACTTTTTTGTTAAAAGCTCATGCTATTCGATTCTGATAGATTTCCATGTGGTGCAAAGTGCACAATCTTTTCTCATCTAACTGTTCCAATTCATTCAACCGCTTTTGGGATTGCTCATCTGTAGATAACTGATCACAAATGGCTATTGTGAGTGAGGGAAATTGAACTTCAATTGGCAAGACTGCTTCTATTCCATATACCAATGAATATGGAGTTGACCGTGTTGCATTGCGAGTGGTAGTCCGATAAGACCATAAAGCATGAAAGAGTTTATCAGGCCATGACCTCTTATCTTTATCCACCATCTTTTGCAGTATATTTGAAAGAGTCTTGTTGAAGGCCTATATCTGGCCATTAGCCGCTGCATGATATCGAGGTGAATGGTTGGACTTAATGTTGTATTCTTGATACAATTTCTTTACCTCAGAAGAATAGAAGTTGGTGCCGTTGTCCGTCAATATGGTATGAGGGACACCAAATCTAGTAATGATGTTAGACTTGATGAAGCTAACAATGCATTTAGAACTGACTTCTTTGAGAGGTACTTCCTCTGCCCATTTGGAAAAGAAATTAGTAGCAGTAAGAATGTACTTAAACTGCTTGGTCGTAGCTAAAGGGTAAGGTCCCACCACATCCATTCCCCATGTGGAAAATGGCCATGAGAATTTAGCTGTATGAAGAAACTCTGGAGGTTTATGAATGAAGTTGGCATATACGTGGCATGAATGACACTTCTTTGTAAAATTAACACAATCTTGTATCATTGAAGGCCAAAAGTATCCAAGCCTTCGAATTTGATCAGACAGTCTATGTCCAGAATGGTGGGCACCACAGACTCCTGCATGCACTTCTTTTATGACAGCCATTGTCTCTTCACCATCAATACATCTGAAGAGAACTCCATCAAAACCACGTTTGTAGAGAATTTTCTCAAGGTGGTTTGGGCTATCATAAAGAGTAAAATTGACCACATGTCGCCGAATTTGTTCTTTCTCGGCTCATCAGGTGGAAGTGTTCCATTTTGAAGGTATTCCCTGATAGGTGACATCCATCCTGTAGTATGACCATACGGTTCAGGAATGGGACTAATTTCATTAATTTCCTCTGTTCTGACTTGAACATAAGGTGAAATTGCACGACGGTGGGCAATACAGATGGTTGTCTCGTCCCGATTTGGATCTGCTAAAGCTGTGGCTATATTAGCCAGTGCATCAGCTTGGGCATTTTGTGATCTTGGGACATAAGAAAATGTCGGTTCTGAAGGGAATTTCGACATTAACTCTCTGACGTAATCATACAAAGGGATTAATTCTTCTTTTCTGATGGCATAATCCCCATTGACTTGTTTGATTACCAGGTCTGAATCACCTTTCACCTTTAAGTGATTCACTTGTTCTTGAAGTGCTAATTCCAAGCCTATAATGAGAGATTGGTATTCAGCTTCATTATTGGTACCACCTTCCCACAACAAAAAGGAATAAGGTAACACTGCCTTATCTGGAGAAATGAGCACAATTCCTAAACCAACTTTGTTAAATTTAGGATTTTCCATTTTCTTCCCTGTTGGACTTCTAGAAGCACCATCAAAATACATTTCCCATGTTTGAGGACTCTCTTGAATAGAGAAAACTTCCTCATCAGGGAGTTCGATATCTGAATACGTGTCTTCCACTGAAGGATGTTCAGCCAGGAAATCAGCCAGAGCTTGGCCCTTAATTGCCTTTTGAGACATATACTGAATGTTGAACTGCTATAGAATAACCGCCCACCTTGCCAGACGTCCTATAAGTATTGGACAACTAAGGATGAATTTGAGAGGATTATTACGAGATACCAATTGGACCTCATGATGTTGCAGGTAGTGTCTCAGTTTCTGAACTGCAAAGATTAAATCTAGGCAGCACTTTTCAATACTTGAATACCGGGTTTCTTCTTCAAGCATAGTTCTACTGAGATAGTAGAGACTATTTTAATTCCCAGCATCATTCTTTTGAGTGAGAAAGGCACCCAATGATCGCTCTAAAGCTTCCACATAGAGGATAAGCGGTCTACCCTCAACAGGTGGCATGAGTACTGGTGGACTCAAGAGGTATTTCTTGAGAACATCAAATGCTTCTTGACATTCTTCAGTCCACTGGTAAGTGACTCCTTTCTTCAATAATTTGGTAAAGGGTAAACTTTTGCCTGCCAAATTAGCGATGAAACGCCGAATATAGGCTAAGTGTCCTTGAAGTCCTCTTAATTATTTCAAATTCTGAGGAGGTGACATACCAAGTATTGATTTGGTCTTCTCAGGATCGACTTCAATACCACGATGGCATACAACAAAGCTGAGGAATTTTCCTGAGGTTACCCCAAAAGCACATTTTAAGGGGTTCATCTTCAAATTATGTTGTCGAAGCTTGTGGAATATGACTTCCAAATCAGCCAAGTGATTAGAACGTTGTTTGGATTTAACCACCAAATCATCTACATAGCATTCAACAAACTTCCCTAAAAGAGGTTTGAAGATACGATGCATGGCGCGTTGATATGTTGCACCTGCATTCTTTAAACCAAAGGGCATCACCCGGTAACAAAACACACCTTGAGGAGCTCTGAAGGCTGTATATTCCTCATCTTTTGGGGCCATTCGGATCTGATTATATCCGGAATATCCATCCATGAAAGAAAGTACTTCATATCCAGCCGTCGCATCAATTAAGAGTTCTGTAATTGGAGCTGGGAAATCATCTTTAGGACAATACCGATTAAGATCTCTGAAATCGATGCAAACCCTAATTTGTCCGTTCTTCTTCTTTACAAGGACAATATTAGACAACCACTTGGGATATTGAACTTCTCTGACGAAGTTGTCTTTGATCAGCTTATCCACTTCAGCTTCAATTTTGGAAGCATAGGTTGGGTGTGTTCTTCTCGCGGCTTGTTTAAAACCTCGATGTTCTTTTGGTAAACCCAAATGATGAGTAGCAACATCAGGATCAAGCCCAGGAATTTCTATATAATTCCAAGCAAAAATATATTTATTTTTCTTTAGAAAAGAAATATACATCTCTTGCTCTTCAAGGGTCATGGCCGCACTAATTAAAGTGGGGCGTGGATCTTTCTTTGTACCCAGATTTACTTCTCTGTGTTCATCCACAATGGTAGAGATACCCTCTTCAAATGCTGGAGGAGCATCTCTAAGATCTTCCTCTTCCTCTTCATCATGTGTTATTTCTTCCGTTTCTACTTGCAAAGTAGATGAAAAAACAAAATTCTCATGATCATAAGAGATGTCAAAATTTTCACATTTTGAAGAAAAAGCTTCCATTTCCGACCCTATTGATGATAAAGGGTCTTCTTTGGGAATCAAAGATGAGATGATGGATCGAGAATCGACATCATTATTCACCTCTGGTGTTTCTATAACTTCTTCTGGCCTGATTAGCGAAGTATAGACTTGTTGGACTTCATCACCACTTATGCTTTCATCACTGCTTGGTAGGTTACCAATTTCTCCCATGTTTTCTGGCTCGATCGCCGTAATTGACATTATGGATCTTTCCATAAGAGTATTTTGATTTGTCCCTATTTTTTCAATTTGAATGATAGGTAACACATAATCTATACTCATATGTGAAAATGGATTTATTGGAATTTTCTCCAAACCATATGGAGCATAAACTTTGGTAATTTCCTTCATTGTAGATTTTTCTCTTCCCTTCATGTGATAAAATTCCACCTCAATGTATTGAGACTCACATGTCTTGAACGGGGCCATATCACCATACAATGTTCCAACTTGACCATCAAAACAGTATTTGAGACATTGATGGTATGATGAAGGAATAGCTGCATGCTGATGTAGCCAGGGTCTTCCAAGCAAGATATTGAAAGCTGAGTCTTGATCAACAATCATGAAATCCGAATTGGATACAAGATCTCCAAACTGAGTTATGAGTGTAACTTCTCCCAGTGTTTCTTGTTCATTTTTATCATATCCTTGTAACATCATGGTAGAAGGAGATAAATCAGATTCCGTGAGGCCCAATCGACGAAGTGTACGAATGGGCATGAGGTTGACTCCTGAACCATTGTCAATAAAAGCTCTTCGAACATCTACATCATTGACTTTTCCAGATAAGTACAAAGGTTTTATGTGTCCATGCACAACATCATCTTCATATTTATCAGTAAAAGATATTACTGCATGGCATTCTGTAGGATTATTCTCTATGTGATAGATTTCAGTTGCAGCAATTTCAGCTTCAAACTCCTGAGGACTTGACAAAGCTTCGATGAGTGCTTCCCGAAGAACTTTTGACAGATTCAAAGCATCCAAAATTGATAACTTGGCTGGTAATTGGGCCAAGAGTTTCAATATATCATACTTTTGATCTAGAGGTCTGCGTTTCCCAATAGGAATATGTGGTTTAGCAGGTACCTTGGAAGCAGATGCTTTGGAAGCTGATGCATCTTGTATTGAAGTTGGAAACATCCTTGGTTTTGGAAGATTAGACTGATTAGATTCATTTACTTGCTGATATAAAGAACATGGAACCTTTAATCGGTCTTCCAAAATAACTGTGCCAAAACTGAGTTGGCCATTGGCAGAAGAACTTGCTTGTTCGTTTTGAGCTCGCTGAAGGGCTCTACCACGAGTTTCTGCTGCATATACAGTGCTAGCAGGGGTAAAATTAGAGTAGTGGCTTCCGAAAGATCCACGTCTTCCCCTGTATCCTGAACCTCTAGAACCTCCTCGGATTCCCTTATTTGATACAGGGAATTCAGGATCATCAAGACTGGAATATGGATCTGTTAATTGAATCATATTAACAGAACCAAAGATTAACTCTTCGTCTGATAAAGACTCTGCCTGGTTAGCCTATTTAGGCTGTGCCATTTGGTGGGACGGTGCCCGTGGCTTTGAAGTAGATGGCATGAAATATGCCAGAGTCAAAGACAATTTAGGCTTTGATACATACTCATCTTCTCCTGATTCCTCTTTCTGCTTTGAATTGCGCTGCCCTTTTGAGGATTTATCTTTTGATGGAGGCTTTACTGCAGCTTTTGTAGGATACACAATTGGCTTCTTCAATTGTGTTCGCAAAATGGAATGGGTCTGATTGATTGTCTTTCTGACCATCCAATCATCATATTTTTTTTTCACAATTTTTCTTTTGACTTCCTGCCACTCACCTCCTTCCTCTGGATCTGTAGCAGTAATACACGCTACATGAGCTGAAGAACCCTTCAATTTGACTTGTCCCAAGTCGACCATCTTTTGCAGGAGGTCTTTAAAGACAAAACACTCCTGGATGGGATGCCCCAACATTTGATGAAAGGGACAATAATTGGGATGGTCTTCATCTCCTTCCTTGTTTGGCCTCTTGGGCACTGGTAATTGAACCAAATTATTTTCCAGAGCTGAAATGAAGTAACTAGAAACTTGCTCACTTCAGAAAGAGTATGTTTTACTCTTCATATCCTCAAATTGTTTTCGTCGTTGATCTTTTTGATCATTTGGACGAAACAGCCTTTGTTGTTGGCGTTCAGGAGGTGGAGCTCTTCAAGAAGATGAAGGTTTTGAAGTAGAAATAGGTATAGGTGCTTGTTTAAGCATAACTGTAGCAGTTTCCGCTTTACCCATTCTCCTTCCTGGAGCTGATGGAATTATACGAGATTTAACCTTAGCCTGTATAAGGGAATATTCAATCTGTTGAGCGATTGAAGTAAGGTCTCGAAACCCTCCTGTGTATTTCACAGGGATCAATGGCGTGCGCAATTTGTCACGCAGATTTTCCACACAGATTGGCAAAAATTCCTCCTGAGGGAGTGCTAAACTTAGGGAATACGTTAATCCCTTCCAACGATCAATGAAATCAGAGACTCTTTCATTCTCCCTTTGCTTGCAGTTTGTAAGATTGAAAACTGTCGTTTTTGGCAAAGTTGAGCTAAACTGAAGAAGGAATTTTTGACGAAGATCCTCCCATCCGATGACTGACCGAGATTGCAAGCTTATATACTAGACAAAAGCTGGTCCTTGCAAGGTTCGCACGAAGCATATGAGTTTCACTGCTTCTTTCTGCTCTGGAGTTCCCATCATAGGATCACAACAAGACACGTAATGCGTCAAATGTTGTTCGGGGTCACCTGATCCATTGAAAGTAGGGAAAAAAGGGTTTCCAAAACTGGATGGAGGAGAAATTGAATCTACCCATTCAGGGTAAACTTTCTTTTCATGTTGAACTTGCGCCCGTTTCCCTTCCATAGTTTCTAACCGAGCTGTTAATGACTCAATAGTAGTTATTAGCTTTTGAGAAACATCAGGTTGAACTTGGTTTTGGGTAGGTGCGATGAATGGAGCTTGGACAGACGTGGTGGTTGGTGCTGCAACTGATGGTAGTGCTGCCAACCGTTGTTGCGTTTGACCCGTAGGATTAGACCTCTGGGGGTGTACTGATAAAGGAGGATATTCCTGATCCATCTCAGTAGTTACAACGAATTCCTTTGGATGTCGGACTTTAGCATCCTTAAGAAGAAGACTACTCTGAAGTAGTTCTGCATGCAACCTTCTTAATTCTTTCATTTCTTCCTCTTGCTGTGAAAACCTTTGCTCTAATGAGAGAGATTGACCTCCTTCAGAGGAAGGGTGATAAGTAACCTGATTCTTTCCTTTCCCCTTATTGGATCCTTTTCGGAGAGGGGTAAGTGGGTTACTTGAAGGAATAGTCAGATTTTCAGTAAGCCTTTGATTACGTGTGCGCACACCTTCTTCATTTAGGTCTGTGTGCGCAACTTCTTGAGCGGGAACCTCTTCGTCTGATCCCTCTGGTTGAGCCTCATCTGGTGAATCAGCAGCAACGACATTGATGACATGAATGGATGCATATTGCATGGAATCCTTTCTATCAGCATTTCTGTGATATTGTCTTCTTCCATGTCCATGATGAGACATGGCATTCCGTTGACTTGATCCCTCAGGAACTTCTTGGAGAACCGTCACTTGGAGAGAATCTCCTGATAGCTTGGCTCTTCGTTCCTCTTGAGGCTTATTCCCTAATCGAGAGAATACTAACTTTCTCTGAGGGAGGGATTGAGGATTTGAAAAAGTCCCCAGTCCGGTGGACTGGGGATGTTCCTGCTGCTTCTGCTCAACTCCTCGAATCCCATTTGTTGACTCTGAGGGTTGGGTTAGAGAAGTCCCCAGTCTGACAAGATGGGGTGTCTCTTGACATGGTATGTCTGAGATCTTCTTAAAATCTCTCTTGATCTTGAGAATCTTAGTTCGGAAATTTGCTGGATGCATTAACCTGTATCCACTTTTATCACCTGGTTCAACAGACCGTTGGATGATTTCCGAAACTTCTGTCATTTGATGACGTGTTTGCTCCAGACGAGAGGCTTGTGCAATATTATCTCCTACTCGATGTAGGAGTAATTCAACAACTTGTTCTCTATATACTTGATTTTGAGAGGAACTAGTTGAAGCCTGTCTTGAGAAAGCTTTTGATTATGAACAAAGCCCATTGACTATGGCTGGCCATGGGCAATAACATTGCATGAGACCATTTTTGGCGGGCTTTGCTGACTGGAAAGCACTGTGAAATGTAGTGCTCTGTGAACACCCCATCCTCTGATATGAACATCAAATGGAGCATTGGCAATGAACTGACGCAATTTTCTTAGTGCGCCAAGGCATGAACGTTGAAGGGTTCTCTGTGGCTTTTCAGCCTTCGGATACCGAGAGACTGATAGAGATGCCAAATCAATCTGGCGTTGTAACCCTTCTATTATCTTAATATGATTTTCATAATCACCGTAAGATAATACTTTCTTCTTCAATTGACAAAGATTCTTCCATATGTTGAGACAAATATCATGGATTCCATTATCCGTCAACATCTTTGGAATGTCGTACTGGGAGTCAGCCAAAGGCCAAAACATGACTGGTACTTCACCTTTTGCCAGTTTTTTCCTCATGTTCAGCATTTCCTCTTTATCATTAAATGAAGATTCTTCTACCTGTCTGGACCAGAGTTGGTGTTTCCTTGTTGATTCATCGGATTCAACAAGATTGGTAGAGAGATCACTATTCATGCTGGAAGATGAATGACCCAGGGATGGTTCGGAGAATAACCTGAACCCCAGGCTATCTTCTGATGGAGAAAGAGTTTCACCTGCCGATAGTAAAGCATCAGACATGACTGGTTTTACGTTTGTAAGTGCCTCGAGATAGGAGAGCTTTCTCGTCACTACATTGCCTTCTGAAGAATTTTCGAGACAACGTGAATCACTACTGCGGAGAGGACTTTCGCAGCAAAGTTCATCACCATTAGGAGGACCGTCATGATGGGTTACAGCAAAAGATGAAATCTCTTGCTCCTTGATCTTCTGACCACACAGAGGGTTCCTGTGGCTCTCATCTGAAGAAGAAACTTCAAGATTGACCGAACTTTCATGAAGCAAGCCTTCATGAGGAAGTGTCTGTTGAAGACCTTCAAAATTAATGTTCCCGTTATTGAGAACTGAGGGAGTAGAATCCTGAATTCCGACAGATAAAGTTCTGAGGGCTTCAAGAACTCCAGCATCGAGCAAGGCCTTGTTGCAGATTGGCCTTTGATCTCCTGACTGTGCTGGGCATATCTTTTTCGTAGATGCCTTCTTACTCACTTTAGAAACCACTTGTTGATGAAAGTGGTTACTCTGAGCAGGTGTATGTGCCTGATCAGGAAAGATGGTCAGGTTAGGCTGACGATCTCCACTCAAATCAGGTGTATGTGCCTGAATTGGTTGTCCGTTTGATATGGGGGAGTATGCCCCATAACCCTCTTGGACTGGAACAGATGTGTGTGTCGGTTCCGGAGTGAATCGTTGATGTGTCACTCCATTGCTAGGGATATATTTATGTGTCTGTCCCTGAGATGATGCTGAAGCTGTTATGATATCCTGGCAAGCATCTAGAATATGAGCATGAATTTGCTTATGCTCTTTCACCATTGACAAAATATGTTTGGTGACTTCAGCCGCCGGAACGGGGATATACGTCCATTCCGGGCTTGGAGTAGGTGTATGTGCCTGCTCCTGTCCTCCTTTTCCTGTCAGTGAATCCTGACAGTACTCAAGTGTGGAGGCAGAGAGTTGAGTCTGCCACCTGTTTGTCGTCGGGGCTTTCCGACTGACTTCTCCGTGCGCTACCAAGCGAGACTATTGGTAGGATTGATTAGTATTAGCAGGTGTATGTGCCTGCTGATTACACTTCGCCAAACACGGTTGACGAGATCCATCATATGTAGTCAGACGAGCCTGCTGACTAACTGGTGATGTATAAGCAGGTGTATGTTCCTGCCTATGGTACTCCGCCGGAATTGCCTGGCGGGATTGGCGTGATGCTGCCAAAGGAGTCTACTGGACAACGGAATTAAAACAGACAGGTGTGTGTGCCTGCTCGTTGTTTTCCACCAAGTTAGGTTGGTGGACTTCTCCGGAGATGGCAGGGATGACAACCTGCCTATTGTTAACCGGATTCCGTCTCTGGCGGTCCATCTTGCCTGCTCGGGTTCGAGGAACCTGAGCTGAATGCCTGGAGTCGGTACCCTCATCATGTTGAGGGTGCACTACCTCACGAGTCTGGCGGCGATTGTTGATGGGAGCCCTCGGGAAGGACTCCTGTCTTTTTGAATTAAGGCCCTGCGGGACCTGCTCATTTACTTCCTCAGAGTAAGGGAGTGAATGGAAATTGCGTTCCGGGGATAACGACCCGAAACGGTTAGAGACGGCAGTCAGCACCGCCTGCTTCTTGATTGCTGGCCACCATTGTCCGGATGACCAGGTAGAGTTGTTAACTTGGAGGGATTGACGAGCGGCCTCCAGAGTTGGGATAGTACCGTTGCGACGGTACTCCGTTACCAGTGCATTAGAAACCTAGCGTTGAAGATGCTGAGTTGGTGATGTCATCCTTAGAGCGGACGACGTTCCAGCAGGAGTAGCAGCATTGGTTTTCATAGCATTAGACCTCAGAGTAGAGGTGTTTACAGCAGTAGTATTCACAGGGGTGAATTTAAGGAAAGCCATTTTGCAGAAGATCTTGAGAAAAGAGTGCATGTTCCATATAACAGACATAATCAAGATGAATCCGGCCACTACATATTTTGGATGAGCATATGTCAATGATTTCTTTGTTGGACCAAGGGGCCTAACAAATAAGAAGAACATCACTTTAACTTGGTTAAGGATTCACGTCGGGTTCACCATTTTTGTTTCCTCATGGATTTCGGGGATGACCTCCTGGACGGGAGATTCAAACATTCCGATCGGTTTCTAGCGGGTTTGTTCGTAGAACCGGAAACATCCAATGATTCCACATCCGTTTGGACCTACATTCCAAAGGCAGGCGATCATTAGCTTATGGACTGATGAGGCTTAGGAATTTGCATTGTTCGAGAGGATGGGAGGTCGGACTCATCACACCTTTTTGAGGGGAATTATTTTCTACTCCGGGACTCTCTTTATAGATTTAAGTTATGTTCGTGAATCCTTATTACATTACCAAGTATAAAATGCGCTTTCCTTTAGTTTTAACAATCAATGATTAAATATGAATGAAATTTAGAGAATATTTTATATTTATTCGAGGTTCTTCATCAATAGAGAATCATCTATATCTGTTTAGAGATTCTTGATCAATGGTATCCTTCAAAACATTTATATAAAAGTCTCTTGATCATTATGATGACCAGGCTGGTTTTAAAGACACTCAGTGGGGAACATGAAGTTTATCGTCATTCAGAAGGACAAAGATTATTTCAAAGTTGATATCGAACCCAAAAATGGGCTACCTACGTATCCTTTGTTTTGGAAAAGGAATCAGAACCCACGTAGTTCGAGTAATGGAGTATGATGTTTATGATTGATGGCTCAAAGAAGAATGTCATAATTACTTTTACACTCTAAGCTCACGTGAGTCATGCTCGGTGTGAGAAACAAGAGGTATTGGTAAAAATTAGACAATTGTGCCATGAAAGATGCAATCATAAGAATTTGCTTGGGGCTTATGTATGTATGACTGCCCAGATAGATGAAGGTTTAGGATTTACTTTTAGGGAGAAAATCCATGAACAGGGTCCATAAAGTTATATGTGCTTCATGGAGATTTGAATACTCTAATCTTGGGGATTACTCCTAAGGAGGATTCCCAAGTTAGGAGGGGACTTATGATTGGGTTTTTACTCCTGAAAAGGAAACCCAAATCAAGGGTAAATTAGGACTGGTTAAGAGAAATTTAAGGGGGCTTGGGTTTTACTCCTGAAAAGGAAACCCAAGATTATGACTGGGACTTACTCCTAAAAAGGAGGCCCAGGTTAGGGGACTTGGGGCTTACTCATGAAAAGGAAGCCCAAGATTATGACTGAGTCTTATTCCTGAAAAGGAGACCCAGGTTGGGGATTAAGGTTTTGGGGCTTACTCCTGAGGAGGATGCCCAAGTTTGGGAACTTTAAGAATTTGGGGCTTACTCCTAAAGAAGGATGCCCAAGATTATGACTGGGACTTACTCCTAAAAAGGAGACCTAGGTTAGGGATTAAGGTTTGGGGATTACTCCTGAGGAGGATGCCCAAGTTTGGGAACTTTAAGAATTTGGGGCTTACTCCTAAAGAAGGATGCCCAAGATTATGACTGGGACTTACTCCTAAAAAGGAGACCTAGGTTAGGGATTAAGGTTTGGGGCTTACTCCTGAGGAGGATTCCCAAGTTTGGGAACTTTAAGAATTTGGGGCTTACTCCTAAAGAAGGATTCCCAAGATTATGACTGGGACTTACTCCTAAAAAGGAGGCCCAGGTTAGGGGACTTGGGGCTTACTCCTGAAAAGGAATCCCAAGATTATAACTGGGGATTATTCCTGAAAAGGAGACCCAGGTTAAGGATTCTCTCATCTTAAAGGATGAGGTTAAATGAACGAACTCTCAATCTTTGGTGACATAAGGATATTTAAATCACTAGGTTTTGAGAGATATTCCACAGAATTCCTTTCAGATAAGGAAGTCAAATCAAGAAATCATGCCATAAATGGTTTTGAAGAGTGTCTTGAAGACTGAATCTTGAAAAGGAAAGGTGAAATGGATTAAAATGGGTAAAATGGGCAAGATGGGCACCCAAAAAGATAGGGGCGCGCAAGTCTTGAAAGGCGCGCAAGTCTTCCGTGGGTGCGCAAGTATTTGTCGCGCAGGTATACCTACGCGACACATGGTGTACTTCCGCGATTTTCAACCAGCATTGAAATACTTGAGCGACTCTTTTTTAAACCCTTTAGAATCCTCTTGAGGTTCTTCCAGAAAAGGGACGCGCAAGTTATATTGAAGGAAATAAGTCGGCGTGCAAGTGTTTGATAAGTTTCAACACTTAGGCCTTCCTTCTTCTCTTTAGATCCTCCGTTCTAGGTAAGAAATTACCTTAGAAGTGTTCCGGAAGCTTTGAGAAGAGACTTGGGCGTCGGGAGCTTCAATCCGAGTTTCTGAATAAAAAAGATCTTCTCAAATGGGGGGCCCACAGGGTCTATTTATAGGCAGGAGAAGACCCCGGGCGGTTACCACTTTAGGTCGCGCAAGTCACTTGCACGACCATAAGGTGTCGCGCAAGTAGACTTGCACGACCACTAGGCGGCGCACAAGTGTACTTGCGCGACCATGAGGGAACTTGCGCGACCTATTGGAAATGTTCTCCTTGTTCATCCCTTTGTCGATTTTTGATGTTTCTTCAAAGGATGAATCACTTTTTGCTTAGATATTCCCCTTTTCCAATCTTTATATTCTGTGAAGAAAGGAGTGTCAACACATGGAAATGTGGAAACAACATTTGACATGATATTAACAAGATACAGGTCTCATTGCACATGTAGAATGAGAAAAACCTCATTTAACTTTAATTATCTTGATTAAACCTCCATTTCCATTGATTTATCATGATACTAATCTTTACCAAATGCATTGGAGTGCTATCAAGGAACACCCTTATTAATCATTTCATTTCATGCATAAGTGTGCCACACAGATCATATAACATGGATTCATTAAACATAATCATTTATTACTCGATAAAGGAATGTGTAATTAATAAATAAATCTCTATAATCAATATGTAAATGTGCATAAATGTGAATACCCTTGATAAATAAATGGGCTTGGTATTCACTAGATAATTACTTTGTCTTGGAAAATTGCAGTGCAATTTCAGCAGCAGAACGCCATGACATAAGAATTCATAAAAAAAATTTAGAGGTGATAAAGGGGTGTATAATAATATGTATATGAGATGAACACTATTGGGGTCATATAGATACACATCCGAACATTTTTAATGTAATTTAGATTCACAAATGAAAATTATTTCTTGAATATAAATGAGATGAGAAAATTTCCTTATAGAATTTTGGCATTGTAGAAGGTGTACATAGGAGGAATTACTGAGAGATAAAGAGGTCTATAATCATTCATGAATAAGAAGGGAATTATGGGGATGTTAGAAATCATACCCCAAAAGTTTTAATTGAAACAAATGGTATAACAACATAATGGAATTTGGACAAAAAATGAGAAAGGAAGAAATCCCTTACTTGGATGTGAGATCTAAAGGCTTGGGAGAGGTTTCATGGGATCTTGGGGCACCTTGGGATGATACCAGAGAGATGAGGTTAGAGTAGGGACGTGATACAAGTGTTTTTAGTGAAGATAATTGGGATCTTCGGGAGGTTAGTATAGGAAAAGAGAGGGAATTATTTATTATTTAGGTTTTGGACACCATACATTAAATTAATCAAAACGACAATCCAAACCTTGGATTTTACCCATGGTTTTTGAAAAAGTGGAGAAGAAAAAATTATGTTTTATGTAAAATGACCTAATTTATTGAAATATTAGGCTTTATTATGTGGAGGTGAGACACACTCTCAAGGAAATCATTTTAAAAGTTAAATTTTTTTTATAAGAATTAGAGGGTCCACTAAGGCACCATAAAATTTATCCAAAAAATCCAAAATCACATTATTTTAAAGGTAAAACATAAATTAGATGAATATCCCTTTTACAGTATTTTATTAAATCCATATCGGGTCATTATGATGTTACAAAACACAGTATACATTTAAACGGTTTTAATTTTTACCCAAAAATTCGATTATCTCCGAAAATTTTGAGAAATACACCATTACATAATTACAATGTCCTTAATTTGAAAAGATTATTAATTAAATATAAATAATTATCAAAATATGTTAATTTAACTTTTAAAATACAAACATGCATTTATTGAAAATTAATAGGTTTGGACAAAAGCAACATTCAAACCATAACAAAAATTACAACTGTGTAAAAATTACACGATCATTTATATTTAATAAAAAATAACATAGTAATAATATTTTAATAAAATATAATTTAATTTAAAAGTCCATTAATTCATCCAAAGTTATTTTTAATTTAATATTAACTAAAAATACTATTTTTGCATTAAAACCCATTTTAAAAGCAACAATAAAAAAATGAATGTATATTTTTTATTATATACAAAAATAATGTATAAAATCATAATGTTAGGGTCTTGTTACATAACCCCTTATAAAACCCACATAAGATCTATGGGTAAGGTGTGATATGGTTTCATACTCTTGGGGTGTCTTGGATATCATCTCTTGGGTGAAAATCTCTATCAACTTCCATTTCTCAAGTAGCCAATTCCGTTAAAGCTTAATGTGTTGATGCTCGGCTCGGGCTTGGTGAAGTGAGAATCCTAGTGACTACCAAATTTTGGATATCTAAAAAATGGGCTTCATATGGAGAAATTATACTATATGAGGCCATCAGATCCATTATCGGAGTAAATTCTTTTTTCTAAAGCCCTATATTTATACCAATCATGTGATCACTATTTAATGGCTATATTACCCACGGTAAAAATTAATTAAATTATTTTAAAATCCAAAAAAATAAAACAAATGATGTTTATATTATTTATATAAACATTTTACATAATAATACATTTATATAGATCATGAGGAATTTCATTAATAATGTTTTGGGTCGTTACACTTATCAGGTACAAATCCATATATGAGACAAAAGTGGCACATCCATGAAGTTTAAATAGGAATGAAAATTTTAAATATAATGACTGTAGGAATATAATGATTTAATGGTTAAATTTTTTTTTTCTCTTATGTTCATTTTAAACCTCAAAATTGCTGACCATATCATTGTTGGGCCTAGAAGTATTTTTACTTTCAATAATATTTCAAGATAAAAATTAATGTTTGTGCTCAACCATTCATTATAATACTAGGGTGTTGAATAATGTTAGATTGAGGTTACTACATTGTGGAATATGAGTAATAAAAAATAGATTGTATGGATTATTTTTAACTTGAATATTTTAATAATAAAGGATTTAATATAGTTAAAATAAAGAACAATTATGAGACATAAAACAATTAATTGGATGAAAGATTATTCTAGGGTTAAAAGTTTCATTATAGTAAATTATATTACTTCCCCCAAGTCAATATCAATTTATTGGTGATTGAAATTAACTAACATAAGTGCATTTAGAGTCTAGTCATACGAAGAATAAAAAAATAGTGAAAATATTTTAATTGATCAATTACCTTTTAGTTACTCCCTTTACATTTCCCCTAATCAAAGACAAGTTACAGAATGAGAACATTTTAAAATCTCAATGTTATTTTCTCTGAAAAAATATTACTCATGAATGATATCAATATAAGATATTAAAAATAATTCTTTTATCCTTTATCCTTTACTCATTTAGAAACTAGAAAATAATTTTTAAAAGGAACACATCCATGTTTGACATTATCATCATAATAAGTGGGTGTGGAAGAAATAATTGAACTCAAATTAACATTAAAATGATATAAATTACTTGCATAAATTGATATATTGATATATGTATGAATGAAAACTGAAATAATGTAGAACAACCAAAAAATTCTCAAAGTCTATATTTAAAAGTCCAATATCTCAAAAAACATGAATAACATGACCTCTTTATTAATTATTTAATCATAATGGTGCAATACTAATTACCTTTCCATGAAGAGGTTGGTTTGGAAGGTTATTATCTGTGTTTCATTCAGAAATTTTCCCAATTAGATAACTCAATAACAATGCATACTCATAATGGGGTAAAGTTTAATTGGGAAAAGGAATGTGAATAAATATTTGAAGAATTGAATAAGAGATTAGTGAGTTCTCCGATTCAGACTCAATCATCAAGATACAATGGGTTTCTGATTTATAGTGATGCATCAAAGAAATGAAATGGTGGTGTCCTCAAGTATAATGATCGAGTTATTTCTTATGTATCAAGGAAGTTAAAAACTCATGAACAAAACTATCCAACACTTGATCTTGAGTTTGAAACAGAAATACTTGCTCTTAAAATATGGAGACATTATCTCATTGGTGAAATATTTGAGATATATAAATATCAGTGGATTTTGAAATATATAGTCTCAAATAAAGAACTCAACATGAGTATAAGGAGATGGATTGAGCTGCTCAAGGGTTATTATTGTTCAAGAAACTACCACCTAGGGATGGAAAATAAAGTATCATTTTCATTAATATAGAAGGATCATAAAGTTCTAAATAAGAGGATTAAAAAGAATCCAATGTATATGGATTTATAAAATATGATTATTGGAATTATTATGGAAGGATAAACATCATTACTTTTTTTATTGGTTTCCCAACTATCTTTATTATAGAAGATTTAAAATTATTATCCTGATGATGAGAATATTCAAAATATAATTAAAGATGTGAAGGATGGGTTGGACATAGAATTAGTGTATGAAGATGGTTTTATGAAATTTGGGAGGAGGTTATGTATTTACACTATAAATTGTGTAAAGGGGAATATATCAAATAATGCCCATATCTCTAATTTCTCTATACACCCTTGTAGCAATAAGATGTATACTAATTTGAAGGAACAATTATATTGAAATAATATGAAGCACAAAATTTCTTTTAATGTTTTTGGATGGTTAGTCTGTCAAAATGTGAAGGCTGAAAGAAAACATCATAGAGGACTAATGCAACATATAACTATTCCTACAAGTAAATGGGATGATATCACCATATATTATTTCAATCCATTACCAAAAACACCAAGAAATAATGATTCAAAATGGGTATTTGTTGATCGACTTACCAAGTTTTTATATCTTCTCACTATAAGGGAGGATTTTCCCCTGTAGAGCCTTGCATGAATCTATATTAATGAATATGTATGAATTCATGGTGCAAATCATTCAATTTTGTTTGATCCTGATCTATAATTAACATTAAAAATCTAGAAAATTCTTCATAATGCATTGTATAATGAGCTTCATTTATATACTTCTTATCACCCTCAAAATAATGGGATGTTAGAAAGAATGACATAAACATTAGAATAAATGTAGAGATCATGATCACATGACTTTCAAGTTATGTGGGATCAATATTTACCTTTCTAATAAATATCATAAAATAATAGTTTTCATTCAATTAGATAAATGGCACCATTCAAAATTTATATAGAGAGCAATGTCATACAAAACATGTTGGGATGATGTTGGTGAAAGGAAGCTTGTGGGACCTGAGCATGTGGAGTAAATAAATAAACTTTTAATGAACATTCAAACAAATATTAAATAATATTAAAGTATGAAACAATGTTATGCCGATAATTAAAGGACTTACATGGAATTTCAAGTGGGAGATCACGTTCCATTGAATATATCACCAAGTATTGGTAGAAAGGAAAACTAATCTCCATGTACATTGGTTATTTTAAAATCCAAGAGAGGATTGGTTTTGTGGATTATTGTTTACAAATTTAGATTTTCTTTTTTAAATTACACAATGTTTTCCACATCTCTTTATTAAGAAGTTAAATTCCAGACCCAATGCATGTCCTCACTTCTGAAGGAATAGGTTTGGAACCTGATATATATTAATGTGAAGAGCCTATCAGGATCCTAGATACTAAAGAACATGTGTTGAGGA
This sequence comes from Viscum album, assembly GCA_963277665.1. NCBI lineage: Eukaryota > Viridiplantae > Streptophyta > Magnoliopsida > Santalales > Viscaceae > Viscum > Viscum album. The sequence goes on along the minus strand of OY728130.1, from coordinate 726,046,128 downwards.
ATCAGATAACGCAGATAGTAAAGATAGTTTGGAAAAATAATAAAATTTCATAGTTGACTTGGGAACTAGAGGTAGTTATGATCAAGAACTACCCAAATATTTTTATGAGGTGATATTATGGAAATTCATAGAACGACATTTTTTAGGAGGCAAGAATTTAATGACTCGGAATTTAATCATTGAAATTTTCCTTATTATAATTATTTAATATAGTATAAATAACATAAAATAACGTAGAGATAAAAATAAAAACATTATAAATGAAGAATTAATGAAATAAGAGGTATTTTTAGATGTTAAGGAACCTATACCGATGAAATAGTCAAATTCCCTTTTCAATAAAAATATTGAAATTATGAATAGTGAACTAGACAAATAAACAGTAACCTTACCCATGAAAGTATAAATAAATTTCAGAATCTTAAAAATTAAATTTTAATAAAATTATTTCATAGTATAAAACATTAATATTTTAAAAATTATTAATTTAAGTGACTGTATTTTTGTATGTCATAAATATTTAAATCCAATTTTTATTTAATAATATGAATTAAAATAAAATATATTTTCAAAAAATTTATTCCTAGATTAATATTATGTTGTCTTATTATTTTAATATATTTTTATTATAACTTAATTTATTTTTCAAAGCGTTATAATATAAGTAATAATTTTAAAAGCTATATATTTTGAGTAAATGATTATTTTAATTAAAATTTATATTTTTCATAGTTATAAAATTATTTATATAAAATGGAGTTTTTTTTTTATTTTATTCATTGAAAAATTATTAGTCTTATGTTTTGGGATTTTCTCTAAAATACATAAATTTTTTTTTGTATTGTAAAATAAGATAATTTGTGATAAATGTTAAATATATGAAATAATGAGTGGTAGGTGATGTTTGTATAATGTATGCTCATAATATATAAAAATACTTAATTAATTTAATATATTTTGTGATAATTCTCAATCTATTCCTAGTCTAGATCTAATAAAATAAACACATAAATAAAAAATTCAAAACACACACATCTCCTCCACTACAAATTCTACCCCTCACCACCCCTTCTCCTCACACATTCCAAGCTATTATAATGGTCATATTTCTTATATATCATATTAACAAGCCCCTCCCCCTCATTGAGGAAAATATTTTCTCAGAAACACACCAAAAATGATCCCATCAAGGAGGTTTTCAAGGAGGAGAATTTCCAGAGGTGAAATCCACATTCTTTTATTTTATTTTATTTTCAATTTCATTTATTTTTGTATCATTACCTAAGCTCCACTATCCAAAGTGAGATGATATCTACAATATCATTTATTTATTGGAATTATATCATTTTAATATAATATACATCAACAAAAATCTTTCTCTATCTCTTTTTTCTTTAAATGGAAACATCGCTCATGATGTGTCAGTTTACCGACATCATGGAAGATGAATTTTAATTTCCCATTAATACCTCCAAGGAAGGTCATAAAACCGTTTTATGGTTAATAAATATAATAATATATTTATTATATCTAATTTAATATTCTGTAACAATTATATACAAATGTTGTTGATTAATAAAACAAAACTATTTTATAATTATTGGAACACTGCATAATAATCCAAACGACTATCACAAATATCTTATCCAATGATTAATCCTAAACCCATTTAAAAAATGAATTAAAAAAATCATGTACACTTATGGATTACCATTAATAACATATAACTTCAATTCTGGATATCTATTCCCTTTTAACTTGACATTCTATAATCTTATACAAGTAAACTTATCATGAAAATCACGGAAACGAACACTCCCAATGAATAAAATTGTATATTATAACTCATACAAGAAGACCATAAATTAAAACAATTAAAATTATAATAAATAAAAAATGTATAAAGGGTTATTAATTAAATTCTTAATGAATCTTATTTCATTAACCAAAACAATAAGGGCACTTTCAAAACATTTCCGCACATAAGGTAACAGTTTTTCTTGATCCTCTATTTTCCATTCAGGCTATTATTTCTCCCTATTTACCCCAATTTAATTCTTCATTATTATCATTAAATTTTCTAACATTTTTATATGTTCCAAAATCAAATATCATGATCATTTCATCTTTATTTTAAGGTGAATTACATGTTTTACGAGGATCCCTTCTCAGTTATTTCTGATAATCAAACATGATTAAAGAGAACTTCTTGATTTCTTTTCTATTTTCAAGTTCCATAAATAATATATTTTAAGAAAAAAATTTATCAAATAAATATATTTTTTAGGAAAATATATACGTGTTAATTTCTGGTTTTATACAAACAATTCTGACAAATAAAAATGGTTCCTATAAAAGAACTTTTTTTTGAAAAGTAAAAAGGATATTTCTCTAAAGAATTCAACAAATGTTTTATTAAGGAATTTTCATATATTTTAAAAAATATATGGAATTTTATTATTTATTTATATTCTCCTCTTATATATATCATCTACCTTATTTTATTAAATAGGTTTTGATTAATTTTAATCGGGATGTCCTATATTGATACCATTAACCATATTATTGACAGTGGTTATTGAATATGTTTATAAATTAGGGAATGTTATTTAAATTTCTTATAATTATATTTTTTTAAATTTAACCCCATTATTATTAGGAATGAATTGTATTTATTATGTGATGGGTGGGTCCCACTATATAACCTTGATGCATTGATAGGTCTCATGAGACCAAACAGATAGGGATTTTGGCAAAGGCCTTAAAAATTTAATTTATAGTGTCTTGGTTGAGGCCTTGATAGTTTGTTTATGATGTCCAATATATGAATTCCCTCTTATGGTATTATTAATTTATTATCCATGTGAACATTAAACTATTATAATATCTGTAACACCCAGAGCGTCCATGATACGCTTCTCATTCAACAATGCAATAGCTTGCATTGTATGCAACTTCGAGTTCTAACACACCGCGACTAATCAAAGTAGTCGTTATGAATATTAATACCGACTTTTTAAAATTATAGAAATTTTATATTTCAAAAAAGGACTTCATTTTTGTATTCATAATATCAAAATTATCCTAAGTTGATTTTTTTGTAATTTTCTGAGAACTTCCAATTTTTTATGAATAGTGAAAAATACTTAAAAACAACTTTTTTAATCAAATTAATTTATAGTGATAAATTATAAAATTTAGTGGTTTTAAAGTATAATTAGAATATATTTTTACCAATTTATCCAATGGTGTTCATTATAATTAATTTCACTTGGAAATTAGACATAAACAATTGTCAATCTTTTGATATATATTGTTTCTTAAAAACACGCTATTTGTTGTGACATCGAGAATTAATTATAAAATTAATTAATTAAATGTATATGTTTTTAATTTTGTAAAATAGACATCATTTTTGAATTCGGAATATCAATTATAGCTTAGGGTGAAATTTTGGCATTGTTTTGAAAGACTTCAATTTTTGATGAATAGTGAAACCACTATGTGGTAGTTAAAAAACTCATTTTTCGTTTAAATGAAACATTACCACTTCTATGATTTTATTTTCAAATATCCTACAATAATGGATTTCATTAGGAAGTAAAATGTGGTTCAATGGGATTAAAATAATTTTTTGGTGAATAGTAATTTTTAGGTTTAATTAATCGCGATTAAAGGTAATTAGTGAAATTTAAGGTAAAAATGAAATTATAAAAATATGAAAATAACATTAAACTTGTCCGAACCCTATTGGATGTGTCATTTCCGACCAAGACAGTCCATGGGTCAACTTGGGTCCCCATGGAGCCACTTTGGTAGGAAAATGACATAAATAACTTTTATTTAAAGTTAAAATAAAAATGACACAAACATAAGTTGTTTTACTAAAAGAATTTCTAAATGGGGTTATACAAGTCATATTTTAGACTATAAATATTCATTAGAAATCTAAAAATATTTAATACATCATGATATTTGTTTTATAATTTTTAGACATTAAATAAATTAAATTATTTATGACACCATGATGATGCAACGATTACCTCATTAATTAACGATTTAAATAAAATGAAAAGATAATGTAAAATCAATGGCTTAGACTTGTCCAAAACCTATTGGATGAGTCGTTTAGAACCCTTATCACCTTATCCTTGAATTATATAAGTGTGGGACCTTTAAAATCCGAAACTCATTATATAATAAAGTAACATTTCATTACTTTCCAAGAGTGCCCTTCTCTCCACTTATAAAAGGCCACCACCACTACCACCTTACTCACATTTTCAAAGCCTTTTGGCTCGGCCAAACTCTGCCCAAATACTCTCCCAACATCCCTCCCTTACTCCTAGAAGCCTCAATTTGGACAGAATTCTTCCCAAGGAATCCTTTGGCTCAAATCAAAAGAGTTACCCGATTTTAAGGTAATGTATTCTCTTATGTTATTTTGTTTTATTTTTCTTCTCCAACCCCATAAACTCTTTTTATTCATTTCATTTGTAACAACACCAGTATCCTAAATATACTATGATGTTTTTATAAGAAGGATTCGAGCAACACTTACACACACCTACATCTAATGGTTAAAGAACATACTGTTTCTGTGGATGGAGAATTTCTGCCTCACGAAACCATGATTGTCCAACACTCATATAACACCTTAAAAGGTGGCCATTAAGATGTCACTATATTTATATATATGATATATAATATGATTATGTTTTACTTAAGGTTCTGTATTTTTTATTTATGGCATACCTTTATTGTTTCTATTATGGGTAAACGCGATATTTTCATTTTAGGAAGTGCGGACTACCGCCCCCTCAAAGTGATTTGAATCGTTAATACCATATGTGGGATGTATAAAGGATGGAGTAAATGATATTATATATGATATTATACTGGAATTATAATATACCTTTATATCATTATGATTTCATTAAATACGAAATATAAATGAAAGTAGCGTTCATGCGTACGTACAGATTACCGTCTCCATGAATGGTGCATTTCATTTCTTACCTCTAAAGGTTATGTAATATTATAAATGAATGTATATAATAGATATATATGATGTATATGATATATAAATCATGAATATAATTATGGGTATAATGGATATTTTATCACATGAACAAAGTGTAATTATAAGAAGTTTATTTTTGACTCAAGTACCTAAGATCGACAAAACGACCGTTATAAACATAAATAATTACATAATGTTCATGACATGGTAATAAGTGAAATAAAAGGAATAATGAACTTGAAAAAGGTTCTTAAGAAGGTATATATTAACTCTAGTTTATTATTCAGGAGATCAAAGAACGATCGAGTGAATTCGGACACGAGGTAAGGGAACTTCTTAACCCAATTTCTATTCTTTGGGTTAATCTCCTACTTTCAAATTATGTCATGATATTATTATGTCCTATCTTGTATTTGTAATTTATTTATGTGTACTTATAGTGAATAAACATAATAGACCTACTTTATTTAAAAAATGATCTTTGTAAGGGTCTTCGTCTCAATCTCCTTTCATTGAGGCATATTTTGTTTTATACACAACTTTCTTTTATACGGTGTATAAACCCCTTTGACTTTTACGTTTATTCAAAAGGAATCTTTTTTATACGAAGCGTTTTACTAAAAGACAAAAAGGGAATGTTTTTCTTGCTGTACATTTGCGTCAAATACTAATTTTCCACCGTCGTGACCATTATTTGAGTTTCGGCTTCCTCTACAAGCCACAACTTTTTTTAATGAAAAATAAATACAATGTTTTAACTTTCTTTTATTTTGGTATTGAAAATGGTTTTGAAAGTGTTTTTATTATATCAATGTGTTGTATTGATATCTTTTGATTGAAATTTGGAAATGTTATGTTTCCTTTATGCATGTTTTATGTGATACGATTATGTTATGGTTTATGATATGTTTAAACCTATTCATATGAGGAATGCATTGGACTTAATAAGTGACAGGTGTAGCCTGCTATAGATCCTCGATGCATCGGTAGGTCTAATGAGACAAACTAGTGTCTTGGAACGAGGCCTTGACAAAATCATATTTGTGTTCTTGGCACAAGGCCTTGACTACGTGGTTATGATAGTCTGTCATTATGCATTCCATCATTATGAAAGTGGTTATTGATATTGCATGGTATTATTCGACCAGTAGAATATCTATGTGAGTAAGTAAATGGAATTATTTAATTTTATTTTTTCCATATCATTCTGAAGTTCAAGTTTAAAAAGGATTTTGTTTTAGTTATAAATTACCTTTAATGTTAATGTTTATTTATGAAAGTTGCATCTGAGCTCACCCCTTTCAATGTTTTAATATTTTCCAGGATGTGAAGAAGTATTTTGTGAATGACCTGCAGGGATAGTCAGAAGATTATATGAGTGTGGACTATGGAGACTTTGTTATTGTAGTTTTTCACTTTATGATGTAATGTAACATTTATGAATGTATCTAGTGTTTCCAAGGATAATAAACTAATCGGTCTTTCGAGACTTGGTCTTTTGTGATCATGCCAATGTTACGCAATAATGCACCGACTCTGGGTAGCTGGGGTCGGGGCGTTACAGTTGGTATCAGAGGCAGTTTAGTACTAACCTTGGAAGCTAGATTTAGATAAACTCTGATTCGAGCACATAGACCAAAGATATACATTGAGGATTAGTATAGAATAACTTCCTAGAAATTTTGTATTATACAGATTTTGTGAGTTTTCTGAGCAATACATCCCTGTCTAGATACAAGCAGGTAGAGGTGGCTCTGGCATAGATTTACCTAGGGGTAAACCCCGAAAACACCGATTTGAGCTAGACTCGAACAGGAACTGGTGCACGACAACGTGCCTTGTTGTACTCTTGGTTACGACACTCCCAGGGGATATGCTTAGGATAATTCTCGTTTTCTTTAAAAACCACTATGAAGGGTTATGAGTATATACTTCCTAAAAGAAAACATTTTTATTATTATGGATTATATATATAAATAGTTCAATTTATGTTAAGTATTTTATAAGTATGGAATTATGTATTTTGATTCATAAACTAATCTAGTTTATGACATTGTTTAGAAATGGCGCCTAGTGGAATGAACATAAACCGTATAAATGCACGTACTCCGTGTACGGATTTCCCTCCTGCTCAAGATAATTATTGTGGAGTTGGAGATACAACTGGTGCTGATGAACTTATTACCATACTGGGACAACTCACTCTGGTTATGAATAATAACCTTACTCGTATGGAGCACCCTGATCCACAACGTGGAGGATCAATGTTAGACCGCTTCATGAGGCAACAACCGCCAACATTTAATGGGGGTACAAATCCATTAGTAGTTGAGCAATGTATAAACTCCTTAGAGAAAATATTCCACGCCTTGGGGAGTAGTGAAAGGGAAAAGGTTATCATGGCAGTTTACCGCCTCACAGGAGATGCTGATCAATGGTGGTCATTGATTCAAAACACAAAAGAAAATGATGACGTATCAAATATGGAATGGAGGGAGTTCAAAGAGCTTTTCTTAGAAAAATACTTTCCTCATGACCATCGAGCAGATATGGAAAGGCAATTTCTGAGTCTGAGCCAGAAGGAGGATGAGAATGTAGAAAAGTACGAGGCTAACTTTACAAGGTTAGCGAGGCATTCTGCAGATTATATACGTAACCCAAGAGGTAATATTGATCATTTCTTTGATGGGTTAAAACCATTTCTCTGTCGAGATTTAGTATCACAATCCTTCCCATCGTACGAAGATATTGTCTCGTGTGCTATCAAAACAGAAAAGGAATTCTCTAAGTCTTATGACAACAAAGTAAAGCAAGAGAAGAAGAGAATGGTGGAACAAGAGACTGATAAAGGGAAAAAGGGAAAGAACGATTTTCCATTATGTGATAATTGTGGGAAGAATCACCCCGGTGCTTGCCTAAAAGGAATGGGAGTTTGTTATAAATGTGGAGAAAAAGGTCATCAGGCTAGTGATTGCAAGGGAAAGAAAGAGGCTGTCAATGTTGAATGCTACAATTTTAGGGAAATGGGGCATTATGAAAATGAATGTCCTAAGCGTTAGGGAAACATACCTCAGAAAAGGCCAAGGGATCAAGGACAATCTTATGTTGTTACTACAGTTGAAGCGGAATAATTAATGTATTGGTGCTTTTGGACTCAAGGATTATATTCTGGTTATAAAAATAATGTGATATATATAAGGATTGTACTGCAGTACTTGTTGTTATCATTAAGGTTTTAATATGATGAAGGAAATCATATTTTTAGTATGTGACAATAAGATAAACATTACTTTGTTTGGGGAATCTGATGTTACAATTGATTTTGGAATTTAGGGACCTTTTAGAGAAAGTCTGGAAAGAGGTATTTTGGATAACTATAAAGGTTGGAATGGATTAAGTTGAACTTTGGATAGTATTGTTTAAGGTTAAAACATTTATGAAGATTATTTTTGGAATATTATAATACTATAGTTTCAGGAAAAAGACAACCTGCAGGGTGGGTCATAACCCGTTGTGTCGGACAAAGCTGCAGGAATCGAACCCACAACCATAGTGCGACAGGCCTTTATTACCTACCACTAGCCTACATGAAGTCCCTGGTTATTAAAAAATAGTTTTACTAATCTAAATGGTATGTGTTAATATTTGTAACCTTATACAATTAGGATAAATAGAATATTTTTGAGTTCTATTACCTTTTAGAGTGAAAGATGGGTTTGTGGTAAAAATTTATTAAAGAATGCAAGTCTACATAACAAGTATGAATATTCCCTTACATTCTTAGTAAATCTCCTAAATAAATTCCTCAACTTTATAAAAGGTAACTTATAACAAAAACGTTTCCGGTTAACATTTCCAACTGGGGATTCAATGACTATTTAACCAATCACAAGTTTGTGATTTTCTTATGGTTAACTTTCTCCTAATCCAGTTTTCTACGACTCTCCATCAGGACTTGATGGTTTTTTTTTCTTCCATATTGATATTTTCATAGAATCCTAGTATGGGATATCTCGGGTGACCTTTGTAATTCTCTTTCTTTCTTTTAATGTTATATTTTTATTTACCTTATTTCCTATGTGGGTTTTCCACAAAGTTATTTTCCATTTTCAACCTTTTATTTTCAAAGAAAAATTTCAAATTGCGAGGACGCAATTTATTGAAGGAGGGGAGAATGTCACACCCCGAGCTTCCACGATACGCTTCTCATTCAATAATGAAATAGCTTGCATTGTACGCAACTTCGAGTTCTAACACAATGCGACTAATCAAAGTAACCATTATGAATAGTAATACCCACTTTTTAAAATTATAGAAATTTTATATTTCAAAAATGGACTTCATTATTGTATTCATAATATCGAAATTATCCTAAGTTTATTTTTTTGTAATTTTCTGAGAACTTCCAATTTTTAATGAATAGTGAAAAATACTTAAAAACAACTTTTTTAATCAAAAAAATTTATAGTTATAAATTATACTATTGAGTGGTTTTAAAGTATAATTAGAATATATTTTTACAATTTTATCCAATGGTGTTCATCATAATTAATTTCACTTTGAAATTAGACATAAACAATTGTCAATCTTTTGATATATATTGTTTCTTAAAAACACGCTATTTGTTGTGACAGTGGAAATTAATTATAAAATTAATTAATGCAACTTATATGTTTGGAATTTTGTAAAATAGAAATCATTTTTGAATTCGGAATATCAATTATAGCTTAGGGTGAAATTTTTGCATTATTCTGAAAAACATCAATTTTTGATGAATAGTGAAACCACTATGTGGTAGTTAAAAAAACTAATTTCTCGTTTAAATGAAACATTACCACTTCTGTGATTTGATTTTCAAAAATTCAACATTCATGGTTGTCATCAGGAAGTAAAATGTGGTTCAATGGGATTAAAATAATTTTTTGGTGAATAGTAACTTTTAAGTTTAATTAATCGCGATTAAAGGTAATTAGTGAAATTTAAGGTAAAAATGATATTATAAAAATATGAAAATACCTTTCCACTTGTCCTAACAATATTGGATGTGTCATGGCCGACCCATAAAATCCATGGGTCAACTTGGGGACCCCATGGAGCAAATTTGTTAGGAAAATGACATTAATAACGTTTATTTAAAGTTAAAATAAAAATGTCACAAACATAAGTTATTTTACTAAAACAATTTTTAAATGGGGTTATACAAGTCATATTTTTGACTATAAATATTAATTAGAAAGATAAAAATATTTACTAAATCATGATATTTTTTTTATAATTTTTATACATTAAATAAATTAAATTATTTATGACACCATGATGATGCAGCGATTACCTCATTTATTAACGATTTAAATAAAATGAAAAGATAATGTAAAATCAAAGGCTTGCACTTGTCAAAAACCTATTGTATGAGTATATTTCTAACCCTTATCACCTTATCATCGAATTATATAAGTGTGGGACCTTTAAAATCTGAAACTCATTATATAATAAAGTAACATTTCATTACTTTCCAAGAGTGCCCCTCCTCTCCACTTATAAAAGGCCCCCACCACTACCACCTTAATCTCACATTCAAAGCCTTTTGGCTCGGCCAACCTCTGCCCCAATACTCTCCCAAATTCCCTTCCTTACTTCTAGAAGCCTCACTTTGGACAGAATTCTTCCCAAGGAATCCTTTGACTCAAATCAAAAGAGTTACCCGATTTTAAGGTAATGTCTTCTCTTATGTTATTTTGTTTTATTTTTCTTCTCCAACCCCCTAAAATCTTTTTATTCATTTAATTTGTAAAAAAAACAGTATCCTAAATATACTAGGATGTTTTTATAAGAAGGATTCGAGCTACACTTACACACACCTACATCTAATGGTTAAAGAACATACTATTTCTGTGGATGGCGAATTTCTGCCTCACGAAACGATGATTGGTCAACACTCATATAAAACCTTCAAAGGTGGAAATTATGATGTCACTATATTTATATATATGATATATAATATTTTTATGTTTTACTTAAGGTTCTTTATTTTTCATTTATGGCATACCTTTATTGTTTCCATTATGGGTAAACACGATATTTTCATTTTAGGAAGTGCGGACTACCGCCCCCTCAAAGTGATTTGAATTGTTAATCCCATATATGGGATGTATAAAGGATGGAGTAAATGATATTATATATGATATTATACTGGAATTATAGTATACCTTTATATCATTATGATTTCATTAAATACGAAATAGAAATGAAAGTAGCGTTCATGCGTACGTACGGCTTACCATATCCATGAACGGTGCATTTAATTTCTTACCTCTAAATGTTATGTAATATTATAAATGAATGTATATAATAGATATATATGATGTATATGATATATACATCATGAATATAATTATGGATATAATGGATATTTTACCACATGAACAAAGTGTAATTATAAGATGTTTATTTTTGACTCAAGTACCTAAGATCGACAAAACGGCCGTTATAAACATAAATAATTACATAATGTTCATGACATGGTAATAAGTGATATAAAAGGAATAATGAACTTGAAAAATGTTCTTAAGAAGGTAGATATTAACTCTAGTTATTTATTAAGGAGATCAAAGAACGGTCGAGTGAATTCGGACACGAGGTAAGGGAACTTCTTAACCCAATTTCTATTCTTTGGGTTAATCTCCTACTTTCAAATTATGTCATGATATTATTATGTTCAATCTTTTATTTGTACTTTATTTATGTGTACTTATAGTGAATACACATAATAGACCTACTTTATTTAAAAAAATGATCTTTGTAACGGTCTTCATATCAATCTCCTTTCATTGAGGCATATTTTGTTTTATACACAACTTTCTTTTATATGGTGTATAAACCCCTTTGACTTTTACGTTTATTCAAAAGGAATATTTTTTATACGAAGCGTTTTACTAAATGAAAAAAAGGGATTGTTTTTCTTGCCGTACATATGCGGCGACAACGACTTCTCCGCCGCCATGACCATTATTTGAGTTTCGGCTTCCTCTACAAGCCCTAACATTTTTAATGAAAAATAAATACAAAGTTTTAACTTTTTTTATTTTGGTATTGAAAATGGTTTTGAAAGTGTTTTTATTCTATAAATGTGTTGTATTGATATCTTGTGATTGAAATGTGGAAATGTTATATTTCCTTTATGCATGTTTTATGTGATAAGATTATGTTATGGTTTAGGATATGTTTAAACCTATTCATATGAGGAATTCATTGGACTTAATAAGTGACTGGTGGAGCCTTCTATAGCTCCTCGATGCAACGGTAGGTCTCATGAGACAAACTAGTGTCTTGGCACGAGGCCTTGAAAAAATATTATTTGTGGTCTTGGCACGAGGCCTTGACTACATGGTTATGATAGTCTGGGATTATGAATTCCATCATTATGAAAGTGGTTATTGATATTGCATGGGATTATTGGACTAGTAGAATATCCATGTGAGTAAGTAAATGGAATTATTTAATTTTATTTTTGCCATATCATGCTGAATTTAAAGTTTAAAAAGTCTTTTATTTTAGTTATACATTGCCTTAAATGTTAATTTTTATTTATGAAAGCTTCCTCAATATTGTTATCCTTACTGAGCATCTGAGCTCACCCCTTTCAATGTTTTAATATTTTCCAGGATGTGAAGAAGTATTTTATGAATGACCTGCAGGGATAGTAAGAAGAGGATATGAGTGTGGACTATGAGGACTTTGTTATTGTAGTTTTTCACTTTATGATGTAATGTAACATTTATGAATGTATCTAGTGTTTCCAAGGATACTAAACTAATCGGCCTTTCGAGAATTGATCTTTTGTGATCATGCCAATGTTACGCAATAATGCACCGACTCTGGGTAGCTGGTGTCGGGGCGTTACAATATCTATGGTTATGCATCATTTTAATATGATTATTTATATGGAATTATTTATTTAGCTTTTATTCTTGCCATATAGTGCTCAAGATTATGTTCTCGTGTAATGTGTTTTTATACATTCACTATGACTTGATGTTTATGTTATCTTCCAAAGTATTACATCCCCTCACTATGCATATGATATCTCCCATTTATTATTTTTCATTTCCCTCGGGTTGCAAATATGTAAATTATGAATGACTTGTGGGGATAATATAGGAGTTATAGACGTTTCCAATGGAGTTTATATGTTGTTATTTATTTTCAAGTTGTAATGTAAAACATATTTTTGTATCTGTTTTTTTAATAATAAGCAATTAGTTATATAGGGATGTTACTTCCTTGTTTATTATACCGATTTAATAATGTAAGGCACCAGATTTGGGCAACGAGGGTCAGGGTCATTTCAATATTTGTTGATTTTTTTATGTTATGGTGTTCATTCATTCACCTAGTGGTGTAAAGTCCTCTCTTTTGATGAGTATGGTGACACCCCATTCTCCTAGAGATTCATTGTTTGTTTTATTTTTTATGGTAATAAATCATTCAGTTTAAAATAAATCATTCACTATCTCTATTTTATGGTGTTATGTCATCCACCTGGGGTTCTTTACATTAGTGGATCATTCACCTTGGTGATTGTAGTATTGGTAGGTCATTCACTTGGGATATGAGTGTATTGATATACCATTCACTTATTGATACATAATATTTATGGTGTGGTGGAAGATCGCCCACATAGGGACTATAGTATGGTGATATATAATTCACCCTATGATTCCACATTCACTATGTTAGAATTGGTGGCACATCAACCACCCAAAATGATGGACAATGATATATAATTCAACATTGACATGATTTGGTGAAATATAGATCACATAGAATAGTGTATAGAACATGCATCATTTCTCCCTATGTTTTAACACGAAGATAGGTCATTACCCATGACATATAATTTGAGAGGAGATAGATAATTCACACCCATGTTGATTTTATTCCATGGGTACATCCTCTCGTTCAAACATTAATCTAATTTGGAATGTGCCGGCTTTGTATGGGGCATTGCTAGTTTATCAGTAATGCAAGGTGGGAGATGGGTGATCAATGACGCAGAATGCTGGGGAGGGGCAGTTCAAGTGGGATGGGCCTACGGGTCATGTATTGGGCATGATATGCCTCTGGGACTTCGGGTCGTGTATTGTGAGTTTGTCGGGCCTTGTGGCTTGGGCCTATGGGTCATGTACGGGTTCTGATTTAACCCTTAAAATGGGGATTATCCATAATAAAAATAAAAAAGAAGGCCTTCGGGCCATTCAGGAATGACTAATGTTTTGTATGAAATTTTAGTCATGGCATAATTACTGATCAATAAGCTGAGATACATCGATGGGGTTTTTGGGATTTGTCTTAGGTGAGATTTAGGATAGTTTGGTTTTCCCTACATTTTCATTAGTTTTATCTTATATATTTTAAATGATCAACTAATTAGTGTTCTAATCCTAATGTATAGTTATATTATATTCTATGAGTTACATATTTCTATATCATGGATTTGATATTCTCACAATTTTTTCATTATAATTACGAATATTTAACTCTAATTTGATAAAATTTATAGTCGTTTGGGGGTTTTTACATGTTATTGTTGTAATAATACCAAAGAGTATGGTATCCCTGCAAGGATTATAAAACCATCTCTTTTTTTTCATTGCCTCCTGTGTATGGGGAGATGAACCTAAGGAATTTTGGTTCCACAAATCCTGTTCTATTTGATTATTCTAGGATGGGTCACTATAAAAAACATAGATTTTAATACTACTACCATAAAATATTCTTCCATCCATTTTAATCTTTGAAGAATAAAAATTGTTTCTAGATAAGATAATGTTTCCATAACTTAAGTGGAAAAAAATCATTGCCACTAAATATAGAGGATGGGCTTTTAGTTTTAAAAATAAGGTAAAATCGTCAACAACAAAATGAGTTCATTGTTTCCTACTTTATATATAAACAACCTAATTTTATATGATAAGAAATATGGAATACTTAAAACATGAATCCACCCAATAGAAAATTAATGATAGGGTTCATTATTTTCTTCTCTTTGAAGTAATAAAAAACCATCTAACACTAATTAATTCATATGAGCACCTGGTCCTTCTTAGTGAATGACAACATAAAGGATGATGTTTGAGAAAAATCAGACATGAAGATCCTATAATAGCTTACTGTACTAACTAATCACAAAACCTTTTCTATATTATTAGGATATTAAAATAACAAAAAGATTAATCATTGATGGATCACTAGATACTTCTTATTGAGACACAAAATGCTTGACATAATGCACCATACACATTCCAAACATTTACTTAGTCAACTTTAGATAGAGAAAAGTCCCTTAATGAAGCTATAAAAATATCTCAGACACTTATAACTATCATTAATAGTTGAAAAATATTTTTTAATTTCATTGATGAACATGATAATAAATAACCAATGAACTTACATGAAAATATACTCTTTATTACCGTGAAAATAGTTGGGGAAATTTATAGAATTGAACAAAATTATACTGAACTTAAGGTTCCCATAATGAAATTACAATGTCTTATTAAATATGTATTCCTCCTTCACCAGCATCTGATGATACAAAAACTATAGATATATCTTCTTGAATCAGCACAATCCATCTTACTAAACATACAAATAATCAATCCTTGTAAGGGGATAATTATTTTTTTGACTATTTCCTAGTTTAAATGATAGTTTTTAATATAAAATCTTATACAAAAAGACAATTTCGAAATGGGTCACACTAGAGGACCATAAAGAGATAAATTGTGATAGATAAAACACTTTTTTAATTTATCATCATTCTAAATACAAAAATATCAAAAATATAAATCTTTCATCTGGTAAGTACATATAAAAATTATTGATATATCTAGTTGATTCCCTATATTGAACATGATATCACATCAATGGGTAATAGCACACCATATTTAAGAAATACATCTAGGAAATTCTCAACACCCCTTGGAAACCCCATTTCATTAACTATAGTATACCCAATTCCAATACATAAAAATATATAGAATGCAGTTACAAAAATTCATAATACATCATATAATATATATCATTAATGAGCACAACACACTATCCTTCATTATGAAGGAGAATGAATATCATCTGAATGAAATAAATAATATCCTACATGGGATATAACCTATATATTCTAATAATTACATATTATGCATGTATAAATAATGAAAATAAATATCTAGAAAACTAATGTTTCCCTATCATTATCTCCCAACCATAACACACATCATGAAAACATTATTGAACTTTAACTAACAATGTAACCACCAAGTTCAATTGAAGTATCTCTACCTTATATCCTAGAGATTTATGTGGTTAGAATATGTAATGGTTTTTAAATATATAAAATCCATTGAATAATAATCCATGGTAGATGATAAAGGGATGGTACCTCTTATTATCTTGGGCCCACAAGGTTATTGTAACCCTATGTTATGAAAATCATTATAAAATTCCCCTCTACCTTGTTTTCCTTGATGTTAACAAACTCCATGACCAAACTCTATCTTATATACTTAAAGATAATTAATATATTGAGTATATCATCTATTTACTTCATCAAATAACTACTCCCATCAATCATGTTGAATCATGACCATTAATAAAGAAGTAAAGCAAACCACTACTGTGGCAGTACAAGAAATTTATTATTATTCCCATACTAAACACTATAAGATTATAAACAAATGCATAATTGATGAATATGATCACCATCAGTAAGAGGCACTAGAAAATAACTGTAATTATATTTTTGAGCATTTAAAACACTATAAAATATAGAATAAAAGATAATGATGAATCTATACTGGTTGAAAACCCAACTAAAAAGACATTTGAGATCCTTTACCAACTGTTATGATCCTTGAGAAATTTTTATAATTACCATAACCAGATTATCCAAAAAAAAAACATATTCCCTAAGACTTAATCCATTTATAACCCCTCAATACATTTATGAAATGTAAATGGGGTGAAATGGTGCTGAATATTTGCAGCAATACTTCCTTAAAATGTCACAATCTAGACTCCTCATCTGGAAAACGATCAGGTGCATAAAGAAAAATATTTTTGATTATAACCCATGGATTAAAAGATTCAATATCTCATACCAAAAATAAATCCCATCTTTTCATGAATCCAATTTAAAACATTTTTTAATTGAATTCAACATAAAACTACTTCCAGAATGATTCACAAGAGATATTCCCATACACATGATCACCAAGATAAAAACCCACATATAAAAAAATATACCTGAAAAAATACTAACAAACAAAAAAATATTATGCCTCATTATTATATATATTACACTGAATGAAATATCATCCTCATTTTTTAAATACCCTAAACTCTCTTATTATTTTATTCTTAATCATTTCTTTAATAAAATTCATTTATGTTATATTTGATGTTAGAAAGGTGTTAGGGAAATAATAGAGGTGTTTAGAGGGAGGTGTAATGAAGAGGGGTAAGACCCATAGGGTTTAGGAACCACTAGGTTTTTAGATGTCTAATATTTGGTGCCACATGGGTCCTAGGTATCTGGATGGTCTTGTTTAATCCCCCAATTACATAGTGATTTATTTATAGTTACATGGTATCCTCTTAGAAAAAATGACCCTAATAAGGGTAAATTTTATATTATTAAGTACAAATTTAAATCCCTATAAATAATTACTTTAGGGTTTTTATTCCATTAATCCCATTTACTATCCTTAAAACCTCTCCTCCGCTCTTCTCTGTACTTATGATTCACAACATCTTGCCTTGATCTGGAGAGCTTGGTTTGGTTACAAAATATCCTCATTGATGAGGTAAGGTCTTGGATCAATTTTGATTCCATTCCTACCAATATATTTCAATGTAATAAAATGGTTTTCAGTGTTTATATGATATGTATGATAGTATTTTTATAATTGTTCAGTATTCCATCAGTTTGATGGATATGAAATGATGTATTGAGAAATATGAAGGCATTATCATCTTTTTATTTCATGATTTCATATTTTTTTATTAATAAAGTTATAATATCAAAATATATTTTGAGTTTTATGTTTCTAATAATGTTCAAGTGACAGATTAATCTATATCCATGAACTCTAAAAATATATATTTTAATTAATTTTGTATAAAAACCGAGTCTTTCTCTCATATTCATTAAGGGGTAGGTTTTCAATAAGGTAGATGTTAGCCCAATTAGGTTAAATACCCTGAGGTGGGGACGGTTAATTAGGGAATGACAGTTTAAAACAACTACACCTTCATATATTGTTCCATAATTAATCAAAAAACTCTTCTCTCCAACTCCCATAACAATTTTTGATCATAAATGAAACAATGAATGGGACAAAGTGATTTTACTTGGTTCACCCTCACTAGGATAAAACAAAGGAGAATACAAAATAGTGTGTTGATGTACCAAATTCACTAAGTCTCACTGCCAAATTACATGTTTTGGGGTAGATCACTTCCATACCCAAGCTCACTACCCTTTCAAGGTTTAGGGTTACATCACTAATTTCCCAAGGGTAACTCCATAATTCTCTTTATTTGTATCACTATTGGTAGAAAGGATCATCATATTCCTCTTCCTTTACTCACTAATTGTAGAATGGTTCAACTCATAGATTATGGAATTCT
This sequence comes from Viscum album, assembly GCA_963277665.1. NCBI lineage: Eukaryota > Viridiplantae > Streptophyta > Magnoliopsida > Santalales > Viscaceae > Viscum > Viscum album. The sequence continues at coordinate 726,027,419 of OY728130.1, read as the reverse complement.
AGGTCCCTTCATTTATATAAATTAATACATCCTAAAACGTATATATATTATCTATATTAGTTCTATTTTCACATATATATAAAATCCACTTTCTTATGTTCTATTATTTTATGAAAATTTCATTCAGGAAATTTTTTTATCCCTTCTAGAACTTCATAATGTCATTGGATAACTTCATTTCACCACGTGCTGCAAATACTTCACGGACCACCTTTGTCTTCTGTGGAGCTTTCAATCCTTTTAGATGGATTCTTCTTCTATGGATAGATTATGTCTCATAGACTACCTATCCATCGTAGACACTTCTTCCATTATGGTATATAGTTCCCTAAAAAACCCCTTCTGTGAACTATCTTTAAAGACCAATTCATCTTTTTAAGAATCCCCCTCGCAAGTCTCTTCCCTTTCATAGAATTCTTCCTCGGAAACACTTTTAGACTTCACCACATTCTTCCTGAAGAAAACTCATTTTCTTATTAAAATATCTCTAATTAATTATGGGATTAACTTTCTCTATATAGGGAAATATATATGAAAATCTCACTAACTTGATTTCCCCAAATATTCAACGTGGTACAGCTCTCACTCTGTACTATCCTCCTTCTTTGAACAGTTTTTTCCTTCTACGGTCGGTGTAGTAACATTTTTTCATCACAATGGACAATTACATCCTCAAAATAATTACTAACTCTCCACCATAAATGAAAATGAAGGGAAAATACTTTAAAACCTCTGGTTAAATACTATTCATCAGTGAACTATTATTTATTAGTGGTTCAATTAGCGCCCTTCTCGGTCCACATAGAGATACTATGAAGAATTCATAAGTTTGATAATTTTCATCATCATTATACATACGTCATATTCATTCCTTGTACTGTGATTCATGGTTTATTTCTTTTTTACCCCTTTGTGGAAATCCTTTTCAAAAAACAAGCTCCCAATTTGAGGCCAGAAAATTTGGGAAACACTGGGAAACAACACCTCCTTAAAAACTTGCTTCATCAAACACCAACCATACATCTTCACAATCCTAATAATTTTTCAACAAACATAATCAAACCCAAAAACATTGAGAGTATTCATTCAGATACTTTTTCCCAAATATTTGGTCATAGTGTATGTAACTAAAATCATTATATTTCTCTTTAATAATATATTCCTAAAATTCTTTTATATAAAACATGATATATCTGTGAATATTATAGTTTTATTAGTATGTTTGATTATTTCTCATAAGTTACACTATTATGATATATTGGGTAAATGATAAAGAATTTCCTACGACTTATTTTAGAGGAGGATTTAAATATGAATCAATATTATTGTATTGCTTTATATTCATCATGAATAATTTATATAAATTGGTTATTTATTTGTGTTATGTTGGCATGATTTTTTACTTTATTATGTTGTTTATTTGTTAATATAAGTGGTTTGTAAATTGTGCCAGAAATGGGTATGTCATCAAGTATACCAAATTTTATTTGGTAGTCCAAATAATGATGGATAAGTTCATTGAATGGGTTTTTATCACAATGAACATACTCTATTATACCCCTTTTTTAATGGCATTCTCCCTCCCAATCCACTACTTTTCTAGTTTTGTTTTTGGAGGTGTTCAAGGGATGTTTTGGGAGTTTTAAATGTTAGTTGGAGGTGCATCAGAACTGCAGTAAGAAATACATGTAGTGTGGGTGTATTACATTATGTGAAAGTTAGTTTAACGGATTGTGTGATTCTAGTTAACAATATGTTTATTTTTAGGGTTAAAAAATTAAAATGTGATGTATTTTTCTGAGAAATAAAACCGTATGGGTTATAGGGGATAAAAGGTGATTACACATAATGTAAATACCCAGTATAATGTATTTTTAAAAGTTCTTTTCAGTAGAAATTTCATTCATCGAGCCCTGGATTCTTATTCCTGTCATTTTAAGTGAACTCTAGGCACCATGAGGATGTCTTCAAGACCTCTTCCTCTCTATTTGATCCATGTGACTCGGTAATTTTTCATTGGAAATATTTTCTAAGACCATCCTTCTTCTTGGAATGTTTTCAACCATTATTATGACTTCTCCGAATTGGATTCCACTTTAGGGTGCCCCAAGACTGGTGGCCCACAAGGCCTCATGTGCATCTCCCTGAATGCCGAAGGATTTTGTCTAATAGTAATGGCATAGGGTGTGTCTGTGGGGAGATTATCCCCTCATTACCAAAGTGTAGTGCAGCTGATCAATATAATCATTGGTAAATAGCGAATGCCATATAAGTAAATAGAAGGAAAAAAGGAAAATTAGAGACAAAAATAATAATAATTGAAGCAAATTTTATGACATTCAATAATAGATAATGGTATTTCATGTTCTATAAATTTGGAAGACATGGATACAAACAATAAAAAAAACTTGTTCCACTAGTATAAAGGAAACCAAAGACTATCCCAAGCATCTTGAGTTCTAACTCAGTCCACGTCTATCAGTATCTGTACTAAATAGTAAGAAATCAATTGTTTAAAGCCATATGATTCCCTTTTTCAAAACTTATAACCATGTAATCAACCCTAAGTACCAAACGGCACCCGGACTAAGTGTTAGATAAATCTAAGTGGCCTACCACCAATGATTTCTATAAAGTCCATCTCGTGTAATGGAAATGTTATTATGTATAGGCATGCATAAATAATGTAAAGCAGTATAGTGTTAATAATTACCCATGCACGTTCTTCTACCCTTAGCTAGTGTATGAACATGTAACTAGTTCATTAATTAATCAATTACCAGTTTATATTAATAGGTCATATAATGAATTTCCCACACTCACATAGTATCATGATGTTTAGATATTGAAAGTTCCAGTGTAATAGACAATGAAACATAGACCTCATGGTTTTCCAACATAATAGTATTTTAGCCTAGATATGGATAAGAGTGCGGTCCAAGGATGATATTCCAAGGCATTCCACCATAATGTTCTTACCGAATCCAAAGTGATCCTCTAAGGTAGGATGAAGCTAATAAGAGACATGTCCCTATGGGATGTAACCATGGAACCTAATTTTAAATGATGTATTCAAGAAGAGTATCTAAGGTATCATGTAATAATATTGAGGGATCCTACAGTTTCATACATGTAATCCAAGAACATTACAAGAACGAGATCTAGGTAGTTCACAACCTAGGCAAGCTGTATCCTTGAATCGGAATGGGGTTCCAGAGTGCTAAAATAATTCCCTGATTAGAATCTAAGGTAACCCTGGGTCAGGACATTACTATTTAACTATGAAGTCAGGTAATATTTCCTTCAATTAATGACTTTCCATTCATTAGTTTTATAAGGTCAAGTTGCATGAAACCATTTTATCAAGTCATTTTGTTTAAGCCTTGCCTTTCATTAGTGGGACAATGACAAGTAGCCTGCAACCATTTAATCTATTTAAGGAATATTCCATATTAAAGGTTTCATTCAAATACCATCCATTAATGTGGTTTGATGTGCTACATATATGCAACTAATTAATCATTCACATTTAATTTGGTCAAGTCATATACTCATTATACTTACCAATTTCCATTTCACATCTAATAATAAATTGAAGCACTTACCACAAGCGTGTGAAGTGGTAATCATATAAGGTACTTTCAATTATGAAATTCATAATATAAACATTCAATTCAATAGAAAAAAACTTGCCATTGGAGTGGGAAATCCAAAACACACCTGAACGATGTCACAAACATGTCAAAACACTAAACAATAATTATGTGATAACCTTCAATATAGAAAGAATGGAGTTATGGTAAAAACAACCAAAAATTAATCACATAAATGGAATGAGTAAATCCATATGTTCTAAAGATCATAATCATGGAATATAAATACAATAAATGTCACCCAATAAAGTAGTTGGGCCCCATATGACAAATCCAAAATCAACGAGCTACAGGGATGAGTTTGAGACCACCCACCTTAGGCTTGTATGACTCTCTTGCACCAGTATCGGCCCTTGATTTTCCTCAAATCAGAGTAGATATTTGAAAAGGTATTTAATGCTCAAAACCTGATATATCAGTCGAGATAAAAAAAAAAGAGAACGACACAAGAGGACTCAAGAACTTATTGTTGCACATCCAACATGATGAATGGAAGCTCGATTGATTTCCTGATGATGGATATATCTTGATCGTAAGTTTAGATCTTCAAAAAGAACCAAATTGAGAGAAAAAGTGGTTAATATTTCCAGTTCCCATATTAGCAGGAATAAGGATGATTGATAGATCATTAAGAGATAAAATTCATATTTACCCAAAAGTTTTTTCATGTGGATGGTTTGTCCCCACAGTCTGAAAAACTTTGTAAAAACCCAACAGATTTACTTGAAAAAATATAATCTTATGTGGTTAGGCTTCATGACTGTGTTCTAACCATGCGAGTTATCTCTATCCAAAAGAACATATTCTGCATGGTTTTCTAAATTGTGCAGCATTACTACACAATTTACACTAAACAATGAACCAGACTTGTTTTTCCAAAAAAACAATTTGGGTTTCGGGTTTTCAATTTCCCTTATACACCTCATAGGAATTTTCTAATCTTTAGGAATCTATATTAAGTCCATGTTAAAGATTTATATCAAAATTTACAGGATCCATACTTGAGTGAAATACTGAATTCTTATACATTTAATCATGTGTAATCAATTCAACAATGTTTTTATGGTTGTGAATGTTAGTTGGGTTTCATTTTTATGTTATTTGGTTTCGTTGTAGGTTTATTCATGTTTTATCATTGTTTTTTTGGGTTTTCAGTTGTTATTATTCACCCTACAGTGCACATTGAGTTGGAAAAGTTTTTTTTTGTATGGAATCCCTCTTTTATCTTTATTTTGTATCATACGAGAGGGGTCTACTTTTTGTACCAATGGGTTATTCTTATACTGAAGAAATTAATGATAATAAATTGTTTAAATTGAAATTGAAGTTTTTAAATGAGGCATATTTTCATTCCTTTAGTAATTTTATATTATTTTTGATATTTTTGATTATATGGGCTTGTGGCACCACAAAAATTATTATCATTAGTAGTTCTATATTCATTAAATATTTTCACTGTGATTTCTAATTTAGTTGTGATTATTATTATATTACTCCAAAATAGAAATTTATTAACTATTTAGATATGGATAATGAAATTTTCTCCCTAGGATAATTGTTTGTGCTAAAATTCTCTTAAAATAAAGGGAAATGTTATAACACCCTATTTTGGGTAAATCTATAAAATGATCTTGAAGTGTTCTAATATTTGAAAATGATTTTGGGATAAAAATGTGAGTTTGAGGCATGTGGGGATGATGTTTTTTGGGATGTGATGTTTGGGTGGTGAGTTAGTTTGTGGTTTGTGATTTTAGGGCGGCATGGGGGTTGTTTTTTTGTTAGATTCCCACGTATTGATGGAATAAATTTTTATAATGATTGGAATGAGATGGGTTGGTTTGGGTAATGTGATGAAAATGGCGAATGAATGATTAAATGGTTTTTTTGTGATTAAACATGGTTGATTCTAAATAATTGATTGAATGAGATGAGTAAATAAAATTGGTTGGAAATTTGAAATGGGGTTTATGGCTTGTTGTGTGGAAATATGCATTTAGAGGTTGCTGAAAAAGTGGTGTTGTTGTTAGTTGATTGGATTGTCTGTGAACCCATATGTTGAGATTTAGTGTTATATATCATATATATACCTTCATATTTTTTTACTTTCTTTATGTGCACCAACCATATTGAGCACTACATGTTTACACAAAAATTGTCATGTGGGGGTGTTTTTCCCAACATCTGATGAGAAGTACAGATGGTTGGGTACCCGATCATTCCCACTCTCTCTTCTAAGAGAGATAGGAATTGAAAAATAAGTGATACTCGTGGGGAGGGGGGTTTTTTGTCCATTATATGATGGTTGTGACAACCCTGGTGTTTACAAGTGAGGTTTGATGAACCAGGTGTTTTCGGACAATACATGACTGTGCTTGTACAGTGGAGGCCCATGTGTTTTCAGGAAGGATGTGATAGGGCTGTGATTGTGGGGTGGCTTCTGGTGGGGCTCATTCATAGTAAAATGAGTGAACAATTTTTAATTCATACATGTTCATGATACCTTATTACATCGATTTTGGAAGTGGTTGTATTTTCGACCAGGTGTTTTCTAGCGGGATGTGTTTTGGTCAGGCTTGTAGGGTAGCCCACCGAGGTGTCCGTGGGTGAGGTGTGTTGGGGCCTTGCTGGTGTGGAGATGTGGTGTACAAAAGAGATGAGTGTTTCCAGACATACGATGTTTGCTGTGAGAGTGGCATGCTAGTAGGAATGTAGTGTGGGGTACACTTATCAATGTGATTCCTATTATATTATATTACATAATGTGTGTTACTTGGTGAGTGTTACTTGGTGATTTTGGGATGGTTAGTCTACCATTCTAGGTGTTGTTTGGTTCTATTGTTTTCTAATAGGTGCATTCGTATGTGTCCTTAACATGTGCATGAGATACTTTAGCTTCCCTACTGGGTATACTTGTATAGTCACCATATGTCTATAAAACTATTTTTAGGTTTCTATGGGGACTACGTGGACCATGTTGGACATTACTAGCTGGGTTCTTTGAATATTTTATTTTCAGTAATTTTGATTTACTTTTTTTATTTACTTTAGAGACTTTTATTAGTATCAGTTTCAATTATACATTCATGTGGGAGGGTTTTGAATTTATTTTAAATTTTTTCATGGTGTTTCTGGTGGATGATTCATCTTATATATTGATCATATTTATATTGTATAGGATAATTCCTCCCAAAAATGATATTTTTATACCCTCGGTGATAGTCTCCAACCCAAGGCCTACTGAAGGCAGGACTCAGGGTGTCAATACATCTCTCCCATAATTATGGTATCTTTGGAGGGAGAGGGTAATGGAAGAGTGGTATCAGAGGAATGGTTGAGAAATAGGACAGGGTTTGGATTAATCTACAAGGAATATTTCATGGGGTGATATGGAAACTGTTTCAGTTGACCATGGTTCATGACATAGGTCAGGGAGACTGTCTGGCACACATTATTTTAGGGGTCCCCATGATCCAGTGCATGGATTCTGATCATATTGAACAATCTATTGAGGTGGACATGTTTGATGGGTAGTGGACTAAGAGAGGTAAATCCATCATGATGACTGGTGTTCATTATTGAATTATGTTTTTTGGGAAGATTTAAATGGATAACTAAATGAATTAAATGAGTTAAAAAAATATTAATAAAATTCCACACTACCATTCTTAAGAATTTTCTTTTTTTACATTCATCTTTGGATCATGTTCATTATTCTTTTGTGGTTTAGATAGTTGAGGTTCAGAAGGCTGATCTGGTTGATCACCTTAGGGTTAATCTGGTTGAGAAGGATGATAAGTGGTAGAGTACGTTGTGTTATTTACCAAATAAGGATTTAGATATGTATGAGGGATGTGTCTAATATGTGGAGATCGAGAGCTGGCTGGAGGATCTAGTGATGAATTTTAGTCTGATCTAACCCCAATAGAGTAATGGATCCATTGAGCTATCAGTTATAAGCAGGGAGCTGCACGTTAGTGGTGGGAATTATGTGTTAGACATCTGAGGGAGGTAGATGTTTCCTGGAAATGCATCCTGATGGAGTTCCGATAAGAGTTTCTTTCATCGACCATGAATGTAGTAAATAGGTCAAATATACATCCTCTTAAATAGGGGAGCATGTCATTGTGGGAGATGGGAATCAAGTTCAATGACCTTATACATTATCCCCATATATTGTTCAATATGATGATTTTCATGTGGTACATCTTGAAAAGGAACAATGTCCTTATATCTAGCATATAGTTACCCATTTTATGTTGTTGATATATTAGGATGTTCATAATAAGGTGGAGGTGATTGACCAGATGCACTCATTGTGAGTTTTTCTGTGGGATGGGAACCAACCAGGTACCTTGAGGATCATAGTTTTTAGTGGAAGGTATTAGGCACCAGGATCTTTCTAGCCTTCTCGGGTTAGTGGTTTCCTTGATTTTCATTAGAGTTTTGGCCTCTTGTTTTTTGGTTTTTGGGGGTGTGAAAATTTCTAGAACTAGTGCCTAATGGTTCCCAAAGCATAGTTTGATTTAGGTGGCTAGGTTCCACACCAACCACATCTTTAGTTTCCAATGAGACTATTTCAGTTGTAGGGTAAGCATATTTCTTCTCTACTAAGGGGTGATTAAGTAGGTAGAGGTCGACCCCAATATGTTCCTTTTGTTTTAGTACCATGACCAGAATCATTTATATAAATGTGGTAAACAATAGAGAGGTATAAGAACAAAGCATCATAAGTTACATGAAGTGGAGGCAATAGTTATTGAGGGGTCATATAATTCCATAGGTATGATAAGTTTATCTAGTAAAATTATTAATTCCTTTAGTAATTTATTAAGTTCACACTCCTTTGTTTCACCCACCCTAGAACATTCTCTAGGAATATATTTAGAGAATATTATCATGCCTTGGGGTAGAAAATGTCAACCAAAGTCCATACCGTATTTTCTGATGCATGTCGTGTGTGTAGAATGATGATGGGACACATTGATCCCATGAAGATATTTAATTAGAAATGATGACTCCATTATATGTCATTCTCATCATTGAATGATTTTATTCCCTATGTGATGTTATTGAATACTTCAAGAGGAAAGTCTTGTTTTCAGATATAGATGGAAAACCTGTGGTTTTCATTAGCGAGTAGTTTTGTCAGGTGGGTTGTCATAGTATGGATCACATTCTTTCCTTATTGGCTAAGATATCAGTTGAAATGGTGAAATGAGATATGGAAGAGGTTCCCATGGTAATTAAGGAGTTACTTGATGTTTTTTATGAGGAGGCTGTGATGCTACCCCTTCAATGTGTTTTTGATTTTGGGATAGACTTGTAGCCTCGTGCATCGCTGATTTAGATGGAACCGTATTGAATGGCACCTTATGAGTTTCATGATTTGAGGATTCAAATTGATGAAATGATGTATAAGGTATCTATCTAGCCTAGTGTTTAACTATATGGTGATAAAATGTTCTTCACAAAGAAGACAGATTATATTCAGTGGTTTCCTATAGACTACAAGAGGATAAACTGGGTCATAGTCAAAAACCATTACCCACTTCTAAGGATATATGATATTTTCTACCAACTGAGTGGGGGTAAGTTGGTTTTTTAAAATCAATATATGGTTTGGATATCTCCAGTTAAGGTTGAAGGAGAGGTATATCCTAGATACTTACTTCAGATGCAGGTATGTGCTCTTAGAGTTTTTATTCATGTCATTTAATGTTACAAACAATCTAGATATATTCATGGGGCTCACAAACACCATGTTCCATGAGTTCTAGGACCAGTTATCATCATATTAAATAATTTTATCTTAATCTACTCAAAGATAGAGGAAGAGCTTATTAGTATCTTAGAATTGTCTTTAATGTTCCTACACACCACCATATCTATAGAAAGTTTTCCAAGTGAATGTTTTAGACATGAGAGGTTCATTTCCATGGACATGTTCTGTCTGAATAGGTTTTGACAGTAGACACGTCGATGTTCGAAGCAGTTTTTTCTTGGGCATCTCCCAATAATGCGGCATTTGTTCATAGTTTTCTTGGTCTTGGAGGATATTATCAACGGTTTGTATTCAATTTATCCTGATTTTCATCCCCATTGAAATCATTTACCAGGTAGGACCAAGATTTTGTGTGGAGTGATCCATTCCAGGTAGTTTTTGATTACCTAAAGGGGAAGTTGGTTAGTGCTCCCGCTCTGTTACATCCTAAGGAAGAGGAGATGTTTCAGTTGTTTTGTTATGATTCCTATCAGGGATTTGGATTCATTAACATGTATAATTGGGATGTGATATCTTATGGTTTTTGAAATTTACTCATCGATGAGCGTAACTACCCCACCCACGATCTGGAGCTCACATGAATTTTTTTCTCTCTCATGTTGTGGCTACATTACCTCATTTGGGATCACATTGTTTCATTCCAAAATCATAAGAGTTTGAGGTATATCATTACCCAGTGTGATTTGAACATATAGAAGTATAGGATGATGGATTTTCTTTATAATTTGTATTTTGAGATTATTTATACCTTGAGTTAATGGAATATTGTGGCCAACGCTTTAGTAAGGAAGTTGTAAAAGGGTGTTGTTTCGTAATTTGGGGATGCTTACAGAGTAATGGAGGAGTTGGAAGCCTCTCTCTTTAATGCAAGAGTTGATGGTGGTAAAGGATTTTCGTTTCAAATTATTATACAACATTCCCTGATGCAAAAGATGGAGGCATTTCATTGGGGAGTCCCAGATGCAGAGGTGATGTGTGATCATTTTGTCCATGGTGATACACTAAATGGTTGTTTATAGGATTGTAATAATTCGATGATGATTTGTGGGAAGATGTCTTTTCCAGTAGTGATTCGTGGGGGATTCTTATATGAGTTTCATAACTCTCCTATGGTGGTACACCAATAATTTTAAAGGATGTATCATGTCTTGATGAAGTACTTTTGGTAGCTCGGGTTGAAACAGGAAGTCACAGAGTATGTAGAAATGTGATTGGTTTTACCTCAAGTAAAGGCTAGGCATCCTGTTCCTATTGGTTTTTTGTAATCCTTGGATATTCCTGAGTGGAAATGGGATGACATAATATTGGATTTATTCATATGGTTACTCGTTACTCTGAGATGTTGTGATGATACCCGGGTGGTCACGAATCAGTTGATAAAATTGGCCCACTTATTACAAATCATGTAGTCAGGTGTGGTGGATTATTTAGCTAAGTGTTACAAGGATGACGTGGTGTGGATGAACCAGATTTCTAGGTTTATTTTATTGGATTGGGACACATGTTTTACCTCACGAGTCTGGAGGGTATTGTAGCATGATTATGGAACTTATTTACGCCTCTATACTTATTTCCACCCTCAGATAGATGGGAAGATGGAACAAACTATCGATACATTGGAGGATATGTTGGGGGTGTGCATATTTGACTTTGGTGGATCTTGGGTATTAAACCTACCCTTGATAGAGTTTACTTGTAATAATAACTATAACCTTTCCACTGGAATATACCCATTTAAGGATTTTTATTTGAGGTTATGTCATTATTTATTATGTTGGATGGAGTTTGGGGAGGCAAACATTCTTGGTCCGGATGTGGTGCAGAGCATGACATATAATGGTCATCTTGTTCATGAGAGGATGAATCTAGCATAGGACCTATTGGAGTCTTATGATAATCGTAGAAGGAAACCCTGAGAGTTTGAGGTCCGGGACTATGTTTTCTCGATGGTTTTCACTTTACATGGTCAACAAAATTTTGGAAGAGTGAGTATGATTTCCCTCAGGTTTTTTGGGCCCTTTGAGGTTTTGGGGTGAGTTTTTGGGGATGCATATCAGTAGGAATTTTGTCCATAGTTGGAGAATATCCAAAAAGTCTTCCATGTCTCTCAACTTCTTCAGTATATTCATGCTGAATCCCATGTCATTTAATGGGGAGAGTTCAATATTGAGGGAGACATGATGTTTTTGGAATGGCCAGTAGATATCCATGATCTCCAAGGGAAGGAATTGTGTGGAAGAACAATTTATTTGGTTCGTGTGTTGTGTAGGCATGGTGTCCTATATGATATTACCTGGTAATGAGAGATGCTGATGCATTCTATATCCACCATGTTCTTTTTATTACATTCACACAAGATTTAATGACATAAAATTACACTCAATACAACCTTAAGGATCGATATGTCTAGTTTCGTTAGAAATCATTAACATTATATAACAACATAAAAAATTAATTACAACATCAATATTGAAAACATCATTTACATGACCACAACATTCCTTCGTACAGAATATTACAGGGGATAACCTTAAGAAATACATATGAAAAGGTTGATTAATAATGCTCAGTAAGGAAATAATCATGGAATAAAATGAGAATGAAAACATATGTTAGACAATATGCATAACAATGATCCATAAAATAAACATGAACACAATGAAATGGTATAGAAAAATAATCATAACAAGGAAATGTTGGAAGAACATAAAACATTGCTTCATAGTTCAATGATAAACATCCAAAATAATCATAGTTGACAAATCATCATAAGGGAATTAGGTAAACCAATTTATGAACATCCCATATCATTATACAAATCATTACCCAATGCATTGGATTGCTATATTATTCTAGGAACACTTGTCACTTTCATTTCAGTCTCATTCTTAACTGTGCCACATTGATCATAAAGAGTGGATTAATTCATCATCACAATTTATTCCATTTTAAAGGGGTGTAAAAAAATAAATTTAAGTACTAAATAAAAATTTATATGTGTATAAATGTTAACACCATTGATAGGGAATGGTTATGGTATTAACTTACACAAATGTTTTGGAATGGATATTCACGATTCAATTTCCGCTGCATAACGGCTTGGCATAAAAATTCATAAAAAGGGGTTATGATGGATAAATGGGGCTTTCAACATATATAAATGAAATTTATAGAAATTAAGTCCTATAAATACATGTCCCAAAATAAATAATTTGGAAATAGAAGGCATACCATAATAAAGAAACATGAAGAAAGAGGATAAATGGAATAACTCCTTTGAAATTTTGTCATGGTAACGGGTGTAAGTGGGAGAGATTAATGAGAGAGAAAGGGATATCTACTCATTAAATTATATAAAGGGAAGTACAGGGGAGGATGAAAAACATACCCAATTTTTTTTAAATTAATATAAAATGGTTTAACAATATAAGGAAACTTGGATAAAAATGAGAATAGAAGGAACCCTTACTTGATTGTGTTCCTTCAAAACATTGAATAGTGGATTGTTGAGAGCATGGGGAACATTCAGAGGATTATTTAGAGGGGTTTATAGAGTAATGAAATTATCCATATATTTTTAGTGAAGATAAGTGGGATCTAAGGGTGGTTTATATAAGAATGATAGGGGAATTCTTTATTATTTCACAAACATAGGTTTTGGAATTTAAATATTTAAATATTCAAAACCACAAACCATATCATGGTTATACACACATATTTTTTCAAATAGGAGTGTAAAACCTTATTTTATGTGTCCATGGGCCTATGTTATTAAAATAGTATCCTAAATTATGTGGAGGTGGGTCACATTATTAAAAAATTAACTATAAATCATAAAATTTATTATACATTTTAAGGATTCACTAAGGATTTAAAAATAATTAAATCAAATGTAAATTTATATTATTTTAAATATAAAACATATATTTGGCCAAATATCCCATTTATAGTGTTTATTACATTACTATTAAGCCATTATGATGTCATATAACTCACTATATATTTATATGGTATTGAATTTTAACCCAAAAATTCATCTATTTTAGAGAATTAGGAAACATTCACCATTGGATAAATTTGAAATCCTGATTTAAAAAATAATATTCATTTTATCCAAATAGTTTTTTAAATATATCAATTTTCACATTTAAAATAAAAACCTAGCTTTATTTAAAATTGATGTGTTTTGAAAAAAATAGTTTTCAAACCATAATAAATATTACATTTGGCCTCATAAAAACTATATGATAATTATATTTAATAAAATTAAATTAATAATAATATTTTATTTAAATATTATTTATTCTTTCATAAATATATGTTTCTTAATTTAATTTGAATATTAACAAAAAATAATATATTTTCTATAAAAATAATAATAAAATAAAAGTACATTCATTATTCAATACAAATATAATGTACATAATCATAATGATATGTTCTTGATACATATCCTTGTATTACATCAAAATATGTCATAAGGGTAAGGTGTGTGATAGTGGGGCTTTTATTGGGATATTCAGTGAACATGGTTTGGGTCGTGATCTTGATGAGAATGAACTTCTCACGTAAATTTCTCCCCCATGCTTATGTTGTTGGATCTCGGCTTGGGATTGGTCTAAAGAAAAATAAAAAAAATGATATCTCCCATGGAAGCTCCAATAAATGGGATTCATAGGGAACAATCCTTCTAGTTGATGACATCACCTCATTTGTCTATGTTGAAAAGATTTCTTAAAACCCTATATTTATACTAGTTGTTTGATCACTTTTCAAAGAATATATTATAAATGGTAATGATACTTAACAGTTATTTAAATCCAATTTGATATAGTAAAACAAACAGACTGCATGTATTTTCTATATCCATTTTAAAAAATATGTTATTTAATTAAATCCAAATATAAATTTCACTAATAATTGTTCAGGTCAGTACACATGCTCAATACCATAAGTTGTTTTGAGTTTTTGTTTTCTTTTTTTCCTTTTCATTGTGATGTGGTGCTTGGGTCCCTTTTGTTTTATAGGATGTGTTTTTTTATCATGGATTGTGATGTGTGTGATGTGATTTATGATAATGTCCTTATATATAAAAATGGGGGGACTTGATTCCTAATCGATATGTATTAACTGAAATGTGACTAAACCTTTGTTGGTGAGTCAAGGACACCCTTAGTGGATAATATATCATCATATAAGATAGAATTCCCTGCTTTGTGGGTCATAGATGACATGGTACTTTGGTTATAGAGGTTTTTGGTTTAGGTGATGTGGAAGTTGATATGGTTGTGAAGTGTTTGTGTGGATGTGTAGCTATGTGAGAGCATGCGGCTTGTAAATTTGGTGATATGGTTATGCATTATGTTTTTTTGGTCATTTGGGTTGGTGTGTTTAGTTGGGGGTAGCATTTGAGGTATGACGGAGCCCTTGAGAGTTATCTCACAGGGTTGTTGTTCAGACCCTTTTTCTGGTATTGGTTTTGATTATCAATGGTTAGAATCATTTGAAATGTATTAGATGTAATGGTATGTTCCCTTCTGACCCATTATTTTTCTAATTTTTATTTTTGGAGGTATTCGTGTGAGGTTTTTGAATTTTTTGGTTGAATCTGAAGGCTTAACAGTACTACCAAAGAAAATACATGTCTTTTATGTGTATTACCAAATGTGAAATTTGGTTTCATGGAATTTCATATCCATTTCATGATGTGTATATTTTCATGGTTTAATAATAGAAGGTTATGCATTTTTCGGAAAGAACCTTAGGGATTCCATGACATGAAAGGGGATTACACGTCGTGTAAATACCTAGTGAAGTACATTTTTAAATGTTTTTTTCAGACTATTTTTGATTCATTAAGATGTGGTTTCTTCATACACTTGTTTTGGGTGAACCCTAGGCGCTCCAAGTAGTTCATCAATCCCCCTTCATCCCTCTTTGATTCATTTTCCATAGGGGGTTGTTCATTGGAAATCCATGGTAAGGCCATCCTTATTCATGGTAAGTTTTTACCTTTATACTCATGGGGATTAATTGTGGGAATGATGTTATGGTTTGAGGTGTGTGTTGGATTGAATTTCTATGTTATTTAGTTGTGGTGTAGGCTGGTCTATGTTTTCTCATGGTGAAGTTAGGGGTTGCAGGTGTTCTTCGTCGCCATGCACAGCATAATGAGTGGGTAATGTTTCATTGAAGTAGGGAATCCATCGTTTCCCAATATTTTATATCACGAAAGAGGTGTTTTCTTTTATTTTCCAATGGGTTTTGGTTTTTCTAGATTAATTATAGATAAATAATTGGATTAATTGAAGTTTAATGGGGTAAATGAGGTTTTTTCACATCCTTTTACAACTTTGATATTATTTGTGATATTTTGGATTTTATGAACTTGTAGCCCCACAAAAAAATTATCATTATTGGGGGCATTGTTTTTTATGGATATTAGTGATTTTATTTATTCTTTGGATGTATTTTTTGTGATATCACCCTAAAAATGAAATTTATTTACCACTTATATTTGGATAATGAAACTTTTCCCCATTATTTTTTCTTATGTGATAACATCTCTAAAATACAGTGGAGTGTGATAAGTTCCCCATTTTAAAATATATAAAATGATCTTGATGTGTTGTGATGTTTTTTTTATTTTTTGATGAAGATGAATGGATAGAGCATGTGGGGATGATATTATGTGGGCTATGCTTTTTGGATACTCGGGTGATTTTTCGGATGTGCTTTTTGGGTGATGAGGCGGTTGTTGTTTGTGCTAGATTCCCAAGTAGTGATGGAATAATTTTATATAATAATTAAAATGACAAGGGGTTGTTTGGAAAATAGGTTGAAAATGTAAAATGAATGATTAAATTATGGGTTGTGTTATTAAATTTGATTTATGTTAAAAAAAATAAATGGAATGAGATGATTAAATAGAACTGTTTGGAAATGTGAAATGGGGGTTGAGGATTGTTTTGTAGTGTTATGAATTTAGAGGTGGAAGTAAAAGTGGAGGTGTTGTGAGTTGTATGGATTGTTTATAAAACACTAGGTTATGATTTTTTGATTGATATTATATATATAATTGTATATTCTGGAAATTTCAATATGCAACCCACCCTTATCAAGTACTATTTTCCAACACCAGCATATTCATGTGGGGGGGTGTTTTTTCGAAGTTCATGATACTATTCCATTGGTATAGGTTCCTTAACATATAGAAATATATCTTATTTAAATAATTATTCATTTATAGAGTTTTTATTGTGTCCTCTATGTGATTTTTATGTTATTTAAACTATATAACATAAGTTTAAGAAGGTAAATTTCATTGATAAAATTTTGCATCATTACATTCTTCCCCTTATGAATTTTCACCCTCAAAATTTTTTTCTACATACTATAGTGAAAACATATAAGGTTACTTATCATTTATTTCCATCTCTAGTTCCCATGTTATCTATTCGTACTTATGCTCACTCCGTAGAACTTAGACCAGGTGGGTAGTCTTTCTGTATAGAACATTATCTCTACTATCCAATTTCTTCATTGGATACTCCTCATAAGAGAGATCATTTTCCAACTGTACCACCTTATAATTCAGTAGATATGAGGGATATGTTGTGTACTTATTTATAAGGGATATATGGAATATGTCATGTACTTGAGACATTATTTGTTGAAGTGATAGTCTATATTCACCAACATTAACACAACAAAGAATATTGAAGGGGCCAATGTACCTTGAGCTTAACTTTCCTTTCTTCCAAAATATCATAATCTTTTTCCATGGAGGAATTTTGAGGAATACCATGTTTCCAACCATATAATCAATGTCTCATCAATGATTATCCTCATATCTCTTTTGTCTAATTTGAGCTACCATAATGTATTGCTGAATGGTTTTCACTTTTCCAACTATTTCTTTGATCATTTCAGGTCATAGAAGCTTACATTCACGGACCTCATCTATGTATTCCAGTGTTATGAATTTATTCTAATAAAGGACTTAATATTGTGCAATTTGGGTGATCGATTCTAAACTATTTTTGTGATAGAAATATACTTGAGGTAGATGTTGGCCTCATACTCCTTTTATGTCAATAGAACATTCCCTCCACATGTCTTCCATCATCTATATAATTTTTTCATATTGAACATCAATTTGAGGAAGAAAAGATGAAATGAAGTTTATCTCAGTGTTTAGATCATGTTGGAGTCTTTTCCAGAACATGGAGGTGAATATTATATCCCGATCTGGTACAATTGATGTTGTTACTCCATGAATCCTTACAACATATTGAATTTTTATTCATGAAATTTGATCCAGTTAGATGTATTCTTGAATTGGGATAAATTGAACTGTCATTGCAAGATGATCAACAACAACCCATTTTACATTGTTTCTTAAGAATTTCATTAGAAGTTTAGTGGAAAAGTCCATAGTGATATTCTAAAATTTCCATTTTTGAATGGGTAGTGGTTGTATAATCCCATCAGAAATTTTCCTTTCATCCTTCACTTGTAGATTTTATGGTCACATTGATGATTGTCCAATTATCTTTTAATTCATATTTTCTAACAAGTAGTTTTCTTACAGATATCGATACTTCTTTGTGTTCCCTCGGATAAGATATAAGGATGATGTATGTGTTTCATTTAGAATATTTTTCTTTATATATAAATTTAATAGTGCACATAGTCATGACAAAAATCATATGACTCCATCCAAATAAATAATTAACTCAAAGGATTCCCTATTTCTAATAGCTTCCTCCCTTTTCTCAATTTCCACATCATTACACTGAACATCATTTGTTTTTTATATGACGGATGGATGAGAAATCATTTGAGAAAGGATTTATGATGTTACTTCATTAATGTCTCCCATGTCTATCTATTTAAAAACTAAGATGATTAGATCCTTATCAATTTTAATCATTTATAAAATCGCATGATATATTCTACTTAGATAATCTTCTACTTCATTTTCTTTGCTAGGATGGTAGTTGATTGAGTAGTCATAATCCTTGATGATCCCTATCAATTTTCACTGGCACATATCAAGCTCCTTTTATGTGAATATGTATTTATAGATCTTATAATTAATGTATATTTCACATTTCTACCCAGAGATATATTTTTCTAGATCATTAATGAAAAGATCACAATAACCATATTAAGATCATGATTATGATGGGTTTTCTCATGAATTTTGAAATTCCTTGAGGTGTAGTATATCACTATTTCATTTTTCATAAGTATATATAATAATCCCCAATTTTTAAGCATTGACGTGTACTACAATGAGTTCTCCAGATTTTGGACGTTTGAGTATTGGAGAAGTGATAAACCTCTTTTTTAACACATTGAATTAGTCTTCACATTCATGATTTTAGACAACATTTTCTCCCTTCTGAGTATGATTGGTTTGTGGTTTAACAATCATTCAATGTTTTTTACAAATAGACATTAATACCAATATCTAATAAGAAATATATGGATCTATGTTATTGATTTTGGCCTTAGACACTCTTCTATTTCCTTTTTCATAGAAGGTTATACAAGTATTCCATTGTTGGTGATAATATTCCATATGATTGTTACATCGTCCATCCATAATTTACATTTATTTTACTTTTAATAAATTGTATCCCTTCACAAAATCTTTAACATAGTATTCAAATGCTCCTAATTCTCCTCTTTTCTCTTAGATTTTATCAAAATATCATCAATAAAGACTACCAAAAAAATTTCAAGGTAATTTATAAAGAATATATTCATTATATACAAGAATATTATTAGAGATTTAAAGTGTTTGAAATGAATCAAAATGAACTAATCGTGCCCATAACTCAATTGAAAGGTAGTCGTGGTAATATCTTCCTTCCTCACCTTTAATTGGTGATATCTCGGCTAAAGGCCCAACAAAGAGAAATACATGTCCCCACATAGTTGATGAAACAATTCGTCTATCTATGTAATGGGATACTTGTTCATTATCATGATTTTAAAGCTCAAAATAATAAATTTATATTAGAATTTATCCATCCTTGTTCTTGATGAAGAGGATGGGTGCACCCCCATGATGAGGCACTCAGGCATGTAAAACATGTGTCCAGATTCTCTTGAAACGGATTCTTCAGTTTTTCTAACTCAATGGTTTCCATTCTATAAGGTGTATTTTCTATATTCATATATCTATGAATAAGTTCAATTGAGAACTCGACCTCTTTGTTAGGAGGAAAACTAGGAAATTATTTCGAGAGCACTTTAGTATCGTCCCTCACAATGGGAATGTCTTTGATAATGACACTCTCCTTCATCTAAATCATTTGATCCATATATGTATTCTCAGCAGGAAATAATATCCACATTTGAAATGATAGATCTTTAGAAGATTTATCATCATCCTTACACTTGTATAGTCTTTTTGGATTCTTTGGGGTGTGAATAGTGATATACATTTCCCCACATTTGATATTGGATTTGAATAAAGCTAGAAAATCCATTCCCAAAATATCGACAAACTCTACCAAATTATGTAAGACAATATTGAATTGGATTTTCACCACCCAAACAATAACTAGAGAGGAGTTATATATTTTGGATGAAATAATTACACCCTTTTCAATTCTCACATATAACTCAAAACCCATATTTTTTTGTGGTGTTTTGAATAGTTAAAATAATATCTCAATATTTTAAAGAATATATAGAACAATAATAAAATAGTATGTTTAGTACTCTTGAATGAATATCCAATATAGTTTTCACTACAACATTTTCAGGCTCCACCATAGTAGTATTGATGGAATAAACCTTCACATGATCCATGGGATTTGGTGGTTGATGAAACAGATTTCCCCGAGGGCTTGAGGTTTAGTACACTAGCTTTCATAGTTCTCTTTCTCTCGACAGTTGAAATGTTGAACCATGGGTGGTCCTAGACGTTCTTCCACCCCATTTTCCCGCTTCCACATGTATCTTATACTTTCATGAGCTTGGTGGCCTTCTGTCACACAATTATCTCATTTACCCATCCCTTTTAGGTAATTCAGAATATGATTATTATAACATTTTTATATGTTGATGTTTGAGTTTTCTTTCCATGTTTCTCATTAGATCCCCCATATTGAAACTCTATGTTTAGTTTCTTCTCACCATAGCCATGGTACCATTATCCAAAATCCATCTCCACTTTTAGAGCACATCAAAAAACTTCTTCATAAACTCCAAAGTCTCGAATTTCAAGATCCTTTACAAGGAGTGGTTTTAAATAACTAATGAATATAACAATTTTTCTATCATTGTTGATAACAATAACTGATGTATACCTTGAATGTCTTGTGAAATTTTCTCCTTAACCTAAGAAAGATTCACCAACATTTTTCTTCACCTGTAGGAATTTTCTATTCATCTTTGTATTACTAGTTTGTGGTAAAAACATATTAAGAAACATTGTCTTAATGTCTTCCCACTCTATCTCTTCAATTTCAACATTCGGCTTGGTGTCTTAATCAATTCCAAACATTGATCAGCCTCTCTATCTAGATTATAAATGGTTATAATCACTTTCCATGTCTTATAATATAGAATCACAAAAAAAATCTTCTCCATTGAGTTGAACCACTATTCAGTGACAAGTGGATTGGAAGATACACTAAAGGTTTGCAGTCTTTACTGCATTAATGACTCAGTAGGTAGTTTCTCCCTATTAGGAGAATGTGGATGT